>CM028132.1:721207500-722407500 GCA_016271365.2 Neoceratodus forsteri | reverse complement strand
AAGAACTAGAAAGTTTCTATGAAGCATTAAATACAAAAGATCCAAACCTCAAATTTGTGATGAACAGTGATGAAACACAAATTCTATATCTAGATTTAAGAATCATCAAAAGAGAGGGCCATCTAGAAACTGGCCTCTTTAGAGAGGAGACGGATAGGAATACAGTCCTACATAACAACAGTTATCATAAACAAAAGTTATAAAATAGTATTCCCTACTCCCAGCTAACAAGGGTTAAAAGAAACTGTAACAGCCCTGAAGATGCAGACATGGAAATGGGAAAAATGCTGGCTAGATTCAGAGAATGTGAGTACAAGCCAGGGACACTTGTGCAAGCAGAAAGAAGAACCAAAAATAAAAGCAGAGACGAACTGTTAAAACCCCAAAACAGTGAAACGGGGCAGCAAAGAGTAGTCTTTTCTACTAAATATAACCATGGAATGGCAGACATAAGAAAAATCATTAATAAACACTGGTGTTTAGTTCAAACAGACAATGAAAATATCCAAGTACTACAAAACAAACCGATAATTGCAGCCAAAAAAGTTCCAAATATCCAAGAGAAAGTAATCCAGTCATAGTTTAGGAAACTGGAACTAGAGGGTCGCCAGTTATTACTGGGACCACTGGCACCAAGAATGATGCCTTGTGGACATTGTTCAGTGTGCAGTCACAAGGCTAAAAAAACACAATATACACACCCACATATAAGGGAACATTTTAACATCAAGCAGCACATCACATGCACAGCAGAGAGGGTGATGTATTTAATTCAGTGCCCTTCCGACAAGTTATATATAGGCCAGACAGGCAGGATGCTAAAAACCCATATTCAAGAGCACAAAGGGGGATATAAGAAGAAGGGATGAAACATCCTCAGTGGCTTCCCTCTTTAAGGCTTTGGGCCTTGAAAACATACATGAGTCACCCAGAAGGGGCAGCTATAGAGATCAACTTTTACAAGCAGAAATGCACTGGATATTCTACATGAAAACATTGGATAGAAACATAGGCATAAACATCAAAACAAACTGGCAAGCATGTACATCAACAATCAAAAACACTGGAAACTGTTGTGGTAATTAGGAACAATCAGGCACTTTCTCAATATATCAAACCTCTATAAAAATGTAAATTGAACATAGGGTTTAAACAGGGGTTAAAGACTTACCTGTATAGGAAAGCTTTTATAAGATGAGTTGATTAATTATTGCAGAGGTATCTGATGTTAATTTATGTGTTGATTATTTGTTCTTGTATCCTTGTTTTTACTGTGAGATGCCTTGGCATTGGAAAGGCACCATACAAATACATTTTATTATTATTATTATATATGTTAGTTACCATGTACCTGGTAAACATATGTTAGTATAACATAAAAACATGTAAAATACAAGTATAACATGAAAAAAGTAAATTCTGCATAAATTACTGAAAATGCTTGCTTGTGAAAAATGTTTGGTTGTGATGGATGTTTATTATGAGTAGAGAAAAAACTAACAAATCTTCTGGAACTGTAGTAATCTCTATGAAATTAAGACGAAAAACATTTTAGTAAAATCAATGTGGCCTTTGTTGACCTCCCACCAGAAGTCCTTGCCATACTGCCCCACACACTGAATTTTAACCTCTCAGGCTATAAAACAGCATCCCCTCAGTAACCTATTATTGTTGAAAACAAAATAAAGAGACAGTCAAAACCACACTCAAAGGAAAATAGACAGGTAAAAAGTCTGGTTGTGAAGCATCCCGTCTCTTTAAGAAGAGACTGGCTTCTAGGTTGCAGTAACCTTTTTCAACATCTTGAGGGATTTCACAAACAGACTCAAGAGGAAGCTCTAGCACAGTGGCAAAGACAACTTCAAAGCAGGAGAATCATTTTCAAATGAACCAAGCCCTTTTCATTTGGAGTAAACCTGATTTAAGGTAAGCAAACTGAATGCTTTAATAGCATATTTAAAGACTGTAAGTACTGAAACATAAGTAAAACCAATTAACAGTGTTAAACACCTAAATTAAAAATAGTATTTGCAAATTATGTCTCCTCAGGCAAAAGGAGACAAATGCTCCAAACAGACCAAAGTATGCCACTATGCTAAATAACTTGGGGGTCAGGCTTTTAAATAAGCAGCAGTTAAAACATATCAGCATTTCCTTCGACCTCAATGAGGGAGATATATATAAGGCATGAAAAATGTTTTTTTGTCTTTACAGGCATTTGAAACAAGTTATATGATACAATAGAAGCACTACCTTATACACAGAGAAAGCAAACCTGTATAAAGGTAGAAAATACGCAATCCTGATGGTGAGGTATTATTCTGAATTTAAAATAAATGTAAAAATGTTTATGTAAGATAGAAAGGAAGATGTGCATAAACAATACCATGAAAATAATTGTAAAATATTTATGTATCAACAGAAAACAACTTTTAAACCCTGTGAACAAGCTCCATTGTGGCGCAAAATGTAGGGGAAAGAAAAATAAACAGGACTGAAATCTACTTGTTGCACTGAGAAGTGTATTTCTTTAAAGGGCCCCCTTAAAACAATGGAATATTTTGCTGCGACAGCCTCAACAAGTGGGCTGAAATAGAAAAATAAGCCTCCATTTCCCACCTACTCTCCCACAGAACTTGTTGGAATCTCAGCCATTGGGGAGCAGCCTATGGCAAGATTAAAAAAATCCACCTGAATAGACTGCTCACAGAAAAGCAGGTTTCCATATTTTTAGTTTATTTAGAAACCAACTATCATAACTACTGACTGCTTTAAGAGTGAGGGGAAAACCTTTTTTTTTTGTAAAATAGAGAGGTTGGATAGTAAACACAAGTAATTTGTACTAATTTATTTTTATTTTCCTTTTTTTTTTTTAATTTTTCTTTACCTTGGGACCATCATAACTCAGTTACAATATCTGAAGTCAGAACAGTTCAGCCCTGCAATTATAAATGCTTTTTAACAGACTCATGATTGTAATTAGTATATAACTAATTTATTAGGTTTATTTCTTATTTCAAAACAAGGGAGCACCTTTTAATATAGTTTCTTTTTGAACTGATCAATCAGCCTAGTGAGAAATGCTGATGCCCACACTTTAGTGTGTTTTGGTATAGATTAGCAAGGGTCTTTTTCTGAAAGTTATAAACTTTATGGAGGGGCATGCCAGCGGTAAGTAGACTACATGCAGCTCTGAGGCTACGACCACTAGAGAGCTGATGAATTTGAGAGCTCTGGGGCTTTTTTTATTTGAAGCCTTTGGAAATTGCAGTAACTTATAAACTAGAATTTGTAGTGAGGTTTTAGTGAGTCTAACCCATTACAAAGTAAATGGAGGTTATCTCCAAGCTATTCTCAACCAAAATATAAGTGAAACCACTTGTTATAGCCATCATATATTTTTTGCAGAATTAAAATTGTCAAGAAACTTTAAGGACATTTATAAACAATTAGAACACAGTGGTGGCTGAGTTTTAAAGATAATTTTATGTAATGGTCTCTTGACTTTGCTATGATTTCAAGGTATTTTTAAGAATAAGGACAAGTTTTAAATTAAAGTGCTATGTATTGCTGTGGCTATCCATTATACTAGAATATAGCAGCACTCTAAACTTTTAACTCGCCCCACCCCCAAACAGGGCTCTGCTGGGAACCGTAACTTTGCAGAGAGAAGCTACCCAATGCCCAGAGCAGGACTCTGCTGACGAAACTAAGCAACTTCAACCTGTAGGAAGATTATTTTCCCCAGAGGCCTAAGAACCCAGATATTCCTGGCAGACTTTATCTACTGGAGTAGAAAAGAAGAACATCTCATATTCCCACCTGGAAAAAGAATATCGTGAAGTTGGCCTTCTTCTCCTGTTGCATACAAAGCAGGTCATGAGTGTGCAATTGTCACCTTCATTTATGAACAGAACTTGGTATGAAATTAGCAGTTGATTATTGGGTTAAGATTTTTGTCTGGCACGTAATAACAGCTTGGCCAGAATTCCCATCTCTAATCATTAAATGATAACTGGTACTTTAAACAAGTAGCAATTACAGCGAATGTTTGCTGAATACTCTCCTTGTATTATTAAAGTAGAATTACTAGAATTTCAGAAGCTTGTGGAAAACTGCACACCATGAAAACAGATGGCTTATCACATCTGGAACATTTGAAGCACATTTTGGACACTAAGATTTATTAATTATTTTGTTCTTCTTTTTCCTTTTTTTCTGTGTGCATACTTTTAGCTCGTACCAGTGTTTTGTTTTGCACTAGACAACAACTGTCACTAGATGATAGTATGGAAACCAGAAACAGTAAAAATATTAGAATACAAGACTCCCTTCCCCCCCCAAAAATCTAATAACAGAAAAATAGTTATAGCACAGGTAATAAGGAAAAGCACTCCTAAAGCTTCAACACCTATAATAAGTAAAAATATCAACCATGGGAAAAGGATGAGTATAAAACAAGAGCATAATGATTATCATAAGGGTAGCTTATTATTAGAGCTTATTAAAGATAAAGAAGGGGATGGGAAAAATGCTGGAGCTAGGGATAACACAAGATGAAAAGTCAGCAAACACAAAAGAAATGGAGGGCCCAGAATAGCAATATGTGAGCATTTCCAAAAGGAAAAAAGGTGACAGAATTGTAATAAACCCACTGTAAACAAGTGCAATAATAAGGGGGAAGTTACGAAAGAAATGAAAGGACAACAACAAATAGAGAAATGCTGTATGGATATAAACATACAGAAAAAAGGTTAATGGACTTAACTCCCCACTCAGCTTAGCTTCAGCAAGTACACATACTCAATCCTTGGTTTTAAGCTCTCCAAATAAATATTGTAATGTCACAGAGCAAGAAAGGAAAGAAGAAACAAAATTAGAACTGTTCAGTCCCCTGATGTTAAAGGATTCCAGTTTCACAATATATGGCAAGTGCTCAGAGGAGGGTAAAGTACCAGAACCAACAGGAAAAGAGCTCCCAAAAGAACAGATGAGTGCAACAAATGAATAAAAAATATCCCATCATTTTATCAAGGGAAATTATAGATGCGCTAGCCTTTCCTCACATGGCCAACATACTATTTATGGAGTACTTACTGGTACTTAAAAGACAACTGGAAGGATTACAAAGAAAAGTTAGTTCCCATGGTGACATATACAAATTACTACAAAATCAGATCTCTCAAGGACATGTAAGTGAATGCCAGTGTAAAAAAAATATACAAAAGAAAATAATGCTGAAATCATAAAAAAAGGAAGGAAGAAAAAGAAGAAAAATAAAACTATCAGTACACAGATTGTTAAAAGCAAACACAACACTGACATGGAAGATAAAACTATAGTCACAAAGAAGGAAAAGAAGATAGAGAGAAATTAAAAAAAGTTACAAAAAAGGCAACAAATATTTAGTTGTCATATAGAAAATCAAAGGAACAGAAAATTGGGGAAGTGATTAAGGACCTGCTGTCTACTCTGTCAGCTTCCGATGAAGATCCCTAACATCTGGTTTTCCAGACTTAATGCCACGATTGACTTCTTCCTATGGAAAGGGAAACCTCCATGGGTCAGCAGAGCTAAAGTAAGGCAAACTGGTCCCAAGGTGGATGGGGTCTTCCCAATTTCCCCTGCTACCATGCTGCATTTATGATAGCACAACCACTGAAATGGTTTGCCCAGCTGATAGCAACCCAGCTACTATGGGGTCTATGGAAAGACATATCTGCAAAGGTCTACCCCCTAGAACAGTTCTATATGATAAACAAACTCTGCATAAGAGTCACCCAACCATCTCAGTTTCAAGAAAATACTGGGACAAAGTAGCTATGGTCTTGCACTGGACAGAACCTCCACTCCTACTCACTCCACTTTAGGGCAACTTTTTTAAACTTGGAAATAAACCTATTCCAAGGGGCAGATGGAAAAAAGCAGATACACTCTCTGTAAAAGATATTTGTCCCCAGGACCAATCCTGTCTTCACTCCTATGATACTCTGGTGTCCCTTTTTCATATCCCTGGAAATATTTTTGGCTCTACCTTCAATTAAGGTCACTGTTCTCCCCTCATCTTAAAGAATTAGATAGGAGCAAATACTCACATGCCCTACAGTTCTTGCTTACTGTACCCAGGGGCGTACCAGGACTTCTATATAAACAACTTAGAGACTGTGCCCCAGCAGCAGTAACCCAAACTCAAGCATTCCTTGGACTTCCCCCCACCACAGGGATAGATACGACCTTAACCGAAATAGGGGTTGGAGTGAAGGGTAAGAAAGCAGGAAGGATAGGTGCAGCATGGAGAATTGTTTCACTAAATGCTAGAAGCCTGGGGAAAAAGTTAGCAGAGTTGCAGGCATTGATGGCAGAGGGAGAGGTGGACATAGCTGCCATTACTGAGACATGGGTAACCAGGCACCATGACTGGGACCTAACCAACCCAGGGTGCAAACTATTCTGGAGGGATAGAGATAAAGGGAAGGCTGGAGGGGATGCCATTTACATAAGGGAAGGGATCAGATGTAGTAGGGAGGAAGGGGAGCAGGGCAGGTTGAAGGTAATCTGGCTGCAATTACACAGCCAGAAAGGGACCAAGATCTGTCTGGAGGTGGTTTATAGACCTCTGGCCCAGAAGGAGGACATTGACAGGAAACTGGGGGAGCAGATAAGGAGGCATAGTGGCAAAGGGAGCATAGTGGTGGTGGGGGACTTTAATCTATCAGTGTGGATTGGAGCATCCCAGAAACCAACTGCACCAGGGAAAAGATCCTCCTGGAATTAGTCCAGGATGGCTTCCTTACCCAGAGAGTAATGGAGCCAATGAGGGAGGTGAATATACTAGACCTGGTACTGGAAGATGGGGAACAGGTCAGGGATGTAAGGGTGGAGGAACCTCTGGCATGCAGTGACCACCACACAGTGTGGTTCTCAATCAACCTGGGTAGGGAAGTAGCCACTACAAAAAACTAGGGTCCTGGACTTCAAAAGGGAGGACTTTGGCAGGATGGGAAACATATTGGAAAGTCATATAGTAAGCATCCACCCAGAAATGGACATGGAACAAAAATGGGCAGTCATCAAGACAGGACTGGCTGAAGCCACTAAAACTTGTGTCAAGAGCCAGAGCAAAAAAGCCAGCACCAAGAAACCTAGTTGGATGAGTAGAGAGGTAGTGGAGAAGGTGAGAGAAAAAGGAATGCATTTTGGACCTACAAGTGATCCAACAGGGCAGAAGACAAAGAAGAATATGTGAAGAAATCCAGAAAAGTGAGTAGAGTGGTAAGGCAGCAAAGGCAGCTAGGGAACAGAGGTTAGCGCAAGGAATCAAAGGAGGAGAAAAGGATTTCATCAGATATATCAGAGAGAAGAGAAAGAGCAAGGATCAAATTGTTAGGATCAGGAGGGGACATGGGTGGGTAGGAAAGGGGGCCGAGCAGGGAGAAGTACTTAATAAATACTTCTGTTCAGTCTTCACCAAGGAGAAAGATAGCCCGTACCTGAGAGGAAGGGCGAGGTTGGAGAGGGTGGAGGAGAAGCAATCACAGATGTGGAAATCATGGTGGAAAGGGTGAGGGAGGGCCTTAAGTCCCTGAAGGAGGACAAGGCACCTGGCCCAGATGGAGTCCACCCCAGGGTGCTGAGAGAGTTGGCAGAGGTACTGGCAGGGCTATTGGTGGACCTGTTCAGTACCTTTCTGAACTCAGGGTGTGTGCCCAGGGACTGGAGGGAAGCACATGTGGTACCTCTCAATAAGAGTAGGTCCAAGGATGAACCAGGAAACTACAGACCGGTAAGCCTTACTGCAATTGAGGGAAAACTGATGGAGACAATCCTCAAGGAAAGGCTGGTGCAGTTTCTTGAGGATAACAACCTCCAGGACAGCAGACAGCATGGGTTTGTCTCAGGCAGATCCTGCCAGATGAACTTGATTGATTTTTATGACTGGGTTGTGAGGGCACTGGACAGGGGGCATGCGGTGGATGTCCTCTACCTGGATTTCAGTAGGGCCTTTGACTCGGTGCCACACGGTAGACTGACCTGCAAGTTGAAGAGTCTGGGAGCAGGGAGGAAACTGGTCAGATGGGTCGAGAACTGACTGCAGGGTAGACAGCAGAAGGTAGTAGTGGGAGTGCATTTGAACCACAGGGCTCCGTGCTGGGACCGGTTCTGTTTAACATTTTCATAGCCGACATTGCGGTAGGGATTAAGAGCAAGATCAGTCTCTTAGCAGATGACACAAAGATTTGTGCCGAGCTAGTTGGGAGGAGGGAACAAAAGTACTTCAGGAGGATTTGGAAAAACTGGAGGAATGGTCTCACACTTGGCAGCTAGGTTTCAATGTCAAGAAGAGCAAAGTGATGCATTTAGGAGGCAAGAACCCAGGACACAGTTACTGGCTGGAGGGTGTCCCGGTAACAAAATCCAAGGAGGAGAAGGATCTGGGAGTGCTGGTAACTGGGGAGATGAACCACTCTGCTCAGTGCAGGAAGGCAGCAGTAAATGCAAACAGGATGCTAGGGTGCATAGCAAGGGGGATTACTTCTAGGAGTGAGGAGGTCATCTTGCCCCATACAGGTCCCTATTGAGACCACACCTAGAGTACTGCATGCAATTCTGGTGCCCCCACTTGAAAGGGGACATTAAACTACTGGAGGGGGTACAGCGCAGGGCAACAAAAATGATCCTGGGGTTGGGGGACACACTACATGAGGAGAGACTGAGAGAGCTCAATATGTATACCCTGGAGCAAAGAAGGGAGAGAGGGGATATGATTGAGATCTTCAAGTACCTGAAGGGTTTGAACAGAGTAGACACCAGGTGTATGTTCAATCTGAAGGGTGGAATGAAAACAAGGGGACACTCTATGAAGTTGGAAAGCGGGCGATTCAAGAGGGAACTGAGGAGGCACTATTTCACAGAAACGGTGGTGGCGGGGTGGAATGCTCTGCCAGAGGAAGTCGTATCACTGCAGAGTGTTGGGGGCCTCAAGAGGGCCAGATTCAAGGGGAGGGGGCATGAGATGGGGGAGGGCATATGAGGGAGGGAGCAGCTGCAGTCTAATGGGCTGAAGTGTTGCACACTTGAGCAGACTAGATAGACCGAATGGCCTGTGTCTGCTGGCAATTTCATATGTTCGTATGTTCGTATCTTGACAAAAAGAAGTGGGGGTTGATTTCACAGACTGTCAATGGAAGACAGCTGGTACTTGGCACATACATTATGTAGGGACTCGAAAGCGCAGCTTATTCAGCTGAAGATCTTCCACAGGGGGTAAAAGACATCACAAGTCTGACATTATATGGGGGTCCTTAGTTATAAGACTTATTGGTCATGTAATTAAGCCCCAGGATCTCTTTTACATATCCTGTGACATTGCCCTGCCATAGCACAGTTCTAGAAGCCAAAACCGAATTTCTGCAAAACAATAGTTCCACTAATAATAAACTTTGACTCCTCCTTAGTCCTACTTGGTATTCCCTACCCCCTCTATTCAAGAAAAATCCCCTTCCTGAAATGATCTGTTACCACCACTGTTCAAGCCAAAATACTTTTAATTCAGAAATGGAGGTTCCCTGACAAACCAAATAAACATAATATGTGGGCAAGCCAAATCAAGCTTCATAGGTTGAATTTAGAAGTTAGCACTTCTAACCTTTGAAAGATATTACTACATGGCAAATATGGAGACTGCTCTCCTGTGGATAATTATGATGACCCTAAATGGGAAACGGTTATCACTAATGCTCCAATATTATCTGTTTCTGGAATAGTGGAATACCCTAAAGAATCAACAGTTGCTATAACTAATAAACTTATTTTCTAATTTCAAGATTTATTAATAATACAATTACTGAAGCAGATTTTGTGAAAATAGAAAGGACAAGAGCTATATGTGGGGCTGGACTGATAAATATAATGCTAATGAGTAAAGTACTGACAAAGGAAATTTTGTCCCAGGCTGCTACATTGGGGACAATGGGTATCAGTCTCACAGATGTCCTAGAATAACAGTCAGAGAATAATGTGAAAATTATTTAAAACAAAAAAATCATAAAAAAGCGTCACTAATTGTATAACTAAGGATATATAATTGTATAATAGATTTGAGTTGTTACAGAATGAGGAACCTGTTTGACTAGACCATAGTTTGCACATAAAATGATGGTTAAGGAATGGCAAAATCTTTTGACAGAGTCAGATATCCTTTGTTTACATGAAACATGGCTCACTGAGGAAGACAGCTTCCTCTTGAATGGTTTCATGATGTATCACTCTTCAGCAAAAAAGTGAAAAAAGGTTGCAGGCCTGTAAATGGATTGGTAATAGGAGTTAAAATTTGTCCTGAATTACATCGTAAAACATATTATTCAGGAATCAGTACTTCATTATACTTCATTTAACTCTTAACAATCAAGACTGTATCTTGAGTAATGCTCATAGCCCTCCTCAATGGACAGTGTATCATAGATTGCAACTCTTTAACAAAACTGGAAGAAATATTACATAATTTTGAAAACTTTGAACAAAGAGAATTTATTTTAGTTGGAGATTTGAACACACAAATTGCTAATGAAAGTATGTTGGAAGATGAAACTGAGACCCTGAATAATTTGGAAAGAAAGAAAGAAAGAACTTCACAGGATGAAATTCTAAACTCAGTGGGTAACAACATTATCTACTATTTAAATAATCTAAACTTGTGTATGCTCAATGGTAGATGCAAAGGGGATTGACAGAGCCGCTTTACTTATTTCATGGGAGCATTTTCTTCAGTAACTGATTATGCTATAATCTTGTTATTGATATTCATAAGTATATGGAATTTATGGTAATTGAAAGGTAAGAGAGTGATCATATGCCAAATTAAATTTTAAGAAAGGCAGTTCTTATGCCTCAGGTAGCATATAATACTGCAGAAAATCTGGAAGGGAGAAATAAATGGAGAGTGATATGGAATGAAGCAACAAAAGTAGTCATGCCAGAAATCTTAATGCCTAACAGGTGTACTGATCATAGAAACCATACTTTAGAAGAATTTGATCATGAACTAATTTTCATATTGTATAAGATGATTGGATTTTCTACCCCTTATTGTTACAAATCAACTGTAAATCATTATAGTAATGGCAAATGGTTTGATGGTGACCGTAAATCTGCTAAAGGAATACTCTCTGCAAAAGTAAGAGAAACTAGAAATAACTCTAACAGACTTATTCTGAAACAGTTAAATCAAGCAAGAAGGGAAAACACAAGTTTTTTATTGTAAAAAAAGAAAAAAAAGAAACTCATATCAAGAAAATAATTGGGATAAGATTCTGGTGGCTGTAAAGAAAGCGACAGCAGAACCTTTTGGTCTTTAGTAGCTCATGGTACTGCTAAGTGACAGAATAATTGCAATTCACATATACACGCTGATGTATGGCAAACTTTCTTTTCAGTCAATGTTTTGTAAAGATAATTAAAGTTCTGAGAATTGGACCACTAGATCAAACAAGCTGCTCACAATAAATGAACAAGAAATGTTTTTGGCACTAAATGTAGCAACATGGAACAAAGCCCCTGGCGCTGACAGAATACCAATGGATCTGTACAAATTCAATCTGTCTTTTGGGTACTCCATCTGGAAAAGGTAATTAATAGCTATATAGAAGCCAGTCATTTCCCAGAAACATGGAAAGGGGCTGTGTAGTACTTCCTCCATTCAAAAAAGGCCAATTGGAGAATCCCAAAATGCAAAGCCCAATAAGCCTGTTGGACTTGACCTCCAAACGTTTTGCCAGAACATTATGTCATACATTATAGAATTACTCGGAACATTATAGTCTAACATCTGAAATACAAACTGGTTTCAGGAAAGGAGGTTCAACAACCCATTCATTTTTCATATTACATCATATTTTAGAAAAGCATGTGAGAATTAGATCACAGAAAGTATTTTTGGTGTTTACTGAGTATAAAGAATCATTTGACTCCTTGAATAGAAACATACTGGGTAAGAAACTTTAATGAGCTAGGGGCTGATCAGGAATTAATTTATCTGGTTTATAATCTATATTTGAATAATTTGTGCCAAATAAGATATGCTAGAAAGGGGAACCTCACTGAGAAAGTTACCATAAATATGGGTGTCAAACAAGGGTGTTTATTGGCACCAGTATTATTCAATGTGTACATTAATGATCTGATACTTAGTTTGGATAGTAACTAGCATAGTTACCATAAAATAGGAGACTGAACATGCCTGGTTCCTGCATATGCTGACAATTTAATTTTAATCTCATGAATGAAATATGGTGTACAATCTCAACTAAACAAATTAGCTTTAAGCAGTAAAGAACTTGTCTTAGAAACATGGACAAAAGCAAAATTATGGTTGTCCAAAAAATACAGTAACAAAAGGAATAAATCTTACAAACATTTGGATAGACAGTGTAAGGTTGGAAGTAGTAAAAGATTATACCTATCTTGGCCTTGCCTTAAATAATACATACATGTGGAAACAACAAATATTGATTCTGAATAAAAAAAAGTACATCAATCAAATAATGCTATACTAAGGTTTAACAATAATTTTGGTGGCAATACGTTTGAAGCTGTCTTAAAAGTGATGAATGCAATGCCTATGGCTCAACTGCTGTATGCCTCAGAAATCTTGAGAAATGAGACATGAGAAAAAAATTGAGAAGTCCCTGAATGCATGTTATAAAATGCTAATAAGTTTCCCAAAATCTATGCCAGGACATATAGATTAGAACTATGGCAGCTTTCTGTCAGATGCCTAGAAATATGGAGACCACAGAATTATTGTTGTATCTAGAGAACATTACTGGTTTGGTGGAAACTTGTTTGGAGGAGTAAAAGTTTATTTTATTAGACAAGACATGTGATGTTCAATGGCTCATGTTTATTAGATAATCATTACTTAGTATAGCAAAAGGTTTATTTATTTATTTATTCAATTTTGGTAACCGGGTAGGCCCACTGAGCCCCGAAGGTCCCTTTTTCAGGGGCGACCCGGAGTAAGTTACAGAAAAATACAGGTACAACAATGGAACAGAACATATCAGTACAATAGGAAGAATTCAAGTACAAGAACAGTGCAGGCATTGAGGCAAAGTTAGTTACAAGGTTATTTGTGGTATTGGGTAACACAACAAATTATTATTGCCCCAATATAATTCCCTTTATTAAAATCTTTTTTCATTGATATGGATAGATTTCCATGACAAAATTAAAGGAAAATCATTTTCATCTGTTTTTAAGTAAACTTTTAATTGATACTTCAACTGCCTGCAAAATATTTAAAAAATGCTACAAACCCACAAATTATAGAATGCTGCTAGCAAAACTTTGTTTTGGTATGTTTCCAAGTAATGTCTTGGAAAAAGAAGACATAATAAGAATCCAAGTATGATATGTACTGGTAATTGTGGTTACAAATTCCCAGATGATCTTACACATGTGGTTTTGGTATGCCTTTGTTATAATAAGCAAAGAAGGAATCGTACTTGGAATTTATTAGAAAAACAAAATTGTAACAAAGAAACAACGATAATCTCCCTATTTTCTTTGGAGAAGAGATGCATACTTTAAAGGCTAGGCCTTTTCTTGAAAGACATTTTAAAAATGAAATGACATAAGGGAAATACAGCTAGGAGGCAGCCAATGAATAGAATGAAGACTGGTTCCCGTAAGTGTTAACTGTCATTTTGCACAATTTCTGATGTGACCTTTTTATCTTATAATGTTCTATTTTAAACGTATATGTAACTATGCACTGTACAATGTTTTGTTGATTATGATGTGTCCTTTGTAAAATGTAATGTCAAAAGAAAACAATAAAACTGTTAACTACCTACCTACCTATCTACCTACCTATTTGTAAGCTCCAGTATGAAGACTGCTGGAATGACTTGATCATTAATGGTTTAATTAATAGTTATATAGTTCTACTTTTATATTTACTTGGAAATTACAAAACTTAGGCTGGGCCACATTTTTATCAGATAGGAGGAAAAAGGGCTTTTCCCCAATAACTAACTGGCATGCTGTGGAACTGCTGCTTTGTCACTCACTGGTGCATTTGCTCTATGGCACTGGCACTAAGAACCTGGGGTATACACTACAATTACTGGAGATCATTTATATGTATCCAGAACTTTGTAACGAGTATGCTATCCCTGATGCTTTGGCCACTTTTCTCTCCAAAGTTTTATTTTCTCAGCATTAGGACAACCTTCTACTGACAGAATAGAAATTTGTTGAAGTGGCTAAGACAGGGATGGGTACCTGGCTGAGATCTACAGCTCAGATTTTTGTGGTCTGTGTTTTCTTACTCCAGGAGCTTTTCACAACCATTGGCAGGTTGTTTCATTCTTTTGGTATATCTGCTCACTAGCAAAAAGGTAGACTTGTTATGAAATGCAACTGTAGAACCAAGATATATGCTACATGTGTGATAGGGGCTGTGGACAAAGTTGCCAATATCTTGTACTGTGTACTGCCCATAGAGGTGTTTATTTATTTAAACATGTGACCAGAAAAAACAGCATATTGAGCTAGGAGTTCATTTCCAGATGCTGGGAAGTAAAATATCTTGTAACAAAATGGTAGCCAGAGACGGCAGACACATTACACACACAAAGAAAACTCAGTTAGCTTGCAAAAACCAAAACAAACCAAACTAAAACAAATTAGCCGGTAATCGAGAACACTGTGTAGTGGGCACCATACATTTGGGTGGGTACAAGCCTCAATGATATGGTGAGGGTGTGTAGCAAAGATCCAATCAATTACAGAGTGCTTTAGAGATTTGTAATTTCAGTGAGTAGTGTAATGTTGCAGCTATTGTGCTGCCAGCTTTGCTGACTCAAGTGCAGAAGTCTCTAAACTTGAGACATAAATCAAAGACTCCTATGTGGCTCTACTGTGGCCCAAAACATCTGGGCCAGGATATTCAAAGCCAGTTAGCAAGGTGTCTCACTAACAGTGATAAGTGCCTCAAAAACAGGGGACTCACTAAATGCGCCATGTTGAAAGGCACAGTTAGCAAGGCACTAATCTGTTTGTGAACAGCACTGGCACTCCACCCTGCCTTCCCCTTTATTCCACTTTGACTACATAGCTATTCTTCCCTTTCCCTCTTATCTATCCCCTTTCTACCCCCACCTCTGCTTGCCTTCTCCCTCCCATGTCCTGCTCTTCTGGTATGAGACCTTCCTTCTTTCTTTGACTCAGGCACAATCCAATTATCTGCCTATGTTGTTAGTTGTACAATTCTCCTTTTAAAACAAGTGTCTTCATGTTATGTTACCATTACCTAGTGAAATGTTAGCCTTTGTTTTGACTCTGAACCCTGTACATGCTTAGTTTGTGTAACTATTGTTAGAATTTATGCCTGGAGACAGTTTTCAGTTGTTTCGTGCTGTATCTGTATCTGTGGAACATATCCGTATTCTTGTTTGTGTCATACTTGACATGGAATCTATAAAAGAGCTTCTGCTCAAAGGTGTTAATCCATGATCTCAATAAATAAAAAATAAAATAAATTTGTTAGTGCTGTTCACAAACATATTAGAGGAGCAACACAGGTGATCAGCTGACTGTATTTGCATATAGGTGCACTGGCAAATCCAGTGGCTTGGTGAGCTGATAATCAACCATTAGTGCTATGCTATTTAATGCCTCCACAAACCTAGTGCTGTCGCTTCTGTTCTGTACCTCCCCCCCGAGCACTCATATGTTCATGCCATAGCATTCCCCGGTGTTATAATGGTCCCCATACCCACATGACCAACCATCCATTTGTGCCATAGCATTCCCTGGTATTCTCGTGGTCACCACTGACCACCTGTTTATTCATGCCATAGCATTCCCTGGTGTCCTAGTGGTTCCCCCACCTCGCTGACCACCCATCCATTCATGCCATAAAATTCCCTGGTGTTCTAGTGGTCCACCCAATCCCTGTTCACCCATACTTTCATGCCATAGCATTCTCTGGTGTTCTAGTGGTCCCTCCACCACCCAATCACCTGTCCAGTCATAGACTACCCTCCCCATCACCGGAGTTATTATCCATCAATGAAACCTCCATCATAGTAGGCACACAACCTACCTGGCAGTCCAGTGGACCACCACCTCTGAGCTACGAGGCAGCACCCCTCTTGACAGTGGTCAGCATGCCTCTACCTCTCACAACCCCTGTCAGCCACCATCTGTCTCACACTGTCAATGCGCTGTAATACAGACAGATGGTCGGGGGGGGCTACTGGAACACAAGAAAATTCTAGAGCATGAATTTATAGGTGGTCGGGGTATGGGACCACCATAACACCAGGGAAGAGGTATAGCAACACTGGTGGGCACTGGGGGAGAGATGCACTCCCTGTTTGCTGCTGACCTACAATTAGGCCTTGATAAGATGCTAATAATCCAATAGCATCTAGCCTGTGTTATGGGTCATTTACATGTGGAAGTATGAATATGGCAGATTGCTCCATCTGAGCAATCACCATTTGAAAGCACTAAGTGCTCATTTGCTCCTGTCAGACCTGTGGCTCCTCTATTGCACCACATACTTCATATTGCCAGTAGGGGGTTGTTTCTTGCAGGAGCAAATGGGTTAGTGCCTGTCTTTTTCTGCCAGTGTATTGGAACATGGCACTTGCTATGTGTGTCAGGGATGTTCTGATTTACCTGTTGTTTACTCCAGGCACTGATTTGCCCCTGGAGCAAACATTTTGTGAATGCAAATTATGTTTTTAGAATATCCTGGCCCTGCTGTAATAAATAAACTGTATTTGCTTTAAGGTCAATGGACATTTAAAATATACATTATTTTTTTTACTGGTAGTATGTACAAGTAATAGAAACCATTTTAAAGTAAAAAAAAGTTCCTCAGACTTGCCTTGTGGTTGTGACAACATACTTTGTGTCACTGATGTGCCTATCCTGTGGATCTCGCAGAACCACAATACTGTGATCATGTCCTTAGTCTCGAATTATTTATATCTCAGCCCTTTATTAAAGTTTTTTTTTAAATAAGATATACATCTACAATGTTAGTATTCATTTTATCTACCAAGGTGTTCAATTTACCTGTTTGTCACAGGAGGAAAATTGTACTTAGAAAAAAATGATATGCTGTTTCCCACAGAATGTTGTGACTCTTAAAACTTAGGACAGAGACGGGTTACAAAACATAGTTTAGTGGCACACTTCAACATTTTTTAAATAAAGGAATATTTTGTTATAAATGTACTGCATCAGAGAAAAGAACACTATGCATATTTGATATTTCCATTATCTCTAAGTCATTGAATGCTGCTAAATTGAAGAGTGGATTGCAACATTGCTCCATTTAATTAGGAAATTAATGGGGATTAGGTTGCACTGACCATAATTACATTTCTGCAATTTGAAAATAAATGGCTGATAGGCCCCTTTTAAATATGTGGAGTGGCTGAAGCTGAACTTTTTGTTTTAAAACCTAGAATAAACTTGAACTTGAAACTGTGTCACTGTGACTCAGTTGGGAACACTGTTGGCTCTGGGCCAGAAGGCTGTTGGTTTTAATCTAGCATCGGTACTTGGGCTCATATCCAATGCTGATACTGCAGTGCAGTATGGGGGGCATGGGGGGTGATGTACTTTTGGAATTACTATTATTTGTATGAGACATTAATCCTATGCAGGGAAGTTAAAGATCCCTTGGCATCATTTGAAAAGAACAGGGTCTATATTTCTACTTCCTAGTCAACATTCCCTTTCTAAAAAGAGCAGATTCAAATGCTAGTGTTTATGACTATGTTTGTGTGTACAGTGCTGTTGATTAGACTACATAAAGACTAACCATTCTTTATGTAGTTATTATATTTTCTTTTTCATTCCTTGTAAAGCTCTTTGTGATTATTTGTTTATAACAGGTGCTACATAAATCTAAATTCCATTTTTGTGCTAATCTAATCTAATCTAAAATAATCTAATATAATCAAATCTATTTTACATAAATGCTGAACTACATGAAGTAAAATTACTCCATATGGCTTATTCTGAATTTAAGATAAATATTAAATAATTGCCAAGCTTTATAATTCCAGAAATGGTTCCTTTTGATTATGAATAATGCATTTTATTGACTGTTTCTCTGAAAAATATATTAGATTTCAGATTTTTTAGATTCCATTCATTAAACCAGGTAGTGGCTGGGGCATCACACCATTTTTCAGCAGTGCCTGGATGGAACAAGTACAAAAATATGGAACAACAATTTAAACCATGTTCATGGAACACAGTGCTCTCAATAATAATGACAATACATTTCTAAAAGATAATTCTAAAGGCTTCCTTAGAAACAAATTATAAGACACACTTCTGCCACTAGCCAAAGTGATATACAGTAATGTCTCTTACTTTCCCATTATGAGCTGGAAAGACATGATTCACATTTTTGTTTTGTTTGCTTGCATTGCTTTCACACATCTGTGCCATCACCAGAGGAAGTGTTGATTTTAAAAACTATTTAATGGGACACTGTCAGCTGTACACTGACTTTTGTGTCCAATTACAGCACATGTGCCCCTTGCAGCTTTCTTAAAGGGGAACTGCCCCACCCACCCACTCCGCTCAGCTGATGAAGGGTTGTTAGAGATTCCCAGGGTATGGTTGAAAACCTCTGGCTCTCGTGCTTTTATGTTTGCAGCTCTGACACTGTGGAATTCTCCACCTCATCAGATTCGAGAGTGCCAGACTGTGGAGAGCTTTAAAACAGCCTTAAAGACATTTTTGTTCTGCCAGGCATTTGATGATTAGTTACAATATATGCTCCTGCTTGGATTTTTGTATTATTCCATTACATGATTTTAACTGTATTTGATATTTATGTCCTTTGATCTTTTAACTGTTTTATGGATTGTACAGTGCTTTGATTTTGATATTGCGCTTCATAAATAAAGATTATTATTATTATTAACAGTTTCTTAATGTCTAAAAGTCCATTAAAAACTAATCTGAGTGAGCCATTGCATTTATATGTGAGTCTTTGCAGTCCAGAGTTATTCATATGTAAATCAGCCTGTAATTAAGGGCTTGGGGTAGCCATGTGTTTTAGGCTCCCGACAGGAAATGATGTCGCTGAGGATGATGCCAGGCTAGTAGGTAAGTAGCAACATTTGCATCTTGTAGACCTGAGGTCACACCCAAAATTGTAAGAGAAAAAGCTATAAGACAGGGAATGGAATAAGACAGGAGTCGGTGCTGTGGCAGTCCCAGAAATCTGTACTGACATGAACACAGCCAGGGTTTAGAAATCTTGATATGGGGTCCCAATACCTGTTGACACCACAGAGCCAGCCTTGAGATATGTATAGTTTTTAATGATCGGCTGGCAGTATAGCCTACAGGTTAAAGTAATCCTAAAGATGGATTATTACTACTAACAGTTTGAAATGTAAAGGTGAAAACTCACTAGTTTCAATACACATACAAAACAATTATTATAAGTGTAGAAAGTATTGTAATAACACCTTAAAACACACTTAATAAAACAAATGATTTCCTATTTAACCTACAGTAAATGGAGGGCCAAGTTCCTCGGTGACATCATTTCCTGTCAGGAGCCTAAAACATATGCCTTCTCCCAGCCCTTAATTACAGGCTGATTTACATAAGAATAACTGGACTGTAAAGACTCACACATAAATACAATGGCTCACTCAAATTAGCTTTTTATGGACTTTGAGACATTAAGAAACCCTGTTGATGACAGATCCCCTTTAATGGCCCTAAAATATAAATACCTGCTCAGGATGTCCTGTAGTGAAATATTTTCTTTCCTTTTTCATGCAGTTTTAAACCCTGTCAGACTGTTGTTATCTGCAGCTGCCCAATGTTGATGCACGCTCACATACTTAAAACAAGCATTTGTCAATGCCGAATGTTGTCTTGCTGGCGTTGGCATTGGTACTGCAGGAGTTAAAGAGATGCATAACAGGAATAGCAGTGAAGTATGGAACTGATGCCAATCCCACCCCCACTCTGCAGAGACTGACAGGCATTGAGGGGTGCCTTTGGGTCATTGGCCATAATGCTCATGCCATTTCACCTCACCCTACCCTGTAGACATTGACAAGTGTCACAATGTGCTTTGGGGTCTTCAGGCCTTATGCTCACCCTATTCCATAAGGAAATACACTGAAATGGGTGCTGTATAGGAGAATGGGGTAAACTTTGGGGCCAAAGAGCCAAAGGCACACCTCAATGCATGTCACTGGCTGTAGGGTTGGAGGGTGGGAATGGCATGAGCATTACAGCCGAGCAATTGTGGGCACCCCTGACATCTTGCCGTCTTTACAGGGTGGGGCATTATGGTTGGAAACCCTAATGCCCCAGGCATTTGTTGGTATTTGCACTCCAAATTTTAAACATGGGCTTTTTATGACCCCACTCAATGAACAGTGGCACTATCAGTTCATTAGCTGAAAGGTGATTTTGCACAGCCACTGCACCATTTGGCGCCACAGGTGCTAAAACATATTTTGGGCAGGATATGAAAAATAATAGCTGTACTGTTCATAAGGAGGTGTAAAAAATGGCAATGTTGAAAATCTGGAGTGAAAATATGAAAAATTGGTGAAATCACGAGCATGTGTAGAAACTGCACAACGCATGCCCATAACGCAATTATTTTGGGGATTTTTGAAAACAAATTTTCAACATAGGCATTTTGGGACCTCTACTCATGAACAGTGTCACTGTGATTTTGTTACTCTGTCATAAATGTTGATTTCCCACAGCGATCGTGCCATTGTGCACCACATGTGCGAAAACACATTTCAGGTAGGATGTGAAAAATGGCAGCTGTACTGTTCATCAGGAGATGCGAAAAATGGCAATGTTGAAAATCTGGAGTGAAAATATTAAAAATTGCTAAAGTTACGGGTGTGCATGGAAACTGCACAACAGACACTCGTAACACAGTCATTTCCTGGAATTTTTCACCAAATTTTCAACGAAGGCTCTCTGGGAGCCCACCTCATGAACAGTGGCACTGTCATTTCATTAATCAGTCCCAAAAGGTGATTCCATGCTGTGACTGTGAAATAACCTTTTGGGACTGAATAACAAAATGACAGTGACTGTGTTCGTGAGGTGGGGTCCCAAGAAATCCATGTTGAAATTTGGGAACAAAACTACCCAAAATGGTTGAGATATCCACCTAAATTGAAACCCCCCATTGATTGCCATTATAAGATTTACTGTCATTTCTTCAGTTTGTGGTTGGCATTTGAAGAGTGCAGAAGTGTTCCTGGTCCACTGGAGATCACTGCTCCCAACTTCTACAGGTAAGTATGGGTGAGGGGGGTGCAGGGAGGTGGGGTGCACACAGGGAGGGTGCAGGTTGAGAGAGGGGGCCGGCGGCAATGACGAGGGACTGATTTTTCTGTTTTTCAGGTTAAATAAAAAAAAAGATGTTGTGGGCCCATTTTTTTTTCACAGGGAAAACTGGATGTCAGCACACTGGGGTGGGCTCCCAGTGTGCCACACTACTGGGGGGATCAATGCCGACTCAGGGATTGGGCACCCCGAGGTTGGAAGATATGTGTGGGGAGGGTGCATCCAACACTGGAAGTAAGCATCCCAGTGTCAGAAACACAACAGCAGAGATTGGCACACTGGGGTGGGCTCCCAGTGTGCCACATTAAAGGATGTTTGGGGGGTCATTAAGCACCCTGATGTCACCAGGCAGGGGGTCCACCAGCATGATTGGGATCATGCTTACAGTACAACTGCCTTCGCACACTTAATACTCCCAGCCCTCACAGAGCTTAGGCTGTGGTCTGCTCTGCACGGCTGGGAGAAACTTTACAGCCTGGACACAGTGGGATGTGAAGGAGGCAGGTGAGGAAAGCACCTCCTCTCACCATTCAAGCAGGGACCAGTACGGTAGTGAGGCAGAGAGGTTACAAAGTTTGCTCTCCTGCTGCCGCCGCCATGTTGATTCAAATGTTTCACCAAGAAAGGCACGTAGGGGAGGTGTGTCATCTGTGCCGCTGCATTATGAGCTTGTCTCTCATTGCAGCAGCAAGTTTGTTTCAAACTGGTGGCACTGCACAAAACTTGTGTCACGGCTAGCATGCTCGCTAATTGGAGAATGAGGGATGCACCTTCTAAAGCATGCCCTGCATTCGCCAAAACTGACACACCTCTGTTTTTCTCCTGCTACCATCTCCTACTGCCACAAAATGTTGCTTGTGCACATGCAAGACAACATAATGACATGCAAGCACTAAAGGGCTCTTCCACAGATGAGTTTTAAGAAATTTAAGGGGACAGCATCAGCTTCTGGGGGCACGAAACTCATGCATGCATGAGTAGTTCATGTTACTTGCTATGTGTTTTTTTTATTGCCCAGCATGCCCAAAGTCATGGCTTCAGATTGCAACTCTGCATTTCTGTATGTTTGAGCACTCATTTCCATTTCTAAGATAGTTTGCTAAATTCTGGGGATGTCAGCATTATAGAAATTAAAAAAAGAAAATACATATAGCAAGTAACATGACCTAATTGTGCATGCACGAGTTTCTCGGCCCCAGAAACTGACACTGTGCTTGTCCATGGACAAGCCCATTGGTGCTTCCACTAATTTTAAATATGTGAACACAGATCAATGCATTTTTTAAAACTGCATGACCAATGAAAGAAAATATTTCACTACTGAACATCCCAAGCAGGTATTTATATTTTAGGGCTATTGAAAAGGTTGCACAGAGTGCAGGCGGTTTTGCTATAATGGGCCAAAAGAAGTCAGTGTACAGCTGACAGTGTCTTAACTTATGCAAGGAAATCCACATCTACACACTTACAAAAAAGCAACCTCCTGAAAAACCCCAAAGCTTAAAAATGACCTAAAGGGAATTGTAAATAGATATGAGTGGGCCCAGTATCAATAGTAATTTGCTCCACAGTTCGGGAGGTAAAAATTATGTGGAAACACAAGCAGTTCTCATAGACTTTGTTGGAAGAAAAAGAACAAGGGTTGGATTTTCTATCAGGCAAATGCAGCACTCGTGTCTGTATTTTGGATGCATGCTGCATCCATGCAGATGTATCCAGATATGTGTGCTCTATTCACAGACACCTGGGTCCTTTACGACATTTCCTGCAGATTATTGCAATTTCTGCTGCAACTGTGGGACTTGGGTCTTTTTATCTGATGTAAGTGTGGAATTCTGTCCAGGAAGTTAGAACAACTTTTTTTCACCTAACTTCCTGTAATAGGGTTGAATAAGGCCTGTACCATTTGTTATGCAGTGCAGAAAGAGTTAAATGCAAGGTTCTGTTCTATCCTCTCCTTTTCTGTCTATTGTCTATCTGACTGTGCAGTCAAATTGTTTTTGTGACAGCAAGGAACTGATCACTGCGGAGAGTCTTGTGATTCTCCCCCTCCTGCTATCTCCCTGCTTTCACTTGCTGTTTCTTGTTTTTTTATCTTTTCTTTCCTCTTGCGTATCTGTGGTTATAAAATAAATGTGAATCTTTAGGTGAAACTGGAACCCCTTGGTTTGAAAATGTATATACAGTGATGCCCACCTGGATGAAGGCCATCACTGCAGGACTTTGCAGTAGAGTTACAGCAGCAAACAATGCAATTTCAATGGGAGTGAATCCCTTTTGTCATGCAGGAAACCTGTGACACTGCACTTCATTCTGGTGGGCTTCACTGAAGTATATTGAAGAAATGATTTCAAAAAGCTATTTGGAACTTAGGGGCTAACTTTGAGATGCAGTTTGGCCTACGCAAACTCTTTTGCAGAGTTGTCACAAGAAGTTAGTTCTGGGATACCACATTCTATTTTGTTGCACCTGCAAGGAAATTGACAAGGTTCTGATGCATTTTGTGAGAAACAGGATGCCTTTTAATGAGATGAGGCTAAAGAAGTTAATTGCCAGCAAAAACTTATTATAAAAAGAGCAGCAATCTTTTTTAGAGTGAGTGTCTGAAACTTAGAATTAGAGATTCCCTCAGATGAAGGACTTTGTTTTCTCTGTTTGTATTGCCTTTGTAAATAGTTCTACTGAACAATTTTATTTTACTGTTATTGATAATAATAAACACTACTTGTGAATTTTATAACTGCTCCTGCTTTTCCTATGCTTCCTGACCTGTACCTTGATGATAGCTGGTGTCAGACTAAGTGAAATTAATACAGTGCATACTCTAAATCAGGAGTTTTGTGCATGGGTACTGGACCTGGTACCAGGAAAGCATAGAAGAAAGGCATGGATCCTGCAACATCAAGCCCAGGAGTGAGTACCAAAAGAATGGCAGCCAAACTAGAAGCAGAAACAAAAGTCCAAATTGAGATGATACAGCTGGAACCAGTGATGGAAGAAGAAAAACTGGCAGGGACAGAACAGCTTGTCTGCCTTCTTCAAATGGTGGGCTATACAACAAAGAGAGACAGAGAAGCAGAGAAAAGAAGAGATACAGTGACAGGAGCAGCAGAGAAATAAGAGGAACAGTGGAGAAAACAGCAGTGGAGAAAAGAAGAGATGCAGTGACAGGAGCAACAGAGAAGAGAAGAGAAGAGAAGAGAAGAGAAAAGAGAAGAGAAGAGAAGAGAAGAGAAGAGAAGAGATGCAGTGACAGGAGCAGCAGACAAGAGAAGAGTCACAGAGATGGCTGGATGCCTTGCATGCTATCGAAGCTGGAGGATCTGGCACAGGTCAAGCAGAGCAACAAAATATAAACAACTTAAAAGACATTAAACTTACAAAGTTGTGTCCCTTAGATGATATCGAAGCATGTCTGACAACTTTTGAAAGGGTTGCCGCAGCCTGCCAGTGGTCAAAGCAGCAATGGGCAATCAGGCTAGTACCTTACATGACAGGTAAAGCCCAACTTGCCTACAGCAATATGGACACTGCAGTCAGAAAACTATGACCTTGTGAAAAGACAAATCCTGAAGAGATATGATGTTTCAGGAGAGACCTACAGGCAAAGATTCTGATCTCTGAAGTACCATTCAGTTGACAATCCTCAAGAAGCCTTCACCCGAAACAGAGAACTCCTTATTAAATGTCTCCAACCAGAGGGCCAAACAGTCCCACAGATCATTGACATATCTGCAATGGAGCAATTCATCAACATCCTGCCTACAGACGTGCAGATTTGGGTAAAAGAACACTGACCAGAAAGTGTGGAAAAGGTTATTTCTCTGGCAAAGGACTGTCAGATAGCCAGACAGACACTGCAGCAGCGAAGTTACAGCCAAGGACCAGTAAGACCCTCTTTTTCCTCATTTAACCCCAGGTCAGATAAGAACTCTGGTGGGGGTAACAAATCTGCACCCAAAGTTTTTATTTGCTATAACTGTAACAAGCAAGGCCATTTTGCAAGAAACTGCCATAAAAATAAGGAGGGTAACACTGGAGCAGATTTTGCCTTAGCAAATTAAGGCAAGTATTTAACAGATGTCAATGTGGGAGATAAGACTGTGAAGAGACTTACTGATCTGTTAAGCAGACAGACCCTAGTGCATGTTGCAGTGCTGGGAAAACACTGTGCAAAAGGACTAGGTACTGGTGTCATCTGTATCCATGGGGACACTTGATACTATCCCACCACCCAAATGATTCTGAATATTAATGAGGTGTCCCACCAAATGAAAGTGTGGGTAGTACCTAAGTTACCTATACCTGTGATTATTGGAAATGATTTTCCAGGATTTACAGAGTCAATCTCAGAGGAACTGACACCTGCAGTTTCAGCAGCAGTGGTAACAAGAGTACAGGCAAAGAACTTCTCAGATGATAAGGACACTTTTCCTTTTGGTGACTTTGATGCAGACTTGTTTGAGCCTGGCTCCAAGATCTGGAAATCCAGGAAAGAAAGAAGATGCCCACCCCCAAAAAAAAAAAGAAACAAAGGACTGATGGACATAAGAGGTAATTTATGAAAATGCTGACACTAAACTAATAACTGACTGTGACTTTGTTTCAGAACAAACTAATGATGCTTCTCTCCAAGGTTATTTTAAGCAGATGGGGGTGAAACAAAAACCACACAAGTATAGATGTGAGTTTTTACAGATCGCACATGATAGTCCTATGGCTGATCGCTCATGGAGGGATTGCACCCTTGCCAGATTTTACTGGCTTGGAATTCATGAAGATGTTGCTACCTATTGCAGTTCCTCTGCTGAGTGTCAGAAAGTAGCCCCAGTGGCTAAAAAAGACAAGGTGCCCCTGGTGCCCCTACCCTTGATAGATGTACCTTTTGAGAGAATTGCAATGGATGTAGTTGGCCCCTTAGACAAAAGTAAAAAGGGTAATTGATTTATTCTGGTAGTATGTGACTATGCTACTCGATACCTAGAGGCAGTTCCAATGCATACTGTCATAGCCCCAAAAGTGGCAGCAGAGCTTGGCAAAATTTTCAGCGCGGTGGGCATACCTAAAGAGATTTCTAATTATCAGGGTATTAATTTTGGTGCTGCATTACTAAAGGAACTGTACCAACTATTAGGTGTCATATTAGGTGTCACTGCTATAAGAACCTACCCATATCACCCTCAGACAGATGGTCTTGCTGACCTTTTTAATCAAACCCTAAAACACATGTTAAAAAGGTTTGTAAAAGGGGAAGGGAAAGATTGGGACCAGTACTTACCTTACCTGCTTTTTGCTTACAGAGAAGTGTCACACGCCTCCACTGGTTTTTCACCATTTGAAATGCTGTATAGTAGACAACCTAGAGGGCCACTAGATGTAATAAAAGAAACATGAGAAGATAACCCCCCACAGAAAAAATCTATTTCATCTTATATGTGTGCCCTGAGAATGAAATTGGCAAAATATTTTGAAATTGCCCATAGTAATCAAGAAGAGACCCCAAACCAGCAGAAGGTGTATTATAACCATGAGTTAAAAGAAAAAGTTTTTGAGTCAAATGAAAAGGTCTTGCTACTGTTACCCACAACAGAAAATAAACTGTTAATGAAGTGGCAAGGGCCTTATAAAGTGCTTAGATGTACTGGCACAGTTACCTATGAGATGAGACTGAGACCCTTGATAGGAAAAATCCTACGAGGATACACCTTACTAACCTCCTGAAGAAATGGGTTGAAAAAACACCAAAGGTTGGCTTTGTTAGTTTTACCAGAAACTTCTACAGAAGATACTGATAAACTGGAACAGTAACTACTGATGCTATAAAGGTGAATGTTTCCTTACCCTCCAAACAAACCACAAAAATGTGTAACTTATTAAAGACATTTAACAGTTCTTTTACCACAGTGCCAACCTGAGTGAAAAGGGGTCAAGCACGTAATAGTGACAAGGAATGCTTGCCCTATCAGACAAAAGACAAACAGATTGCCAGAGCAGTTAAGAGTAGATGTAGTTAAGGAAATACAGAAAATGAAACAGTTGGGTATCATAGAAGAGTGGAGAAGTGCTTGGTCATCACCAATGGTGACTGTAGATAAAAAAGAAGGGGTGTAAGAATCTGCCTTGATTTCAGGAAATTCAATCTAGTGTCTGAATTAGACAGTCATCCTATGACCAGGATAGATGATTTGGTGAACAGATTGGAAAGTGCCAAGTGCATCAGTACCCTCAATCTCATCAAGGGTTACTGGCAAATTCCCATAGCTAAAGAATCTGGAGACAAAACTGCATTTGCCACTCCTATAGGAGTCTATCAATTCACCACCATGCCATTTGGTTTACATGGTGCATCCCCTACATTCCAGAAGTACATGGATGTAATTTTAACAACTCACACTGGTTATTGTGCTACTTACCTGGATGATTTTGTGGTATACAGTCCAGACTTGAAAAGACACCTGGAACACCTACAAGCAATTATCCAGTCTATCAAAAAGGCAGGTCTGGTCATTAATCCTACCAAATGTGCATTGTTCATGCAGTGAACCAGATATTTGGGATATGTTTTGTGGAATGGAGAAGTAAGGCCAGAGATTTCTAAGATAGAAGCTGTAACTAACAGTTCTAGCCCTAAAACAAACATGCCAGGTCATTTTTAGGGCTGGCTAGTAACTATCAGAGATTTGTTCCCAACTTTGCCCATTTAGCTACTTCCCTCTCTTCACTCACAAAAAAATAGTTCTCTCAAATAATGTGAAATGGTCCAGTGTGTATGATGAAGCTTTTCGGGCCATCAAGGCTGCATTATGTTTAGCCCCTGTTTTACGAAGCCCAGACTTTGAGAAACAATTTTTGTTACAGACAGATTCATCAGAGGTTGGCCTAGGTGTAGTCTTGAGTCAGGATATAGATGGGATGGAGCATCACATTCTATATATCAGTAGGAAGTTGCACGACAGAGAGAACAGGTATGCCACCATTGAAAAGAAATGCCCTGCGGCAAAGTGGGACATCGAGTCCCTTATGTTTTATTGCTAGGAGCTGACTTTGTACTTATAACAGATCATAGTCCTCTCTGTTGCCTTAATCAAATGAAGGATACAAATTCCAGAATCACAAGGTGGTACCTGGCACTACAGTTATTTAAATTCACAGTGATGCACAAATCTGGGAAAGAGAATGTTGATGCTGATTTTCTGTCAAGATATGAATCGGGAATTGAGAATTCTGTCGGTTGACAGAAAAAATGTGTGGGTTTAAACTTAACTGTTTGCTGTATTGGTTGTTATGGAAAAGGGGATACTGCATACGTGTGGAACCATAAAAGTTATAAGGTAATGTTAGAAGAGAATTAAAAGAAAGTTTTGGAAACCTGTGTTTTTAAAACAGGTTCCCTCTTAAAGAGAGGGGTATGTAGTAGTAGTAGTAGAGTTTATTTATATGAGGTGCCCTTCCCTGCAGGCTTAGGGTGTCCATACAGCAAAAAATGCAAACATACAAAACAATACAGGACAGTCAGCATAAAATACATAACGTTTTCCATAAACTCACTAAAAGCCTAAAAACAGAGTAATTTCTGAACTGTCCGATGATCCCAATAACTACATCAGGTCCCAAAGGCCTGCTAAAACAAGAAGGTATTCAAGCATTTTTTAAAAATCTCTACAGATGGTGCCTTCCAGAGGTACCCCAGTAAAGAATGCCAGAGGACCAGGGCTGCCACTTTAAACGCCTGGTCCCCGGCAGATGTGACAGGGCTGAATAAGGCCCTGTCCCATTTGTTACACAGAAAGAGTTAAACACAAAGATCTGTTGTATCCTCTCCTTTTCTGTTTCTTGTCTGTCTGACTGTGCAGCAAATTTTTTTGTGAGACCTAGGAACAGATCACTCCAACTGTCTCATGATCCTTCCCTACCCGCTGTCTCCCTACCTTTACTTGCTGTTTCCTGATTTTCTTTTTCTTTCCCCATGTGTCTACGGTGATAAAATATATGTGAATCTTTATGTTAAATCGGAATCCCTTGGTTTACATAGAAACATAGAAGCTGACTGCATATAAGGGCTGCAAGGCCCATCCAGTCTGCCCATTTCTTTTTCTACCTTATAAATGTACCATTGACCTTTGCTCTGTCAATGGCCTATCTATTCATACTCATCTGTATTGCTCCCTTATGCCTATCCCATGCCTGTTTGAAGCCCTGCACTGTATTCATATCCACCACTTCCTGAGTTAGGCCATTCCATGCATCCACCACCCTTTCTGTGAAAAAGAACTTCCTCACATTACCCCTCAATCGGCCTCCCTCTAATCTTATGCTGTGTCTTCTTGTCCTGCTATTTTTCTTATATTGTAACATGTTAGACTCTTTCACCTTGTTAATGTCCTTAAGGTGTTTGAATGTTTCAATCATATCACCTCTCTCCCTCCTTTGCTCTAGGGTATACATATTGAGCTCAGTTAATCTGTCCTCATATGTTTTCTGATGTAGTCCCTGCACCATTTTGGCTGTCCTTCTCTGGACTGCCTCAATTTGGTTAATGTCCTTGCGAAGGTGTGGCCTCCAGTACTGCATACAGTACTCCAGATGGGGCCTAACCAGTGTCCTGTAAAGAGGGATTGTTACCTCCCTCTTCCGACTTGTAATACTCCTACTAATACACCCCAACATCCCCCTAGCCTTACCTACTGCTTTAGTGGTCTGCTTGGATGATTTCAGGTCATCGGTGATGATGATGCCCAAGTCTCTTTCTTCCCTTGTGACTGCCAGCAACTCCCCATCCAGCCTATAGGTGGCTTCAGGGTTTCTCCTCCCTATGTGCATGATCTTGTACTTCTTTGCATTAAACCCCAGTTGCCACTGTTAGGACTATTTTGCTAGTTTATCCAGATCTCTTCTATTTCTGACCATCCCATCTGGATCATCTACTCTGTTGTAGATCTTGGTGTCATCTGCAAACAGACAAACCTTACCCTCCAGTCCATCTGCAATGTCACTGATGAAGATATTGAAGAGGACTGGCCCCAGGACTGATCCCTGAGGTACCCCGCTTGTGACTTGCATCTCTTCTGACTGTATACCATTTACCACCACTCTCTGTTTTCTGCCTGTCAACCAGTTTGCCACCCAGTTGACCAACTTCTGACCCATCCCAAGCCTACCCAGCTTATTAATCAATCTTCTATGTGGAACAGTATCGAAAGCTTTGCTGAAGTCAAGGTAGGCGACATCAACTGCTTCCCCTTGGTCCACCACTCTGGTTACCCAGTCAAAGAAATCTATGAGATTAGTTTGACAGGACCTTCCTTTTTGTAAACCCATGCTGTCTTGGATCCTGTGCTCCTATGGATTCCAGGTGTTGCACTATCCTTTCCTTAAGGAGTGCCTCCATAATCTTGCCCACTACTGAGGTAAGACTGACTGGTCTGTAGTTCCCTGCCTCCTCCCTGCTACCACTCTTGTGGAGCGGGATCACATGAGCCTTTCTCCAGTCTTCTGGGACCTCTCCTGTGCTCAGAGACTCACTAAACAGGTCTGATAATGGCTCTGCTAGTTCCACCCTTAGCTCCTTTAGTACAGTGGGATGTATGCCATCAGGTCCCATTGCCTTGTCCACCCTGAGCTTATCAAGCTCTTGTAGGACCCTTTCTTTTGTGAAGGGACTAGTGCTCACCTCCCTCTGCCCCTGTGTCCATGGTGCTGAGCTGTGGGCCCTGCCCTACCTTCTCTTCAGTAAATACTGAGCAGAAGTATCTATTTAGGATAGATGCTTTTACATGGTCTTCCTCCTCACACACACCCTTATCACCTTTGATCTTAGCAATACCCCCTCTGAACTTTCTTCTTTCACTAATGTATCTATAGAAAGTCTTGTCACCTTCTTTTACTGTTTATGCTAGTGTTTCCTCAGTTTGGGCCTTTGCCTGCCTTACTGCCTTCCCTGCTTCCCTTAGGGAAGTTTGGTATGCCTCCCTATCTTCATCCTGCTGCGTTCCCTTATATTTCCTGAAGGCCAGCCTTTTGGCTCTGACCTTTTCTGCTACTGTTTTTGAGAACCAAAGTGGTTTCCTTCTTCTTTTGCACTTCCTTTTCTCTCTAACACAATGGGATGTTGCTTCAAGTACTGCATCCTTAATGCTTACCCACTTTGCTGTACCCCCTCACCTGTATTTCTTTTTGCCAGGGCTAGCTTAACTCTGTTGGCCATCTTATCAAAGTCAGCTCCTCTGAAGTCCCATATTTTTGCCTTGGAATGGGATGATTTAGTTGTAGTGACCAAATTGAACCATGCCATGTGATGGTCACTGGCCCCCTGATGACCTTCTACCTGGAGATCTGTGATTCTTTCCCTGTTAGTCAGTACTAGATCTAGGATAGCCCTGTCTCTTGTGGGTTGTTTACCAGTTGTTTGAGGCACTCCCCTGCAAGGAATCCACCATGTGTCTAGTTCTGGCAGATGTTTCTGCTGGTATTGACCAATCTGTATCTGGCATGTTGAAGTCTCCCATTATCAGCACCTCCCCTTTAGCTGTCCTGTTTTGTATATCTTCTAACAGTAATGTGTCTGTGTCCTCACCCTGGTCTGGGAGCCTGTAGACAACCCAAGTTTTTATGGCTGTCCCATTTCCTGTTTCCAGGGTGACCCATAGTTCTTCTGGCTCCTTATGTGTATTCTGAATTTCTGTAGCTTTGATATTTTCATTGACATACAAGGCCACTCCATTCCCCCCCCTTCTTTTTGTACCTCGGTCTCTTCTGAACAGTACATAGCCATGTACTGAAGTATCCCAAGTGTGGTTACTGGTAAACCACGTCTCACTAATTGCTACTATGTCCAGTTTAGCCTCTGTCATTATTGCCTGCAAGTCTGGGATCTTGTTTCCCAGACTGTGAGCATTTGTGTACATGATTTTCCAATGGCCAGATTTCAGTGTGTTAGTTGTTGGGTGAGGTCTGGCATTTTCCCTGTGCATCGTATGGGGAGCTGGACCTTTTTCCTTACCTGGTGATGCAAATGAACTGCAAACATGCTGAACTCCTGTTTGACCACTAGTTGGGGGGGAGGGGTGTTCTTCCTATTCGATGTATGGGGTGCTGCACCCCCTCTCCATTTGCTAGTTTAAATATTCTGCAAAGATGTCAAACTTCTGCCCCAATGCACTGACTCCTTCCTTAGTCAGATGCAGTCCATCAAATTTAAAGAACTTTCACTCCCAAAACTGTTGCCAGTTCCCTACAAATTTGTGTCCTTTTTCCTGGTACCAACCCTTGAGCCACATGTTTAGCTCCTCTAACTCCCCTTCTCTGACCTTCTGACCATCTGCCCCCCCCCTCCCAGACTGGCAGCATTTCAGAGAAGGAGATGCCAGATGAAATGGATGATAGTTTGTAACCCAGTCTGGTCAGGTGTTCCTTGGTCTCCACAACTGACCAGCTGGTGAGATCATTAGTCGCTATGTGTACCAGGATGTCCTGCTTCCTGAACAATTTTAGCACTGCGGCCAGTGTCTCTCCACGCTGAGGTACCTGGGAGACATCTGACCATTACCCCTGGCTGGAGATAGGTATCAACTCCCAGAATTATGAAGTCTCCTATGATCAGATGTTTTTTGGATTTCCTTTTTGCTTTTTTTGTTTTGGTTCCTGTTTTGGATGAGTTTTGTTGCGCTAGCTCCTGTGCTGCACTGTCCTGCTCTGCAGTGTCCTCTGCCCTTTGTTTGATTTTCGAGATAGAGGCAGATACCTGTTGGTAGTTTTTATATGGTTTGTGGAGGTAATATGTTGGAGAGTACCGAGTGATGGGGCACTCGATTTGCCCCTCCTAACCACCTGCCAACCTCCTGGACCAACTACCCTCTGTGGTCGAGGTGCTTCTGTTGGATGTTGGAGAAATGGTGGGTGGTTCTTATAATATATTTCCTCTTGAATATGAAATTTGAGGTGCACAATCTCTGCCCATGCTGCCTGGAGCTGAGCCCTAAGATCTCCAATGGCCCAGCATGTAGGACAATGTCCTAAATCCTGTAAAACTGTCCTTCTGAAAAGTTTTCAGCAGTACCTGCAGTTAATGATATCCATTCCAGATAAGTTGCTAGGTTTATAACCTGACCAGAGTAATCAGAAGGAAGAAAATGAAAGCAAAAGCTTGATTTTGTGTTTTGTTTGTTTGGTTTTGTATAACTTGTTATAACAAGGTTAAATTACTAGTGCTCCTGTAAATGCGGTCACCGTGTGGATACCCCACTGATCAACCCCTTCCTGCTTTGCCACAGGAAATGTCATGACTGTGCTACCCTATAAAAGGAGTGTAGTGTGGGGTGGTTGGGGATGGCGTTGGGTGGCTGGGCCCTTCCCCACCAAAAAAGAATAACCTAGACGAAAAAAACAAGGAGGTAAGAGCAGAAACAATCAGTCAGCAACAAATGCAGTAACCCTAAAAGCTTATTCTAATGATAGATAAAACTGTAAAACCTGTAAAGCACCACCTGTAATAATTTCACAGAAGATATACCTTGCAAAAGACAATTTGAATCAGAAGATTATAGCAGTAATCTATTAGCACGCACCTGTAGGCATACCTTGTAATAATGCAGCAGAAGGTATACTCAGCAAACAACAATTTGAATCAGAGAAAAATAAAGCAATAGAATGTTAGCGACAAACAGTAACAATCCCTGTGAGTACAAAATAAAAATAACAACACACAGTATATCTGCCTAGCCAAAAGAAATCTTAATCCCTTCCCTTGCTCTGGTAAGGTTCTTTGCTCTGTCCTTTCAAGCAACCTAGAAGGAAAGAACTCAGGTGAAGCTAGGTGCCTTGGCCAGCAAACCTAGTCTTCCAAAATGTATATAGTTGCAGTACAAGTCACATTAACCTGTCTCACTGATGAGTTGATTTGACACTGTTTTTTACAGTTGGCAATGCACTGGTAACTCATATGGCATGTTTTTCAGTGCTTAACCAACTGAAGAGCAGTGTCTGTAAAATGTTTTTGCAACTTAATTGGAATGCATCTGCAGTCCAGGCATAATGCATTGCAAAACTGAGTTTTAACTCTTAAGAAACTTTTTTTCACAGGGCTTTGTGCTGGATACATAAACACTTTTGCAACTCAGTCAGAAATGCTAGAACAACTCATTGGAGGAACAGAGTAATGTGATATTGCACTGTATATTGTTGAAATGATTGCAAAAAGCTATTTGGAACTTAGGGTGTTAACTGTGAGATGCAGTTTGACTTCCACAAATTTGTTTGCAGAGTTGTTAACAGGAGGTTAGTTCTGTGACTCCATGTTCTATTTTGTTGTGCCTGCAAGGAAATTGACAAAGTTCTGATACATTTTGTGAGAAACAGGATGTCTCTTAATGAGATGAGGTTGCAGAAGTTACTTGCCGTTCAATGACCTATTATAAAAAGAGCAGCAATCTTTTGTTAGAGGGAGAGACTGAAACTTAGAATTAAGCTGTGGACCCTGCAATGTGAATAGACTCGATAGACAAAATGACCTTCATCTGCTGGCTTCTTCATATGTTTGTATGACCAATGAAATGTTCACAGACCTCAGGCTACACATAAAAATCAATTTCCTAGAAACACAGAAAACTGGGGACCTGCACCGAATCCTTTGACATATCCTGAAATAAAATATGACCAAGAAATGTTTAGAAGCCACACTACTTAGAAATATATTTCCCTAAAACACAGAAAACTGGGGGCCTGCACTGTAACCCCTATTATTTATTGACAATAAATATGACCAGTGAAATGCATGAAATGCCTACAAACCCCACACTGGACATATCAACCAGTTTCCCCAGTAACACAGAAAAATGCAGGCCTGCACTTTAGCTCCCAGACACACATAAGCAATGAGACCCAACAGAGTGTGGGTTTTACTGTAACAACTACATGCAAAAATGTGTTGTACGGCATGAGGCATCACTAAATGTCTCCAATCACCAGTTTGAATAATTTGGCTGCATGATGCCATTGATGCTGTCAGTGATAGGGCTTTTAGATTTAGGATGGAAACTCATAGAAACATCAGAAAAGGACTTCCTGGCCCACCTAGTCTGCCTTGAAGTCCCTACCTATTGTGTCACTATAGACCTGAAGTGATCTATGGCCTAACCTTTGCCTCCTACTCAGTTACTAAGGCCCCCCTGTGCCTATCCCATGCACATTGGAAACCCACCACCGTTTCAGTATCCACCACCTCTGCTAGGATTCTGTTCCAGGTGTCCACTACCCTTTCCGTAAAGAAGCATTTCCTTACATCCCCTTTAAGTCTCCCACTTCCAGCTTCAAATCATGCTCCCTTGTTCTTGAACTTCTCTTTCTGTGCAATATGCCACCATCCTGCACCTCATTATTATCTTTGAGGTATTTGAATGGTTCTATCATATCTCCTCTTGCACTCATACTTTTAGAATAACACTACTGCACTTTACCTATGAGATAAACAAACGATGGAGAATTTTGGTTCCCAATTACATATAAGAGAATCTTTCTGATATACAAAAAATATTTTTGATATATAACATAATGGTTATGAAGTACTTAGTCAGCTAATAATATATGAACTGATGTTTAACATATGTTTTTAACTTCACATTCTGTATTTATTGATGATGTGGCTATTTGAACACTTATGCACTTTATACATATAATGGCTAGTGTAATGCTGTCCCTGTAAGAGAGCTATTTAAGACAGGCTTTACAGTTGCCATGGGCAGCTTTGAGGTGAGTCCTTATACTTTTCCTAAGAGCAACAACACAGTATTTTGATACGTGATACAAGCCTAAACAGGTGCCAGTCCCCCTGTTACAAAAAGACTACTCTCTGCTTTGCTGATTAGACCATGGGACTGCCACTCCTAGGTGCAGTCACACTCTGCTTTTGGAACATTGAGCTCTCTCACATGCAGCTCAATGGCACACTGCATGTGTGTTTACTTATCAGGTAATAGGTCAGCAGTTCAAATCCTGACAGGGAGTTAAGCATTTTTTTAGCTTTTTTAAATAAAGGACACTCACTTGAGTGGCAATTCATGGTGGTGTGGACTTGGAATAGTAAATCATATGAGAAGTAAATATAGCTAAGAACAACAATTTGTGAAGGAAACAAACATGGAATTTGACAGCAGATAAGGACCACTTGGATCACCCAGTCTACCTATTTGTCCCTACCTACATTATCACTGCAGTCTGTACTTGATCTCTAGCTCTCTCTCCCACTCCCCTTCCTTTACACCATGATTCCTTTGTGCCTATTACATGCATTCTTGAACCCCCATCACTGTTTTTGCCCCCACCACCTCTGCTGGAAGGCTATTCCAGGAATCCACCACTCTTTCTGTGAAGAAGCATTTCCTCACATCTCTCCTGAATCATACCCCTCCAGCTTCATAGCATGTCCCCTTGTGCTTGAACACATTTCTTCAGAAAAATACTTCCCTCCCATGTCTTATTTACCCCTGTGAGATATTTAAAGGTCTATATCATATTCCCCACTCCTGTCTTCCAGGGTGTACATATTGAGGTCCTTTAGCTTCTCCTCATAGGGCTTTTGATGCAGACCCTGCCCTATTTTGTTTGCCCTGCTCGGGACCACCTCCACTCTGTCTATATCCTTCCTGAGATGTGATCTCCAGAACTGGACACAGTAGTCTAGGTGGGGTCTTACTAGCGATCTATACAGAGGCAATACCACCTCCTTCTTTCTACTGGTGATATCCCTCTCTATGCACCCCAGTATCCCACTAACCCTCCCAACTGCCTTGTTACAGCAAGAGAATAGTCACTCACACAATGTCTAGAAACATTTTGAATAGGACCACACATTCCTGGTTCGAATACAGTATGTGCATTTTTAAGAACTACAGGAATGTTTTTGAAGGAGTTTGGGTCTGCCTCTGACCATTTACTTGTTTTCCCACCTTTCCCCTTGTTCTTTATGTCATTCCTCCCCTTCCCCACTCTTTTTCTCAGTCTTTTCCCACGTTCAAAAGACAGAGGCCAAAAAATTCAAAAAGTTTAGATGCAGATGCAAGCTGTGTCTGCATCCACCTGATTGCATCTGAGCAGCCTGCTATTATCTTCAAAAGATGTGTCTATGACAGAAAGTCAGGATTTGTAGCAAAAAACCAAAACAAAATACAGGCAAATGCTATTTTCTGCAGCAATTTTGTCTACTTTTGGAAGCAAAATTTTGACACAGATAAACCATCTAATAGGTGGTCTAAACAGATTGGATGGATTTCCCATTTGAAAATAGCAGTAGGTGGATCTCAGTCACATCCTTTAGAAAATCCTGCACAGAATGTTTACCATAAAATACCAGAATATACAGTCTGGCAGAATTCTGCTGGCAGAATGTTCACTACCCCCATATGTACAAAACATTAGACCTCATATGGACTTTCATTTAATTGAAGTGGGGCAAAGCAGTAAAGAGTTCCCAAGTATGCAGTTAAGGACAGGAATAGGATTATTCATTTTATTTATTTATTTATTTTAGTCTTTTGGTAACCGGTTAAGGCCCACTAGGCACAAGTGCCTGTTTTCAGCGGTGACCTGGGAGCACTGAGGAGGTTAAATGACTTGCTCAGAGTCACACAGTATGCAAGTGGAGGTTGTGAGAATCAAACCCAGGTCTGGTCTGCTGGATGTACCAAGCTCATTCACAGCTCCTTACTCTAACATCTAGGCTATACTGCTCAGCAAAGGAACAGTAGAAGTTAAAACTGTGACTAGTACTTCATTTCTACATTTTATGTGTGTAAAAAGGGGGTGACGAGGGATAAACAACATTACATTTTATTAATTTAAAGGTGTCTTTTTTCAGGGCCTAGTTGATGGCTTTTGATGAGTGAAGGTGGCAGTCATATTTGTGATGGGAATTGTCAATGAATGAAGAGGAAGAGCAATTGTAATGAGATTTGCTAAAACAGGCTCAATGTTGTGCATTTGTTGGGGATTAATAACCCCCATACAGTATGACTTGTTTTTAACCAATCAGGTTACTATGCAGTTCTTGACCATTTTAAAAAACAAAAGAAACAATGATTGATGAAATGTCCACCAGCTTTACAAGGCACACAGTAACCAATTCTCCAAACACATGAGAAACTGGGTTCCTGCACTTTAGCCTCCCCAAACCCTCAATGAACCATGACCAATGAAATGACAAAAAACATCAAAGTGCAAACAGAAAACAATCCTTCAGAAATTCAGAAAACTGTGCCTACACTTTAACCCCCCAAACATACACTGAAATAAAATAAAACTGAATCATTAGAAACAAAACAAACAGTGTGCTGCACTTTAACTCCTACCACCACCACCACCACCACAAAATACACACTGAAATGAAGTATCCACATTGGTGCAGGGATTTATTTAACTCCAAAAATTGATTAGTATTTTGCTCATAAATGTGCTAAAACATTGTGAAAATGCATAGCACTTGCCTCACTGTGTTTAACAAACATAACACTTCTAGAAAACCTATATAAATACTTTCTGTACAGTTAGCATTGTCCCAAGAAAAAAACTGCTAATCAATTATTTAAAACCCTGTTGGTGTACTAAATTTGGGGGGGCGACTCAAATATGTTACAGCTGTCTCAAAGCAGTGCCTGTCATTTCAGCAGTAAATCAGCTTTCTCAAATCAGTGCTTGCCAAGTAACTCAATTAGCCTCCTCCTCACAAGCCTTATTCCAGTGCTCCTTTCCCTGATGGCTCAATTAAATAAAGCAATCAATATGTGTGTTATTTAATGTAGGATACATGATGAATACTGCATGATGTAAGTTGATTAAATATTTTTAAATCTTTATGAAAGTTATGCATTCCTGTGAAATGATCTTTCGCTATGTGCTATGTGCACTGAAATCACAGGCACTGTTTTACTGAAATGGCAGGCGGTGTAATAAGACAGCGCTCTGTTGTGTGGCACTAGAGTGACATTGCTGCACTGAACGGTGCTTAAATGACAACACCTAACTGGGCTACACCCTTAAATTTGTTATGTTGGTGAATACATGTTTCAGAACAACATAATAATAATACTTTATTTATGGAGTACTTTTCAAAAACTTTAAAGCACTTTCTAAAAAGACACAAAACAATTCACATCACAAACAGAGTACATGATATACTAAACAGTACAAAGAGGTTTTAAGCTTGCTTTTAAAAATGTCATTGTCTGTGCAGAACCATAAATCAGCAGGTAATTGGTTCCAAAGCCAGGAAGCATATGCTGAAAAAGCTCAACTGCCATAGGTGACAAGTCTAGATGGAGAAATGGCAAAACAATGTGACCCTCAGAAACATATGTTGTGACCATGGACATGGCTATGCAGCAGGGAGCAGAGATAAGGTAGTGCCACGCCATAGCAGTGTTTAAAAACCTTTAAAAGAATTTTAAAATCAATGCATTGCTGGATAAGTAGCCTGTGAAGGGCAAAAGAACTGGGGTGATATGCTGTGACTTTTTGGTTGAAGTGGGTAGTCAGACAGACACATTTGAACAAGCCTTGGATGCTGGATTTATTGGAAGGAAGGCCAGCCAAAAATGAGTAACAGCAGTTTATCTGGGAATGAATGAACAAGCATGGCAGCAGTGTCTTGATTCAAGCAGGACATAATTTTAACAACGGTACACATCTGGTAGAAGGCTGTTCTGACAGAGTTGTTGATGTGATTACCATTCACAGAGTAGGCTCGACTTGGACTCCAAGGTTGAAGATGCAGTGACTGAGTATGATCAGATCACAAAGGAGCCAAGATTTAAGACAAAAGGACTTAATGCCTTGATCCTGGTTCTGTTGTCACTGACTAATACCATAGTCATTTTGGTATTCAAATAAAGAGAGTCTGAAGTCACCCATAACTGCACAGCAATGCAACAGTGAGTTAGTTTGCAGAGAATCCATGAAAGGAGTATATATGTGGGTGTGTTCTGTGTAACTGTTGTAAAATAGGCCATGAGCAGTGAAGATGTTTGCTAGTGGAGCCATGAAGACAGCCTTGTTCAACAAATCATTAGAAATGAGTGTGATTTCGGCAGACTGGAAGAGGGCGAATGCTGTCCCTCTCCAAAGGAGCAAGTAGGAGTCTGGTAACTATAGGCCAGTCAGCCTAACCTTAATGTAGGAAAATTGATGAAATCATTACTCAAGGAAAGGATTGTGACATACCTTGAATCCAGTGGACAGTAGGATCCAAGACAGCATTGTTTCATGGCAGGCAGGTCTTGCTGAACAATCCTCATAAGTTTCTTTGACTGGGTGACAAGAGAAATTGATCAGAGAGGGGCGGTAGATGTGACATACCTGGATTCTAGCAAGGCCTTTGATAACATCTCGCATAAAAGGGTAATAAACAAACTGAGCAGCCTGGGCATTGGATCTGTGGTGGTTAACTGGGTTAGAAATGGACTGAGCAGTACTGAATGGAGTTCAGTTCATAGAAAAGGAGGTGACCAGCGGGGTGCCTCAGGGATCAGTGCTAGGCCCATTCCTCTTTAATGTCTTCATAAGCAGCATTGTGGAGGGGCTGGAGGGGAGTTTTGCCTCTTTGTAGATGACACAAAGATCTGCAATAGGGTAGATACATGGGTGGAGGTGGAAAGAATGAGAAAGAACCTGACCAAGCTGGAGGATTTGGTCGAATTTATGGCAGCTGAGATTTAATGCAAATAGGGTGTGGGTAGTTATGTGAGAAATGTGTGCCCAGGTGTGCTGTCATCCATGATGTGTTTATGCTGAGTGCCCTGTTGGAACAATAGGCTTGTTTGTCAGTTGTCTATTATGACCACGTAGCTCAGACTCAAGCCTTAACTTTATAGATCAAGCAAAACAGTAGAAAACTGGCTTAGGTTTTCCTCTACAACCTACTGCATAAAAAAGGTTCTTATAATTTATAAATAAATGTGGCATTGGGCAACCTCAGAGTGATATAAAAATAGATTTTGTTATTCCTGTACAGTATAAACTAATAAAGCTAATAAAAATATTGCATAGATATATCAAGTCTGATAAATATTGTACAAAGCAAAAATAACACAACGCAAACAAAGCAACACAACTTTCAAAACAACAAACAACATGTAATTAGGCACAATATGGTCTTAATAAACTTTTTAAAATAGCAACATTATCCTAGCATGTAAAATGTTTGAATATTTCTGCAAATAAAATGTTTAAACATTTGTTTGCATACACATACTTCATATAGGTTAATGGATCTACCCTTATATGACCACCCCCCTTCCTAAGTTACACTAAAAATATCTGAAAATATTAAAATGTGATACTCAGACACTTGGAGTTGGCACAAAATGTGGAGTTTTCTTAGTGGTGCAAGAAACAATGGAGAACTCTTCTTCCTCTGCTGATGATGTCACTGTAATACTGCTGGCTCTTGCTTCACCTCACATTCTGGCACAGATCCTCTTCTGACACACACTTAGGAACAGCTTGGATCTTGATGAGTAGGAGCAGGCTTGGCTTTTGGCAAGAAAGTCTTATCAGCTGGTAGACAACAGTTTTAACTGACGTGGGCTGAAGCTCTCTTGAAGAAGTCCTGATGGTATTTTAGAATATCTGTTTTTATAGTCAGTTACATTTACATAATTATGACATTACATAGGCTGATTTGACAACTCTGATTGGATCTTGCAAATGAGGAGGGAAGAGCAAATTCAAGTCCTTAGACAAACCTCTCTTTCTGGCATAGTGTCCAACTTAAGATAAATTAAAAATCAAAGTTATTTTTCTTTTTGCAACTGAATGTCACCAGATACTTATATCAACATACACATCTTTGAATTCAGCATATCATTCTGCACTCTTTGATATAAGGCTCTTGTCTGTAGAGGCCATGGTTAACAAGATAGTTCACAGACATTTTTTCCAAACAAATATCTTAAAAAATATTATATCTGCTTACTTCTCACATCCTGTGCATTAAGATAAGGTATTTTTGCTCCAAATAAACCTTTAGAAGATAGGTTGTAAGGCACAAAATATATTCCAAGTAAGATTTCCTTTGTCTGAAACTTTTCAGGCACAATAAGTTATACATTTAACTGTCAAAGAACTTTCAAAAACAACTAAAGCAGAACTTTAAAGCAAAATAACTCTCCTCTGCAACCACTCAGATGCATGAAAGTCACATTTTTGAATGTTGCAAAATGTGGGCATTCAGAAAAATTCAGACATGAACATTTTAGCTTTTAAGCTGTCAGCACAGGACATATTTGCAAATAACTTCTGTTTGATGAAGAGGTTTCTTAAGAACACTGAGTTTTCAACAGATAAAAACCTCTGTTTCCAGATTATGTTATTGTTATGCTTGCAGTACTTTTAGTACCATGGAAATAAGCAAAGAAATATGTCCAGTATTAAAGCATTTAGTTTTCTTTCTCCTTGAAGCAGTAAGTGTGCAGATGTAATTGGACCTTATCAGTTATCCAGGCAGTTGGAATGCAGGTTGCCATTTAGATGTCTCCAGTACTTGTGCTAAGATCCACACCTCCAGACCTTGGTATCAGTCTGTAGTTAGTTTCATGGGGCCCCCTCCTCTTACTGGAGGGATAGTGACTTGAAACTCTCAGCTTGCTCTCATGCCTTGATTTTTCAGTCCATTTTGGATAAATAATATTATTTGGAATTAAACAAATCACCATCTTAGTATCACATGGCCCCAAATAACCATATTACAATTAAATATTAAATAATAAAAATATATATATTTTTATAACTATCACTTTGCTCCAACAGCCCTTGGCACCTTGAAGTATGTTTATCACATAACTACTCATACCTTAATTAAGTAATAATGACTGAAGAGCCAGTCATTTCCTAGAGATTAATGACCAGCTGGGAGGGAAGGGTGGCCCGAAGCTCAGCTGAGGGCCACCCCAACCCAGCTGGTCATTAATTGAAAGGAAGTGATTGGCTCTGAGGTCATTATTGTGATTATAAGTCTAATTACAATAAAGATTTTTTTCTTTCAGCATCTGAGCACCAAAAACAATTTGTTTACATGCCGCTGCTGTTGGCATACAGCACGTGAGTCTAGTGCCGCTGCCATGCCTGTCATTTCTAAGAGATTTCAGACTGGCACTGCAGCCAATCAGTGAGGTAGTTCAGCTCATTAATAATTAATTAGACTTATAACATGTCTCACTGCACTTACAAAATGGGAAAACAATTAAAAAAATACCATCTTTGTTTAGTTAAAAAATTGGCATTTTCTTTTGTTAAAAATGACTAGTAAAAAGTAGTCCATCCCCACATGTCTGTCACCTACCTTTCCACGCATTCAGTAGATTGAATGTTTATCATGGAATGTAAGAATTAAAACTTCTGTGAAATCCACAGATAGAATGTTCATCTCACCCCATACATATACACACACACAAAAAGCCAGAGATTAAATTTTTTTCTGGGTAGAGTTACATAGCAAAGATTTCCCTAGTAGGCAGATAAGGATAGGAAGGTGTTTTTTGATGGTCAGTAAAGAAGTTTAAAAAAGTAAAGCTGTGGGTAGCACTTTAGATTTTTTAATTGGTATGTGTGTAAAAATTGGATTATAAAGGGAAACAACATTACATGTTTTTTTAAAATATTTTGAGGGTGTTTCATTTTTAGGGACCAGCTGACTATTTTAATGAGAGTAAAGGTGGCAGTAATGTTTGTAATGGCAGTCAAGAATATTTTTTACAAAAGGCATCAATACTTTAATGTGCTTTGTCCTGAATGCCAGCACTTTTTTAACCAGTGGTGGTACTTTGACATTGCACAACTGCTGACCAAGCAGGACACAGTAATCTTCTTACCCATTTTATAATAAGTTGTAGTGAACTGCTTGGTCATTTGAGCTGTAGATATTAGGTGATGTGGAAGATGAGTCCATAAGTTCAAGGCTAAAATCAGAGTGGTCAGTAGCCACTAGGGCCCACGTGACTAAAGGAATAACTTAAGATTTAGAGATCTGCTGTAGAGCCCAGACAGAGACATTAAAGTGTAGGAAAATGATCTATGAGCGCCTTGTCAAAATAAGTAATGGGAAATATGGAAAGACCATGGCAGATTATTAGATGGAGCCAGTGTCCTTTACAATGAGCTGGAGCTGGAACACAGGCATAGTTTGAAGAGAACATTTACAGGGAAAGTATCAGGCCATTCAGATTCAAAATCTGTGTAGCACTTTTGCTACTATGGGCTCAGCCCCCCAATCCACCCCTAACAATGAGGTAAAAGGTTTAATGCTTTATTCCTGGAAACTAAAAGCTCACCATCCCCCACTATACAATAATTGACAGCAATTCAGCAGGCTATAACAGCCACTATTTAATAATGACTCTTGTGGGTGGAGATGCGATAACAGCATTATTAAGCATTTAGAATTTTGGGTAAGGGAGACGACCAGTTAGTGTTGTGGTAATGCTTCTGCTCACTACTCCAGTGATCTGGATTTGGAAATGGATTTAGGTTGCTGGAGGCTGGCTGGGGGATGGAGAGATGAATGTCCCACTGGACAATTCTCCTCCTTCAGGGAGGGCAATTCCGTTTTCCTCTGTTAACCATCCACCTGGCAAAGCCAGGTTGTAGTGAAGTTGAGGCACACATCATGGAGGAGCCACTGGCAGAGGCCAATAACACACCCACAAACCAACAAGTGCACACATGTGTGTCATTGCATACCTGCAACCCTGGAAGAAGTGAAAACTGGTGAAAAAAAACTCAATTAGCATGGAGATGTCCAGTCCCCTGCAGGTCTCACACTGCTGACTAGGCTCTCAGCTCAACACCAGTATTCTGACCCTGTCAGTGAAGTTGTATGGCTTGGGGATCTTGTCATGGGGGTATGCCATAGAGTAATAGGAGGCTGGGGTAAGTACCTAAAAAAAAGGGGGTGATGGGGCTGAGGGGGCTGGCCAAATGGAGCAGGTCGGCAGTGAAAGTGGATAAACATTGCACTAAAAAAAAAAGAATCTTGGTATAGAGTGAATGAAACTATAAATAGAAGTGTCATTGAGGACCCGGGAAACAACATGCTAGTCAGTCTTATCTCCATTGCAGGTAAGCTGATGGAGGCCATGATAAAGGAAAGCCTGGTGGCCTTCTTTGAGAACAACAGGCTGCAGGATGGCAAGTAGCATGGGTTTGTGTCATGGAGGTCAGTCAGATCAACCTGATTATGGTTTTTGACCAGGTCACAAGGATGGTAGATAGCAGGCAAGTGGAAGATTTGCTTTACTTTGACTTCAGTAAAGCCTTGATGATTCTATGCCATGCATAAGGCTGCTGAAAATGCTGGAGGACATAGGAGCAGAGAAGGGTTTAGTCAGGTAGGTAGGGAACTGGCTGGGGGAAGGCAACAGAGGGTGGTAGTAAATGGGTTCAAATCTGGGGACAGGGTCATGAGTAGGGTGCTGCAGGGGTGAGTACTGGGATCTGTCCTGTTCAGTATGATCATTAGTGACATAAGGGAAGATATTCAGGGCAAGATGTGCCTCTTTGTTGATGACACAAAGCTTTGTAGCAGGGCAAAAATCCAAGGATGGGGTGAGGGAACATCACAAGGATCTGGAAAAACTGGAGAGGTGGTCAAACATTTGGCAGTTCAGATTCAACACTAAGAAGTGCAAGGTGATGCACTTAAGGAACTGGAACCCTCATATGGTGTATGGAGGGATTAAGCTGGCCACTACCAGCAAAGGAAAGGGACTGGAAGCCATCATCAGTGACTCTGTCGAGCACACCAGTCAGTGCAATAAGGCCTATAGTAAGGCATCAAGGATGCTGGAATGTATTGGGAAGGGTTTTAGTAGGAGGAGAAGGGAAGTGATACCGTCCTAATACAGATCACTGGTTAGGCTTCCCCTGAAATACTGAACCCAGTTCTCAAGTCCTCACCAGAGAAGGTACATAGATAGGCTGGAGTCAGTACAGCAAAGGGTCACCAAAATAAATCTGGGCCAGTAGTGTAGATTGTACGAGGACTGAGGAACATCTGGAAGCCCTGAACATGTATTCTTTGGAAGCCAGATGGGAGAGGGGGGGTATGATAGTGATCTATATGTTCCTGATGGGTATAAATAGAGTGGATAGTGAAGACCTGTCTGTTAGAAATAGGGATGCATTCATGAGGGGGCACACTTAGAGTTTAGTGGGGGGGGTTAAATTTAGGAGGGATGTCAGAAGTTCTTCTTTACTAAAGACTGGTTGAACTGTGGAACAAACTGATGGCAGAAGTGGTGGGGTAGGTAACTTTAATGAGTTCAGATGTGGCGGGGACAGTGCAAATGGATTCATAGTCCCATTAGAGGGAACCAGGAAGTGAATGCATGCAGGGGGCAAAGTAGCTAACCCCCACAGAACAGTAGGTCAGGGGAGAGGTAGCAATAACATGGGAAGACCTGATGGGCCATTGGTCTCTTTCTGCCAATAGAGTCTATGTTTCTATGTAGATTGGTGGGAGGAGCATCGCTGAAAAACAAAGTTGTTGCAATCGTATCATTGCAGCAGCTACAGAAAACCAAGAATGAAACTTTTTCCTCTTTTTCTTCTTTTTTCCATATACATTTTTTTCCTGTCTGCTGTCACCCAGTAATATAACCTGTTCCCAGAAATATACCCTGTTCAGTCGATAGCCATTACATGGATGGCAGGGATGTTTTCTTGGTCATTTTCCCTCTAATCCTCTATACTCCCCTTTTAGTGTGAGACATGCCCTAATAGCCTCAGAAGTGCAGCATGCCCCTCTGGAACGGTAAGCTCCAGGTCCACCCACAGAGGTTGCTGTGCATCAGAACCTGCCACCAACCACACAAATAGCACAGAAGCACTGACTGAGAAACACATAAACAGGAACATTTAAAAAAGAAAGATAATGCTAGCACCATGCCATTGTTCTCCAGAGGGCAAAAGCAATGGAATGGAATTCTAAGAACACATTAACAGACTCTCAAGGTATGGGTTTGCTTTTTTTTATTTTAGTTTGTCTTCATATTAGCGGGAATAACACACTGGAGGCACGTATCCTGCCCGTGCAATCCTGCACTCATGGAACGATGCACGGCGGCCGCAGTCACAGTCACCAGCCACTGTGCATCCCCCATCCATGACCCCACCCCCGGTGCACAGGTACGCAAGGGTTCTTCCAAGGACATGGGTGGGTATCCAATGGAATGCCCTGACCCAGTCTATCACTTGATCACCTGTGCCCATGGGCCACCACGGAAGTCAGGAGGTCATGGTGTGGCCACGGCATAGGGGCAGGTGGGTGCCTGGTCAGACACCCTCCATGTGTAACCTGTGAGTAAGGGTGACATGTTGGGGGGCTATCCATGCCCCTACATCCCCACTGTGGCTGGGGGCAGCATACCTGGGGGCATGTACTGGCTATGACTGCCCTCAGGGCATGTAGCCTTCCCCCCCACCCAGCACTCTGCACTTTCAAGAATAGAGTGGAGTATGGCACACCACCCATGCAACACCTCATGGACTGCCCCCCTCACGGATCTCCCCGGCCAGGTGGGGGATCCAACGCGTAACAGTTCTGTGCCCCCTTGGAGAATCAGGTACAGGGGCTGCAGACAGTCTAAGTGCCCCAGATACATGACACATGGACTCTCCACACATTGGAGAATAGGGGAAATGGTGGATAACTTAAAAAATGTTTCAATATGGCCAGAGGGTAAGGCATATTACTACCTGGACAGAGAAGGTAATTTTCTCTGGTTTTATAACATTTATCTACAGTATTAGAGAACTTCATAATGCCTTCAGTGAAGCATTGCTTAACTTCAGTCTTTTTTGGGGGTTAAGATGTGTGTCAGACCCTGTGGCAAACTTGGCCAGGCTGTACATGTGGTGCTGTCACCACCTTTGGTAAACTGGTGTGGTGTGGCAAACTGTGGTTTAGAGCTAAGTGCTGGAGAGTTATGAAAAGAGGCTATGACATAAACCTCCTTATAAAGGCTAGAGACAGAGCCAAGTCACTTGACAGGGAGAAGTTATTGAGAGATACAACACCCCTTGGAGATAACATCAAATCGATTAAACATGGCCCCTTGTAACAGAATACAACAACTGGGCAGAAGAGATTGGAAATGTATATATAGAAATTGACCCATTTTTGGTAGGTGATGGAGAAGTAGCTATGGCAGTGGGAGTTAAATCCCACATTACTTTCAGTAAAGTCACTAGTTAAAGAGACAACTAGTGCATAGTAGATTTAAGCCCACACAAGCACAGAATTCAAGCTCTCAGTGGTTGTCTTACAAGCCTAAAGGTTTCCACAAATGCCAGAATTGTAACATACATACCTATGCAACACAGGGTAAAGAGTTTGTGCATCCTGGAAACAGTGGCATCAAAACACATATTCGGGAATTCATCAGTTGTAACTCAAATTGTGAATGTGAGTAGTATAGGGGGATATAACTTGTCAAATGTTAAATTTCAGCCAATCAGAGTGTGCCACGTAATTTGACAGGTGGTCACCATGGCAACGCCCCACCTCTGTCTGCCCCCAGAAGTCCCACCTTCCACGCAGCATGGCAATGCCCTTCCCCCTTCCTGCCACAGGAAGTGATGTGCATTTTCATCCTCGAACCCAGAAGTCCTCCCCTTTTCTGTGCCGTACATTCCTCTTTCTCCTCCTTCCCCTCCTCTTGCATCCATGCCACAGACTCACACCCAAGTCCCTCCTCCTCCTCCCCTCACATCAGAGTGCTAGCAGCTCCTTGAACCCTTCCCCTTGGACCCCAGTTCGGCATCCTAGCTTGCACCTGGGTTCCTCCCCCTCACATCGTAACCCTGCTGCACCATCCTAGTTCACACCTGAGTCCTCCTCCTTTTCCTCTCACACCCCTGCCACAACATCCTAGCTCAAACTCAAGTCCCTCCCCTCACTACGCACACCTGCTCCCTCATCCTCCAACCCCTCCCTTCACACTTCTGCCACAGTGTCCAAACTCAACCCTCAAGTCCCCCTCCTTCATCCCCCACCCTTGCACCTGAGTCCCTCTTCCTCCCCACCACCCTGAGCCCTCCTCCACCCTTGCTGCAGTGTTCTAGCTCAAACCTGGAGTCCCCCTCCTTCATCCCCTCCCTGCACTGATTCCCTGTCCCGCCACCCCCTGTTCATTCAATATTCATTAGCCCCCCTGTTGGTCTAGGGTATAAGGACAGGATGTGTGTAGAGCTTTGTGACTTGGATTTTTTCTTGGAATTCTGTATAAGGAACACATCATCATGCAAATGTAGTGACCACAGAGGACTATTTAGTCACACTTTTTTGAGACAAGGTACATATTTTTAAAGAGTTAGAAAAAAGTATTAATGTACCCTATGAATGCCCTACAAAGAACTCCTTGTAATATGTTCAACGGTGTCTCAGACTGGCAAGGCAGCAATCATCATTAGTCTGCAAAACAGTGTGTGTGTGTGTGTGTGTGTGTGTGTCTCTCATTGGCCAACTCTTAGAAAAAGAAAAAGTCTCTACACTGCTTTGGACAGAAAAATAACTTTAAAGATTTTACCTTGCTTTTAGTAGAAAAGTTCCAACTTTTGTTAAGGGTTGCAAAAATATAATTTCTATTAAGTCTGATGATTCAGGAAAACAAATTACCCTTTTAATTCTGAATGAGAAGACAGTAATACACATCTGAGTTTTGTACCGTAGAAAAAATATAATTCCTATAAGGCTGATGATTCAGGAAAACAAAATTACCCCTTTAATACCGAATGAAAAAATATATCAAGTCCACAAAACTGGATTTAGAAAATATCTAACATTTTTAAATCCATTTCTAGTCATCACTTTACTAGAAGTAAGTGACTAGATTCTGAAATCTTTGCTTCCAAATAGATTCTCATCCTATTGCTAGTGTTCAAGTAAACCACTTTGAATACTGATAAGCTTGTCATGCATTCTTAATAAATTAGCTCTGGGAAAGCGATGAGACCATGGACATACATTTACATGTGAAAAGGTAGTTTTATTAAATGGTACAAAATGGTGTTTTGTTAGCGAGCTAGGAGACTCTGATGAGCTCATCTTTTAAGAATAGAATAAGACACAGATTTACATGTGAAAGGATACTTTTGTGAAATCATACACAGGGATATTTTGTGAGCGACCTGGGAATGCAGAGTCACATTATTTACACATGAGAGAATGGCTCTGTTGAGAGTGTGGGAAATTAAGGCGGATGGGGTTAAATTAGTATGATATTATCAGTTACACAATAGAATGGTAGACACATTTGCATAGTAGGCATCTAGGAACAGGCATTCAGATTCTTACAAATGAAAGCACAATGATACCAGGAGGGGCTTGCCATTTGAAAGTCAAGCTGACAGTCTTATATAAACTTAAAGTTTGGGGCTTGATAGCACAGTTTCCAGAGACTCGAGGAATCTGTTTTATAGAATTTGTGCAGATTATCTGAAACATTCAAGAAGATGGCTCAGAACAACTTACCTCAAACTGATATTCCTGCAGGAGAACAGATCATCACCCTACCAAATGAGAAAAGAGAGAAGAGAAGAGAAGATGTCTACTGGGGCACCTAAGCCTGCATTTGTGTATTATACAAGGTGTGACAAGGAATGCCCCACCCAGCCCTTGTTGAGAAGAAGGATTCGTGATATGAAAAAGAATCAGGCTACACAGTTTGGTGAGTCTGAAAAAGTTAAATCTGATACTTCTGACCAAGAGCCACCACTGCCAGACTTTGAAGAGCACCTAGAGTGTGAATCTGATACTGTGAAAGATGTGAAGATGGAGACTGAAAGAGAGAGAGTGACCTGGAGGAAGAGCCATAGAGTGATGCTGATACAGTCAGAAGCAGCATCCAAACAAGAGTCAGATGATGGTGAAATTCCTACCACCAGCAAGCCCCAGGCTAAGGAAGAAGAAAAGTATACAAAAAAGCCTTGTCCAGCAGAGGTAAATTCTTGTATGTTTTTAAACATTAATGAGAATGTGTAGGGGGTGACAGAGACATGTGTGCATAGTGTAACTGAACAGATGAGTTACAGGTTGAACAAGAACCAATGCTATTTTTTTTATTTTAACAGAGCAATGAATTTGCGATGGAGCAGCAGTCATATTCGGACACCATGGATACTCAAGTCTCCACAAACTTACTGTGTGACTGTGTGTGCTGGTTTAAAAATACAGATGTAGTTATTAATGAGCAGTGTGAGGGCCAGTATGTTAAAAATACAAAGAGTGATAGAATGTGTCCAAAGAAGACAGAAAACACTGTAATCACTGTCATAAACCCACTCAGCAGGTCAGGCCCTCTACTCCCAAAGTGCCAACCTCTGTGTGCAGTATTGTGAACAGTTTAACAGAACAAGGTAACCCTCTTGTCTGTTCTGTGGGTTCGAATCAACCTTTGGTCTCAAGTCTTGGAGGGATTCAAACTGTGAACCTCTTGCTAGCATACCCAATGCACAGGCTCAGATATTTCTGTCTTCAGGGAGCCAGATATCTTTGCCTACGGGCACCTAACCAGGTATACAGTAAATTAACCCTTAAAAACTTAAATAAAGACTTCAGATTATTCTTATCTTTCCAGTTTGGTACCACCATTCAAGCTTATGGACAGTGTCTGTTGTAACCATATGCACTCCACTTACAACAGGAAAGAAATCAAAGACAGACAAAGTAAGTTCTAAAAGGAGTTTTACTAAAATAGATAAAAATACATAAAACACAAAATACAGAACTGTTATATCACAAGACATACAAATCTTTTAAAAGAACAAGGTTTAAACAGTGCAAATTCCTACAGCAATATTTAGATTTTGTCTATCTTTCTAAATACCTGTTTAAAATGCTCACAGATGTTTCGTTGTCATATTCTAGATAAAAGTGTGTCTGAAGTAAAACAGAATATTCCTTAAAGCAAACTGTATTTGCCAACTCCTTTTTGGGTGAGGTCACCTAGCTCCTCTTCTGTCAGAATATATAAAAAATATATCTAATAAAAAAACAGGATGTCTTTTTTTCAAGAATTAAATTCTGCAATCCTCAGCATGACTCATGTCCTTCAAATGACATATCTTTGATCTCATGCTAAGCTTCCCCTTTCCAGGACATGAAAGCATCTTTATGATTTTGCACTAATACATCACAACCTGCTTTTCTTCCTCTGGAAATGTCATAAAATGGATATGCTAAACTTAAGCTTCTTCCACCCTGTAATTAGCTTCAGGCCTTCCATGTAACACCTGGTATCTAAAATCTGTGTGTGTATGATCTCACATGCTGTTTCAGCATTTTTTCATGGCTTTCATCTTTCAGCTGAAACCTGGGGGGTGAGTGAGGTCATTTCAAGAGTACCAGATTTCTCAGTAGAGACAGTCAGTAATACATTTTATATTAAAAAAAATGATTACAGCACTCAGAACTGGCCGTCCATGACACAATTCCTCCCCACCTAGACAGAATTTTGGGGTTTTGTCCCCTACATGGGATGAGCTTCCCAAATCAGTTCACTCCTCATAGACCCTAGACAGCCCATCTGAGTTCTGGTTTTTGGCTCCAGCCTTATGTACGATTTTCAGATCATACCCTTGTAAAGCAAGACTCTATCTTAGCAGGCTGCCATTGTTTTTCCCCACCTGCATCAGTCAAACCAGGGGGTTGTGGTCAGTCTGCACCACAAAATACTGCCCATACAAGTATGGCTCTAATTTCTTTAGAGCCTACACTATGGCAAGACATTCCTTTTCCACCATGGAGTACGCTTGCTCCCTGGGAAGTAACTTCCTACTCAGGTACACTACTGGATGATCTGTCCCTTGGCTAGATGTCTGACTCAGTACAGCCCCAATACCCATGTCTGAGGCTTCAGTCTGAACTATAAAGATTTTGCTATAGTCAGGACTTGTCAAAACAGGAGCACTGCACAGTGCCTCCTTTAATCTGGTAAAGGCTTCCTCACAGTCTGAGCCCCAGGTAATTTTCTTTGGCATCCTTTTCTTTGTCAGGCCAGATAGGGGAGCAGCCAGGGCACTGTAATTGGGTACAAATTTTCTGTAGTACCCTGCTGTCCCTTTGTTCATAGTCCCTCTCTCTCTGGAATTCCAGCTCCATCCTTCGCAGCTCAATTTGCAGCCTGAGTACTTCTGGATTCAGGATACTGGTGACCTTTCCCTGCTGCTGTGGCCCTTCACTGACAGTGGCCCTGCTGTCATCCTCACCGGATCTAGACATAGCACTGGCCGCTAGTCCTGCCACACTCAAGGTCTGGTCCCTTTCAGTCACAGTCTGTGACTTGCTGCTCTGGGTATCTACTATCATCAGGGCCTGTATGAGGTTCTGCTTTTTGGCTGTCACCTTTAACGGGACTCCTCTGTCCCCGCACAACTGCTTCAAGTAATCTATAGTGTGCCTGCTGTAGTCAGAAGCCATCTTCTTCCCTGACTATGGCTACTCTGACTTGCACTTTAGGAAAACAAAAATAAAATGGGTAGGAACTTGACTGTACGCCAAGTGATATATAGTTCTGTTTCCTTTTTAAAATAAAACTCTGCCTTTTTTCTTTCTTTGCAAGAGAGCTTACAGTCTCAACTGACACAGAACAATACAAGCTTGTAATACCAAAATTATGCCACCGCTGCCAACCAATCTGTCACAAACCCACGCAGCAGGTCAGGCCCTCTACTCCCAAAGTGTCAACCTCTGAGCACAGTCTTGTGAACAGTTTAACAAAACAAGGTAACCCTTTTGTCTGTTTTGTGGGTTGGAATCAACCTTTGGTCTCAAGTCTTGGAGGGATTCAAACTGTGAACCTCTTGCTAGCATACCCAATGCACAGGCTCAGATATTTCTGTCTTTGGGGGGCCAGATATCTTTGTCTATGGGCACCTAACCAGGTATACAGTAAATGAACCCTTAAAAACGTAAATAAAGACTTCAGATTATTCTTACCTTTCCAGTTTGGTACCACCTTTTCAAGCTTATGCACAGTGTCTGCTGTAACCATATACACTCCACTTACAACAGGAAAGAAATCAAAGACAGACAAAGTAAGTTCTAAAAAGAGTTTTATTAAAATAGATAAAAATATGTAAAACACAAAATACAGAACTGTTATATCACAAGACATACAAATCTTTTAAAAGAACAAGGTTTAAACAGTGCAAATTCCACAACAGTATTTAGATTTTGTCTATCTTTCTAAACACCTGTTTAAAATGCTTACAGATGTTTCATTGTCAGAGTCTAGATAAAAGTGTGTCTGATGTAAAACAGAATATTCCTTGAAGCAAACTGTATTTGTCAACCCCTTTTTGGGTGAGGTCACCTAGCTCCTCATCTGTCAGAATATACAAATAAATATATCTAATAAAAAAACAGGATGTCTTTTTTTCAAGCATTAAATTCTGCAATACTCAGCATGACTCATGTCCTTCAAATGACATTTCTTTGATCTCATGATAAGCTTACCTCTTCCAGGACATGAAAGCATCTTTATGATTTCACACTAATACATCAAAACCAGCTTTTCTTCCTCTGGAAACATCATAAAATGGATATGCTCAACTCAAGCTTCTTCCACCCTGTAATTAGCTTCAGGCCTTCCATGTAACGCCCTGTATCTAAAATCTGTGTGTGTATGATCTCACATGCTGTTTCAGCATTTTCTCATGGCTTTCATCTTTCAGCTGAAACCTGGGGGTGAGTGAGGTCATTTCAAGAGTACCAGATTTCTCAGCAGAGACAGTCAGTAATACATTTTATATTAAAAAAAATGATACAACACTCAGAACTGGCTGTCCACGTTACAATCACTACACAACTAAAGCTGTCTTGTTCAACAGAGACTAGATAGGGTCCCTTAAGTGAAAAAAGTGATGTCAGTGTTAAGCCCCCTAAAACTGACCACGACATGTATTGTAAGTATATTATGTACCATACCATTCATGGCGTAATTGCCTCAGTGATACAGAGGGTGATACATTGTGAATTGGTTGATTCCTGTCCCAGGTGTGAGATAGATGATCTGAGTCAGAAAAAACATTCTTGTATCCTTGATGACTTGAGGTCTAAAGAAGCATACAGAAATGTTTCTGAAGCCAGTGATGTTGGCAATCGCTATGAAGCATCAGGGGTTAAATATGACCATAGAAACATAGACTTTGATGGCAGATAAGGACCACTTGGCCCACCCAGTCTGCCCATTTCCCTACCTATTGGATAAACTGCAGATTCTAGTTAACCAACAGCCTACTTCCTGCAACCCCCCACTATAATTGCCTTATGTCTGTCCCATGCATGTTTGAATTCCCCCACTGTTTTAGACCCCACACCTCTCCAGGAAGGCAGTTCCATCGTCCACCACTCTCTCCGTGAAAAGAATTTCCTCCACATTACCCTGAGCCGTCCCCCTCTAACTTTAAATTGTGCTCCTTGTTCTTACACATCTCTTTTCTGAAAGATGCTACCCTCCTGGACTTTGTTGATTCCTTGAGGTACTTAAAGTTTCTATCATGTCCCCCCTGTCCCTCCTTTCATCAAGGGTATACATATTAAGCTCTCTCAGTCTCTCTTCATATGGTTTCTGATGTAGACCCTGCACCATTTTAGTCACCCTCCTCTGGACTGCTTCCATCCTGTCTATGTCCTTGCGTAGATAAGGTCTCCAAAACTGCATGCAATACTCCAGATGGGGTCTCACCAACTGTCTGTATAGAGGGATAACCACTTCCTGTTTTCTACTTGTGATGCCCCTCCCTATGCATCCCAGTATCCCCCTGGCTCTCCTTACTGACTTCTCACATTGCTTACTCACCTTTAGATCATCTGATATGACTACACCAGATCCCTTTCCATTATTGTTGTCGTTAGTACCTCCCCTGCTATGGTGTACTCTTCTCCTGGATTTTTATTTCCCAGGTGCATTACTTTGCACTTCTTTGCATTGAATCTAAGTTGCCATATGTCTGACCATTCCTCCAACCTTGCCAAGTCCCTTCTCATCCTTTCTACCCCCCTTGTGTATCAACTCTGTTACAGATCTTTGTGTCATTCACAAAGAGGCATACCTTTCCTTCAGACCCTCTGCAATGTCACCTATAAAGACATTAAAGAGGACTGGACCAATACTGAGCCCTAGGTACTCCACTAGTAACCCCCTTTCTTCAGAATGTGTTCCATTCACTGTTACCTTCTGTGTCCTGTTGTGCAGCCAGTTTGCTACCCAGGCTACCACCCTGGGACCACTCCCAGGCTGGCTAACTTGATTATTAATCTTTTGTGTGGGACTGTGTCAAATGCCTTGCTAAAGTCTAGCTAGGCCATATCCACAGCCCCTCCCTGGTCTATTACTTTGGTCACCCAGTCAAAGAAATCGATTAGATTCATCTGACATGACCTTCCTGCTGTGAATCCATGCTGCTTTGGGTCCTGTGCCCCGCTAGCCTTTAGGTACTCAACAATTCTTTCTTTCAGAAGTGATTCCATCATTTTCCCCACCACTGAGGTCAAACTAACAGGTCTGTAGTTTCCTGCTTCTGCCTTGCTCCCACTTTTGTGAAGGGGAATCACATCTGCCCTCCTCCAGTCCTCAGGTACCATCCCATCTTCCCATGATTTGTTAAAAAGTGTGGTTAGTGGTGTCACTAGGTCCTCCCTTAGCTCTTTTAGGATTCTAGGGTGAATTCTGTCAGGCCCCATTGCTTTGTCCACCTTGAGTTTTAGGAGTTCTTTCAGTACTCTTTCTTCTGTAAATGGACTGGTGTCAACCCCACTATCCAGAGTGCTTCTACTGTTTGGTTTAGGTAACTCCTCCTCTTCTTCTTTTGTGAATACTGAGCAAAAGTATTCATTCAGTATCTCTGCCTTTTCACTGTCTCCCTCTGCCCACCTCCCCTCTCCTTTATTAATCTTCACTATCCCTCCCTTAACCTTTCTATGCTCCCTAATGTACCTATAAAAGGTTTTATCCCCCTTCTTAACTGAGTTGGCTATCTTTTCCTCAGTTTGAGCCTTTGCTTTTCTGACTGCCTTCCCCACTTCTTTCTGCTTTAATTGATACAGTTCCCTGTCATGCTCCGTCTGTGATTCCTTATACTTTTTTGAATGCAGCCTTTTTCTCCTTAACCTTCCCTGACACCTCTTTTGAGAGCCATAGTGGTTTTTTATTCCGCTTTGTTTTCTTTATTTGTTTCACACAAAGGCTTGTTGCCTCCATGATGGCAGTTTTGATTTTTCTCCAATTGTACCCTGGAAACTATAAGTCACATTTTAAATTATGTGAGAAAGTCCGATGACCCCATGTGGTTAGTTATACATATGTTACAGCAGACAGATGGAGAGATTAAAAAAGATGCCAGTCGTCTGGTCAGCAAAGGCTCCTTTTAAAAAATTTCTAAAAACAAGTTCAGGGACCACGTTAATTTTTTAAAAATCATTTACCCTGCTCTGTAGTAGTTTTTTTTTGTGGTGTGTGTGTGTGTGTGTGTGTACTATTCAGTACCAAAAGCACAGTATTTTATTTTACAGAGAGTCATGGAAAATGCAAGTAAAATGCACATCCAAGGACTTATGTATCTAATCCTAAGACATTACTACGAGCCCTCAATGTTGAATTTGCCCAAGTTTGAAACATGCAGTTGTGACCTACTTGCTGCCACTGAACTGATATGGCTTGCCCCCACAGACTTATGTGAGGATATAGATGAATTTATGAAACAATCTGAGTTGTCACTTTTAGAAAATGTTAGACTGTTTGCTGTTATGTTTCTGAGGGGTCCGAATGTCTTTGTTACCTATGTTTAATGATCATTGTAGCCATGTGTGTGTCTGATTTGAAACAGAAAAAACAATGTGATTTCCCTGAAATTGTGAAAGTGGCTTCTCAGCTTATCAAACTGCTCCATGCACTGAAAGGTCACTAAACATCACACTGTATGTTTTTTCAGAGTGTAGAAAAATGGGAATCCCTCTGCCAGTGCGTACAGTCACTTGTTTATAAACTAGTAAATTACAGATCAAAACAATCTGTTTTAAACCTACCTGGAGGACAAGCACCATGTGTACTTTTAGAGGCAGGCCAAGAATTGTTTTACAGCACCCCAGAAATACCCTTGAAAATAAGCACAGACTATTTTAAGCAGGAAGGTGCTACTCTTCAGCAAGCGATGGAAGATATTATTATGGAGTTTATGCATAGCCCTTATGATCTGGAAAACTTTTTTGGTTTTCTCTGTACCACTGTTGATCTCTTAGTGTTTAGTCTACAGAAAGGGGGAATGAGGCTGTCATCATACATTATGCAGAAGCTGTCACTTATCTTGTGTTTGATAAACATGATTTAGCACTCGCTTTTTCTGAATATAAAAAAGTGACACACTAATCTGTATAATGTGTATTATGATATATTTTCAGATGATATGTGATAAAGAAATTATCCTGGTATTCCTGTCAATCTTGGCGTGTACTATGTACCATGTGATAAAGGACATACTAAAGGACCCTGTACATGTTGTAAAGAAAACCGCATTTGACATATCCTCTGGAGCCACATTGCAACTGTTGACAGAAGGGACAATGTCTCTGATTAATAGTATGTCACCATATTTTGGCACGTGTATCTAAATGCAATAGACACAAAACAACCAGATCCCATATCTACTGTGAACTGCACATTTTCTGCTACAAAAAAAGCCCTTAAAGAGCACAAACCTCAACATGTGTGGTGTATGGCCAATGTGAGTATGCTTTGTACTCACCTTATCACCAGGGGGAATGTAGACAAAGTCTGTGCCTGTGTGAAACATGCTGCCCAGTTGCTACTGTCTCTGAGCATCTTTAAAGTGGAATGTATAAGGACTCATGTTGCATGTACCGTAAACTGCTAATGTTGTACTCCTTTGTATGGATTATTGTCTGAAGTAACATGGCTGATGTATGTTACAGGGCCTATAAAATACTACTGATATGACTTTTGTAGGATACATATACAATATAGTCAAGCATTGACAGCTAGTGTAGAAACATGATAGTGTTGTAATCATTTACATGTTTTCCTGTTGTGGTCTATTTTACACTGCAAGTTAGGTGTTGCAGAAATAAACCAAAATTTAGTAGAATGAAGTATTAAAATAAAATTCTGTATCATAGAGGGTTTATTCCTTAGCTGCTATGATAGTAATTTAGAGTATTTTATGCATAGATAAGGATCTTTTAAAGAAATGTATTTTAGAAATATTTATTAGTTTGTATAGTGGAACTATGGGAGGGTGTGTAAAAAGTTAGTTTTGTTTAGGAAGATTTAAAATAATTCGATATGGGAATATACTGTATAGCAGGTTATATTGGCGTCCAATATATTTAGTGGATGTAGACCTTGTAGACCTTGTTTATATGTTGGCGCCCGATACATTTAGCGGTTGTTGTATCTGTAGTTACGGTCTGGTACACTACTGTAATTAGCCTCACATTGACACTAAGCAGCAGCTGATTTGAATCTAATGTTTAACTTAATGCCTGTCTCCTCCGACTGTGCACCTACAGTATTTCCCCTGTCTGAAAGGTACTGTACTTACAGGAGGATGTCGCTTTTGAAGTGGATGCAATCATCCCAGTCCTCACAAGTGAGACGTAAATACCCCACTGTGACAGAGCCCACTGTGACAGAGTTTGTTGCGCGCAAACTCGCTGGAACATCAGCTGGAACCTCAGCTGGGACAGCAACTCCACCTGTGAAGAAAAAATGCACTTGCTACACAATTTACGCACCGGAGATCCGGTACAAGTTTGGGAAATATGCCGTGGAGAACGGGGTTATGGCGGCCATGCGACATTATAATGCCACAACAGGTTGCACGATAAATGAGAGTTCCATCAGGAACTTTAAAGCAGACTACTTGGCACAGCTCAGAAAAACACCAGACCCTACTTCCATGTCTCCTGTCCTCCCTACAAAACCCCGAGGGCGTCCAACTCACCTGGAAAGTGAGCTGGAAGAACAGCTAAAATCTATAGTTAAAAGTTTACAACTAGAAGGTGCAGTTGTAAATGCCGGGGTTATTCTTGCAATAGCTATAGGAATAGTGAAGGCTAACAGTCCACAGCTACTGACCGAAAATGGTGGTCATCTAACCCTTAGTAGAAAATGGACCTGGGGGTTTCTAAACCGCATTGGCTACAGCAAAAGAAAAGGCACCAAAGCAGGGTGAAAGAAGCCAATAAATTTTGAAAATCTAAAGGCCGCTTTTCTTTCACGTATAGCCACTGCTTGTTCCCAGGAGCTGATCCCACCACAGTTGGTCATAAACTTGGATGAAACAGGGGTCAATGTGATTCCTGTTTCTGAATGGACGGTGGAGGTGACAGGGTCAAAACAGGTACAGGTGACTGGATTAAGGGATAAGAGACAAATTTCTGTTGTCCTCGCCTGTTGCCTTGATGGTGATTTACTCCCTCCACAGCTCATCTATAAGGGCAAGACTGCTGTGTCACACCCAAAGCATACATTGCCCAATGAGTGGAGTATAACTCATTCTGACAATCACTGGGCCAATTAAGTCACGACCATTGATTTCATTGATACTGTGTTAGTACCCTATATCAAGCGCATCACTGCAGAGCTGTCATTGCCCACAAAGCAGAAATCCTTACTTGTTTTAGACCTGTATCGAGCACATACCACTGAAAATGTGCTCCTGCACTTGGAAGAGTTAAACATTATTCCATCTATGTTCCGGCATCTTGAACTGACTCACTACAGCCTTTGGATGTCAGTGTAAATAAAATTTTCAAGGACCTACTCAAGAAAGAATTCACCAACTGGTATGTATGCATTGTGTTGGAGAGGTTAGTAGCAGGAGGCACTGACAGTTTAACATCCAATCTCCGACTGCTAAACCTAAAAGAACACCATGCTTGGTGGATGGAGACTGCGATCACCTTCTTGCAAGGAAGATGAGCAGACATCATACGAGGATTTCATGAGGCTGGGATACTTGACACCCACCACAACTGCCTGAGTGAGTACAGTATTTTTACATTATTGTGTTCAGATGATGGTGGCAGGTACCAAATAGAGCAAACACTAAGTCAGCTTTCTGCTTCTTTCAGATACAGTACCACAAGGTGAAACAGGAGCCAAAAGAAGCAGAAGCTGAAAATAGGACATACCGCACTAATAACACAAATGCACTGCATCTAAACAGACTTTTGGCTCTTTTTTTTTTACTTTGTTTTTTTTTGTTGTTTTTTTTAGTCACATTTAATTAAATTGAATAAAATAAATACACGCATTACCGAATTAACATGCTCTGTAGTTCTTTTAGCTCATGTAGATGCAGTACCTGGCTGGATAGCTGAGTGAAGTAGTGGAACGTTAAGACTAGAATATTAGCGGTCTGTTAAATTTAGCGCATGTTAAGGGTTCCGCTAATAGTGCTAAATTTATCGGACCACTAATATAACCTACTATACAGTAGTTTACACACATCCAAGTGCCCCATGTCAAACTAAGGATTGTTATTATAAACATTAGTTGCACAAATATTTTTAAAGTATTACTGCATTTTGTTAATATCTCTGTTTCCCAGGTGTTTTCTAGGCTGTAGTATCTATTTTACAAATGTATCTTGCTTGGATTTTGTGTCTCTTGGTGGGAGGGAATATTCTCTTGCCACACAATAATAGTCCAGTACACAAAGAAGATCATATAATCTTGCTTCGTAGGGAAACAAATGTACAATGTGAGGGAAATTATATTCCATGGCAAGGAAAAATAGCTCCAAATTTACTGGATGGAATGTTTTTAATATTATGGTTAAGTGGATTTCAGTATTTAAGTATGTGACATTGGGGGGAAGTCAGGGAAAGAATAAAGATAATCTCCGGTTATGTATAAAATTGAAAAAACAAACACAATTATCTGATCATTTCTGTAGACTTTGTAGGACATTTTTTATGCTATCCTTGGTCATAAGTGGAGATATACATCCTAACCCAGGTCCTCAAATAAATGTGAACAGAGAATTTTTGAAGAAAATAAAATGTAAAGAACAATATATGAGCTACGCTGATATTACAGCTGAGATATTCAAACAGCAGGGAATCAGTGTGGTACATATTAATATTCATTGCTTATTAAACAAAACTGACTATCTTAGAGAATGGTCTATTAAATATAGTCCTGATATTATTATAATCTCTGAATCCTGGCTTAGTAAAAATTCCCAATGAAAAAATTATGATACAGGGACATAACATGTGGAGAAAAGATAGAACTAAGGGGCTGGGGGTGTGATAATATATGTAAATAAGTCCTATGAAGTATCAAACATAGATTGTTTAATAGACTGGGTTGGTTCTGAAGGTCTGTTATTGGAAGTAAAGTTAGCATTCCATAAACCTATGTTGTTGTTGGGTATTTACCGTCCACCTAAGGGTAGTTGTGAAAAATTCCACCTAGTACAGGAACAGTTAGAAAAATATAGGCAAAGTCATGAAATACTTATAATTGGAGACTTTAATATTGATTGGAGAACAGTGGGACATGACCATCCAATAAAGGATATGGCCATTACTTTAGGTCTGAGTCAACTTATCCAAGACATTACAAGATTAAATAATAAACATCCTGACTCCTCTACAATATTGGACTTAATTTTTGTTTCCCATCCAGAAAGATTTGTTGCTAGTGGGGTTCTCCCTGATTCATTATCTGATCATCAGATGATATATTGTAAGATGAGACAGAAAAAGAATAGAATAGCTAGGAAATCTGTTAGCTTTAGAACATATAAGAATTTTGAGTATGCAGATTTTATGCTAGATTTAGAAAATCAAAAATAGGATAGGATGGGATTGATTCCCTCTGTGGATGAGGCCTGGAAATTTTTCTATGACAAGTTTATGGAAATATGTAATAAGTATGCTCCATTAATATCAAGAAGAGTAAAAAATAACAATGCCCCCTGGCACAATTCAAATTTATATCAAATAAAGAAGCAGCATGATAGGGCATGGCAGGAGGCCAAAGTTGAACAAAATAATGAAAACTGGCTAAGATATAGACAACTGCATAATCAATATATACTAGAATTGAGGAAATCTAAACAAAATTACTATAGAAAAGAATTAGCCTCCAATGTGACAGGTAATGTTAGAGAATTCTGGAGAGTCATGAAAAACTGTAAGGATCACAAACAATGGACCTCCCAGAAAGTTTTGAGATAAGGGGTGTAAAGTTACCCATAGGTATTGAGGCAGCAGATGAATTTAATGAGTACTTTATATCTATGGGTACAAAAACATTGACTGCCATATCTAAAAATTTGACTACTAGTATAGAAATAGAAAGGACATCAAAGGGCGGTTTTTCTTTTAAGTTAATTGACCCTAATGAAGTTCAAATATCTCTTAGTAATCTAAACATACATAAATCAGGAGGGTTGGATGGAATACCTAATATACTGCATAAGTATGCAGCACCTGCTATAGCTTATCCTTTAACACAATTATTTAATATGTCATTAACACAAGAAGAATTTCCCCTTGATTGGAAGACAGCAAAAGTGGTGCCTATTTTTAAAACAGGACAGAAAAATTTAATAGAAAACTATAGGCCTACATCATTATTGCCTACTGTTGCTAAGGTATCTGAGGGTTTAGTAGCTAAACAATTACAAACTTTCTTAGAAAATGGGAACATAGTTGACAAACATCAATCTAGTTTCAGACCATGTCACGGAACCACTTCTGCATTATTGCATGTCACAGGACATCTGTGTGAGAGCCTGGACAGGGGGATGTCAGTTGGAACTATATTCATTGACCTTTCTAAGGCCTTTGATACTTTGGCCCATGACATCCTCCTGTCCAGGCTTCAGAAGAATGGACTTTCTGACAGTACTGTGAGGTGGTTTGAATCCTATTTAAAAGACAAATTGCAACTAGTGGCATTAAAAGAATGGGAGTCAAGTTTGAGTCCAATTGTGTTGGGGTTCCACAAGGATCCACTTTAGGGATAGTGTTATATAATATTTATATGAATTTGTTTAAATTTACTAATTTGGAAGGTAAATTATCATTTGTACGTGGACAATACCGTTATCTATGTAAGTGGTTCCTCAAATGACCAAATACAAAAAGTTCTGCAAAAATCCTTTGATGAAGTGCAGAGTTTTTTGTTACAATCTAAACTTGTTTTAAATTCAAAAAAATCACAAGTTATGATATTTCATAAGAAAAGGAAAGGTAGGAATACAGTGGAAAAAACTCTACAGATTAAAATATTGGAAGGTTCAGTACTCAAACAAGTCTCCAGTTATAGATATCTGGGTATGTACCTGGATGAATCACTTAAGTGGGATGTTCATGTAGATCAGGTTGTGAAAAAAGTTAGCAGATGTTTGGGAGATTTGTACAGAATAAAGTACTATACAACTGAGTTAATTTGAAAACATGTGATCAATACTACTATTGTTCCATTACTGAAATATGGCGATTTGATATTAATGGGTGCTAATGACTATATTAAACAGATTAGAGACTATGTATAATAAATTGGCATGCTATATCAGTATGGTACCAAAACGAACCCCTATAGGAGAATTGTATCAGGCATTAAATTGGTATTCTTTAAAAGATAGAAGACGGCTTCATGCAATAAACTACAAGGATACATGTTTTAGAAATGAGGTTCCAGGTTACATTATTAATGGATTAAACTTTAGAGATATTAAGGTAGGGCTTAGATCTGCATAGGGAATGGAATATTATCTCCCAAGGTATAATACAGAATTAGGAAGATCACATTTTTTTCTATTGAGGGCTGTATTTATGGAACTCATTACTTGTTTCATTTAGGCAAAAAGATGGGAAGAAACAGACTGCATGGATAAAATCTTGGTTTAGGGGATGAGAGAATAAAAATTAGGGTTAGGGATTAATTGGTTGAAATTGTATTTGTGCAATAGTTTATGTTTTATATCTGCATTTTATTTATATTTAAATGTGCTGTTTATGTGATTATTTTTGTGTAACATTTGAAGTACGATTATGTATAAAAATTTGGACCTCACTGAAAATAAGCTTGTCTCAGTTGAACTTCCAATTCATGTAATGAATAAAAGTTTTTACTACTACTATTACTACTACTACTTACGTTTCATATTAACATGATTGCTGTGTGTATCACAGTGCATATAAAATACTGTTACAACTTTTGTAGGATATGAATAAAATATAGTCAAGCATTAACAGCTAGCGTAGAACATGATAGTGTTGTAATAATTTGCATGTATTACTTTTTGTATTAACATGATTGCTTTGTGTATCACAGTGCATATAAAATACAGTTATGACTTTTGTAGGATATGAATAAATATAGTTACATGTTGCTGTTTGTGACTGTGATAAAATGTTTAAGGAATAAAAGAGCACACACATTATTTTACTGGTGACAGGGGGTTGGCAAGCTAACAGCATTATTAGGGGTGCTGATGAAAGAATATGACTGATCATCTGCTCCAGAGTATATATTTTAATGCAACAAAAGTGGGCAGTTTCACTGGTGTGACTCGGCTGTATAAGGCTGAAAAAAAAATTGATAAAGGTGTCATCAGGAAAGGTGTTGCAGAATGGCTTTCTGTGAAAGGGTGTACCCCCCTCCAGTTTTTTTTCTGAATGCAGTATGCTAAGAATGCAAAGATAGCATACCTGGGTTGTGAGTGTCCTGTGTTATATGTTGTATTGTGTTAGTGTCAATAGCTCAGTAGGTAGCACACTCACTTCTGAGGCTGGGAGATCAGAGGGCTGTGGGTTCAGTTCCCACATCTGACACTTGGGTTAATATCCCAGTACTGACACTGTAGTGCAGCATGAGAGCGGTGCTGCACTTCTGAGGTACTGTCTTTCAGATGAGACGTTAAACCAAGGTCCCATCTACCTGGATTGGTGATAGTTCAGGTGGATGTTAAAGATCCCATGGTACTTATTGAAAAGAGTAGGGGAATTTTTTATTGAAATAACAATATATCACAATAAACTATTAAGAAAAATGGGAAAAATTCAAAAAATAACAGAATGTACTAGGCTAAATGCAACAAAACAAAATATAAGAACCCACCACTGGAAACAAAAACAGTCAACCCCCAAAAAATCGGTGATTGAAACATTATTATGCTAAACGGAAAGAAAACAGCTCAGTCACGAAAAAGAAAATAGTATTGTCACAGCCAAAATATATGTTTCCAAAAAATCTGAAACTTAGGTAAAGTATTGAGTGTTCATTCAAAGTCCTGCTGTTTCTGGACCATGTTCTCAATCTGTGAAATAACAGTCAAAGTTGGTACATTTAAATGTTGCAAAGAAAACTGGCAGTGAGCCTGCCAAAGAAAATATTTGATACAAGCAAATAATAAATTCAAAGTACTGCGGTGGTAGTTTGAAAAAAAAAAAAACAGGGTAGTCCCATAAAACCAAAGTCTCATAATTAACCAATGATGCTAAGCTCCAATGCCACTTAGAAGCCAGACCTTTCCAAAACTGTTGAGCATAAGAACATGTAAAGAAAAAATGTTCCATGGTTTCCTCAGTACCATCACATTCCAAATGAATACATTGCCTTTCTAATAAAGGCTTATGTTTTAAATTACCCTTAACCCCAAGTCTACCATGACAAGGAAAGCCACAGTATATCCCACATGTGGACCGGAACCCGCTTGTCCACCAAAGTACGCAAGGCATAAATCAATCTCGTAGAACATCTGGGGAAATCCACCTGACAAGCAGAGTTTCCTCCTCATAATATCCCCATACAAACATTTTCGAGAGAGAGAGAGTTATAACATGCTCCTTCTTAATTCCCCATTGATTAAGTTTCCGTATAGCAGGAATAACAAAATCCAGAACTTCTAAAGTGGCACAAAGTCTAGCAACGGTGTCTCCCCACCGTAGAACAAACTGCCTAAAAAGCAAATCTGTCCAACCATCCCACTGTGTCTATTACCCCCTGTTTTGGGAAGTATGGTGGGAAAAAAAAGGAAAAAAGAATGCTATGGGATGTATCATTCTGAGACCCCCTTTTTAAATTGGCAAATAAGTAAATTCTCATTTAACCAGATTAAGACGACTCCCCCAAATCATCTGGAAAAAAACACTGTATAATCTAGTGTCTAGGGAGATCGGAAGAGGAAAAGAACTACACACATACAGAAACAAAGGGAGAATTAATTTTTTAACAATCAAAATCCTCTTTATTTTTGATAAAGACCATGTTTTCCAAAGTTGCACTTTAAGTTCTCCAATTTTAATTCTATCCACCCAATTTAGAAAGGCAATAGGCCCTGGGCCAAAATAACACTTAAGAATTTTAACTGGCTCCTGAAATATAGAAATTTGCCCAGTTTTTGAAATGGGAGCCCCATCTCCCACATATACATCTTTACTCTTGGAATAATTAATAGCTGCTCCTGAAATAGTGGCATATTTATCCAGAACTCGTATAGCTGCCTCACCTGATTTGGCTTCAGGGACAATAATCACTATATCGTAAACATAAACAGCTAATTTCTGAGGTTCCAAACAGGGGAGGGTGACAAACCTTGAATAGTAACATCATGAAATATCTCCCGGATTACCAGATTCAGGACAAATGTATATAACAGGGGACTAAGGGGGCATCCCTGTCTGACTCCTCTGTGTAAAAGTAAAGGTTCTCCCAATTCCCCATTAAGTGCAGGGAAAAGTTTAGTCCCCATATAACAAAGACTAATCCAAGTCCTAAAATGACAAGAAAGCCCATAGCATTCTAATACTTCCCAGAGGAACTTATGGGACACTCTGTCAAAAGCTTGGTTTCATCCAGAGCTATCAGATAACCTGAAAAGCGCCATTGTCTCCCAAATTCATAAACATTCCATAAAAACATCAAATTATGCTGTATATTTTGCCCCAGAATTGAGCAGGTTTGTACTGGATGTATCAAATGGGAAGCTACTGTTTGTAATCTATGACAAAGAATAGCTGAGAAAATTTTATAATCAGTATTAAGTAAACTAATAGGCCTCCAATTTCCAATATCAGTCTTATCGCCCTTTTTGAACAAATACAATAGTATGGCGTCTGAAAAATCTTGAGGTAGTGCCCTCCCCCCCGTATCCAGAATTTCATTATATATAACATGTAAGATCTCACAAAAATCATCCGAAAAAAACTTATAAAATTCATTTGTAAGGCCATCTACCCCTGGGGAAACGCCCAAAGCTTAATTTGAAATCTCCTGCCGAATTTCCTCTATTGAGATAGGTTTTTCCAAAGCTTCGATATCAGCCTTTGAAAGGCTTGGTAGCACGCAAGAAAAAACATCATCCCACCGAACCCCTGTAACATAACTAGTTCCTTGTAGTGTACAGAGAGAATGTCTGATTACCTGAAGCATTACAATCATAGAATTTAATACCACCCCCTCAGAATTCCTAAGTCCCTTCATCAAGGTGTTGTCCAATCAAGTTTTGCAAGCTACAAAAGGGTCAGCAGAAGGTGACTTTACAGTACCATACTGCATCTCCGCTTGTAGGGACACTGCACGATCATATTGATAATTCCTCATATGCTGTTTAATAACATCTATCTGTAATTTAACCCTAACATCTGCAACATTAGGTGAAGAGATCAAACGATAAAACTGCTGTTGAAAATTCAAATACTGTATATATTTTGGGTTTTGTGTACACTGCACTTGAAACAAAGAAGTCTCTAAAATCCCTTTTAGTATCAGCCCACCAAAGTGCCCTAGAATCATATAAAACCAAACTGAATTCCGAGCTACTAGAAGGGATCTCAATTTAACCTGCATTCCTTATTTATTTATTTATTTAGCTTTTGTTTACCGGGTAGGTGCACTAGCCAGCAAGTGACTATTTTCAGGCACGACCCGGGAGAGTACAATACAGGATATACCAAGGAAAGTTTAACAATACAATTTGAATGGCAGTGCAAAGTACATACATACAGGGAGGCAGTTTCAGCTAGGCTAACATTGAGTCGGCTAGAACTAGGCAAAATGTTTGGATAGAAAGTACAGGAGGTGTTACAAGGGAGTATAGGTGCTGGTATGAAGTCAGAGTCATTTCACCCCAGAAGGGACAGGTATAAAGGTAAGGAGATAGAGGGAAGGGGGGAGTATTGGACACGGGTTTCAGACAGCTGAAACCACCCAGGTCCTGCGTTGGGGATTTAGAGGGAGTAAGCATGGCTCCTAGATATGGCGATGGGGAGAGGGGGGTGGGCTGTGCTGTTGGGTACCAAAGTCGGGTGGGCGAGCGGCAAGCGGTCAGGGGTCTTGAGGACAGTCAGGTAATCTAGCGGCTTTTGCGGTAGAGTGTAGGAGTAGAAGCCGGGCTTATGGTCTCACAGCTGGGCAAGAGGGTTAAAAGCGGTCGGTAAACTACAAAGCCGTACAGGTTTTTTTTTTTTAGAAGGGGCAGGCAACCGGGCTCACTGTTTCGTCATTTGTGGAAAAGCGACTAGAGGGGGAGATAGCAAGGCACCCAGCAAAAGCTGTGTACATGAGGCTGGGCTGGAAAGCGTCATATGCGAGCATACGGCAGCAGGCATTCCATGGCATCCGGGGACAGTTAGGTAAGCGTACAGCTTTAGCAGCAAGGTGTAGGGATACACGCCGGGTTCATGGTTTCACGGTTGGGCAAGAGCAGTTGGGGATACAGACAAAGCGGCGCACTTATGGCTTTAGCGGTTGGAGGAAGGTACATGCAGCCAGGCTTGCGGTTCCGAAGCTGGGCATGGGATCAAAAAGTCAGTCCCTAGCCCGGGACATCCAGAAGCAAAGAGCTAGGAGCAGGAGGGGAAGGGGGTTTAGGACCTTCGCAGTACCTGCGCCATAGGCTGGCGTATGGCGGTAGGCGTACCATGGCATCTGGAGACTGTCAGGCATGCCTATGGCTTTAGCGGCAAAGAGTTGGAAAAAGCACCGGGTTCATGGTCCCGCGGTTGGGCATGACAGTAAGGAGTGGTCAGGGATAAACAGACAGGGCAGCTCACTTACGGCTTTAGCGGTTAGAGGAAGGTACATGTAGCCGGGCTCACGGTCCCGAAGCTGGGCATGGGATCATAAGTCAGTCCCTGGCCCAGGACATCTAGAGGCAAAGAACTAGGAGCAGGAGAGGGAGGGGGTTAGGGACCCTCGCAGTACCAGTACCTGTCTGGTCAGAGGTAGCCCTGCCAGATTTAATAGATGAGCCTGAGACAAGTAGCAAAAATAACATAACAAAACAGTTATTTGGAGATTACCAACACAAGATAACAATAGCGGCAGTTTACAAAAAGTTTAAAAAAACAGTAAGATCTTCACAATACAACAATAAAATTGAACTTAACATCAATGAAGTTTATAGAGAAGTAGTTTTAGGCAGGGGAGCTTAAGGAGCTGAGGGCAGCAGGAGGTGTGGGAGGAGAGAAATAGGAGGTGTGGGAGGAGAGAAATAGGAAGGTAGGTAGCCAAGGGGAAGGAGTAAGAAGGTAGGGCAGGTAAGGCTGTCAGGTAGGGTCAAAGCAGGTGCATTGGTCAGAGGTGACCAGGTAGTGTCTCAACCCACGTTTGAATGCATGGTGCGAAGATGCTTGCCTGAGATCCAGAGGGAGCTAGTTCCACATTTTGGGGGCAGTGTAATTGAAGGATCCAGTTCCTTTATTGGTATGGCATCATGGGACTTCCAGGAGGGCTTTATCTGCCGATCTTAGTTCCCGGTTTGGTATAGCAGGATGAAGCAGCTCAGCAAGGGCTGCTGGCTGTCCTAGCCTGAGGATAGAGTCATTTAGGCAGCCCAGATAATAGACCCTGGTGGCAGAGGGGGAGAGCCACCCAAGGTCTCTGTATAACTGACAGTGATGTTGAAGTCGAGGAGCCTTGGCTGCGTATCGGCACACGTTGTTATAAGTGACGTCCCATTTCTGCAGGGCTGTTTTGTGGGCAGTAGTTAGTAAGGGGGCACAGTGGGTAAGTGTAGGTAGAAGGATTCCTCTGGCAATGGCCAACTTAGCTGATGATGTGAGCATATAGCTGGTTCTATAGGCCGCCCCCAGCTTGCAGTTCACAGTTTTGCAGGTGGTTTGGATGTGTAGGTTTAGGTCCAGAGATTGATCAAGTGAGATACCCAGGTAGCGGAAGGAGGTGACGGTCTGAAGGGTTTTCCCATTAGGATCAAGAATATTTAGTGGAGAGGTGCACGACCGAAGCTTTTGTGCTGTGCCCAGGAGCATGGTATTAGTCTTGCTGGAGTTGAGGATAAGGCGATGGGAGTTGAGCCAGGTCTGTACACTGTTGTAGGCTGTGTTAAGTGATCGGTTAATGTGCTCCGTTGTGAGAGCTGGCGTGATGACCAGGTCATCTCGTGAAGAAGAGAACAGACTGGTATGTTATCAGGAGGTTGTTAATGAAGAGTGTAAAAGAAGAGGACCCAGAATCGAACTCTTGAGGAACACTGACGTTGGTTTTGACATTGTTGGAGATAGCAGAGTTGAATTTAACAGTCTGGGATCTGTCAGCTAGGTAGCTCCTGAACCAGTTTAGCAGGGAGGAGCAGCCTATTTTCTGGAGGGTGGACAGGAGCAGGGGTGATCCACAAGGTCAAAAGCCTTGGTGAGATCAATAAAAACAGCTCCTGTAAACCTGCCTTTGTCCATGTTCAGAGGATGTCGAGGAGAACTTGGCAGGGCGGTTGTAGTGCTATGGTTTTCTGAACCCATGCTGCGCATCACTGAGCTGTTTTGTAGAATCAAGGTATTCCAGGATCTGATTTGCTACGAGTTTTCTAAGATTTTCTTAGTACTGCCAGGATTGCAATTGGCCTGTAGTTGGAATTTCATTTTGTTCCCTTTCTTGTGGATTGGGTAATCCTGGCAGTTTTCCAGAGGTCTGGGACTGTACCACTGGCAAGGGACAGTGTGAAGATTTTAGCCAGTGGTTTTGAGATAAGATGTGCAGCTAATTTTATCAAGCGGGGTTCCAGGTGGTCAGAACCAGGACTGGTGTTTCCTTGAACTTGTAATACTGAAGAATTAAATTTCCACCAAGCTGGTACCACCCGGAAATCTATGAGGAAATTGGGACATACTTAATGTACAAAGTAAAACCATATGATCTGAAAATTCACATAAATGAAGAACAAAGTACGGGGAAATAAAAATTTAGATAAAAAGAAAAAAGAAAAAATCAATCCTAGTGCGAAATGCACTGTGTCTATAAGTAGCTTCTTCATCTTTAAGGAGCGCACGATACGCATCTTTAAGAGAAGCAATCTGTAAAACTTTCAATAAAGCATGCGAATCACAGTATACTTTAGTCTGAACCGAATTCTTAAATTTAACATCCAGACCACAATTCATGTCTCTGCCCCATATAATTTGCTTCCTAGTAAAGAGGTAGGGCAAAATATTATTAAACAAATCAATCCGTGAGGTCTTAACTTGGGGTGCATAGGTATTAATCAAACGCAATGGAAAACCCTTAAAAACACAATCCGAAAGCAAGGCCCTCCCAGGGTGTATATCTACAAGTCTAGAGACATGGACAGAGGTATGGTTGAACAGAATACCAAGGCCATCAGCAGCATCTTTCCTGTATGGCCAAAAAGTAGGCCTTGTAGTCCAGAGCTTAGATGCCTGCCTAACGTCTGTGAGACAATTAAACCTAGTTTCTTGCAAAAAAATGATATCAGCTTGCAGCATAAGACAAAAATGTGAACAGGCCATTCTTTTTCTAAATTTCTTAATACTGCAAGTATTTAAGGAAATAAGTTTAATTTCTGCCATGAATCAAAAAAGAAAATTGCAGCAAAACATCAAGGATTGGGAGTATCTTTTTTCTTCCTTTTCTTCCCCTTCTTTTTCTTTCCCTCCAAGTGCCCCCCACCCCATATGCTTCACAATCCATGTCAGAGACAAGGCCAGATTGAATAGAGACATCCGACTCTGACCCTCCCTAATGAGCCTGAAGGGGCTGAAAAGGGTTGTCAGTGGGAATTTCAGGGGGTTGAATCAAAATCCAACTAGAAGCTCTAGTCACTCATTTAGGAGGGTGTATTTGAAACTCCGAAGTGGAGGGAAGTGAAGGCCTATCGCCTTGTGCAAGAGGGGGCTCCCCAGAAAGGGAGGTTTCAAGAACCTCAACAGAGGACTGTTTCTCATGTTGTACAGGGTCAGAGTCCACAAAAGGTGCTGCAGGAAAGGTTCGAGAGGTCTGGGGGGGGTCCTGAAAAAGGTGTACCATCGGTGGAAGAGGTAGCAGAAGAGGTGGAGTCAGTACCTGCAGAGGCAGGAGCGGGGCCTAGATCAGGAGCTGGAGCCGGGCCGGGGCCTGCATCTGGTCTGTCCCTATACCGAAACCTGTCCTGTGCATTATTTATCAGATCTTCCTTATCAACCCCACCCTGTTTATTCTGACCAGCCCAAGGACACTGGTGATAAGAATGTCCTTGTTCATCACAGAGATTACAATGAAAGACATTTCTACAGGTACCGCTATTGTGGTCAAAGTCCCCACATAAAAAGCATTTAATTTTATCACAGGCACTACTGAGGTGCCGCCTGCTACTGCATTTATAACAAGCCTTTGGTTGTCCAGGATAAAAACACACCCCTTTATCCTTACCAGAAAAAACTACTGGGGATATGCGCCACCTCATTTCCCACAATATGCAGTTTCACTTTGAATTTCCAACTTCCTGTCCAAATTCCTTCCCCATCAATAACAGCTTCTGGTGGCCTCAAAACAGAATATTTATGATCCATCCAAAAAAGAATATTTCCCACATTAATCCCTTCATTCCTGAACATGACGTGCATGACTTTATAAAGGGGTTTTGTAATTGGGATAGCCCAGAAAGGCAACCATAGGGGTTGTGTTTTGCAATTTTCATAACGATTCCAAAATGTATCTAGACCAGAAAAAGTTTTAAAGCTGATGTCGAAAGTATCCTCCCCTTGTACATTAATTAAAGCAAACTATCACTGGCTTGAAAGTTCATAGAGTCCTTTAACAGTTTCCTGGCCACATAGAGCCTATCAGGGTGTTCTTCTAAGCCTCCAAGGTAATGGAGGTGAACAGCATTTCTTCTGAGTGCCTGTTGTAACCTATTATTTCTAAATAGATCAGAAAAGCAGGCCCCAGGGTGGCATTGAGCTCGAGGGGTAAAAACAGGAGGAGAACGTTGTGAAGCACCCCTAGAATTATCAGCAGTGTTCGATGCTCCTTCCCCCTCAGAAACACAAGCGTCAGTCACAATAAAAGTCTGACCTGGTGAAGAGTCCCCAGCTTGTCCCAAAATTTGCTGCACCATCTCCGGTGTAAACTTTTCCCACCGAGAATCAGGCATCCATTTGCCATCCACCAAAGTTCAGCCAGCATCAGCCAGAGCAGTCTCTTTCGACCAGTCTCCATTTGAAAAGGAATCCTTTCATGCAGTCTGCTTCCACATTCTTGGGTTTGAGGCATCATCTGGGTGATTCATGCTGATGGAATCTGTCAAAGTCGACTGCTCAGGATGTTCCACAGAAACAGATATAACTTCAGGAGCAGCAAGAGAAATGGTGTCAGTTGCAACTGAAATATTAGCCACTAAAGCTTCAGTCAGCAACAGAGGTAACACGGAGGCCACCGACAACACAGGTACCAATAAATGAGACTCATTAGACAAAATAATATCTCCTGATACATGGCTTTCACCATGCTCCACTGCATCAACCTCCATGTGAGAACCCGATGTGTTCTAACCCTCCAGCACTCGTAACTCTACCAAGGAAGCTTGTTCAAGATGAGCAGCGTCTGGGACAAGTTGCTCCTTCACAGATCCAGAGTCATCTGCCATGTTCACACAGAAGCCAGTCCCCCTACCTGCAAATAGGGGAATTTCCCCAGTGTCCTGGCCAAATTTCCCTCATTCACTAAAAAAAGAAATACCACCAACTGCTTAATCTGGGGTTCAAGGCCAGTTGGAGTTCATCTGTATCCCCCTCCCCTAGGTCGTGCCTGAAAATAGGCAGGATTTGTCTAGTTCACTTACCTGGTCAAATAAAACTAAATAAATAAAATAAATGTTTTGTTTGTTGGGCTGGCCACCCACTTTGTTGTTTGTCTGTATGTCTCTATATGTTCTATGTTCACATCCCTGGATTTTGCCACTGTTAAAGTTAGCCAGCAAGCAAAGGCATAGCATGAAGTTACTGTCTCAATTCCCATTTTAAAATGCCTCTGAAAAGCTTACCCTGAAATGCATTGATATATGCCAAGGCTGTAAAACAGTACAAATGAAAGAAATACCAGTATCCATATTGTAAAATGAAGGCCTAGTACATGAGAAGTAAAATACTGCTGTTTGCAGCCTGTATGTTTCCCCAGGTACCCTAAAAGCCTGGAAGCAGTGAAACAATGGCTTTAGGTAACTCCAAAATAATGCAACAGCTAGACAAAGCCTTTTGCTGCACTAGCAAGCAGCCGGGGCTCTAAATTGAAGAGAAGCCACTGCCTGGAGCATGAGGTTTGTTGTTATCCTTTCCCCAGCACTGCAGCTTCTCAGGCTATTTTTCTTGGGTGCAAAGTGGCAGTTAAGAGCACCATTTTTCTCCTTTAAAAACAGTGTTTGGAGCACAGCTCCCTAAAAGCAGCAAAATAAGCAAGAAACAGTATACATAAGCATTAAGGCACACTCCTAAGCTAAAATGTGGAAACCGTGAATTAAAAAGCAAATGTTTACCTGTTAGTGCTGTTTCCCAGAGTGTAGCCCTGCCTGAAGATGCAGCCCTTCCCAGCTCCATCACTTTACAGAGCAGGCCGGCCTTTCCCCCGCTATATTTATACAGGAAGTGGCCTGGGAGGTGCTTAGGGTAACAGTGCGAAGAACTTGTTTGGTGCTCAAAACTGTTATTGTGATTTGACTGCCTTAAAATGTACATTAGGATGAAAGAATGTATATAATGTCTTGTTTGTTGAAAAATATATTGTAAATAATGACTTTAAAGGTAAAATGTGTACAGATGGGTGGAGCTAGCCCATCACATGGTCACAAAGCCCTATATAATGAGAGCTCAAAACAGAGCTAGTCAGATGAGATGAGATAGCAGACAGTTGGAGACTACTGAGATAGCTGCAGATAGTTGCAGAGAGCTCAACTAGCATTTTCTAGTTGATGTATGTATACAGCCTGGATTTTGGTTTGCCTCCTTTTATTTTGTTGCCTAAGTTTGTTTCTTTTGCCTATTATTGTTCTGCTATGAAGAATAAATGTTATTTTGTTTTGTACATCTGCCTCACTGCCTGATCAGTCCATCTCTACCCACGACCTGTGACATATGGTGGTAGTGGTGGGATTGTGACTGGAAGGGTTTGTCCTAGGCCCTGGTGGACTGGATGCAGCAGAGCAAAAGTGTACCAGTATCTGGAGGTGTTACTCATCAGAAGGCTGAGGAATTACTGATACCCTTGGTTCCTGGCCTTGACCCGGTGGTACGATGGAGAGAAGGGAAGCTGAAAGTATCCAGAAGAATGAAGAGTTATAAAAACAATGCGCTGAATCCTGATGAGATGCGCAGGAGGTGGGAGGAGGAGGAGGAAGGAATCCAGTTTCGTAAACAGAAACAAGAACAGCAGTTCTTTAAATGAAGAAATGCTTCTGGAGGTGAGCCACCTGTGGAATCCAATGAGCTGTTGAGATGGTTATGTCTGAGACAAGTCAACATGGAAAGACAAAGAGAAATGGACAAGAGAGACAGTGATGCTTAGTGGGCAGATCTGCTCTGAGCTATGCAAACTATGGGCACAGCTAGACCTCCAGTGCCTCCTGGAGGCAGCCAAAAGGACATTAAGATGGTGAAGTTAACTGAGACTGATGATATTGATGCGTACCTGATGATGTTTGATCAGGTTGCAGCAGCATGTTCCTGGCCAAGAGATCAGTGGGTGGTACGTTTGGCACCCTAGCTAACTGGGAAGGCACAACTTGCCTACAGCCACGTAGAGGTAACCCAGTCTAGTAACTATGATGTTGTAAAGGCAGCTGTTTTAAAGTGATATGACATCAGCACTGAAACATATCACCAGAGGTTTAGAACATACAAGTTTCATGTAACAGACTCTCCTCAAGATGCCTATATGCAGCTGAGAGACCAAATCTTGGAGTCTATCATCTTAGAACAGTTCATTAGAATACTGCCTCAAGACATCCAGATCTGGGTCAAAGAACATCAACCAGAGTCCTCTGATGTGACCATATGGTTGGCAGAAGGCTACATTACTGTGAGACCATGTCATCAGGAAGGACCTCAACAATCTCTGGTAAGAACCCTTCTGTTACTTCTGGGCACAATAACATTAATCAAGGGAATCACACTAACAGTAACAGATATAAGGGCTATAATCCTGATATAATATGTCCAGACTGTGGTGGCAAGGGGCACATTGCACACTTTTGTTCGAAAAAGAAAACTGAATAAGCACCATTTGCTCTTGCCAGGTGGGGACAATATTTAATTCCAGTGCAAATTGCGGAAAAACTAGTGAGTGGCCTACTTGACTCAGGAGTAGACAAACTCTTGTTCAAGCTGACATACTGGATACAAAACCTGCACCAAGAGGCCCTTGTACAGGAGTAACCTGTATTCATGGTGACACTCATCACTACCCTTTACTGGATAGTGTGCTACATATTAATGGACACTCTTAAACCATGAAAGTCGGGGTAGTACCACAGTTGCCTGTTTCCATCATCATTGGTCATGATCATCCCCAGTTTGAACAGTTGCTATCAGACAATTTGTGTGCTGTTGTTACCCGGGCACAAGCAAAGAAAGAAAGGACATTGAAACTGTTATACCCCTTTGAGCAGGACATTTATGGGGCCCCTGGAAAAGAGAAGAAGTCCAGAGCCCAGAAGAGAAAATAAAAACATTTATGGACTCAGTCTACTGCTAGAGACATTAAGTCTGATACTAAAGACATTAACACTGATGTTAAAGTGTTAGATGATGTAGAACTTGTGAAAGAAACTGTGTCTGGGACGTTTAAAGAGTTACAGAAGGCAGATGTACCTTTTAAAGAGTTACAGAAGGCAGATGTACCTTTCTTTTCACAGGTTGGATTTTCTACTGACTCAGCACAAGCCGAATATCAGATAAAAAATGATTTGTTATATAGAGTATGGGTTAACCCCTGAACAGGGGAAAGGGTGGCTCAATTGTTAGTGCCTAAACAGTATAGATAAAAGTTACTGGAAATGGCTCTTGATATTCCCCATGTGAGACATTTGGGGAGGGATTGTACCTTGAGTCATTTGCCTCGTAGATTTTTTTTGGCCTGGCATTCATGATGAAGTGTCCAAATATTGTAGAAGCTGTAGTGAATGCCAGCATGTAGCCAAACTCGGACGCAGTGACAAGGTACCCCTTCAGTCTATGCTTCTGTTCACAATACCATTTGAGAGGATAGCAATGGATGTTGTTGGACCTTTACCAAAAAGTGCTAAAGTAACAGTTTTATTCTTGTAGTTTGTGATTATGCAACTAAATACCCTGAAGCTGTCCCTCTTAGAACTGTTACAGTTCCTAAGATTGCTGAAGAACTTGTTAAGATATTCAGTAGAATGGGTATCCTTAGAGAAATCCTTACAGATAGAGGGAGCAACTTTTGTGCCAGCTTGTTGAAATGTTTGTATCAGGTCCTCGGTATTGAAGCCATTTACATGATGCCTTACCATCCTCAAACCAACGGCCTGGTTGAACGTTTCAACCAAACAATGAAGAAAATGCTTCAGAAATTTGTACAGGAAGAAGGTTTGAAATGGGATGTATACTGTACCTACCCTATCTAATGTTTGCTTATTGAGAGGCACCACAGGCTGCTACTGGGTTCTCACCCTTTGAATTACTGTTTGGGAGAAACCCTAGAGGTCCTCTGGATGTAATCAAAGAGGAGTGGGAAGAAGATACAGAAGAAAAGGGATCAGCCCAGTGGATTATTGGCATCAGTTGCGGATCCGGTTAGCCAAATATGTCCAGAAAGCACACAAAATCAATCAGGACCAGCAAGTCATATAGAAAGAGTATTATGATAAAGGTACCGGGTTTAAAGAATTCTCAGAGGGAGATAAAATATTATTACTCTTGCCATCCTCTGAAAATAAGCTGTTTATGAAATGGCAGGGCCCTTATGTAATCTCTAGATGTGTGGGTTCAGTGACATATGAGGTAACCACTCCTGAAAAGAAACATCACAACACATCTACCATGCCAATTTATTGAAGCTCTGGGTGGAGTGGACATCCCCCCTATTGGTTATGTATATCCAGAACCTCCAGACAGTGAACTAAGTATAGCGTACCATTGTCTGGAAGGTGTAGGGGAGCTCTCAGATGTAAAGATCAACTCTGAGTTGACGCCAAACCAACCCGTTGAGCTCCAGAATGTGTTAAACACTTTTAAAGGCACTTTTACTGGAACACCAGGAAGGGTAAAGGATGCAGAGCTTCATATTATTGTGAATCAGGAACAACCCATAAGACAAAAGCCCTACAAACTCCCTGAAAGAATTAGAGAGGATGTCATCAAGGAGGTTCAGAAAATGCAAGCATTAGGCATTACTGAACTCTCTCATAGTGAGTGGTTGTAGTAGGAAAGAAGGAAGGAGGTGTAAGGATCGGTTTGGATTTTAAGTGTCTGAACACTGCCTCTAAGTTTGATAGTTACCCAATGCCTAGAATTGATGACATCTTGGATCACTTAGGAAATGCCCGGTACATCAGTACCCTGGTTTTAACGAAGGGGTACTGGCAAATTCCTCTAGATCCAGATGCCCGTGAGAAGACAGCATTTAGTACACCCCTAGGCCTCTTCAAGTTTACCGTGATGCCATTTGGACTTCACGGTGAGCCCTCAACTTTTCAGAGGGTCAGGGACCGTATCTTGACTCCCCATGCCAAATACAGTGCGGTGTAACTTGACGATGTGGTCATTTTTAGTGCCACATGGGAAGACCACATGCATCATCTTACGGAAGTGTTAACTGCCATCAAAGATGCTGGTCTTACGATCAACACATCTAAGTGTTCGTTGGCTATGGAGGAAACAAGATACCTAGGTTTTCAAATAGGTAAAGGTTTGCTAAGATCGGATATAGGAAAGGTGGATGCTGTGGTCAATAGCCCCAGACCAAAAAACGAAAAAAGATGTGCATTCGTTCTTGGGTCTGGCTGGCTATTACCATCGCTTCCTACCTAACTTTGCCACAGTAGCAGCCCCTTTAACTGACCTTATGAAAAAGAACGAACCCGACAAAGTTGTTTGGTCCCCAGAATGTAAGGAAGCTTTCCAAAACCTCAAAACTGGGTTGTGCTCATACCCAGTTCTACACACTCCTGATTTTACGCAACCTTTCATTGTTCAGATGGACGCTTCCAACTGTGGCATAGGTGCTGTACTTGCTGAGATAATAGATGGAGAGGAGCATCCTATTGTTTATATAAGCAGAAAACTTCATGAGCTAGAAACAAGGTATTCAACAATTGAAAAGTAGTGCCTAGCTGTTAGGTGGGCCATAGAAGCACTCTGTTTTATTTATGGGGTGTTGAATTTGTATTGTGGATGGACCACAATCCATTATGCTAGCTTCATGTCATGAAGGACAGGAACCCCCACATAATGAGATGGTACCTTTCCCTACAACCTTACAGGTTTACCATCAAGCATAGGAAAGGTACCGCACACTGTGATGCGGACTATATGTCCAAACATGCCTGTAATGCCTGCACAAAATCTATTCGTCTCACAAAAAGCTCATATTATAAGGACGTTCTCACCAACACCTGGGGAAATGGTCGTGTTTTCTGGGACAATATCAAGGACATTACTGGGAAACAATCAAAGTCCCCTCCGGCCATGTTAATTGTTGAAGGGTCCACTATCCTTGATCCCATGGTCATTGCAAATACCTTTAACATGGCTTTTACTGACCTCAGTACTGTTCTACCACCTGATTTCTTCACAGTCAGTCACACCCCGTCTAACTCACCCTGCACTCTGTCAAACCACCATAATTTCTACTTCAGGGAGATTAAGTTGAATGAAGCTTGCCGCCACATCGCCTCAGCCATCTCCACTTCCAGAATCAACAGTGACCCTGGACCTTAAGCTGCTATCACTTACACTTGACGAAGTCCTCAGTCCCCTAACTAAAATTCTTAACCTCTCTTTCCACACCAGTACATTCCCTGAAATATGGAAAACTGCCACTGTGACCCTGGTCCACAAAACTGGGGATAAGACCTACCACTCTAACTACTGTCTGATCTCCATATTGCCACCACTATTCAAGGCCCTAGAGCGTATTGTTGCGGACCAGCTCACTGATTATTTGGACAAATATAATATTCTGTGCACACAACAGTACAGTTTTAGACAAGGGCATAGTACCACCACTGCCCTGCTTGAATTTACTGCTGCAGTGCATAGTTCCATCGATAAAGGACTTCTTACAGGGGATGTCTTCATCGACCTCTCGAAGGCTTTTGACATGGCCCATCATCGGCTGCTGTATGACCAACTACTCCTTGCTGACTTCGCACCAGACTCAGCTCTCTGGTTCCGAAGCTACCTTGACAACCGCTCTCAAAGAGTAAAACTTGCCAATGCTATCTCAGACACCTTGTCTGTCTGCTCCGGAGTACCTCAGGGGTCCATACCGAGCCCTCTCCTTTTCAGCCTCTTTTTAAACTTCCTACCACAATCCTGCTCAGAACAAATCATCCTGCATGTGGATGATGCTGTTGTCTTTTCTACGCACAAGGACCTTTCACCACTACAACACAGCCTCAAACTCGGATTCAGTGCCGTTAACATGGTTCTCCAATCACAAACTAGTCCTCAATCACAAGAAAACCAAGTCCTTGCTATTCTGCAGTTCACATAACCGTTACAAGCAACACCCCTTGCCATCTCCGCCAAGCAGGGGACTGTCCTCGAACAAGTTTACTCTTTCAAATACCTAGGGATTCTGCTTGACCCCAATCTCTCCTATATGGCTCACATTGACAGTGTGGCCAAATCTGCCTGCACACACCTTGGATTACTCTACAAATACAGGCAGCACCTCAGCCCAGAGGACCTAAAGATTGCCGTCCAGAGCTCTGTGGTGTCAATGATTGATTATGGCCTCATTATCTACGGCTCAGCCACGACGTCCGCTCTCCAACGTATAACAACTGCTCTTAACAAAGCATGCTGACTCACAACTGGTGCCCACCGCCTCACCCACACCTGTACCCTTTATGAACAATCCAGATGGCTCCAGCTCTCCAACTGTATAAAGTATCTCACGTGCTATGGCGGGAAAAATCAACCTTGGCCTCACACCCTCCAGTGTTACTGCCTTGTTACATCAAAACACCAACCGACAACACCAGGAGCTCGACAACCCAGATTCTAAAAGTTTCTCGCTGTCGAACTATGCAGGGCCAATGCTCCTTCACCTATAGGGTTTCTCTATGGGTGAATGGTCTCAGCCACACCATCTCCTCTGCCTCAACACTAGGTCTGTTCAAAATCAGACTCTGAGCCCATCTCATTGCCTCTAGCTCCTGTGACTGCCTCTCCTAGATGATGGCCTACACAGCTTAAATCCTAACTTATATACTGCTTAACCCCAGGCCCCCTAGTCCCCATCCCCCAGCTCCTGAGGCACCACTTCAAATCTCAGGTCTTCATACCACCTCGTTAGTCTCTCCTTGCCCTATTACAGCACTTATCCCCCCTACCCTGCCCCTTTTTCTCTTCTGTCACTCCTTCCCATTTATTTTTCAACAAATGCCTCCAGCTGCATCTTCATCCTCCCTTTCTCCTCTCATCCCTGTTTCTCTGCCAACACCGGGTGCCTGACCCTACCCATTCCATGTGGGCATATGCGTCCTAGCTGTGTTCACCATCTTACCATAACTGCCTCTGTTAACTACCTACACTTCTCCTCATCCTCTACCCCTTACTCTTCCTATAAATTGACCCCTTTCAATAGCACTGTTGTACATTAATTGTTTACTGTTATCTCACTGTTGCTTCCTTGTTGTTTGTTATTTCTGACGTGGAACCTTTGTAAAAGAGCCTTGGTTCAAAGGTACTTGTAATCCTAGAATAAAAATAAATAAATAAAATATGGGATAAGTGAAAATGAAACTTGTTATCAGACCTTGGGGAAAAAATGAACTAGTACGCGGGAAAGAGGAAACTCTTTCCACTTGATAATGTTTTGTAATAGGGTCCCCGAGGTGGAGCCCTGGTGAGGGTGGGCTATGGCTCCATCTCTCCCTGTGAGAGATTTGATATCAGGTGTACCAAGTAAGAATGTATGTACTGAGACTTAAGAATGTATTTAATAAAAATGCACCTAGTGTAAGGATGTACTGAGTGTTAATGAACAAAACCATGCTAGGATTAAAAACCCCACAGGTATTGTCTTGGGTGGGGAGGAGAATGTGAAAAGGTGTACCCCCTCAGTTTTTTTCAGAATGCAGTATGCTAAGACTGTAAAGATAGCATACCTGGGTTGTGAGTGTCCTGTGTTATAAGTTGTACTGTGTTAAATGTTTTGTTTGTTGGGCTGGCCACCCACTTTGTTGTTTGTCTGTTTGTCTCTATATGTTCTATGTTCACATCCCTGGATATTGCCACTGTTAAAGTTAGACAGCAAGTAAAGGCATAGCATGGAGTTACTGTCCCAACTCCCATTTCAAAATGCCTCTGAAAAGCTTGCCCTGGAATGCACTGTTATATACCAAGGCTGTAAAACGGTACAAATGAAAGAAATACCGGTATCCATATTGTTACTGCAGTTTAAAATGAAGGCCTAGTGCAGGAAAAGCAAAATACTGCTGTTTCCAGCCTGTATGTTTCCCCAGGTACCCTAAAAGCCTGGAAGCAGTGAAACAGTGGCTTTAGGTACCTCCAAAATAATGCAACAGCTAGACAAAGCCTTTTGCTGCACTAGCAAGCAGCCTGGGCTCTAAATTGAAGAAAAGTCACTGCCTGGAGTCTGAGGTTTGTTGTTATCTTTTCCTCAGCAGTGCAGCTTCTCAAGCTATTTTTCTTGGGTGCAAAGTGGCAGTTAGGAGCACCATTTTTCTCCTTTAAAAACAGTGTTTGGAGCACAGCTCCCTAAAAGCAGCAAAATAAGCAAGAAAGAGTATACATAAGCATTAAGGCACACTCCTGAGCTAAAATGTGGAAACGAAGAATTAAAAAGCAAATGTTTACCTGTTAGTGCTGTTTCTCAGAGTGTAGCCCTGCCTGAAGATGCAGCCCTTCCCAGCTCCATCACTTTACAGAGCAGGCTGGCCTTTCCCCTGTTATATTTATATAGGAAGTGGCCTGGGGAGGTGCTTAGGGTAACAGTACAAAGAACTCGTTTGGTGCTCAAAACTGTTATTGTGATTTGACTGCCTTAAAATGTACATTAGGATGAAAGAATGTATATAATGTCTTGTTTGTTGAAAAATATATTGTAAATAATTACTTTAAAGGTAACATGTGTACAGATGGGTGGAGCTAGCCCATCACATGGTCACAAAGCCCTATATAATGAGAGCTCAAAACAGAGCTAGTCATATGAGATTATATTATCAGTGTCAGTGGCTCAGTAGGTAGCACACTCACCTCTGAGGCTGGGAGATCAGAGGGCTGTGGGTTCAGTTCCCACATCTGGCACTTGGGTTAATATCCCAGTACTGACACTGTAGTGCAGCATGAGAGGGGTGCTGCACTTCTGAGGTGCCGTCTTTCGGATGAGACATTAAACCTAGGTCCCATCTGCCTGGATTGGTGGTAGTTCAGGTGGATGTTAAAGATCCCATGGCACTTCTCGAAAAGAGTAGGGGAATTTCCCCGGTGTCCTGGCCAAATTTCCCTCATTCACTAAAATTACCACCAACAGCTTAATCTGGTTCAAGGTCAGTTGGCATTCATCTGTATCCCTCTCCCCGGGTTGTGCCTGAAAATAGGCAGGATTTGTCTAGTGCACTTACCCGGTCAACAAAAACAAAATAAATAAAAATAAATAAAGATAGCAGACAGTTAAGATAGCTGCAGATAGTTGTAGAGAGCTCAACTAGCATTTTCTAGTTAGAAACATAGAATTTGATGGCAGATAAGGACCGCTTGGCCCACCTAGTCTGCCCATTTCCCTACCTAACGGATAAGCTGAAGATCCTAGTTAACCAAGAGCCTACTTCCTCCTATCCCCCACTAGAATAGCCTTATGTCTGTCCCATGCATTCTTGAATTCCTCCACAGTTTTTGGCTCCACAACCTCCTCAGGAAGGCCATTTCATGCATCTACAACCCTCTCTGTAAGAAATACTTCCTCACATTACCTCTGAGCCATCCCCCCTCTATCTTCAAATTGTGTCCCCTTGTTTTTGCATGTCTCTTTTTCTGAAAGATGCTGCCCTCTTGCACTTTGTTGATTCTCTTGAGGTATTTGAAAGTTTCTATCATGTCCCCCCTCTCCTTCTTTCCTCGAGGCTATACATCTTAAGCTCCTTTAGTCTTTCTTCATATGTCTTCTGGTGCAGACCCTGCACCATTTTGGTTGCCCTTCTCTGGACAGCCTCCACCCTGTCTATGTCTTTGTGGAGATGGGGTCTCCAGAACTGTACACAGTACTCCAGATGTAATCTTACCAACTGTCTGTACAGAGGGCCAACAACTTCTTGTTTTCTACTGGTGATGCCTCTCCCTATGCATCCCAATATCCCCCCAGCCCTCCTTACTGCCTTCTCACATTGCTGGCCCACCTTTAGGTCTTCTGATATGACTACCCCAGGTCTCTTTCCATTTTTGTTATTGTCAGTATCTCACCACCCATTGTGTACTCTTCCCCTGGGTTTTTGTTTCCCAGGTGCATTACTTTGCACTTCTTTATGTTGACTCTAAGCTGCCATACATTTGACCATTCCTCCAGCCTTGCCAAGTCCCTTTTCATCCTTTCCACCCCACCTTGGGTATCAACCCTGTTGCAGATCTTTGTGTCATCTACAAGCAGTACATTTCCCTTCAGTCCCTCTGCAATGTCACTTATAAAGATATTAAAAGGGCTGGCCCAGTACTGAACCTACGGTACCCCATTAGTAACCCCCCTTTCTTCACTGTGGACTCCATTTACTATTACCCATTGTGTCCTGTTGTCCAGCCAGTGTTTTACCCAGGCTACAACCCTGAGACCCACTCCCAGGCTGGCTAATTTGTTTATTAATCTTTTGTGCGAGACTGTGTCAAATGCCTTGCTAAAGTCTAGGTATGCCATATCCACAGCTCCTCCCTGGTCTACTACTTTGGTTACCCAATCAAAGAAATTAATTAGATTCATCTGACATGACCTCCCTTCTGTGAATCAATGGTACCTTGGGTCCTGTGCCCCACTGGCCTCTAGGTGCTCAACAATTCTTTCATTCAGGAAGTGATTCCATCATTTTCCCTACCACAGAGGTCAAACTAACAGGTCTGTAGTTTCCTGCCTCTGTCTTGCTCCCACTTTTGTGAAGGGGAAATCACAGCCACCCTTCTCCAGTCCTCAGGTACCACACCATCCTCCCATGATTTATTAAAAAGGGTAGTCAGTGGCGTTACTAGTTCTTCTCTTAGTTCTCTTAGAATTCTGGGGTGAATCCCATCAGGCCCCATTGCTTTATCCACCTTCAATTTTAAGAGTTCTTTCAGAACCCTTTCTTCTGTGAAAGGACTAATATCAACCTCCCTATCCAGAGTGCTTCTATTGACTGGATTAGGTATCTCCCCCTGCTTTTCCATTGTGAATACTGAGCAGAAGTATTCATTCAGTATCCCTGTTTTTTCACTGTCGGTCTTTGCCCAACTACCTTCTTCTTTATTCAGCCTCAGTATCCCTGCCTTAGTCTTTCTTTGCTCCATAATGTTTCTATAAAAGGTTTTATCCCCCTTCTTAACTGAGTTGGCTATCTTTTCCTCAGTTTGGGCCTTTGTTATTCTGACTGCCCTCCCCGCTTCCTTCTGCTTTAACTGGTACAGTTCTCTGTCCTGTTCCTTCTGTGTTTCTTTATACTTCCTGAATGCTGTCTTTTTCTCCCTAACCTTCCCTGCCACTTCTTTTGAGAACTGTAGTGTTTTTTTCTTTTGTTTTGATTTGCTTATTTGCTTTCACACAAAGGCTTGTTGCCTCTATGATGGTGGTTTTGATGTTTCCCCATTGTTGATCCACGCCACCTTCTTGCCTGTCTGCTAGTGCTTTTCTGAGGTACTCTCCCATTTTGACAAAATCAGCACTCCTGAAGTCCAGTACCTTCACTTTTGTATGGCTTGGCTCTACAGTTAAGTTTATCGTGAACCACACTGTGGTTGATGTATGTATATAACCTGGATTTTGATTTGCCTCCTTTTATTTTGTTGCCTAAGTTTGTTTCTTTTGCCTATTATTGTTCTGCTGCGAAGAATAAACATTATTTTGTTTTGAACTACATCTGCCTCACTGCCTGATCAGTCCATCTCTACCCACAACCCATGACACTTTCAAGGCAAAATCCTTACACTTTACACAAACCTGTGAGAGTCAGATTCAAAAGAAATCCTGTCATTGTTTCTGACATAGACAGACAATGGCAGGCTGATTTAGTGGATGTGAGCCAATATACAAACATTTTAAATACATACTGACGTACATCGACGTGCTATCCAAATATACTCTGGTAGTGACTTTAAAAGTCAAATCAGGCAAGGCAGTGATGCAAGCCTTCAAAATTATTTGTAAAAGTGGACTTATGCCTCAGAAGCTGCAGACAGATCAGGGTAAAGAATTTCTGAATGCCTCCTTAAAGACATCATTAAAACAAAAAAAAGTACACCATTTAGTGACAAATAATGAAGTTAAGGCTAGCATTGTAGAGCGTTTCAATAAGAGTTTAAAGTCACGCATGTGGCATTACTTTATGGCTCAGAACTCGTGGAAATATATTGATGTGTTGCCAAACCTGGTGCAATGCTATAATTATACTTATCACAGAAGCATTAACCGTACTGTAGGCTGGTGGATGTTAACCCTTCCAATGCCCTGGGTGTATGTAAGAACCTCTACGGCAATACTGTTCTTGGGAAAAAACAAAAGGGTACCTTTCAGAAAGGTGATCATGTGAGAATATCTAAGCTGAAAGGGGTATTTAAAAAGGGATATGAACAGACATACACAGATGCGAGCTTTATTGTGAAGAAGGTCTTAACAAGACAGAGACCCACCTATAAGCTAAAAGGCTATCAGGGGGAAGACATCAAAAGTACTTTCTATGCAGAGGAGTTGCAGAAAATTGAACTGGATGAGGACATGATGTATAGGGTACAGAAAATCCTGATAGAGAAAAAATGTGGAATAAAAACTTAGTATCTGGTAAAGTGGTGGGGGTGGCCCGATAAATTCAATAGCTGGGTTGAGGCAACATGGGTTCAGGATGTTAGAAGCACATAAGATTCAACATGTTCAAAAATGGCTTTTATATCACCTTGCCGATTAATGCCTCACATGACTTTTCCCCCAATAATACTATATCCTATTTTACAGTAAAGTAACCACAAACGCTTGAACTACCAGGTGAATGGGAAGAGGGGCTAGCAGAAATTCAGTACCCCCATACCTGGGACAATGTACCTGTACAAAAAAACAGGTTCACTATGCTCTATCAACCTCTAAAAGTAGCACACAGTAAAACACCGCAGATCAGTCCCTATACTGAGTCAGTGCCATTTAAAATTCCATCATGCTATTATCGTGACATGGTGATTGTTATCAGTCAAATCAATAAAAGCATATTTGAAGTAAATGAACTGCCTCTGGTTTGGAACAACAGGCCATCGGTAGAGAAATAAGTGTTGACAGCGACATCAAATGCATTCTATTCATGTATGGGCAATTGCAGCACCTTTTGGAGTTTAGCAGACTCAAGGTAGGTGTGGGAAAGAATGTAGCAAAGAACCCTACAGATATTAATGAGGGCTTTTACACATTATATATCTACACTGACATTATTTCGCAAGACAATGAGATGGTGACTGTGACCTATGATAAACCTCACTACCAAACAGTTAGTAAACATCAGTAAACATCAGATCGGTGCTATCACTATTGAGATAAAGCATGATCAAAATGAACATGTGACATTTTGGCTTGGAAAGGTGATCTTGAAGTTGCACTTCTGCCCCAGAGAGTACTTTAAAACTTAAGCCAGGATGGTGATTGTTCGACATTTTGTGGACCCTGCATTGTACAGGGCACAGGCTGGATATGGTCTTCCAGGCTTTCATGAACTTCCTACTATGTATGGGTCCGGCATAGGGGGGATATTCCATAGTCTGTTTAGAAAAGCAGTACCATTTTTGCGAAGGGGGTTCAAAATTGCCAAACTGCATCTACAAATTGCTGCTAAAAATGCCGCAAAGGACGTTGTGGGGCATGTGACTAACTCAAGGGATGTTGGGAGGAGATAAGACCACTCAGGGTGGTTCAAGGCTGATGGTGTTCAAGAGAGGGAGAAAGAGAAAGCGCAGAGTACCCCCTTCACTTCTCATCGGACCACCCCACTACTTTAAAAGGTGCACTTCAAAGTGCAAATCAGCACATAAAAGAAAGAGGGTAAAGTCCAAAGGACGTTCAAGGAGGCATAACAAAAATAGAGATCTGTTCTAAAAATAAAACATGGCCTTTGTGCACTGCGGGTTGGAAGAATGCACAAAATCAGAACTAGACTTGTTTACCATCACTCCCACACAGATGAGCATTGAAAAAAGCATTTATGTGGAGATACCCCCTCTGGCCACCCTTTCAGAAACCTCTCCGATTGAATTTTATATAGTGGGGAGTGGTGAAGACTATTTGGATCTAAACAATACGCTTCTTTACCTGGTTTGTAAAATCACTGAAATGGATGGCTCAGATATACCAGCAGTGGCCAAGGTGGGCCTTATCAACTACCCGGTGGCCACCATTTTTAGCCAGCTGGATGTGACCATCAGGGATTGGCTCATCAGTCAAAGCAATAACTGTTACCCCTACAGGGCTATCATAGAATCCGTGCTGAACTTCAGCGAAGAGACACTTTCTACCCAATTCACTGCAGGGTTATTTTACAAGGACACCCCGGGGAAACATGAAATCACAAACAGAGCCGGTGACAATGCAGGTTTCAGGAGAGAAGCTCTTTTACGGATCTCAGCAGAGGGGTGGAGCTTTTGGGCCATCTGCACACAGACTTGTTTTTCCAAGAGAAATATGCTGAATGGTGTGGATATTAAAATTAAACTGACGCATAACAAGGACAGCTTTTGTTTGATGAGTGGAGATGCCGATCTTTATAAGCTAAGAATCATGTCCACCTCTCTGTTTGTCAAAAGGGTAAAAGTGACTGCCGGTGATCATCTGGGACACTCAGAAGCCCTGCTGTCCTCCAACACTAAATACCCCATAGACAGAGTGGGGATGAAAGTGTTCAGCATCCCTGCAGGGAGCAGGGTCTGCATCCAGGACAATTTGTTTTTGGGACAGTTACCAAAAATGATTGTAATGGGGTTTATTGACAATGACACTTTTAGTGGTTCCTACCCTAAAAACCCCTTCAACTTTAAACATTACAACATTAATTTTGTGAATCTGTATCTGGACGGTGAATGAATCCCTGCTAAGCCTCACCAGCCTGATTTTAGAAATGGAAATACTGTGAGAGTATATTTTAATCTAGTGCAGGCAGCCAGAAAGCACATGAAGGATTTCCCCCTCATTGTCAACCACCAGGAATTCACCCAAGGGTACATGGTGTTTGCCTTTGATCTGACTCCAGACTAAGAACGTGCAGACCATTACTCCCTGATTAGAACCCAGGAACCTCAGAGCAGAAATTAGATTTGCAGAAGCCCTTCCTCATATGGTTAATCTCATTGTCTGCACTGTTTTTGATAATGTCATTGAGATAAACTAGAGAAGAAATGTAATTCTTGATTATACGTGATAAACCATAAAAATGAACACTAAGCAGCTGAAAAATTTTTTAATACATGACCCCCACATCTGTGACTGTTTTCTGGGTGTGTTGCCCTGTGATCTACTACCCAAGAAGAGACTGAGAAATCTCCCCACAGCACTAGTCATCAATACTGACCCCCATGACCTCCCTGGACAGCACTGCTTAGCAACATACATCTCAGAAAATGGGTCTGGGGAGTTCTTCGACAGCTACAGTTTTCACCTTGATAATTATGCATCAATGACTGGGGACTTTTTAAACAGAAATGCAAAAAGTATCCTATGCCAAAACACACAGTTGCAAGATACCTTCTCTACAGCCTGTGGATTTCACTGCATATTTTTCTTACACCAGAGATATAAAGGATTTTCTTATGATCAGGTTCTAAAAATGTGGCTGGCCCACTGGCACTGAGGGTTGAGGCACTGGACGCTACACATCGTGCCACACCGGTGACCTGGGTTCAGGAACAAGCCCGGGCAGCAGGGGATTGGCAGGGGGCGAAGAGATCGACTGTCTAGAGGACTGCTCTCTCTTCCTGGGGAGGGTAGGGGAGAAGTGATCACTCCTGGAGTGGCCTCAGGTGGCAATTAGAGGTGCCCAACGTGGTGACGCAGCGGATGCAGAGGCAGAGTTGCGGCATACCGTCGCCGTTCCATGCCGCACTCCAAGCGGGAATGAACTACACAATAAAGGAAAAGAAAAACACCCCTGAGTATAGATGAAGGCACCTCGGACTCCTCAGCCCACACTCCCAATCTCAGACTGACCTCCTCTCCATAGATCCGCTCATGTGCCCGGCACTTTGCCTTAGATAGAGTGCACTGGGTGGATAGGGTGGCCCTACCTCTGGAGGGTTCAGATCCAGAGGTGGTACTGCGGCACATGAGAGGAGGGGTGTAGATGTCATGGGGGAGGTAGAGGCTGAGAGTCCCTGAGGATGCTGGAAGGAGTTCTCCAGGTTAGTGGAGATTAACAAAGTTAAAAAAAAGTTCTAAAAATGTACTCTAATGAATTACTTAAAAATGATGCCATAGTGACTAGTTTTTTATGTCACCCTTTCAGACATTTAAGCATGTCAGGGCATGCACCAGCCATCTTTCAACATGTTCAGACTTGTTTGAGTTGCAATGAGTTTAAAATATGCATTTCCTTGTAACTCAGAAATATCATCTATAAAAGTATATATGAACCCATTTTTTGATTTGCGTCTTTCTTCAATCATGACACAGTGTATAAAATATAAAGGTGTTTATTGTAAAAAAAAAAAAGTCCATAAAATGTGATACACATCAAAGGTAGGATTATTAGTAAAGTACAAAAAACAGTAAAGACATCTCTTGTTAAAAATGCACATAAATGAGTTATACATCAGAGGTAGGCTAACATACAGAAATATAAGTACCTTTTGTAAAAAATGCTAATGTGTTCAATATGAGGTAGGCTAACATACATCAAACACCTTCTTGTAAAACCACATTAATATAGGTTGTACACTTCGACCAGAGGTATAGAATATTTACATTTATACAGAGAGCCAGACTGTTTTTTTCACTGTCTTTTGTCTTTTGGGTATCACTGACCAGTCGCTGACTGGAGAGGGCTCAGCAGTTTTTGCATCGGCTGTCTTTCTACTTTCAACATATCTCCTATTTGCAGAATAACCAAAGATTGATGTGGGTATGTTAGCCTCAGTCATGGCTCTCAGGAAAACATCCCAACCATTTGTTTTTTTGTGGTCAGGGATAGTGTGTGTGGCTGTGGCTGTCCTTACCAAATCGACCATGCAAGACCCAGAAATAACATTACCTTTATACAACAATTCACCCTTATCGTTCCAAAAAAGAATATCCTTGTTCTTTGCCATCTGATTTAATAAAAGTTCAGCATTTTTTAGACCTTTGAGAAACACTGTTTAAGATGTCTTTTTCCATTGAACTCGTTACAGAAAGTGTTTCAGTGGGGGGTTGCTCAGAAACAGCCTCAGAGTCAGGCATCGATAAAGTCAAACTGGTTTTAGCCTGTTCTCCTTGACATAGCAGAGTGAGGTAATGTTGCAACACAGCAGAGTACAGCTTGGCTTTGTCATGAGCTGACAAATCAGTTCAGGAAAGTATAGATCTCATTTCAGTATCCATGCTGTAAGTTGCTACTTTTCTTATGTCCTCATCAGGATAATTTGTTCTCATACAGTCCATTTGCTGTTGAGGTACCAGATACATTTTCTGAGTAAAATCCATTATCTGTTAGCCAGCAGTCCAGTAATCAACAGAATTGTGATCCCCAACAATGTTCCTATGAACCCACCTGTCTGGTTCACAATCTGTTTTTTTTTTGTTTTAAAGACACCTTCCTGTTGCTTAAATTTTTTATGACTCTACCCCTTTTTTCAGAAAAGCTAGTTGTTTAGCTGACAATGGTATGTTTCCCTTTAGAGTGTTTAAAGCCATGTCTGCTATGGTGGATGTCAAGTCATCAGAGGCTGAGCACAAAATAGCTTTTCTTAAATGGGGAGGTCCTCTTACCAATAACTTTAGAACAGACAGGTTTCTCTGCAGCCTTTTAGACATAATGGCAATACAGCATCATGTAATTCTAGGACCAGAATGTGATTTTTTTCAAGATGTATGCCACCGGCCAGTCAGGAGGGAACAATCCACTGTGCAGCCTATAGTCATCTAGAGTGCCGACTCTTAAATCAACCAATAAATAACCGTAAGGTCATCTAGTGGCATTTTCAAAAGCTTCTAAAAATAAATTTGCCTGGCTGGGGTACATCTGCCTAGCCAGAATCATGATCTGCAATTTGTCCCATGGATTTTTAAACAAAACCATGTATTTGGCATTTAATGCGATGGTCTGGCTTTTCTTGCTTTGACAAAACACATTCTGTATAAGATAAAAGGCTGACAGACTACGATTGTGGCTGTACTTGGTAAACACACATTCTGTCTCATCGTTTTGACAGGTGAATTCCATCAAATCATCAATGACAATCAGGTTAATCTTGTCAGGAGGCAACAGATCATCATCGGCTAATGATGCAGGTAGCCCCTCCACAAATTTAATCTGTGCAAACTTTAACATCAGCTCATTACACAAAGGTTGCCAGCAGCTGTAAAACCAGACAATATTTTGAGGTTTGTGTGATAAAGTGTTGTTAGAATGTTTCAATACATTTTTTATGAAAAAGCTTTTACCAGAATTGGATGATCTGGCTATCAGACATGAAAAGGGATGTTGCAATCTAATATCCATTTTTTTCAATCAGTACCCAGAAGGAAGGGTTTTAAATTCATCTTGTAAAACTCGCTTGTCATACACTACTCTCTGGGTTTTGGACAGCGTTCTTGTTTCAAGGGAACAATGCTTTTTATTTCTCACTATGCTGGGTTGCCTCACTGTGATTTCTTTGGATGTTTGTGGCCCTGTGTAATCAAACATCAGCTCTTTTAAGCTTTCAAAATTAATTTATACACTGTTGGCTACATTAAGGGTAAATCCTTTCACTTTAAGGACTGTCCATCCTCCGGACAGCTGTTAGCCATAGGATTTGGGACCTGCAGACACAAACTTGGTAATGTGTTCATCTGCCGGAAGCTCACTGGTCAGCTCCCCTAAATAGTCACCTAGAGGAGGGTTCCAGTCACCCGGTCTAGACACAAAAATGACAGAGTCTGTGTCATGATAGAAGCACCTGTCCTGTAACTTATCTAGCAGTTTGTACAGTTCTACTCTGGCATATGCGGTGGTGAAACTCGCTAAGATTATGTTGTTAAAATTCGGGTAATGGCCTGTGGTGTATTTCCAACTTAAACATGCTGTCTGATCATTGATGAAACAGCATGAGGCCACATTGTAGTAGGGGGCAAATACATACTGAAAGAATTCATCAGGGTCTGTTATTATGCTCGTGGTCAATAAATTAGGTCTCTGTCCAAATTTAGCCCAAAGAGAATTTAAAGACAGTTTAGATATATGTCTCTTCGCGGGGTTAACGGTGATGTCAGTGGGGTTCAAATGTACATTTTCTCTTTCAAAATACTGCTGTATGTATCTGGCTTTATCTGTTTCATTTTTTACCCATGAAGGGGAAACCAGATGCCTCTTGCTTCCCTTTCAGGTGCAGTTTGATGTAGTCAGCAAACAGCTATGTCAATGACTGCCTGAAATCCCACACTTCATAAACATTATTGATTTGGTACCCTTTTTCTACTGCCAGGTTTAGCTCCATGGTACAGTAGGTACCAGCCAGAGCCCTCTCCTCATTGCTGTGTATGCATGATGCTGTCTGAAGTCTCATTTCAGTGCATGCACGACATAATGCAAACACAAGCTTTTTTCCAATCCTGGATGGCAGCATTGGAAAAAAAGACCTCTAGGGGTTAAAACCTTTCCTTTTGCCAAACCAAAGTATTGGCTGAGATCTGCAAAGTTATCATAGATGATAGTAGGGTGCCCCATGGGGTACCATTCTGTTTTGTTGACAAAAGGGTACAGGCTAGTAAAATCATAATAGCAAATATTTTCATCCGACTGCACTTTGTAGTACAGACAGATGGCATTAGTCCTCCCCCCAAACACAGACTCCCTAGGGTTGAGGGGTTGCAGTAGCTGCCTGTTCCTCAAGAAATTATTCAACCCCTCATCTGTAGCCAACATTTCTTTCCATTTGTGTTCCCACAGTACTATAACAGCAAACCCCTTGCTTTTTAAAAAATGGAATTTGTGCATGGTCCAATTGAATAACTGTCCAAAACTAGTGCCTGTCATTCAGTTTCTGTCTTTCTCACAGTAACAGATGTTGCAACTGTGAAAAAAAACAACAGGAAACTACAGAGCTGTTAGTTTGATCTCAGTGGTAGGGAAAATGATGGAATCACTTCTGAAAGAAAGAACTGTTGAGTACCTAGAGGCCAGCATGGCACAGGACACAAAGTAGCATGGTTCACAGTGTGAAGGTCATGTCAGCTGAATCTAATAGATTTATTTGACTGGGTGACCAAAGTAGTAGACCAGGGAGGGACTGTGGACATGGCACACCTAGACTTTAGCAAGGTATTTGACACAGTCACGCATGAAAGATTAATAAACAAATTAGCCAGCCTGGGAGTGGGTCCTAGGGTGGTAGCCTGGATAAAAAATTGGCTGGACAACAGGACGCAGAGGGTAATAGTAAATGGACTCCCCTCCAAAGAAAGGAGATTACTATCAGGATACCACAGGGTGCAGTACTGGGGTCGATCCTCTCTAATGTCTTCATAGGTGACATTGCAGTGGGACTGGAAGGAAAAGTATACCTCTTTTCAGATGAGACAAAGATCAGCAACAGGGTTGATACACAAGGTGAGAGGATTTAAAGGATGGGAAGGGACTTGGCAAGGTTTGAGGAATGGTCAAAAGTATGGCAGGTTAGATTCAATGCAAAAAAAGTGCAAAGAAATGCACCTGGGAAACAAAAACTCAGGGCAAGTGTACATAATGGGGATGGGTACTAACTACAACAAAAATGGAAGGGGACCTGGGGGTAGTTATATCAGTGGACCTAAAGTTAAGCAGACAATGTGTGAAGGCAGTAAGGAGGGCTGGGGATACTGGGATGCATAGGGAGAGGCATCACCAGTAGAAAATAAGAAGTTGTCATTCCTCTGTACAGACAGTTGGTGAGACCCCATCTGGAGTACCACATGCTGTTCTAGAGACCCCATCTTTGCAAGGACATACACAGGATGGAGGCAGTCCAGAGGAGGGCAACTAGAATGGTGCAGGGTCTGCACCAGAAACCATATGAAGAGAGATTAAAGGAGATTAATATGTGTACCCTCAAGGAAGGAGAGGGGGGACATGATAGAAACTTTCAAGTACCTCAGGTGAATCAGCAAAGTCCAAGAGGATAGCATCTTTAAGAAAAAGCAATGTGCAAGAACAAGGAGACACAATTTGAAGATAGAAGTGGGACGGTTCAGGAGCAACATGAGGAAGCATTTTTTTCACAGAGAGGGGTGTGGACATATGGACTGGCCATCCTGAGAAGGTTATGGGGTCAAAAACAGTGGGGGAATTCAAGAATGCATGGGACAGACATAAGGCAATTTCAAGAATGCATGGGACAGACATATGGCAATTATAATCGGGGTAGGAGGAAGTTGGCTGATTTTTGCAGTAACTAGGATCTGCAACATATCCAATAGGTAGAGAAATGGGCAGACTGGGGGGGCAGTGGTCCTTATCTGCCATCAAAACCTATGTTTCTATAAGTAACAAAAGCAGTGACATTTCATTTCAAGCATACAGGCACCAAGACAAAAATAATTATAAACATTACAAAAATAACCAAAAAACATATAACCTATCTATACAGAGATTCCTTGATTGCACTAGTCCAATTATATAAATAAATAACACGTCAGAGACACTTCATTTAGGCATACAAGCGGTAGCTCAGAATTATTCAGTCTCTCTAAATATGAAGTTGATAATGTGCATTAATATTTTTTTCTAACCCTTTAAAAATATGTACCTTGTCTCAAAACAAGTGTGCTTACACCAGTGTCACTAAATAGTCCTCTGTGGTCACTGCATCTCCATGATGATGCATTCCTTATACAGAATTCCAAGAAAAAATCTAAGTCACAAAGCATTTACACACATCCTGTCCTTATACCCCAAGACCAACTGGGGAGAGAATGAATACTGAGTGAATAGGGGATGGAGGTGCTAGGACTTGGGTGCAATGGGGAGAGGGAGGAGAAGGAGGGGAGCAGGAGTTTGAGGGGAAGAAAACTGAGGAGGGGACTCGAGGTTTGAGCTAGGACACAGAGGCAGGGGTGGAGGAGGGAGCAGGGTGGTGAGAAGGAAGAGGGACTTAGGTGAAAGGGTGGGGGCAAAGGAGGGGGACTCGAGGTTTGAGCTAGGATATAGCAGCAGGGGTGTAGGAGGAAGCACGGTGGTGTGGAGGAAGAGGGACTCAGGTGAAAGGGGTTGGAGGAGGAGGAAGAGGGAGCAGGGGTGCAAAGGATGGAGTGGAGGAGGAGGAGGAGGAGGAGGAGAAGGAGGGAGCAGGGGTGCATGGTGAGGGGAGGGTCTTGAGTTCAAGCTAGGATATTGCAGCAGGGGTACAAGAGGGAAAGGAGGAGGGACTGTGGTGTGAACTAGGATGGTGCGGCTGGGTTGCGATGTGAGAGGGAGGGACCCAGGTGCAAGCTAGGACACCGAACCAGGGGTCTGAGGGGAAGGGTTTGTGCAGCTGCTAGCACTCTGATGTGAGGGAAGAAGCAGGAGGAGGGACTCGGGTGTGAGTCTGTGGCATGGATGCGAGAGGAGGGGAAGGAGGAGGAGGGACATACGGTGTAGAAAAGGGGAGGACTTCCGGGTTAGAAGACAAAAATACACATCATTTCCTGTGGCAGGAAGGGGGTGGGGCATTGCCATGCCACACGGAAGGCATGATTTCCTCTGGCAGAAAGGGATGGGGTGTTGCCATGGTAACCACCTGTCAAATGATGTGGCTTGCGCTGATTGGCTGAAATGTAACATTTGACAAGTTGCATCCCCTATACTACTAATGTGGGCAGGACAGTGTGGAGTTTAAAAATAGAGCATGTTATTAGCAAGAGACAGGACACCTCTGTGAGAAGTAATTTTTGGGAATGTCATGGGTCCACTCCTAAAGACATGGAATGCATGGGCGTCATGGGTCCAATCCTAAAGACATTAGATATATGGGCTTAGAGAGAGTAGGTCCCTTGAAGAGAGGAGGTGGCAGACTAAACCTCCAAAGAAAGAAAGAAAGAGGATCTACAAACTACACAGTATTAGTCCTATGAGGCTTAATGAACAATGGGCTCTTAAGCCCTTCCTATGATTGTATGATTTTGCCAACAGACTTTCAGTCCATAAACTTTTGTAAGTATAATATGTGCAACTGGTGCCATTTTTGTGGGATATTTGTAGCTCTTATTCTGCATACATAGTAATATCTGTTTTTTCTTTATTTTTATCACCCTTCTTCATAGGTTCTACCTATTCTGCAGCCTCTGTCAAGCTTGGTTGGTCTGTCCCTCTGGATCCCCTTATTTTTTTGATTTAATATACTTTATTCAAGTTTAGTGACAATGCAGTACATCCGTGGATGTCTTTTAAAGACTGAGGAGACAGTACACATGGATAAAACAATATTGTGGACATAAGCCCTCAATCACGCCATTATAGGATAAAGTTGCTACAATACCCCCCATAACCCACCCTATCAATTATCCCTCCCACAGTCAATCCCCGTGGCAAAATAAAGAAATTATATCTACATCAGTAAACTGTGTATACATACAGACTAAATTTGGAGTACTCCAGGGCTTCCAAACTGTAAGTAAGGCTTCCAGCGGACCCCATCTGTCTAAATAAGCCTGATTTCTATTAGTTAGCATGGCTATATGCTTTTCAAGTTGTAGGGCTAATAAAACCTCTCTATGCCATTCTAAGACTGATGGCAATGAATCATCTTTCCAGTGTCTCATAATAATTTAGTGACTGCAGAAATGAGGGCTATGTGGGCTTTTCTATGCTTAATAGTTCCCGAGGGGAAACTATTAAGAAGGCAAATTTCAGGGGTAAATAGAGATTGCAAGCCGAGTAATGGATCTAATGTGTTTTGAATACTATGCCAAAATGATGTAACTTTTGAGCAGGACCATAACATATGGTAAAGGTCACCCGGGGATTCATTACACCTTTGACACAGAGGAGATGGAAGCCTTCCCATTTTGTGTAACCTGTCAGGGGGAAAATATAGATTATGCGTCACATTATATTGCACCAACCGGAGTCTATCTTGTTTGATAAATCTATATGTGTCACCCCAGATATGGTACCAAACTATTACTTCCGTGGGTAAAGATAACTTATACACCCAATAGTAACAAACACCTTTAGGTAAGCAATGATCAAGGGTTTGCAATTCCTTATATACCATAGATATCGCATGGGGTCCATTTGCCACCAAATGTATTGGATATAGTTCAATAGCAGGAGAAGAAGTATTAGCAGTTTGGCCAAGAAAAGACAAGATAACCTGTTGGGTTTGCCAGTATTTAAAAGGATTAGCATCCTGTATTTTAAAGGTGTTGCAAAATTGTAAAAAGGAAAGGACTTTACCTTCAGGAGCCAAATCACACAGTTTCAAGTTATGCAAGGCGGCCCAAAAATGAGGGGAAACAGGAGCTTGAGCAATTTGAAAATTTGGGTTACCAATCAGGGGTTGCTTGAAAGATTTGTACCAATTAATATTATAAAGCTTTTGTACCTGGAATAACACTTTAAGGGACCAACCAACTGGTGTGTTTCTAAGGGTCTTAGGAAACAGTGGAGGAGGGGAGTATAATAATGCAGGTAAATTACAGTGATGAATTTCTGCCAAAACCATCTCAATATCCAACCCAAGGGGTTTAAAAGAGGCAGGAATCCTTTGGTCAGGTGTCAATATCCAATGGACAAGTTTACTTATGTGAGTAGCACAGTAGTAAGTAAAGAAGGAAGAAAGAGAAAGGCCTCCTTGTAGCTGTGGTGCAGTGAGCTTGAAATATGCTCACCAGACTTTCTTCCCTTTCCATAGGTACTGATTAATTAAGGTTTGTAATTCGGCAAACCTACGCTTTGGAAGAAAAATATCCAACATATTTAGAGGGTAAAGAATACGAGGTAAAACATTCATTTTAATGGTGGCTATTCTACCGCACAGTGAAACTGGCAGTGAGCCCCATCTTGCCAAATCTGTCCAGAGAGTCGCCATTAAAGTAGACAATTTTTCTTTTATTATAGGTGGGATTTCTCTAAAAGTCTTCAGGCCTAAATATGTCAAGGACTTTGATTCCCAGACCAAATCAGATCCCTCAATTTCAGATGGTGAGGATTTCCTATTCATTGGGAAAACTTTCATTTTTGAGGGGTTAAGCTTGTAAAAAGAAGCTTTGGAAAAAAGGCCAGTTTCTCTGAGGAGGGTAGGGATGCCACAGGCCGGGTTTTCTAGGTGCAATAATAGGTCATCTGTGTAAGTAGAGATAAGATGATGAGAGGTATCCACCAGTGTGCCCCGGAGATCTAGTGAAGAAATTCATTTCTGGATGAAGGGCTCTAAATATATATTAAAAAGTAGAGGAGATAAGGGACAGCCTTGCAATGGGAGGAAATCAGATAAGAGGCCATTACACGAGACATGGGCTGTAGGTGCATTGTAAAGAAGTTGCACTCAACTAATAAAGCTGTTAGGGAGACCGAGTCTATCCAAGACCATGAATAGAAAGTCCCAGGAGACTCGGTAGAATGCTTTTTCAGCATGTAGTGAAATCAAAGCAGCAGGTATATCAGAATGACTAGGCAGGGAGAGTAAATGTAGTAAACAACAGATATGGTCACTGGAATGTCTACCAGCCATAAATTCTAGTTGTTCAGGGCCAATTAAATTGCTCATAAGGGGACGCAACCTGTTAGCAACAACTTTTGCCAATATCTCATTATCATTGTTTAAAAGTGATATAGGACTGTAATTTTCTGGACATTGGGGGTCTCTGCCAGGTTTGGGTATAAGGGTGATAATAGCTTCTTGAAAATGTTGTTCTGAGAAGCCATTAGAAAATCAATAGTTGTATACTTCAGTCAAAAAAGGAGCTAAATTTGCCGAGCAGGACTTAAACAGATTATTTGTGAGACCATCAGGGCCTGGGGATTTATCTAGAGGGAGTTGGCGGATTGCGTTTTCCACATCCATAACTTGAATAAGAGTTCCCAGGGGAGCTGTTACATCAGGAGGAAGACTCGGGAGATCAATTAGATCTAGGTAATTATTTATTTCATCCTGAGTAGCAATGTCTTCTCTGGCAACAGAATATAAGTCCTGAAAATAGGACTTAAAATGAGCAGCAATTTGTTGGGGATGAATGATTATGGGGCCATTATTTGTTGTTTGTAGACTAGGTATACAACGGTTCGTTTCTGCCTGTTTAATTCTGATAGCGAGCAATTTGCCCGCCCTTTCACCTGACTCTAAATGGTAGCCTGTGATTTTGGCGCCTGAAGTAAGGCACCGTCCGAAATGACAACATGTTGTGGGCAAAAGCCCGAATGGCAATGGAGGGGAGTAGGGCAACCAGATGTGGTGGGGTGGACGGCTGCAGCGACAGGATGTCGCTATATGTACATGCGCATGGGGCGGAGTGAGCATGGTGAGCGTGGGCTGCGAGGGGGTGGAGGGGATGTAGGGGTGGTGCTGCAGTCGGCTGCTGAGCTGTGCCATGGCATCGGGGGTTGGCATCTGCTTGAGGTGTGGGAGGTACTGGGTTAGGGTCTGGGTCTGGGCGCTAGTGCAACGTTGTTGCACCCGGCCTGAAACTTGTACTTTTTTACTTTTGCCCCCCTGATATGTGCCCCCATGGAGTTGAGAATCCTTTAGTAGGGGGGTGTGGGGTGGGTTTGGGGGGCACAGCCCCCACCCACAGAAAGCAAAAAAATTAAGTCCCCGGCACCATTCTCCCGTGTGCCAAGGATGTCAGGGTGGTGAACATTTTTTTCACCACTCTGACATCGCGATAACGAGGCTCGCTGTTTGGCAGTTGCTGTTATCACATAGAACCACTCTAAATATTTGAGTTTGGTTCTCTTCAGTGCTAATTCCACTTTCTGAGACATAAGATCATAAAACTGAGTGTTTAAAGTGTGCAATTTAGCCCTGTTTTCCTCTAGGGAATAGCAGCTAATATTTCTTTCGGTAGATTTGATGTCAAGTAGCAGGCCATCGATTTTAGTTTTAAACTGGCAGGCCCTTTTGGAAGCGAGGCGAATGCCATGCAATGCACATTTGAGGGATGCCCATACAATATCAAGCCTTGCAACTGAACCTTTGTTGGTTTTAAGGAATTGGGAAACAAAGTCCTTAACATGCAATAGGGTGGTTGGAAATTTAAGCAATTGGTTATTTAGGTACCACAAGGAATCCCTTCGTATACCAGGGCCTAACAGGTAGGCGAGAGAGACAGGCGAATGATCTGAGATTACTCTAGCATGTATTTGGCTGTCAAGTATTCCTGGAAGGAGGAAAGAGCTAATCAGAAAGTAATCCGGCCTGGAACAGGTATGGTGGGAAGAAGAAAAAAATGTATACGTTTTTTCTGTGTGGTGTAGTATTCTCCATATATCCACCAACCCTGCTCTATTCATAAGGTCTTTCAGGGCCCTTTGAGCTGGAGAAAGTCCAACTCTTCTGGTGTCAGATCTATCCAATTGGAGTTGTGGCGTTTAGTTCCAATCCCCCCCTAGGAATATAGCCTCATGCATAAAAGAGGTGACCAAGGAAAGGAGGTGTAAGATAAATGGGGGCGAGTCTATATTAGGGCCATAAACAGACCCCAACAAGATCGGCTGGGACTGAGGCACACCATGCAATAACACATATCTGCCTTTTATGTCCCATATCTCTTACATCAATTTGAAGGGAACTGTTTTGGTGATTAGTATGGCCACCCCCCCTTGGCTGGTAGAAATGTCAGCTCCATAGGCTTGCCCAACCCAATTCCTACAGAGCAGAGATGTGTCTTCTCTCTTTATATGCGTTTCTTGTAGGCACGCAATTCCAACATGAAAGTGGGATAGGTGTCTCAAAATAACTTGTCATTTACACCTATCTCTGGCACCTCGAATATTCCACGTTATAATATTATATGGACTCCCCATTATCGCATATCAAGATGAAACGATGCCAAGGGAAATCGGTCTGAGAGGTTTTGCCCCAAACATTTAACAATCAACCAATTACAGTCTGTAAAAAGGAAATTTGGCACATCCCCCGCTCTTTAATTTACTATTGATTTTCCCCATCAAACTATTAACACTCCGATTAATTGTTTGAATCACAAATAAACAAAGAAAAACAAAATTACTAAGCAAATATCCCCAGTTCTGCCAACTGTACTAACAAAATATACTGCCAGGTGATGTTAATTTGCACCCCTGAGATACAACATTCCCCGCTCCAAGTTCCCCCACATTTCCCCCTGAAATAGCTTATATAATAATTGACATTATTAAATCCAAAAATTGTAATTAGAAAATGATCCACCCAGGAGTAACATTGCTTGATGATGCCATTAGTAACTCCAGCAATAAATCAAGGAATAGGAATGATGTTCAGCATCCAAAAATAATTATAGGATGGCATAAATAATAAACAAGTATAAAATAATGCAATAAGTCTATGATCTCCATAGCTACAAAACCCAAACAGTACGTATAATTGAACTGAGGACGTTCGTTAATAACACAAAAGTATCCTCATACTAATGCCAACAAAATAGTTAGAGACCCGTCGAAGGGGTGGAAAGGGCATGAAAAGTCCTCTTGCTCATAATGTGAGTGGGAACAAACAAAATAAAATCCAAGCGATTAGGTGATGTTGGTAAATAGATCCAATCATAGCCATATGCTCAGTCAAAGGTTTTCAAGCACATTTGGAAAGATAATCTCTCGCTCCAACTGGTCTCCGAGAGTTCACCACGACCAGTAAAAATCTTCAGAACCATGCTTGGGTCCTATAACCATGCCACATTAACAGGCCAAAGGGTCAACTTTAACCGCCAGATATATGGCCCAGTCACTTAAGCAGATCTGGTAAGAGCTTCTTAAGTTCCAGTTGTGCTTGATCCTGTGTGTCAAATGCATGCCACTGAATGCTGATTCTCACCTGCAGAATGGCTGGGTATTGAACCCGAAACTGTTTCCCAGCCACTATTAGTTTAGAAACAAGGGGATGCAGCTCCTGTCTCTTCATTCTGACCGACTGAGGTAGGTTGGGTGACACATATTTTCCGACCCTCCCATTGCACCTCTTGCAGGGTTTTGATTTGAGCCAAGCTGTGTTGCTTATCAAGAAAGTTAAGCAATTTAAAAATTAGTGGCCTAGGAGGCGAACCGGGGGTGGCATAGGACGGAATGCTCTGTGAGCTCATTTGATGGTATAGGTAGTGTCATTCAGTGATGGTCCAGCTATCTTTTCACAAAGTTTTTGTTGAAATAGAATCGGGGAATTGCCTTCCTCCCTTTTGGGGATCCCGAAAATAAGCAGGTTATTTAGTCGGCTTCTGCCCTCAAGACCCTCTAGTTTCTCCTCCATTTTTTTTAGCCTTTTCACCACGTTACTATGATCTAAATCAGTTTTATCTTGCCTCTTTTCCAGGGAAGTAATTCATGCTTCTGAATCAGAGACTCGTATTGACACAGAGCCCATCAAAGAGTGCACCTGATGCAGTTCTTCAGATATGGCTGCGATGGAGCTTTGGAGTGGCTGCATTATCTCCAGGAAGCATTCCTCTGTAAGGATCGCTGACCCCGCTGGAGATTTGCTACTAGTGGCCAGCTGCTGTTTAGGCTGCTTCACGGCCTTGTCTTTCTTCGGGTTAGGAGGAGGCAAGTGCCACGGAGGAGCTTTGTGCATAAATACCTCCATATTTTTAAGTATTACTCTCTCTCGCAGCTGTAGGAGTAATATAGAACTCTTTCAAAGGTAGAATTCAGTTTTGAAAAGTTGGTTTGCAGTGGAAATAGATGGGAGGAATGTGGAATGGTAGGAGCTAGCTGTTGCTCGTTTGGCTGCCATCACGTGGCTCCTGTGGATCCCCTTATAATGAATCCATGAGGATTTGAACTGGAACCGTATGGTGTGATCACATGAATCCATTGACTGGGTTCATTCTATTTATTTTTCTTTTATCTAGTTTTAATTTTTGTCAGGATAGCTGCGGACTCTAAAATATCAGCTATACAACTGTATTTTAGTTATTATTTAGAGGTAAATTAGCACTTTCCTACATTGACTTAGTAGTTTGCTTGTACAGTATGCAAATAAAATGTTTTTGTATTTTTGTAATACTGAGAACTGTCATTTTCAACACACCAGTATTGGGGCACTGTCACTTTAATTCTTTCAGCTGCTACTTTGCCACATTATCCCAGCTGAGTATTTAAAGGGAAGGTTACCTGCCATCAGCAAGGCTCCCTAAGGAAGACTCTGGTAGTGTCAAAGCACCAGGGCTTTTTGGCAACAGCCAGCTGCCTTATTTCTTTGCCACTGCTGGATTTGAAGGAACACTGTCAACCCTGTTAGGCCTCAAAATGTCCCTAGTTTACAAAACATATATTATGATTGTTCACATTCTGAAGAGACTACTGATGGAGCTGGTAGTTTCATTCTAGGTCCCTTTTTTCTTAAAACAGACTGCCCACCATACTGGTGTTACCACACAAAAACATGGTTGTTTACATTCTTTGATCAACTCCCACTGCATCTTTTCTGAACTTGGGAACACCCCAACACAGTCTAGACACTCATGATGCAATGGGAAGAGAGTAAACTACTGCATCATGAGTGGCTGCACTGTTTGGGGGTGTTCCTAATGTTCAGGGACTATGCAGTAAGAGTAAATAAGGGATTTGAAGCAAAACAAAGTTGGTTATAATTACACCATTAGCATGCATTTCAGTTCTACTTAGAAAGAAAACATACAGAACAACTAGCAATATCAATGAATTTTAGAGAAGGTAAGCAATAATAAATATGTAGGTTTTAACTAGAAATAATATGATGCAAAAAAGGTTGACAGCGTCCCTTTAAGATTTTGGATGCAATTGCATGGTGTTTTTATTTTCTGTATGCTGTTTCATCAGCACTTGGAATGCGATAAGTGGCCGCCTGTTAAATAAATTAATTTGGAACAGCATTTGGTACTCCAGCGTGTCTCTTTCCTCCAACTGAGTGCTTGAATTCCTTGGACTTCTTTTCAGAATTCAGCTGCTCTGTTCAGTTTACCCTCTACTTTTGAGGCCTAGGGTGGCACAATTTGCATCCACTTCCAACACTGCAGACCTTTTTCTTTCTGTCATAAGATCTCCATCAGAGCTATCCTCCTTCAGCACAGTCCTTTTTTTGTAGGCCCTGCTCACTGTCTGTCATGATTTGTGCCTGCAGCTCTCACTCCAGAAACCCAACAGCCCACAGGATGCACAAAAAGCACCAGAACCTGATGCCACTCTTTCCCCCAGAAATCTCCTATAGTCCCTTCCCCTGCAAGGTTTCTGAGTGGGGGTTGGGCCAACCCATACGGGTCCATTACATAGTTCTAGGGCATGATTTTCAAAGCAAATCCATCATGGTTCTACCTATCCTATTTTCAACGCTGACTTAGTTTTCACTGGCAGACCAGCAATTAGCTGATCTATGCATCTCCAATGAGTGTCCAATCATCTGACATGGTTTACCCAGCACTTGCATCAATTAATGACACAAAGGGCCACAAAGCCCTATTTGCATCATTTATTGACACAAGGTGCTGCACATCATGGCACACTTGTAAATCCTCTGCAGCCTTTGAAAATGTTATGTACTGGTAATATTTACAAAACATGCGTTTGGGTGACGGTGTTCCCCTTTAAATGAAAGCACCTTACATGGTACTCTGATAGTAGATTTTACATACAGAGTGGGATGTTAACTTTGCCTTTTTACATTGATTTATTTGTCACTTAGACTTTTTTCTATTCTCCAATTGTGTATTCAAATTTTAAATTTGATTAATGAAAATAATCTGAGGTCTGAGTACTAAATAAGTGTGTTTTGGGAACATTGCAGGTAACTCCCTGAGGAAGGTCATGTGGTGACTGAAGTGATGAGGGTTCCTAGTTGTACCTTCAGACACTCTGCAGTTTGCTGCATTATATGCTGTGTGAATCAATAAATTCATGTTAAATTGCAGGCAGGTCTTGCTGCTTTTCTCTCCTGGGTGCATCCCAAACTTCTGTTCATGAAAATAGCTGCAGGAGACTCTGGCACATGCTCCCCAGTGCAGAAGCAGGAAGGTCTTGCTCCTGCATCAGAGTCTGGAGCTTCGAAAATCCCCCCATACTGTTTTGCTGTGGCATGAATTCCTGTTCAGAGCACCTTGGGATCTAATCCTTGCACCTTCTCACTTAGCAATGTTGTTTGATATGTATTATGGCCCTGTGCACTTTAAAATACATGCAATCAGGTATCATTGACACGATACGTGTACCACTTCATATGTATGGTGTGCTAGATATTTACAATTGACTTAGTAAAAGCTGCACATTTTAGTATGCTGTGTATTTGTTCAATTGTTTGTTTCCTTCATGTATTTCAGCCCTGGGACAATAATGGTCTGGTTATTTGGGACCGCTGTATTTGTTTCTGGGTGAAATGCTTAATGTATGCAAAGCTGTAACAGATAATCTTTAACCATTCTATTATGAGATCCATGATCAATACAATTACCTACTAGTGTGACAGCTTAGGTTTTGTTACATTCTATACTTGTAACATTTACCTAATATGATACTTTCCCCGGTCCTATCCTAATACTGTGTTGACTGCACCTATCCAGAGTCTGTTAGTTCTCTTTATTATAATTTAACTTAATACCGCAATAAACTGAAAGTTAAAAAAGTGACACTGAGTGCACATAATTACTATCTGTATTTATTCAACATGCACTGTACAAATCATTGAGCACTTGTGCCTGTTTTCAAGAATAACTTGGATAACAGAGTCCTGCAAAAAATAACATTTACAAATAGACTATACAATACAAATAAGAAAAGCAGGATATGTACATGTACAGTATATAACACATTGCTATTCATGTTATGGCTGAGGAATAACAACTGCATTGTTTAAATGCTATTAAATACTTAAGCATAATAGCCTTGCAAATGGCAATGGCTCTACCACCACTAGATATATTGTTAGGGAGGCTATTCTATATTTTGACTGCTTGAAAAGAATATATTCCCTATGCATGTTTAATTTTCCTTACAGGAACATTAAAATGGAATTTAGTAAATGATCTAGTGTTATAAGCTGCCAACATTTTCATAAGACTCAAAGGTGAATAACTATTTTAAATTTTCTAGGTCATGACACCTATATTATATTGTTTATAACATTCCAAGGTCAGCCACCCAAGACAGAAACAAACATTTACAATGGTGTGTGTTTCTATCATAATTTAGTGCAAATCAACATATTCTATTCAACAGGGTTTGAGCCCTTGACAGCGTGTTGACAGAAGCTGCAGATTATATAAGATTGCTATATTCAGCCATGGACATCAAAAATGTCTGCTGTCTGGGCTAACATTTTCCTGGTGTCAAGAGTAAAGCAGCTTCTGTTCCTATATAACAGACCCAGTTTCCTGAGAATGTTTTCCTGTGAACTGTTTTTATCATCCTATCAATGAGTTGTTAGTAGGTCAGTGCACTGTCAAGGATTATACCAAGATATTTTAAACTTGGTTCAATAACAAGGCATTAGGATTGGAAAAAAAAGGTCCAGATGAATGTTTTGAATCCTTTTTTGAGAAGACCATATCTTTTGTTTTTATGTGGTAGATCTGACTTAGAGCAAGATTGAATATTATACTATGGGGTATGAAAATCCAGTAACCTCATTGGTCAAGACACATCACATGACAGTGATAAATCCTCCAGTATACCCACTGTGAAAGTTTTCTATCACTATAAAGACAAAAAAATAAGTTGAACATTGTATAATAGCAATATACCATGACAGGGAGTGGGTATATAGGTGGATTTACCACTTCTGGTGTGGTTAAGTCACTCGGCTGCGCCTCGTGACTGAACCACACCAGGCATGGTAAATCCACCAATATACCCACTCCCTGTCATGGTATATTGTTTAAATAATTCCTGCCCATCAACCCAAAATAAACCAGTGATGTCATAATAGGTCATCTGGGAGATGCTCCATGGCAATAGGTTCTGATCAGTTTTACAGAAAATGCCATGTTTTACATAGAGAATAGTGGATGGGCAACTGTGTACAACCAACCTGTGCTGCCACAGAGGTATTCTGATTCCCTGTGACCTCGAAAGCGAAGCTCGAGAAGTCACAGGGAATCAACCCCAAGGTAGCAGCTCGGGGTAGTTGGGCACAGTTGTCCATCTAATTTTTGTTATAGTGTATATTGCCCCAAAATATACATTAATTGAATGAAGAGACACAAGTATGTTTGAAGTATTTTAATTTCTAACTGTGTCAACAAAGTACAGTACAACAGTTATGGTACCAGAAATGGCAGAACAGTAAACAGTGAAACAATTTCTAAAGAATTTAACAAGTTACAACTGGTTTTTAGTCTACAAATATTCAGTCTTGTTTGAGAGTCTTCTGTCAGGATCCTATTGTTCAGTGAACTGGAAGCATTGAAGAGAGAGAGAGAGAGAAAAAAAAAGATGCTTAGTGTTTTGAACTGTGTGCTGGTTCTTCTCCTCCCCCTGACAGTGTCTGCCATTTCTGTTACTTTTTTCTATTTTGTCATGTTAAGTTTTTTTCTTTTCTGCTGGAAGTGTACTGTTGTACCATCTATAGTTTTAAAGCTTGTACTTTGTTGTGAAATGTATATTTTTTAATTTGACTGGGCCGCTTGTCAGACACTTTTGAGAAAACCACCACCTCCATCCTGTCACCTAAGTTTCTATTTGACTTCATTGATGCGCACATGGTGGTTTTCTGTTTTTTATTAACAGTTAGAGAGTACGCTTATCAAAACAGCAGAAATGTTGTTGTACCACAGTAGGGTATTACTATGTTCTATGACCTTTGAACTGTGGTACAACAACATTTCAGCTACAATTGACTTCTATGCAGAACAAGCCCTCACTATACACTATATATTAGTATCTTGGCTGAAACTGAGACAGTAATATGTATAAGTTGGCAAAATATAATCATCATTCTTTTTTTTTTAGCAGTAACATATTCTGAACACCATTATATGCATCGTCTGTGCATTTTAAATTTTATCAGGCATTTTAAAAACTGTTTTAACTATTAGTTTTCTAATTAATGACTTCCATCAGTTAATATGACTACTGCCAGCAGTTTCCAAAATCTCTTTCCCCAAGGTTACTGTCACTGTGTACATTGGATTAATACTCTGGATGTGTCAGACTAGTGCTAGCACATGTTTCCGATAATAAACAGTACAGCACCACACCAAGATGTTCAGTTTTACCATAGAGAGCATAGCAAGAGAGCAGAAGCTGTTAAAACTTTAATTCCACTTAGAAAATGGGTAGGGAGATTTCCTGACCTCTGATTGGCCTGAGACCCCTGGCAAGGGGTACATTTAGGGGCCAACAGAGACTGGGAAATAGCAAGTCCCACTGGCAAGTGCCCCACTACCACCTGGTATCACTGTGCCAGCTAGAAATTCACTTTTCAGCAGCTGCCATTTTTTTGTCTTGCTTAGTGAGAATGAGCTTCCTAGTAATTTCCTCCTCACTTCCCAGTCACAGCTCACCCTTGCAGTTTTAAAGAGAAAATAAATTATTGTTTCTAAACAAAGCACTATCACATAACACAATCCATTGTCCTGTCACAGCCACTCATTGCGGCCCCCTCCGTCAGCCCACCTGCCCACTTACTGTACTGCCAGCAGCGCATCTCCATCTGCGGGAAACAAATTCACAAAAATACCGCTGGTGTCACTGACTTTGCAGTACACATTTAGTGCTTACCTGACAGCACTACCAGTATTGGAACTGATTGCCTGCCTGCAACAGATGCTCTGTTGAAGTGGCAATGAACACATAAAAAAAAAACAACCTGACAGCGCTCCTGTTATTGGACCTGATTGCCCACCTGCAACCGATGCTCATTGAAGAGGCAATGAACACATAAAAAAAAATAAAGAAAAAAGGTAATCCTTGCAGCTCTGAATAGGGAACCTCAAGTTAGGCACAAGGTACAGAGAGAAACACACTGCTTTCATCACTGCTGCTCAGAGGAGATGAGGCTGGTGGGGGGTCAAAAAACATGACCTCGGGAAAGTATTGAAAACACAGTGGGGAGGCAAGCCAGAAATGGACAAGCAGACAAAAAGTTGAGGAAAGCTGTATACAAAACAGCAGCACTCTCTACTGGCAGGTACACCAGTAGAGGGACTACTTTGCAAGAAAATTAATTTGTATTCATTTTTCCTGCTTTTTAATGTTTTTTAAATCATTTTAAAAGTATTTTATCAAAATTCCACAAATAACCCATTTTCTAAGTGCAATAATACTCTCCAGGGTGGGCGGTATTGGGCTATACCAGACCTTCCAGGGGCTATAAGGCCCTCTGCCTGTGGTGTCAGGCCTCACTATGCCTCTGGTCTGGTATAGCCTGGTACCACCAACCCTGGAGGGTATGATTGCTTGCATACATCACTTCAGTAATGAAATACTACTGTATGTGAATGCATATAGGTAATGTTGATGTTTTTGTTGTGCAACCGAGTACATTCTTTTCAGGACATATTTGTGGAATAGCAGGCAGCCCATACTCTGCTCCCTCACTCTGCACTATAAAAGTGCAGATGCTAAGTGTCTAATAGGATACTCTTTTGTTGCTTCTGCAGGGCATACTTGCTGTTCATCTATGTGCTCCCTGCAGGTCCCAGAATCCTCCCTGCTTCATCTGCTCATTCTCAGACAACAGATCTGCCCAGCTCAGCTCTTCTCACCACTATCTGTCTTTTTCAAGTTGAAAAGACCACCCCTGGAGTTTCTCCCTTTACTGACTGGGCTTCCTATTTCCCAATGGCTCAGCCAGTGTTTACCACTGGCTTGCTTTTCACAGCATACTCTACCAACTAGCTGTGCCTCACTACCCTATACAGCATATCCTGTGGCCCCTCTGCCCACACTTCTGTTCTGCCCATTTTCTGGGCCCCCTCTGTATCAGCCCTCTTTCATGCCTGCAGCTCATCTTCTGCTAACAGAGCTGTCATGGGATGCCTTCTACTGCCTCCATTTCATATTCTCAGGACTCTGGGACCTGTGGCAACTACTATTAGTCTTGTTGCTGCAGGGACTCCTTTTCCTCCCTCCAGGGGATCTCCATGCCTGCTCGGCAGTGCTACTGCCATGTGAACATCCTATCTATTTTAACCTGTTGTCCTGCTGCAGGCTGGAATGCTGCATTCTGTTTGCAAAAACCTCTGGTTTCTTTGCTTCTTGTTTCTTCCCACCTACTCCTGCCCTGTGCTGAACCTGCTGTTGTGCTTGCCCTCTAACTGCTGCTTATTGCTAAGATCTCACTTCTGGTCACTTTTCTCTCACCCTCCAGTTTCTCTGTCCTACTGTGTGACACGCTTCACCATCATTGTTCATTTGGTGGGGTGGTGGGGGGGTAAAGTTCCTTATCCGGTCATCGCCATCCAACATCACATAAACATCAGGGAGATCTAAACAATAAGTGGCCTGTGTCCTGCAAGTGTCTCCGGGCCTGTGCTCCACAAATTACATGGGCTCCATGGCTCACAGATGACCTGCACGCTACATTCTACAAAAGACAAGGGCTCCATGACAGGCAAATAACAGGGCACCACATCCTGTAAGCAAAAGGGGTCCATACTCCACAAATTACAGGAAGCCCCTTAACAGTGATGCCATGTGGTGTTGTGGTTAGAGCACCAGATTGGTGACCAGGAAATAAGTTCAAATCCTGCTAATGCCAAATACCTAATGTGTGACCTTGTGCAAGTCGCTTAACCTCCCAGTGCTCCAGTCCACTCAACTGCAGGAATGGGTAGAAGCAGGACCCCAATGGAAATGTAATTTTTTAGTTAAAATCTTGGTAACCGGGATAAGCACACTGAGCTGAGGCTCGTTTCCAGGTGTGACCCAGGGAAATGAGATGTTGCATCTAAGCTGGGCTATCCTGGGTAACTACATCACACAAAAAAAAGAACAGGATCAGTACTTCTAAATGTTCCATTCACTAATTGCTGCTTTTATCCAATGCATTACTTTACCAGAACCTACTGTATCTTTGGTGGTTGGGCTCACTCTTTTTGATACTGTGCACTCATCACCACTTGCACTAAATGTCATTTTTGTTTGGGCTGAGATCTTTATGCAGCTTAGAGAGAGTGGGGCTCCAATGATGGGGGGTCCCATAGTTATACAGTTGAACTTCTGGCAGCTCAGAAAAGATGGTAATCCTACTATATTATGGGCCAGAGAGAGGATCAGTCAAGCAATCTCACAGTTGGTTTCTTAGTTTTCTCTTTCTCTATGGGGGCATTTATATTTCCCAACATTCCTTTAAAAATCAGGAACGTGGTGATCCGGTACCACCATGGGTGGAGTCCTCACCCAGATGGGGATTTAGTTGCAGAGCCAGGATACATTTTTGGACTATCATTTTGTTGTATGCTATAACCTATTGTATTAACTTTTAATTTTTGTTTAGACAATAGAAAACACATTATGAGAGAATTCATCTTTCAGTTACATACAGTAGACTTTTACAGGTTGTTTCTGCATAAAGTAAAACAAGAAATTCTAAACAAGTATAGTATATTAGTTGATCTTTTTAAATAATTTCTTATTTCCAATATATTTTTTAAAGTCTCCTAATAACCTCTTGAGCTTTGGGGGGTGCACTATTAGAGCTGAAGACAGTTGTATTATGAAAACATTTGCTAGATCAGCCAGAAACAGTATATTATTATGGGGACCAGGAACATGCTGCCGGGTTTTACATCAATCCAGATTTTAAATGTGCCCTTTTCAGAATATACCTTAGTAATTACTGTAGTTCTTATAGACAGGATCACAAAGACAGTACCATTTTGTACAATTGATTGGAGCAATTCATTTTCATACCAGCCGTTATCGTATTTTATGGTCCTCTGACAGAAACCAGGAAGGATTTAACCCTTTTGCTGGTCTGCTGAATCTATACTAACAACATTTCCTTGGGTAGTAATGTGAAGTAGCATAATGATTTAACTCAAACTGTTCCCATCATCAGAGAACCATTTTTGTACAGATGCAATTGCTGCTTACGGTGGGGGGGGGGGGATTAACTTCAAAGTCCCCCCTTCTTTTTATACTTTTCATAAGACTCAATCTATTCCTTCTTATCTCTATGCAATGTTGTAAACAAAGGTAATGTGTTCTACTTCATAGAAAATTAATGGCATGTTTTACAGGTTTCAATTTAGAGCTAGCGGTTTCGCCCATGATGAATTGCTGAATGGTCCATTTCCTGACACCCTCTCTTGCTAACCTTTCCTGACAGCTTCTGGATTGCTCCACCTGGTAATTTGCTCTACAATAATGGCCACTGTGAGATGTCTCCATACTATTTCCTTTGCTTTTAACAAGGATTCTTAACACCCTCTGTAGGTGACAAAATGCAATTACAGACATAAAGTGGCCAATAGAGAATGGCTGCTCACAGCTGCCACCAATATTTCCAAGCCACAACTGTTAACTGTAATGAAAACAGAGATTCAAACAGATTCTCTAAACATCCAGCACAAATAAAATTTTAATTAAAAGATATGACGGCATTTTATTGATTAACAATCTTAGTAATTAAATGGTGCGGATGACATTTTTTCAGGGATGCTTTGTTCTTCCTCTGAGATCCCTAATTGTTGCAAGGCTTTACATTTATTGACAACTCTGTTTGATGAATACAGATGCCACCTTTACTTTAGTCGTTGATGGAGCAATCATATTGTGAGAAACACCAGGCTTATGTGGGAACAGCTGTTGCAGTTATACATGCTAACATCCATGGGGACAGCGTGTTTGCTGCTATCAAGGGTACACAGTAAATGGAAGGGGCAATAAAACACAAGCTAACATTTTTAAAATCCTCACAACTTCATGAATTTTATGACACATTACGAGCACTTTGATCTCTGTCCAGCAGTTAAGCCTTAATTATCAGACTAATTGCAAAGACTATATTCATTTTCAGCAGTAATCTTTTCGTGATTAGTTTCTGTGTTCAATAACTGGCTTATCCTTTAATTAAAAGGATTATTAACCTTAAAGCTTCTTCAGTGTGTGTATGGGATTGACCCATGCAATGTTAATGTTTAGTTTCCTGTTAAAAGCCCTAAGTGAGTACAGTGGAGGAGGGAAAACTAAAAACAGAACTATATCATACAAGAGGAGAGCTTATGTAATTTGGCTAGGAGAATGATTTTGCTTTCCAAATCTGTTTGCCCATGCTTAGCTGTAAAAGAATAAATAAACACAAGCTGCTCTGACAGCAAGACTTACACAGGAATTACCTTCTACCTCAAAGGTATAAGGTGCTTGATGGTTTAGTGAATAAGCATTATATATGAAGTTGTAACTAAAAGGCTGCAGGTTCTTATACTGGCCAGGTCATCTCAGCCCCTCCATGTTTCTGCAAGAGGCAAACCAGACCCGTCCAGATAAAGGCAAAACAATGTCTCATTGTCAAAATCTCTCTTTTAGCTTTACTGCGTCATCATATACATTGACAAATGCTATGAACTTACAGAATTTAATTTTCCATGCTTAACACCTTTTTATTATTTCAAATCAAGCCCCCATTTTGAGAAGGTCTGCAAATAATTTGCTCATAGATGGGCATTCAAAATGCATATGAAATTAGTTTTGCATGCATTTTGTTTACATTTTGTTTATTGGTGTGATTCATGTGCTTAAAAAATGCATGGGAAAAACATTTACAAGGAGAAACAGGAGATGAAAAACAATTTAAAAAGGATCATACTGCTTAAAAATAGCTTTAATGGCTTTTCATCTGTTAGCTTTGGATGTAGCCTTATTTTAAGCAAGAACTTGATCAGCCCCACAGACTCAAACCATCCCTATCAGTATTATTTCCTTTAAATGCATATGATCCCGGGCCACCTGATGGCCTTGTTGCAAGTGCTGCAGCTTACCATACTGACAAGCTAGGTTTGAATCTGAAACCCAGGCTGTCATACATTGAGCAGCAGACGCCATGCTAAGTGTCCATTTAGGATGCCTCCTGCTTTGGGGGAGGTAAGTGGCTCCTGCCTTTACATGACAGCCCCATTGTTTCTGAGAGACATAGTCTTATGGGCAGGAATACACAGCTTCAGATGGGGGTGGAGAGGGCGAAACTTTGTCACTGGAGTGATGCAAGATGCTGACCTAGAATGCCATGACATCACACATCCAGTCCTGAGCTGGGGAATGCTTTTATTAGTAAGGCGAGTGGGTCTAGTTGCAGTCTGCTTTTGACAATCCAGAAAGGTCTCTCATATTTGGCTGTGCCCCACTGGAGTAGAAGTGGAATGTATGGGTGATGAAAAATTGATGTGAAACAACAGTGGACTCAGATGGATGATGCCATTATATTCTTCCTTCCCTGTTGCAGCACCCAAACCTTAGGTTACATGCTTCTCCTCCCCTGGTAGGGAAAGGTACTGTATGCACTCATCCCAGTGAACTGAACCCACCTAGAAGGAAACAGATATAGGCAGAAAAAGATCAATGGTCTGTCAAGTTTGCCTGGACCCTAGCTTAGCCTTACTAATCTAGCACTGACCAGGTTTTTTTTTTCCAAGTTTCATTATCACCTTCAGGCACCTGGAATTCTCTCTCGGGCCATAACAAATCCCCAGCTCTACCACCCACTGTGGCCTCCACCAATCTCAGAGATGTTGCAGTACCTACGGAGCCCCCAGGACTAAGCCCCACAGGTTATTGAAGGGGCAGTGATGGAGGTCCAGCATTGGATGTGTGGCTGGTGGACCTGCAGGCTGTCGCCTATTCAAGGCCAAAGCAGTTTTTCCCTTATATGCCCTCCTCCCCCTCCCCCATGAGTGGTACATGTCTCAACATTGTGGCACACGGCAACCCTGCCTGCATCAGGCCACGCTGTCTATGTGCAGTCCAGCGCTCTGTAGCACCCCTGGTCTCCACCAGGGGCTGCTAGAGTGCCGGACATCCCAGTGCCCTTCCCCAGGAGAAGAGAGCAGCCCAGCAGGTGCTCAATCCAATCCCTCCCCTGCTGACCCCTGGCACCTGAGCTTGCTCCCGAACCTGGGTCACTGGCGTGGTGTGAGGTGTGGTGTCCAGCGCCTCAACCCTCAGTGCTACAGGGCCTGCCTGACCAGGGTTAAGCTGACCTACCTATTGGCAGCACACCCTAATTGTCTGTCTGAACCCTTCCCCCACTATTATTTTCACAAGGCACGTGTGTCTAATCCACCTTCTTTGAAAATCTATAACTGTCTCCATGTTAACCGGTTCTCTAGGCAACCAGTTAAACTCATGCACCACTCGCTTTGTGAATAAGTATTCCCTAACATTCCCATTAATTTCCCCTCTACAAACTTATGGGTTTGGTCCTCTGTAGCTGTGTGATTATAGTTATGCCCTCCTGTTGCCAACCCTTCATATTAACTGAACAATTTTTAGATAACTGCATTATTTATTCTCTCTAGGTATTTGAATGTCTCTATCATAATCCCTGTGTCCCTGCTGGCTACCAGGGAGTACATGTTCAGGTCAGCAAGTCTATGTTTCTAAAATAAATTTCTGTAAACTTGTACCTACAAAAGTCACCATATTAGAGGCTTGCAAAATATGTATGGCTCCAGGAAATCTTGTTTTCACCTTTAAGGGGGATGCCAGGTGGCAACAACAGGAAATGGGAGGGGCCCTGAAATTGCAACCTATAACCATTTCTCTAACCATTTCTCTTCATTGTATGAGGCACTACATGCTGTTCCTCCTCTCCAGGGAGGGCATCCTGTTGCACCCAGGTGCCCTGTGGCCACTACAGCAGTGAAGCCTACAGGGGGTAGCAGATCTAATGACCATAAGAGAAATGTGGCTGACATTCAACCACAGATAGGACCTCATGGTCCTGAGCTATGATCTGTTGTTAGGGGACTCATTGGTGGGGTGTGGGAGTAATGTAGTGGGTGTGGGACAGTGGTGAACAACAGAGTGCTGTGGGATTTTGGCCACTGTCTCAATTGTAGGAGGTTCCTGGCCATGACTGTTGAGCTGCAAGCTGCAAGGGCTGAAATATGTCGCTTGAGAGCTGAAACCACCAGACCACATAGGGGACTTCCACCAGAGCCATCTCATGGTCCATCTCTGGACAGAGAAGGGGGATGGACAGTAGTTTGGGGGTGGGAAGGGATGAAAGAGAGGAAGGAAGCCCAAACCTGATGAACCAATGCTGTTCACCAGCAATAGTATGGTTCACCATGTTACAAAAGGTAATACACCAATCACTTACCAGGAGAGATGAGGGGGCTAGCTTGCCCAGCAGGCAGGCTTTGCGAGTGAACAGACCAGAGGAAGATCAAGTGGCAAAGGGAGCAAGAGGAAGATACTCATTGTGGGGGACTGAATAGTTAGGAGCATTGGAAGAAAAATGAGTCTGACCCCCAATGGTACAGAAGTGGCCTGCCATTATCTTAGGGTGACAGCAGACAGACTTATTGACAGGATGGTGGAGTTCAAAGGGAGGGGGTTGGAAAGGCTAGATCTTACTTTGCATGTGGGCATGAAACATCTGAGCAAGTGGAGCACTGAACAGGTGAAGACAGACTTCTGTGCTCTGGGAAAGGTAGTGAAGGAGAGAGCAGAAGCAGTAACCTTCTCTGAAGAGCTACTGTGCCATACCTGAACCAAAGGGAACAGTTCCATGTGTTCCAGTTTAATACATGGCTAAAGGAGAGGTGTAGGGAGGTGGGATATCAGTTTCTTGGGAACAGGGGCACAACTTGGAGGCATCAGAAATTGTTTAAAAGAGACAGCTTGCACTCCAATGAGGAAAGCAGGAGGGTGCTGGGGGAAAGGTAGGCACACGACATAGCTAGCTTAAACTACTAAGGGGAGAGTCAGAGTGGTAGGGAACACACAAAATGTCACAAACAAGGGGTCCTTGCTGGCTTCCCCCACTGATAAACTTAGCAAGATCTTGAAAACTCAGGTGAAAAGTATAGATTAGGGTGTAACATTGGAAAATTATATTTGCCGGTGCTAGGAATCTAGACAACAAACTGCCAGAACTTCAAGCACTGGTCATGATGTGGGGATATGACCTGGGGGAGGTTACAGGGACATGGGCAACCTTGAACCATGACTGGGACATGACCATACCACACTACACATATTCAGAAAGGACAGGGCAAAGGGAAGGGGAGAAGGTGTAGCATGGTATGTTAAAGAGGTGACTGAAGCAAGAGAAACAGATAGACTAGGGGGTTGAGTGAATTGGAAACTCTGTGGCTACCAGCAGCAACAGGGAATGGGAAACAAATCTGGATTAAGGTGGTCTATAGATCACTGGGGCAGAATCAAGGGACAGATAGACAACTGGGAGAGACACTTAAAGAAGCCCTCAAATCAAACAGTTCAAAAATATGTTTTCCAGTATGCCTAGTTGAGTCTGCAATGCTTTCCATGTCGGTAGTAGCATTGTTGTAAGACTTTTTTTAAGAATACATACTTGCCTTTTCAGTGTGGGGCTCTCCATTTTCTAACTGTTTCTGCTGCTGCTCTCTGATCCTGCTTTCCAGGATGCACATGTCTCACAAGGCTGTGACATAGGCTTGCCCTATCATATATAGCTGTTCCATGTAACATTACAATAAGCTGACTAAGTAGTAAATGTTATCCTTTTTATGTTTGCCCTTTCGCTTACAGAAAGTGAACATATTGGTTAGATAGTGGGTTTTGAGAGGTGTGTCACTGTCAGTCCAATGCACAGCAGTCTGTAAGAGGCTCGACAGTGTCAGACCAATCATCAGCCAGGCTGATCATGATACTCTTCTGGTCTTGCTGGGTGGAAACCTCATGTAGTTCAAAGAAAAGAGCTGGCTGAATCATAGGGCAGCTCTTTCCTTTGATCTGCATAAGCCACCCAACAAGCAGAGCTGATCAGTGTAATGATCAGTCTGCTGTAGTCCTCCTCCTTCAACATAAAAACAATCCCTCCCACCCTCTGCCAAGTATCATTCCCACCTTCCATTGCTTCCCCCTTCTTAATTTTCCCACACTGGGGCACCCAATCTCCAGTGCCAGCCAGTAGCCACCACCCCACCCATTTTCTTGTGTGGCACCGGGGAGCCCACCCTTGGTACCACCAAATATAACAGTGACACCGGGGTGCCCACTCCCCAGTGTCAGTACTGAAGTAAAGAAAACCATCCCTCGTAGCCTTTTTTTAACATTTTTATACAGCCTGTAAAAAAAATCCATCAATGTCTGTTGCGACCATGGCACACAACACCATTATCATCCCCCCACCTGACCCTTCCACTCAGCACCCACAGCCCCCACCCCTTATTTTTACTTTTCTAACACTGGGGTGTCCAATCCCCTCTGCCAGCTAGTACTCCCACCCTGACATTCTCACTGTGTGATACCCAGGCACCCACCCCCAGTGCCACCAAATGTAACACCAACACTAAGGTGCCCAATCCCCAGTGTTGGTACCTGAAATAAAGAAAACCATCCCTTGTAGTCTTTTTAATTTTTATACACCCTATTAAAAAGAAAACCATCCATCAATGGCTGTTGTGGCTACCGGCATACCACTGCCATTATCCCCCCCAGACCCGAACCTCCCACTCAGCGCTCACCACCCCACCCCTTTTTCTTTTAATTTTATGACATGGGGGTGTCCAATACCCATGCTGGCTAATATTTCTACCCCACCTATTTTCACTGTGTGACACCTGGGAGCCCATCCCCGGAGGCACCAAACGTAACACTGACAATGGGGTGCCCTGTCTGCAGTTTTAGTACCTTAAATAAAGAACTATACCAGAGGAACTAGTACAGGGCAAACCAATCAGCAGCTTCAAGCAAGGATGGAATAGGCATGTTGGTTTAGTTAGAAAAAGGGGGACAGTAACGAAGGGGAGGATTGCCACTAGGGCAAAGCAGAATGGTAAAGTTGGCTGGGCAGACTGAATGGGCCACTAACCTTTTTCTTGCAGCATCTATGTATCTGTTCAGGAAGCCAAAGAGAAAGGGAGGGGAGAACAGTACTGTGCTCCAGGTAGGGAAACAGGGTACTGGCCAGTCTCTGCACTTTGATTTTCAACAGTCTGAGCTGCTTATTAAACCAGGGGGATCTCTGATGTGAGATTCTAGGGAGTACATGAAATGGTGCGAGTAAGTTAAAAGCTGTGGTAGTTGCCATATTGTAAGCATCCACCACATTCTTGAACCCATAAACACACCTGCAACAGGCTTAAGCAGCTCACTATTGACAGTAACTTACAAAAGTCCACAATTTTTAAAGGTTGGTACTGAACTAACTCCATGGGCATTTAACATGCCATGAGGGGGGTCTGATCTAAAAATTCACAGCATGATGGTCTGAACAACTGATTGGATCAACCTTTGCACTAAAAGTGTCAAGTCCCAGAGGGAAAAGCTGATCCAAGGTGTGGTCAAATCACTGGGTAGCAGAGGTAACAACCTGTGTGAAATCAACAGTTCTGTCTGTTAGAGGAACTGCTGAACAGGCAAAAGGGATTTTTCATAGGGCCAAATATTGAAGGTATCCAACATGAGCCAACTAGGGTATTCTAATATCAGGCCAGCAACAAATTCCCCAAATTCATGCAAGAATCCACTCTTGCAACCATGGGAAGGATCCTGCACTCCTACACCTGAGTCACCCTTCGCAGTCACACATTCAAGCGACCTGGTTTGACCCACTGGCTAGGCTGCATGTCTCAGGCCAGATCTAAAACAGATGGCCACCCCCACCCTTGCACTCCTGCTAAGGTAGTAGACCACTGTCTAACCCCATGGGATGACCACCTCCAACACTGGGCCAGAGTCATCCCACAGCCAGGTCTCAGTGATGCACACCAGGTCTGCCAAGGAATTTGTGACAAAATCCAGTAATATCTGGTGTTATTCCTAATGAACCTGGCATTACACATAACTGCCCTCAGGGAATGAGCCATGCCAGTGGACTTGGCTACCATATCCAATGACATTTTAGGAACCCTTGGGATAGATACAGGAAGCACCCCTGTCCTGGTTCTATTTTGACCTGGGGCAACTCCTCATCCTACTCCAGATCCTGCCCTCCCTGTCTCACACTCCAGGAGCAAACCTTCAATGGTGATTCTGAATTCTTGCTATCCCCACTTCCCCGCACTGATGGAGAGTTACTAAAGGGATTGGGGACAGATGAATGGGAGGAGTCAACAAAGTTGCTCCAAAGGATAGGAGATGAGGGTCTTCTTGGCTCCCTCAAAGCACATCTTAACTCCTAAAATCAACTAGAGATCAACCCCAAAAATAAACCCCACCAAAACAGCTTCCCAAAACCTACAACTCTCCAAACCAAGTCACTGCTCCCTTAGTCAAATTTTTCATAACCCAAGCACACACCAGTCACTCACCCAATCATCCGAATTACACTAAACACACCAACAATAAACAAAATACCTAAAAATCGTTAAAATATTTTTCAACACTCCTGCAAGGCTAGTAGTTCCAAATGTTACTAAATTTAAAGTTCAACAACTCCTGAAGGAATATAACTGTATACTCTGACTTCTCTTTTGCTCCTCACAACCCACAATCTGATATCCACATCAGGAAAAGCTGTCTTTGGCCCAGCCCTTCACCTATAACCACCAAGCCCCCACATGATCCATACTGTCACCAGGACTACAGAACCTGGGGTACTTTGGAGTTCACTGCCCTTTTTCCTTGCACGCTCTCACTGTGCTCAGCATATCAGCTAGTCTCTCTCACTGACTAGGCCTTCAAGGGTAAGAACTACCAAAACAGTTAAGTCCAGGCAAACAGATGAATAGTTTGGAAATAAAACAGTATACTATAGTAAATCTCTGAATGAATGTAATGTCATTTTTTTTCAGACTGTACATTGACAAGAAAATGTCATTTCAATTGCCAATATATTTTAAAACTGTTTCACATTTATATAATAATAATACATTTGTTTATAAAGTGCATTTCTGAAACTAATGTACTGTACAATAACAAAGTGCTAAAAAGTACTAACATCAATAAAATAGTAGAAGTCCATAAGATTCCAACAATACAAAATACAACTATGTTGTGCTGCATATTCACTAAATGCTTGGAGGAACAGATGCATTTTTAAGGTGATCTTAAAGGTCTCCATGGTCCTGCACTCTCGAATCTGATGAGGTAGAGAATTCCACAGGGTGGGGGCTCCATAAATAGAAGCACAGGCCCCAGATGTTTTCAGCTGTACCCTGTGAATCTCTAACAATCCCTCATTGGGTGAGCGGAGAGGATGGCCAGGGCTGCAAGGGTTCAGGAGTTCTTGCAGATAGCTTAGACTCTGTCCGTGCAGGGCTTTATAGGTCAAAAGCCCGACCTTTACTGCTGTTCTAGCTACAGCTGACATTTTATGTCCTAGCTCCACTTAATTCTAAAGTCCATTCATTGTAGTGTGCCCTTACTTTGGGAATTTTTAATAAATGTTTATTTGTACTTTGCAGTGAATACCCTACATCTGACATCTGTAATATACACATTAAAAAGAAGGGGCTTGCAGATTTATAATAACTGGTTAATGATGATTATCAGCTGTGGGCAGAAGCTGTCAAACTCCATTATACACAAGTGATTATACACATACAATATGTGTATAATGGAGTCTGATTATACATGTATGTGTATAATCACCCATGTATAACAAATATTGGTTAAGCACCTTTTACAAAAATTCTAAAATAAAAACAAAAACACCTGTGCTGCTCCGCACACCCACACCAAGGTGCGCTGGCTGACACTCTCAACTACTGGCTGCCTGTCCACACCCCCACCTCCTCAGCACATAGCCGCATAATGGAAAATCATGGCAATGTGGGGGTGGAGTGCCAGACGCTGGTGGGCATGTAATAGGATGCCCAGCCCAGGTCCCCTAGTGGATCCCCACCCACACTCAGGCAGGGGGTCCTAGGACAGTGCACACTATCCAGTGCATAACCAGTGGACATTTGCCTGAATGAACACCCTGGCCCACCCAAATGGCCCAGTGGGCTTTGACAGCTGTGTGCGGGGGGATCCCATGGCCACCGCACCCTGCCGTTGACTTCTGGTGGCTGCGTAATGAGGTGCACCATGGTCCCCCCTGTGGACAAGTTTCAGCATTGGAATGGCACAGTGCCTTTGTGCATGAGCGCAGCATGGGACGCACCTCCTGGCCCACTCCAGCCTGCCCTAGGCATGTAGCTGCTCAGGCAGCCAGGGGATCCAGTGCGCAACTGGCTTGCACACTGTTCGTGAATGCAGCCAGCGGTCCACTGTGCAGCATTCTTACTTAGGGTTGCATATGTGCCTCAGATACACGGCTTCTAGGCAATCCACACTACAGTGAATTGCAGTCAGTAAGTGTGGCAGTGCCCAGAATTAAGTTGATTCAGTGGTACAACACTACAGAAAGCATTGTGTGATATGTAAGCAATAAGACATGAGGGGGTGTGCATTAGACATTTCTAATGCACGGTCAGGCGACATGCACCCAGGCCACAGGCCGCGTGTTTAGTTTCGACCGCATTAGAAATGTCTCAATGCACACCCCCGGAGTGTCTTATTGCACTTATAAAATGGGTAACTGTACTTACATGTTTATAAAAAAATAGTTTCATACATTTTTTTACATTTAAATAGGTTTATTTAATAAATATCCTTCCACTGCATAAAGTAGTTCATAGATGCATGTGAGAGAGGAAAAAATAAATAATTATAAGGTATTTAAGTAGGTAATAGGTAGTTTTAACAGTCTTTTGCAGATGCCTGGAAATGTCAGTTCATCAGGGTTCATTATGATGAGCTGCTTGGAGAGTTCTCAGTTGGCTGAATAGGTGCTGGAGGACTGGGATGCATAGCTATAGTGAGAGAGATAGAAATGGAGCACTTAGAAATCAGTAAAAAACATAGACAACAGTAGAGCAGTAATGTTGTAAGATTTACTAACTTGCTTCATGGTTAATGAAGTTTATTGTGCCATTAAATGTGCAGTTCATCAGGTTGAAAGCTCCGTGTGTATTACTAGAAGATTGGACGGCAGGTGGCACTGTGAATGTAGGCTGCTTTGTGATGTCTGCATTTCCGGTAACAGGAGAGGGAATTTCTTTATGTTCCTCATTTTTTGGTGCAAGTATCCTGCTTCAACGTTTTGATGAGTCCGTTGATGGGCGCAAAGTGCGATCACAGGCTATCCTGCATTCTATATCATGAACATAAATTTCCCTGTTTTCGAGCCCCGCATCTGACATTAACTGAATGGCAGTAGCTCTTACGCTATGGTTAGTGTAGCGGTTCGCCAGTGTGGCTTCTTTACAAATTCGTGCCATCATCGTGGATAAGAAGTTTACCCCCATTGGTTCTTTTGTATACCAGGTCACACTTGTATTCAAGAAATGTTGGGGCAAACGTTTTGGGTGGCAGTAGAAAGAAGGAGCATCAGGAGGCAGTTTTTCGATATATTTTCGGAGGCTGGAGACAGGGCAGAGAGGAGATCCTGGAATTTCGTACATACACCCACGGTATGTTTCTTTGTTGATTTCATTGGGGTTGCAGTGGTTTTTTGTATGCTCGTTGTATGACAACGTGACATACTCGAGTCCGGATTCATCTTTCTTTATAACTATGCTGTCTACTTTCATTTGTCGCAGTCCCTCTCTACCGCACCTGGCCATATAGAGCTGGATGTCCAGCCAGACTTTGTGGACCAGCCCAGGCTTGGTGTTCGCCGAGAGGACTGATGAATTCCTTATTAAGTGAAGGTCTGTTTTAGTGATGACACCATGGTGTTTGGATGTGTCTTTTTGATTTTTCCTATAACGTTTCATTATTGCCACAAATACTGTGTTGCTTGATTTAAATAGAGGGTCACTGATAATATTAATATTTTGGCCAACTGCCAGTGAGTTTAAGTGTCTGTTTAAAGCCGCGCGGATGCCGAAGAAACTACTGAGGGCATACTCTGAACCCGTGGAAGTGCATACCTCAGCATAAAAACGTCTGAAAATGTTATTTAATTCTTCTACAGGGGTTGCCTTCCAATCTAGAGTAATATTTCTGGCAGATATCCAGTCATTTAACACTTTGAGAGCCCAGGCTGTAGTTTTTACAGTGTTACTTTCATTTATGCCCTCTTGTATGCTGTCTATTTCTGTTGCTGACAGGTTGGCATATCTTTTACTCACTGTGTTTGTAAGTTCAGTCAGTTCTGCTATTGGTGGCTGGTTTTCAGAGTCTTGTTCTGCTGAAAAGTTGTTTTCCATTTCTTTGGTTAAGTTTATATTAAAGTTCACTGAAAGATTGGTGTTCATGGCTAGTGAGATGACAGAAGTCAGCTGAGGTAAAAAAATGGCTGCTATTTGAAATGTCAACATTCCAAATGAGTATTTATATGAATAGGAACTTATTGCCTACCTAGTGACCTGCTCTTGTTTTTACCTGTGCATTAGATGGATTTAATGCACAGGTAATGACCAATCAAATGTCCCTATTTTTTTCTTCCATTTTGTAAATACCTTTATGGAGGATGCGTTATTTTGGAATATGGCTGGAACACACAATGTTGGATTGTGGTTGGGATGTGATGCACAATTTTAAAATGTAGTGGAAACATACAATTCTGGAAAGTGGCAAGAACAAGCAGCTTCAAAATAAAATGGTGTGTCCTGCAATATTCCAGCAGTGTACATCCTTACTTATATTCCAGAATTGCCAGTCCCCACTAAATTCTTCACTATGTGTCCTTGTCGCATTCTGAGATTGAGTGTCCCACCACATTGCGAGATGGTCATCCCTGCCACATGCTGAGATTACATGTCCCTCCCCCCAACATTCTAAAATTGTGCACCACTTTGATAGTCTATACATTTGTTCAGTGCTGCATTCCAAAACCACCTCCTGATGCATTCTAAAGTACAATTCCATACATCTGAACATTCTGGAAATGCAAGCACTGCAGGCAACCCTGTGTCAGTTTTAATTTTTTAAATAAATACTACAGCTACATTTTGATAACTTTGAAGAAATAGGTCCTATAAGACTGCTGATAGGGAGGACTAGTCTGTGAGTTCTGGTTGTGACATCATTAGTTGCTTTTCACTGAAACTGGCTTTTTTGAACAGGGAGTGAAATCAGTGTTACAAAATAGTTCATAACTTTAAAACGAAGTAACGTAGAAACCTAATTTTTGGTATGAGATTTATTGGGGGTAGGCTGATTCTAATTCTGCAATGTAGTACTTTTGACTTGACTCCTTCTTTAAATAAAACATAGCCCCCATCTCTTTTTCCATAGTGTAGGGACCTCCCCATCCCAAACCAGGTTCAAAATAAAAAAAATAAATATCTCCCATCCCTTTTCCATAGTGTAGGGGCCCCTCCTACCAACCCAAGCCCTGTCCCTGTAAATGACAGTGGAATCCCCCCTTTTCCACAGTGTAGGGCCCCCCACCCCATACCTGGACCATGATCCCTGTTTGCACAACAAACCCCTGCCACATACCCACCCTATTCATGTGCCAGTCCCCTGCCACATACCATCCCTGTTTGAATAATAATCCCCTGCTGCATACTTTTCCATAGTGTAGCAGCCCCCCACCCTGGTAGGCATGAACCCCTCCCCACACACCCCTGCACCACCGGACCAGTGACTGGCTCAGCCTTCCACTCTCCATCATAGCCAGCTGCCAACTGAACAGTCCAGGAATGGAACTGTACAGATGAGGTGCTCATTTGTGCCTCGTCTATACAGTTCCATTCCTGGACTGTTCAGTTGGTGGCTGGCTATTGTGGTGAGTGGAGGGCTGAGCCAGTCACTGGCTTGAGTGGTGTAGGGGAGGTGTGGAGAGGGGTCATGCCCACCGGGGTGGGGCGGTGGGGGGGCCACTACACTATGGAAAAGTATGTGGCAGGGGATTATTATTCAAATGGGGATGGTATGCAGCAGGGGATTGGCATACAAATGGGATGGGTATGTGGCAGGGGTTTGTTATGCAAATGGGGATCATGGTTCAGGTATGGGGTGGGGGACCCTACACTATGGAAAAGGGGGATTCCACTGTCATTTACAGGGACAGGGATCGGGCTGGAAGGGGGTGTCCCTACACTATGGAAAAGGGATGGGAGATATTTCTTTTTTTTATTTTGAATCGGGTTCAGGACTGGGTGGGGGGTCCCTACAATATGGAAAAGGGATGGGGATTGTGTTTATTTTTTCATTTGAATAGGGCGGTGGGTCCCTATACTATGGAAATGGGATGGGGTCACTGACATTGGTGGACTAGGACCAGGCTGGTGTGGGCAGGCCGGCCCGGTGCATCCTGCCAGGCACATCCCTGCAAAATGTATGCAAATGTGACCATAAAGAGCATGCAAATGGCCCATTTGCACCTTGCATGCCTGATGGCTGCATTTGCATAGTCTGGTTGAATATCAGGAATTTGGGTCTGGCGCATCTGGGGATGAGCTGCGCATCCCCATTCCCAGTATTAAGGCCATCCCCCAGGATGCACCAGTGCACTGCTGACCACCTCCATTTGTGCCTCCCACTAGGATTGCTATATTCAGATAAGATGCACAATCCATTGGGATCAGGCATCTTGTTTGGATATTGCATTTTTTTGCATCGGCCCTTTTATTTGGGTGCTGCATCTAGATGCGCTGCGCATCCCCACAGGTTTGAAAATGGGGGCCTTTGCTTGCAAATGCTAGAAGTTTAAATACAATAAAGAAAACAGCACTAGAGTGTATTATAGCTGAAAAAGACATAGATCTGACAGCAATCACCAAAACCTGGTGGAATGAACACACAGGCTGGATCATGGACATATAGGGGAAAATCTGCTGTCAAAAACTGAAGAGATTGAAAAGGTGGAGATGTCGTGGTCTATATAAAAAATAACATTGGCTACAAAGAGATTACTGACACAATAACTGAAGGAGTAATCTGGAAATAATGTGGGCAGAAATTACAAAGAAAGATATGAAAAAAACTAATTATTGGTATATGCTACAGACCATTGGACATCAATACTGCAGAGCATCAAGAACTCAATAATAACATTTCAAACATGGTAGAATGTAATGAAATACTATTATTAGGTGACTTCAGTCTACATGGTACTGATTAGGAAAATTTAATGGCAATGAATACAAATGAACAAACATTCATAGATGCAATCCTTAGCAACGGGTTATTTAAATTAGTATCCTAACCGATGAGAATAAGCAATATACTTGACCTGGTTATTACTAACAGGGTAGAAGACATTAAAAACATTCATATTTTGGAACCTTTAAGCAACAGTGATCACAATATGGTTTAGTTTAATACAATGATAAAGACCAAAACAATAAAATTAACTACAATGGCCAAAAATTACTTTATAGCCAGCTATAGAGCCATTGCTACTGCTTTACAAAAACTGGAATGGGATAAGCCATCAGACACACAGTCAGTACATTCGCTATGGATGGAAATCAAAAACAAAATACTAGAACTTGAGGAGCAACATATACCAGACAAGCAACTATACAACAACAAGCATTTGTCAATGCCGAATGTTTGCTTGCTGGCATTGGCATTGGTAATGTAAGAGTTACAGAGCTGCATAATAGGAATGGCAGTGAAGTATTGAACTGAAGCCAACCCCACCACCACCCTGCAGATACTGATAGGCATTGGAGTGTTTCTTTGGGTCATCAGGCAGAATGGCCATGCCGTTTCACCACACCCTACCCTGCAGACACCGACAAGTGTTACAGTGTGCCTTGGGGTCTTTGGCCCTTATGCTCACCCCATTCCATCAGGAAATATGATGAGATGGGTGCTGCATAGGAGAATGGGGTGAACTTTGGGGCTGAAGAGTCCAAGGCACACCTCAATGCCTCTCACTGGCTGCAGGGTGTAGGTGGGGGTGGAATGGTATGAGCATTACAGGTGACAATCCCAAGTCACATCTCTGATACTTGTCAGTCTCTACAGGGTGGGGCATTATGGTCGGAAACCCTAACACCTCAGGCATTCGTTGGTATTTTCACTCCAAATTTTCAACATTTTTTTTTGTGACCCCCACCTCATGAACAGTGGCAATATCATTTTGTTAGCCAAAAGCTGATTTTGCACAGCGACTGTGCCATTTGGTACCACAGGTGTGAAAACACGTTTCGAACAGGATGTGAAAAAGAACAGCTGTACTGTTCATGGGGAGGTGTAAAAAATGGCAATGCTGAAAATCTGCAGTGAAAATATTAAAAAAACTGGTGAAGTCACAAGCGTGCATAGAAACTGTGCAGCACACACCTGTAATGTAATTAGTTTGGGGATTTTTTTACAGCAGGTTGTCAACACAGGCATTTTGGGACCTCCGCTCATGAACAGTGTCACTGTGATTTTCTTAATCTGTCCCGAAAAGTGATTTCCCACAGCGACCGTGCATTTCTGTGCTGGAAGTGCAAAAACACATTTCAGCCATGGTGTGAAAAATGACAGCTGTGCTGTTCATAAGGAAGTGTGAAAAAATGCCAGTGGTGAAAATCTGGACTGAAAATATTACAAATTCATGAACTTACGAGGGTGCGTGGAAACTGCACAGTGCTCGCTCGTAACAAAGTCATTTTATGGACTTTTGTCACCAAATTTTTAACATAGCCATTTTAAGACCTCTGCTCATGAACAGTGTCACTGTGATTTTCTTCATCTGTCCCAAACATTAATTTTGCACACCGACTGCGCCATTGTGCGCTACATGCGTGGAAACACATTTTGGGCGAGATGTGAAAAATGACATCTGTACTGCTCATACGGAGGTGTGGTAAAATGGCAATGTTGAAAATCTGGAGTGAAAATATAAAAAATTTGCGAATTTATGAGCGTGCGTAGGAAGTGCTCAATGCATGCTCATAAATCAGTCATTTTGGGGAATTTTTTCACCAAATTTTCAACATAGGGTTTTTCGGGGCCTATCTCATGAACTGTGACAGTTTCATTTTGTAAATTGGTCCCAAAAGGTGGTTCCGCACACTGACCATGAAATCACCTTTCGGGGCCGATTAACGCCATGACAGTGCCAGAATTCATGAGGAGGGGTCCCAAAAACCCCATGTTGAAAATTTGGTGTCAAAATTCCAAAAAAAATGCCTGAGATATGCATCAAGTTGAAAAAACTCTATTTATTCCGTTTTACAGCTTACTTGCATTTCTTCAGTTCGCGGACGGCTTTGAAGAGTGCAGACGTGTTCCTGGTCCACCGAAGATCGTCGCACCGGCCTCCGGAGGTAAGTATGGGGTGAGGTAGGGTGTGGGAAGGTGGATGCGCAGAGGGTGGGCGCGGGTTGGGGGGCAAGACAATCAACAAGGGACCGTTTTTTTCTTGTCAGGTGTTTGTTTTCTTTTTTAAGAAGACGACGCAGGACTTGTGCCATGCTGGGGTGAGCTCCCAGCGTGGCAGCTGGAAGACTTTTTTTGGGGGGGGTCAGTGGAGCCGATTGGGGATTGGGCACCCCCGTCAGCCATACAGATGTGTGCCATGCTGGGGTGGGGTGGGCTCCCAGCATGACAACTGGAAGTCTGTTTCTTTTGGAGGGGGGTTTAATTGAGCTGACGGGGGATTGGGCACCCCCATCTCCATTCTCACTTATGCCACCCTGGGGTGAGCTCCCAGCGTGGCACCTAGAACTCTGGGGGGGGAGTGCGGAGCCAGCTGGGGATTGGGCACCCCCGTCAACCATACTGTGTGAGGCAGGCGGGGGGAGCGCTATTCAGAGACACTCAGAGGGTTGGGTATTATTATTATAATACTGATCAGGTGTGCCAACAGATGAAAACTGCTTCTACTTTTTCAGTCTCTTTGGGGTTCTGTTTTCCTGCTTTTGTCAAAGCCTCTCTGACTCAACATTCCAAGGATGGCAATTAGATCTTTTTTTGGAAACATTCCAAGGATGTCATTTTAGTCACTTGCCTCCTCCCGGAAAGATAGTCCTAGGAAAAGTTCACTTCAAACTGAATTTATGTTCCAGGAAGAGAAAGCAGAGACGTATACAAGCATGATTGCTGGCAATATGCTAATCAACACTATCTTATCGCTGCTCACTGAAGCAGTCTCTCCCTTTCAACTGTACGCCACTGCATTTTCAACTGCTGTCATAGACAGCTGCAGCATTCATTGGTGAACCGTGGTCACGCCTGCAAACACACTGACTGAATTGGAAAACAGGGTGCCACACCTACAAAAAACTCGGATGATGGCACTATGTTTCTTGCACATGCGTGCAAGCAAACATAAAAAGGGTAAAGTGCCATTATGGTTCACTAGCAAAGTAACAAAACAAATAAATAGAAAAAGGTCTTCTTACAAGACAATGAAACATGACGGCAGTGAATACAATAGGGAGGTGTATAAAAGAGAACTGAAACGTAGTAAAAACGTAATATGACAGGAAAGAAAAAAATTGGAATTCTGCATGGCCCTTACAAAAGACAATGGTAAATCATTTTTTGCCTACATTAATAATAAACATTGAAATATAGAATTTGATGGCAGATAAGGATCGCCTGGCCAACCTAGTCTGCCCATTTCCCTACATACATAAGCTCCAGATCCTAAATGATCTGCAACTTACCTTCTCTTTCCTACCACTATGGTTGCCTTCTGTCTATCCCATGCATTGTTGAATTCACCTATTGTTTTAGCCCCTATGACCTCTGCAGGGAGGCTGTTCCATGCATCCACCACCCTTTCTGTGAAAAAATACTTTGTCATGTTACCCCTGAGTCTCCCCCTTCTAGCCTCATATTGTGACCCCTTGTTCTTGCACTTCTCTTTTTCTGAAAGATGCTACCCTCCTGAACCATGCTTATCCCCTTGAGGTACTTGAATGTCTCTATCAAATCCCACCTCCCTTTTCTCCAGAGTATACATATTGAGGTCTTTCAGTCTTTCCTCATATGTTTTCTGGTACATTCCTGTAGCCGTTTTCATTGTCCTTCTCTGGACTGCTTCCACTCTGTCTATTTCCTTCCGGATGTGTGGTCTCCAGAACTGAAGACTGTACTCCAGATGAGGCCTTGCCAATTATCTGTACAGTGGCATCACCACCTCCTGTATTCTACTAGTGATGGCTCACCCTATGCACCTCAGCATCCCTATGGCCCGCCCCACTGCCTTCTCACATTGCTTGGCTACTTTCAGGTCATCTGTTATAATTAGCCCCAGGTCCCATTCCAGTTTTTCATACCAGCATACGAACAAGCCAGCAGAAGAAGGCCATTTGGTCTATGAAGTCTGCTTGTATTGCAGGGTCCACAGCTTGAGCTAATGTCTCTGCCCTCCTCCCTCCCTCCCACTCCTCCCGTCCTCCCTACCCATGATTCTTATCTTCCCCTATGCCTATCCCAGCCTCCCTTAAAGCTGCTCACTGTCTTTAATGAGATGACCTCTTCTGGCAGCACATTCCAAGTGTCCACCACCCTTTCTGTGAAGAAGTGCTTCTGATATCCCTCCTAAACCTCCCACCCTCCAGCTTAAGACTGTGCTCCCTCGTGATATGGTTGCCACTCAGCTTAAAGAGACTTTTCTTATCAACATTATTTATCCCTTTCAAGTACTTGAATGTCCCAATCATGTCCACTCTCTCTCTATCCTGTCTTCCAGGGAGTACATGTTCAGTGCCCTCCACCTCTCCTCGTATGCCTTGCCCTGCTGACCAGATATCATCTTTGTAGCCCTCCTCTGTACCTTCTCCAGCAGGTTAATGTCCTTTTTGAGGTGTGGGCACCAGTACTGAACTCCATACTCTAGATGTGGCCTTACCAGTGACCTGTACAAGGGCAGTATAACCTCCTCTCTCCTACTCCTGATCCTCCTAGCTATGCATCCAAGTATCTTGTTTGCTGTTGCTGCTGCTTTCTTGCACTGTGTGGAGTGCTTCAGGTCACTAGTGATCATCACTCCCAAGTCCTTCTCCTCCTCTGATGCAGCTACTCAGACTCCACCCAGGTAATACTCTGTCCTGGGATTCTTGGTTCCAATATGCATAATTTCGCATTTCTTGGCATTAAAGTCAAGCTGCCAGATCCTGGACCACCTCCCCAGCTTTTCCAGATCTTCCTGTAGGTCCCGTATCCCTTCAGCTGTGTCCACTCTCCCACAGAGCTTGGTGTCATCTGTGAATAGGCACACTTTGCCTTTAATGCCATCCCCATTGTCATTGATGAAGACATTGAACAACATTGGCCCCAGCAGAGGGCCCTGTGGGACCCCACTGGTTACATCTCTGGTGCCAGATAACTCTCTCCCCACCACCACCCTCTGAGTTCTGTCCCTCAGCCAGTTCTCCACCCATCTGGCCATCTTCTCTCCAACTCCAAGATCCACCATTTTCCTGGTCAACCTTTTGTGGGGCACAGAGTCAAAGGCCTTACTGAAATCAAGATAGAGGATGTCTACTACTTGGCCTCTGTCTACTGTCTTAGTGACACAGTCAAAGAAGTCAATCAGATTTGTTTGACACGATCTCCCCCTCCATGAACCCATGCTGCCTCTTATCCTGGAGACCATGCTCCTCTAGATATGCCACCAACCTTTCCTTCAGTATGGTCTCCATGAGCTTTCCCACAATGGAGGTCAGACTAACTGGTCTGTAATTCCCTGGATCATCCTTGGGACCACTTTTGTGAAGGAGCACTACATATGCTGTTCTCCAGTTCTGTGGTACCACGCCTGACTCTAGTGAACTATTAAATAGATCTGCTAGTGGCCCTGGCAGCTCCTCAGCCAATTCCTTTAGTACCCTTGGATGTACTCTGTCCGGGCCTGGTGATTTGTCCACTTTCAATGCCAGCAGACCCTCCCTCACTCTATCCTCCTCTATCACTATGTCTGTGTTTCCCTCCCCCCTGCTCCTCTTTTCCCTCCTGAAGGCATTGGTCCATCCTTCTCCATGGTGAAGACAGAACAGAAGTATTCATTTAGTATCTCTGCTTTTCCTCCATTATCCTCCACCCACTCCACCCCTTTCTTAAGCCTAACAATCCTTTCCTTCTTGTCCCTTTTCTCACTTATATAATGAAAGAAAGCCTTCTCCCCCTTTTTAATTCCTTCAGCAATTTGCAGCTCCTTCTGTGCCTTTGCTCGCCGGACTTCCTTACTTGCCCCACTAGCCAACCTTAGGTAATTTTCCCTATCCACCTCTCTCTCTTGGTCTTCCTGAATTTTCTATAGGCCAACCTCATTTCCCTTACTGCCTTGGCAATCCCAGAACTGAACCAGCTGGGCGCTTTGGCCCTTGTGTTCCTCCCCCTGAGCCTAACACACTCATCTGTGGCAACCAGTATTCCTTCCTTAATGATGGACCACTTTTGGTCCACCCCATATCTGCTCTGATGCCCACCAGATGGCTCCTTAGAACCTCACCCATTTTCCTGAAGTCTGCCCTCCTGAAATCCAAGATTTTGGTCTTAGTTGGGATGCTTTCCTTGCCCATATCCAAGTGGAACCACACTGTGCAATGGTCACTTCTGCCCAGTGGCTCCCTGACCATTATTTCCTATACATGCTCCCCATTTGTGAGCACCAAATAAAGGATTGCCTTAGCTCTTGTTGGTTCAGTGATGTCCTGAATCAGGAACCCACTCTGCAGTCCTTCCAGGATCACCGGACTCTTAGCACATGTTGTGGATGCTATCCTCCAATCCACCTTGGGCAGGTTGAAGTCCCCCACAGTTACCACCTCTCCTTTCCCCACAGCTTCCAATATTTATGAGATCAGTTCCCTGTCTCTCTCCTCATCTTGACTGGGTGGTCTGTAAACCACCCCCAACCTCACCTTTCTCCCTCTATTGGACCTTAACTGAATCCATAATGCCTCCACCTCCCCTTCCTTAGACTCCTCCCTCATGCAAGTTATTCCTTCCCTGATATAAACTGCCACCCCTCCCTCCTTCCCAACTACTCTGTCCCTCCTGCATAGTTTATATCCAGGGATAGCAAGGTCCCAGTCATGGTGTGATGTTGCCCAAGTCTTGGTTACTGCAGCTATGTCCACCCTTCTGTCCGCTAATAGAGCCTGCAGGTTATCCATCTTGTTTCCAAGACTCTGCACATTCAGCGACACCACCCTCCACCTAGAGTCTGACCTTCCTTCTCTTCCCTCTTTTCTTCTATTCACATTTATCCCCTCTGTGTGCACCCCTCCACATACCCTTGTTATGTTATGTTTTGTTGTTGTTAGTATCTCCTCCCTCATCTTGTATTCCTCTCCAGGATTCCTGTGCTCCAGGTGCATGACTTTGCACTTCTTTGTATTGAATATAAGCTGCCACATTCTTGACTACTCCTCCAACTTGTTTAGGTCTCTTTTCATTCTTTCCACCCTGTCTGGAGTGTCCACCCTATTGCAGAGCTTGGTGTCATCCACAATGAGACTTTCCTTCCAGCCCCTCTGCAATGTTGCTAATGAAGACATTGAAGAGGACCAGCACCAGTACTGAGCCTTGTGGCACCCTGCTGTTCACCCTCCTGTCAGGATTGAACTCCGTTAACAACCACCATCTTCTGATAGATCAGTGGGACCATTAAACTTGGGAATAAATGAAGTGACAGAACCAAAACATATGGCAGAGGTGTTCAATAACTACTTCTGCTCAATTTACAATAAACCAAACAATAAACATCAAGTAACAACCAGTTTAGACAATGACAATGATGAAGGGGTTAAATCCCAAACTGGGATCCATCATATCAGTAAAACTGTGCTCAAAGAGCATATAAGTAAAATAAAAGTTAATAAATCAGCAAGGCCAGATAAACTCAATCCAAGACTACTAAAAGAGATTCAAGAATGGATTATAGATCCTCTTATGGCACTGTTTAGCCTGTTCCTGATGATGGGAGAGGTTCTGGAGGACTGGCAAAGAGTTACAGAAGTACCAATTCACAAAAAGGGAGATAAATCCAGACCCAGTAACTATAGCTGGAGGACTGGTGAAAAACTACAGTAGTGCCAGTCCACAAAACGGAGATAAATCTAAAGCAAGTAACTATAGGCTGATTAATCTGACCTCCATTCTTGAAAAAGTAATGGAAGGCAAAATAATAACTAGTAGGTTAACAGATAGAAGCCAACATGGATTCAGACAAAATGGATCTTGTACTACAAGCACATTGACATTCCATGAAATAGTTAGTCACTCATTAAGTAAGAACAAGCTGGGTGATGTTATAAAGGCCTTTGATAAAGTCCCTCATAATACCCTACTAACTAAACTTTATAGGGCGGGTTTAAATGGCAAACTTTTGGCCTAGATTACTGCATGGCTAGAAAGTAGAAAACAGAGGTAAGGGTCAGAGGGCACATGTCTGAACCAGGTACTGTGACTAGTGGGGTGCCACAGAGCTCAGTACTGGTCCCTGTGTTGTTTGGGTTGTTCATCTCAGAAATGAATGAACATATCAAAAACTGGCTCATCAAGTTTGCAGACAATTCAAAACTAGGGGCTACGGTACACACTAATGACCAGGTGTACAACCTGGAAAAAGATCTCAGAGCAATAGAACAGTAGGCACAGTAAAATGGAATGCTATTCAACCAGGAAAAGTGTGAGGTTATGCATTTAGGAAGTAACATGTGTCACAATTACTACCTCAGTGGATGCCAGCTAAGAAAGCTGGATAGTGAAAATGACTTGGGTTTGTTGATTCAAAAGGAACTTAGTTTAACAGCCACTGTAACAGAGTAATAGGAACAGCTAATAGAATCTTGTGATGCATTAAAAGTGCCTTTGTGTCCAGGAATAAAGATTGCATGATGTCCCTATATAAAACCTTTGTAAGACCACACCTAGATTATTGCTTCTCGGTATGGAGCCCATATCTGAGAAGGGACTTTAATAATATCGAGTGGTTACACCAGCCCGGTGGTGCTGAGGGCTGAGGTGCTGGACTCCACACCTCGCACCACACTGATGACCCGGGGTTGGGAGCAACCTCGGGCATTGGAGGATTGGCCAGTTGGAGGAGGATTGCACATTCCAGGGACAGCTCTCCTCCTCTAGGGAGGGTGGAGAGGGACAACTGTGGTCACGCTGGCTCCTGGCGGTGGCTGGTGGTCAGTGCATGGCATGGTTTAGCTGTGGAGTTGGCATGGGCCGACATTGGATGTGCAGTGCTTGGAAGTGTGCATGGCAGCATCATTGTATCATGTACTACTGTGGTTATTACAATTTCATGTGTAACCCTAGTGTAATTCCAGCCTGTTGTTACTTTGTATTCTGTAAGTTTTGTCTTCATGTACTCTGGCGCGGAGCCTTTGTAAATGAGTCCCTGACTCAAAGGTTGTAATCCTAAATTCTGTTAAATAAATAAATAAAAATTGATGACACTGCATACCCATAGAGTGTGTGGGCAGAAATCAGTGCAGGTAAAAATAGCCCCAATCCTCCACCGCTCATGATGGTCAGTCCCTGTCGGTGCTGCACTGGATGCTTCCAGGGTGCTCCCTTTGAGCCTGACTCCCTGAGGGTCTTCCATGATGTGGTGCAAGTGATGTGGCTGAAGGATGAGTGGGTGAGGGGGTGAGCTTGGGCACAGTACCTGGTGCAGTGCCGCTGGGGCTGACCAGAAGAAAGAGGAACCATAGGACCACCCCTGCCGAAGAGGTAAGGCAGGAAAAAATACATAACAAAAAAAAATAATAATACTAATATCGAGTGGGTGCAGCACACAGCTACCAAAATTATCAATACATTAAAAGATAAATCTTATGAACAGAGACTGGGTGAGCTGGGACTATGTGTTCTTGAAAGGAGAAGAGAGAGAGAGAGAGGTGATATGTTAATGATGTTTAAGGATCATGGGGGTGATGAATTGATGGACAGTCTGGGACTATGTTTTAATAAAAGAGAGATTAATTTGAGAAGCCACAATAAACAGATCATGCTTGAACCCTCAAAACAGAACAGTCAGAGAGATTATTTTACATATAGGACTGTGAGAATGTGAAACAGTCTACCTAATGAAGTAGTGGTTGCAGACACTTTAAATACATTCAGATGTAAATTTGACAACTTCCTTTTGTACAATGGATAGAAAAGTTGCCCCTCTGTGGTGGGAGACAGGCTAGATGGCCCATGCCTTTTTTTGTCTGATAACCAAGTATAGAACCGAGTATAGAAAAGTGTGGAGCAAACATTTCTTACCTGTAGCACTTTGGGGCTAGAAACTTAATTTTTTTTAATTAAAAGCTTGGAGTCCAGCCATTATAAATTAGCTCTGACAATATTGTTTTTATGTGCCAATACTACTCTATATGTATCAATACTATTTGAACCTGCTTTTTCAGTATATTATTTGCACATGTTTTTCAGTTGTGATGTAGTCAAATAATGGAAAATACAGTGTTAGTACTATTTTTGTAATGCTACACTGTATCAATGCTATTTTTGTATCGATACATAAAATTACATGACAGTTTAAAAAAATGTAATAATATTTTTCAAATTTTTCTGAATTTTGGAATTACTGCACATTATTTAATTAGTAACTTTGTAGTTTTTAACTTTTCATTCATCTTATGGCGAATATTTCAATCTCCCTCCCAATAGTACTAAATCTTCCTCGTGTCTGCAAAACCGTCAAAAAATATTAATGAGAATGTAGAGCTCTAATTAGATAATCTTTTCTTTTCTTTTTGGAAATATAATGAAAATGTCTGTTTATAAAAAAATGAAATATTTTTTTTGGAACATTGCAGAACTTCAATACCAGATGATTTGATATATTAAACTATTAGTAGTCTAAACAACATAATACAGAATATAATATTTATTTTTAACTAATTAATAAAGATATGTTAAAAGAACATATACAAGCTAATCTAAAATTGAATTATTTTAACTAGTGTGTACATAAAGATTTGTTTGATACCAAATATTCCTAAAGAAGCAGCAAAATATATGGTATGAGAGACTGAAGAAAAGAAGGAAATAGATCTGGAAACAATAAAAATGTGCTATCAGTTTTCAAAAGAAGTAGTCTACTTGGTGTACTGCTGTGTTTGAAATTCATATATTTGTGAAAAAGGGTGAGTGGGGCCACTTTCAAGACAAATGCTTGGCTATGGCATTGCCTAGTCTAGGAACAGATCCCTCCTGATGAGATATTTGCTTTACCACTGCGGGAGGTACACACTGCTATTTGTGTAGACTGGTTAGTCATGACACTATTCCACAAACTTGTCTTGGGGTTGGGAGACAGTGAGGTGAGGTGTGTGTGTTGCACAAGCACACAGACAGCAGCAGCTCCTGCTGGTACTGTGGACAGTGCCTCCTCACTTCTACCCAGTAATGGTGTCTGTTCCTCCTGCTTGGCTCCCAGTGGTGGAGATATTATCCTGGCATGAAACAGCTTGTCTTCTAGTAGCAGCGGCTCATCTGAGTTGACCAGCATCTCCTGCATGACCACCTCACCTGGCTTAGAGCCTGAGAAGATCAGAAGTATCTGGCCTGCATCACCCTGGTCTTCAGTATCCTGCACCAGTCTCCCAGACACAGATAGCAGGTGCTGTGCATCCTTCCATGCTCATCATCAATTTCACCATCACTGCTATCACTCTCAGCTGGATCTGCATGACATGAGACTAGACAGGGACATGCATCAGCAGCAGAAGTGTGACAAAGCCATTACTGTGCAACACAACTCACATGCACATCAAGGCCATGCACATGTGTATCTGGGGCCATAGCTAACCATGCCGCTGCCATATGTGCAGCTAGTGACATGCTGCACATGCTGCTCACCAACACCATCCTGTGACTCTGTGTGTGATATACATACTGTAACATTGTCACTAACACACACACACTGCAATGTAACATATGCATAGTGTATTTATTTTATTTATTTATTGAATTTTGGTAACTGGGTGGGCCCGCTGGGACATTACTGGCCCTTTTTCAGGGGCGACCCAGGAAGAGCAATACAAACAAAATACAGAGTATTTACAGAGAGAGAGATGTGCTCACCACACCATGATTACCCTGCTGTGATGTCTGTACCATCTTCCATTTCAGTGACCTGCTCTGGTCCCAGTGTACCCACTATTAGATCCTTGTCCGGGATCTAGGCAGATATGGTTGGAGTCCACTGCCTGTCCCATGCTGACTGGGGCATGTAAGGTAAGGTAAATTTTATTTTTCTGGCGCCCAACCCCGGAGGCACTGGGCGCCATACAAAAAAACACAAGCTCAATTTATACATACATTCCAACTTCTCCTTAGTCTTCTGCATCATGCCCTAGTTTCTTTTTTTTTCACCTTATCCACACCCTGTCCATTCCACACTGGCTGTTGATAGCAGCCATGATACCTGCTCAGTCTTTTGCCTGTAGTGGACATGCAGCTTCTCATTGGAGACTTAGGCTAGCAAAGCCTGGCTGACTAAGATGTTGACATCCTGCAAAAGTGTTACAGTGAGCTTTGACATTTGCAGGGCTGACATTAACACTGTGGTGCAGTGTGGTGATATAGTGCTGAACTGCAAACACTTACCTATACATGTCCTGAATCACAGCAGTGTCTATTGTGTTGCTCCAGCAGGCACATTCTTCAGTGTGGATTGTGTCCCTGGGTGGGTGTGTCTGTCTTTAATGGGCCAGTAATGAATGCATAATGACAAGCTAATGAGGATTTGTGCCTTGACTGTGAAGCAGATCTATTTGCATTTTATATTTGAATATACACAATTTTGCCATTAGTGTGTACTATTCACAACTGTGCGGTGCTAATCACATGTACTTGACAGCAGTGGATGCTTGATACGGTGATGGCACTGCCCACAGTAAGCACATATAACATTTGCATGAAGTATTGCAGTTGCAAATGCATGCATAATGTTTGCATCTGCACACATCGATCTACAGTATGATAGTCTGCAGCATGCATGCACTATGTGACATCCCTAGTGGGAATACAAAAGTATTCATGAGTTTCCATTTGCAACATGAACATCAGTGACAGTGTGGAATCAGGTCAGTGTGCCAGGCAACATGTTCCCGATTGCAGCCATGTCAGGAAAGGGGCAGGGATGTATAGAAGAGGCCAGACAGAAAGATAGGCAGTTAAGCAAGGATGAAGTGATAGTCCTGGTCTATGAAGTGACCAGAAAGGAAGAACCCTGTTTTGATTAGATGTAAAAAGTATTTCCAGAGAGGAAAGAATGACTATTTGGGAAATGGTGGCATGGCGTGTGTCATGGGCAGAATATGCCACCAGGACAGCAGCACAAGGCTGCCACAGGTGGGATGACCTGTGTTTGTGGGAGGCCACACATCTCGAGGCACTGCAGGAGAGAAATGTAGCCCCGTTACCAGTGGTGCAGTTATCTTTCTGTCATGTGTATGTGTGTGGTCCATATCATATGACATAATCCAGGGTGTGCAGGTGTCATGGTCCACTATGTGCCAGTTGTAGTAGTTAGGCATGATGGGTGGCCAAGAGCAACATCTACAGAGATTGGACATAGTCCTTTCATGAATGCACAGTCAGATGTATGGGTACCCAGTGCTGTACTTGGGGTTTGCAAGTTCAGTGCACATGTGGGTTATGAGGTGGGCTTTTTGCTACACAACACCCATCGGTCATGTAACGTATAAAAGAAAAATGTACACTACCAGCCACTGCCCAAGGTGTCACCACCAGCTACCTCAACCTGGAACCATAAAACAAACAAAAAAGTGGTGCACACACTGTAGCTGGATACTTAAATTATTTTATTTCATACAGCAATTCTTCACTATCAAAAACCCTAGTGAAGTGCTTCTAACAGGCTTGCTCATGGAGCAGTTTCTGAACTAGAACCCTGTGTTTAAATAACAATCTTATTTGCATATTCACATAAAAGTGACAGCAATTTTAAACACATGATAAAGTGCAGTTGAGTGTTACATCATAATCTCATTAGTGATATTAAAACCTAAATAAAGTGTTATTTCTGTAATGACAGCTTTAAAATTACAATAGTTAAAAACAAAGCTGATCTAAAATTAGGTCAAACATTTACTCAGTGTAGCCATTCCCAAGGCACCTACTTATTAATTCTTTATTTTATTATTTAGATCTGGACAATGCCCTAAACTGGTGACCAAGGCCATAATTTTATATTGATTCTCATGTGATCATAAAAAATAGTTTGCTCTATTAAACATACATACATATATATATTAATAAAAGGCTGTTCTTACCCATGCTCCTAATGTCATAAACCCAAAAGTAAATAAATCATATTGGAATGGGGGGGGGGGGGCAATTTTGGTTCCATAAAATCTAGTACCCCATAAAAATAGTATATTATTCAATTCTACTTAAGTATATCTCTCCCACTGGTCCCTATTTCATTGCTTACTGCTATATAAAGCTATAGGGGAGAATTAAAGTGCTTCAAAAAAATCATACCAAATTTAATATATTAATCACTTATTATATTATTATTACACAAACCCACTGTGCCATAAAACTTATTCTTTTATGTCTATATCAATAATATAATCTATGCACATGAATACATTTCCCAAGTGAAACCACATCCATTCTAAAATAATATTGAAAGCCCTTTATCAGTAATATATGATCACATGGTCAATATAAAGACTTGAAAAAGAATACTCAGACTATCCCCTGCAAGGACCAGTAACATTCAAAATGTAATATTAACTATTTCCAAGATATTTCTAAATATAGTCATACAAATTAAAATAACCTGACACCTTTGTTCTACGATCCATGCATTATGATACTGAGTTAGGGGACAGTTATTCTTCAAAACACAAACACTGATTACATAACATATATAAGATGTCTACAGAAGAGGAATTCTTATTTACAGGAAGGGTTTCAAATTCATTTCACAATTCAGGTCATGTGGATGTAAAGACTGTAATTTATAAATCCATTCTGACTCCTCATTAGTAACATTTTCAGTCTGTCACCCGCTCTTGCTGGTGCCAATATGTGCTCCAAAGCATGACATTTAAATGTGGAGTTGGTGCAGCTGTGGGCATCCTGAAAACGGTTTCCCAATGCATTCTATTTCCTTTGCAAATAGCTCATACATGGTCTTGAATGCGCTCTTTTAAATGGCAAATAGTCTGCCCTACATACAATTTCCCACAGCTGTACTACTCCACATACACCACAATAGGAGTTTTACAGTTCAAATACTCCTTCAAAAAATATGTCTTGCCAGTCCTGGGGTGTAAAAACACACTACCTTCCTGTTCAAACTTACAGATGTTACATGAATGGCGCACATAAAAACCTTGTCTATTCGTCAATTTATTTTCTGTTCTTGCTCACATAGTGACTTTGTTCCAGATGGTCCGATAAATTCTTGCCCCTCCTAAAAGTAACCCTTGGAATCTTATTAAAGTTGCAGTTCAACTCTTCATCTTCTGAAAAAATTGCCCATCTTTGTCATATGATTTTTCTGATCACATATGCCTGTCTAGGGAAGTCAGTTACAAATATCAACTGATACAAATCATTTTCCACCTTCATTCAAGTGTAAGAGGTCTCTCTCTTGGGATTTTAGAGGCTTTCTTTCTAGGCTTGTGTACCACCGTTACTGAATACCCTCTATCATAGAACCTGGTCGACAGCATCACTGCCTCTCTCTGATAAATACTTTCTAAGGAACAATTCCTTTTAATTCTCAGGAACTGACTGAAGGGGATGTTATCGACCAGAGACCTATAGTTTGCACTTTCAGCCCTCAGTATCTCATTTCCACTTAGAGGTTTTATAAATGGCTCATACTTTATCTTGTTATTCTTTCCCACAAAAAATGTAACATGCAGAAAAATCTATCTTTTACCACCCATACTGCATGTATAATGTATATTTAAACTGTTCAGATTCAACCATTGAATAAAGATCTGAATCCCCACCCCAGACATATATGATATCATCAATAAAATGATACCAGTTAACAATGTGTCTGAAGTGGGGGCTCACATCTGCAAAGACCTGCTGATCCTCCCACAAGGCAAGAAAGAGATTAACATATGAGGTGGCTAAAGCCTCCCCTATCACTGTCCCCTGTGTCTGAAAGTAAACTTTTCCATCAAAGACAAAGTATTTGTGACAAAGCACAAATTTCAGAAGATGTAGAATAAACCTTTGAAGAGCATCTGATAATTCAAGGTCTATTGACATAAATTCCTTTACTGCTCATATCCCATATTCATGATTAATATACATATTTAAGGAACTTATGTCAATTGTTAACTACTGATATTGTGTGTGCCAATCAAAACTCTCCATTTTCCTAATGATGTCCATACTATCCTGTATATAACTATTTTTGAAACCATTTTTTTAATATATTGATCCACAAATCTGGAGGCAAGCACACTGAGCGACCCAATGCCTGAAACAATGGGATGCCCAGGAGGGTCCCTCACAGACTTATGGACCTTTGGGAGGGTATAAAATGTAGGAATGATGGGATGATTTATTTTCAAAAATTTACAATTATCTTCCATAATAAGCCCACTCTCAAATATTTTCTCTATCATTTCATCCAGAATACGTTTACATGTGTCGCATTAAAGATGAGGGATTTAAAACATTTCTGGTCATGAAATTGTTTCTGAATTTCTGCAAAATACTGACTAGTATCTTGAACAACAATCATTCCACCCTTGTCTGTGTTTTATTGTAATCTCTAGCATCTGTTTTAATTCTTGCAATGCCTTGTGTTCACCAGCAGACAAGTTGTAGAATGATCTACATTCACTTAGTTTCAATAACTTATTGATATCACTTTATGCAACCTTTTCATATTATTTGATTTTAGAATGATGGGGGGGAGGGTTAATAGAACATAAAGTACTTTTTGCCTTTAAACCACTGTCTTTCTCAGCTACCCCCCTCAACACACACACACAACTCATTCTTTCAATTGTTCCCTAAGTAACGGACATCAAAACATCTTCATCACTCATTATATTTTCAGCACAGCTTGCAGAATTTTCATTCACATCAACACTTATCCCACACATTGCCTCAGATTCTTCTTGATTAAGCCATTCTAATGCCAAGTCTAGGTTGTAATTTATACGTAAATCTGGGCTTACTCTGTCCTCCATTGGTGTATGTATGGGTTGCACATATTCATGGGTGCTTTTAGTTCCATTGGCTACTAAATCAACCTATTGTAAAGCCCCTATCTCATTAGTAGTATTTATATGGTCATATAGCCAATAAGAGTCCCATCCCAATGGTGCAATTATTTTGTCGCTAACAAAATATCATAAATCCAGTTTCCTGACAAATTTAAGTGTTCATTTGTAATTTAAAGGGATTCACTTCTGCTGTTGGTACAAATGCTAGTCCTTTAGATAACACAGAGACTCTATCTGCAGCTAATTCTACTGATGAAATTTTATGAACAGGTGTATTTGACACTAGTTCCTGGTCATTTGCCAAGTGGACATCCTGGAGCTCTCACCTCTTTCCTCTTTCTACCCCCCCATGTTTTCCTCTTCCTCCAGTATTTGTTGTTTTTGGTTTGGCACCCATCCCCTCCTGCTCTTCTCTACAGTCCTTTTTTTCTAAAAAATATACTTGGTGCTGGTCTCCCTGATTATTCCTATTTAATCTTTGATTAGTATTTCTTATATTTCTGCTCATAGATCATCCCCTGTTGACAGACTTTCCTGTGCCCCTTGATTTTGTGGGTCTAATGTCCCAAGAAAACACATTATTTGCTTTGTGATCTCTTTCATCATGATTAAATGAAGTCTTTTTACTGTCTTTCACTTTTATATCCTTTTTTTAATTTTTTTATTTAATGTATGATTCAGGAGACAGTATTCCTCAGAGGAGGCAAATTGCTCTAAATGGCTCTTTAAATCTCCAACAGATATCTTTTTTCTTTCATAAGAGTGCTTGTTCTGCTCTATGATCATTCTCATAAGTTCTAAAGAGTAATACTCAAGGGAACCCTCCCAGCATTCTTTAAGATCAGGATCTAGGGTGCCAGAGGAAGGTGTTTTATACACTCTCAGATCTCTCAGTACTCTTTTCTTACTTTCATACTGTTTCAACAAAACCCCGTCATACCACTGATTTATTTCTTGAATTTTTTCTAGTGTTGCGAACAAAGTTTTTAATTTACTGCTAAGTGATTCTTCATTTGTTGAATTTGTAGCTAGACCTTGTAGAGAATCAGGTCTGTTAACTTTCACAATTGTATAATTGAAGATTCAGGGCTCTGCCCCTAATGCTGCTGCTCCTCCAGCATGACTGCTGCTATTTTCTTCTGCCGAGTTCTGTGTTCCCCTTGTTGGTGTATCTATTGGCTTTCTGTCTATACTACAAATGTCTGATCAAAAAAATGAGGACTTCTAGAGAATCATACTGTGCAATGGACTTTTGTGCTTGCTTCATGCCACTGGGTGCTGTGGTTAATGCTGCAGTCTATACCGACTCACTACAAACAAAAAAACAAACAAAACATGCACAACCGACTGTTATCAAACCATCAGATGCCTCAACCTGGAATCATAAAGCAAACATAAAAGTGGCATATGCACTGTAGCTGCAGTACTTTAATTATTTTATTTCATGCAGTAATTCTTCACTACCAAATACCCCTATGTAGCGCCTCTAACAAGCTTCATCAGGGCAGTGTTTGAACTCATAGAACCATGTGTTTAAATAATGATCTTATTTGCATATTCACATGAAAGTGATAACAATTTCAAACACATGATAAAGTGCAGTTAAGTGCTACATCACAATCTAATTAGGGATATTAAAACCCCATAACGTGTTATTTCTGTAATGACAGCTTTAAGACTACATTAGTTAAAAAGAAAGCTGATCTAAATTGACTAGAGGGCATGGGATGAAGTTGGAGGGAGGACGATTCAGAGGAAACGTGAGGAAGAATTTCTTCACAGAACAGGTGGTGGACAAGTGGAACACCCTGCCAGAGGAAGTGGTGGGGCTGAAACAATCACGGGATTTAAGAATGCATGGGATAGACATAAAGGAATTCTGGAGGTCAGGGGTAAGGGGCAACAGACTTCTAGAAAAACATAAACTGAACTTAGAAGCTCAAATGGGCAGACTGGGTGGGCCATAGGCCCTTATCTGCCGACACTGTCTATGTATCTATGTATCTATGTATAAAATCAGGTCAAGCATTTACTCACTATGGCTATTCCTAAGGCACTTACTTAATAATTGTTTATTTTTTATTTAAATCTGGACAATGTCCTAAACTGGTGACCACGACCATAACTTTATATTGATTCTAATGTGATCATAAAAAAATGGTTTATTAAATATACATTAATAAAAAGACTATTCTTCTCCATGCTCCTAATGTCATAAACCAAAAAGTAAATAAACCATATTGGAATGGGAGGTGGGGGACAATTTTGATTCCATTAAACTCATACCCTATAAAAAGAGCATTTGTAAATAAGTTATTCTTTATCTATAGAGTGCCCTATCCTTGTGGCTCAGGGTGCTTTACAATATACAGACAGTGAACCGTGGGTCAAATACATATTTCAGAAAAACACAATAACTAAATTAATAGCAGAATCATTAAAATAAAATTGCAGTAGTTAAGCACACAAAAAACAATGTGAATTAGATCCCAAAGGCTTCTCAGAAGAGATGTGCTATCAGACCCCACTTAAAGGTCTCCAGTGAGGGAGTCTTCCTTAAGGACCTTGGAAGCAAATTCCACAGGACTGGTGCAGCCACTGCAAATGCATGATCACCAGATGTTTTAAGCCAGGCCCTGGGAATTGCTAGGTGGCCTTCCTCGGAGAAGTGGAGTGAGCACTGAGAGTGGTAGAGAGTCAGGAGATCACTCAGATAGCCAGGACCCAGACTGTATAGGGTTTCATAGGTCAGTAGGCACACTTTGAAGGAGATTCTCTACTTTACTGGCAGCCAGTGCAGCTCTCGCAACATCAGGGTCACATGACACAACACCAGAAAAGACTAGATTTGCTGGCATAAAGCACCTAGCTTCACCTGAGCTCTTTTCTTCTAGAGTTTGTGTGAAAGGATAGAGCAAGGAGCAACATTAACAGAGCAAGAAGAAACATTAAGGCTTATTTTGGCTAAGCAGAGTTACTGTTGTGTTACTGTTTTGTTTTGTGCTTACAGGATTTATTTCTGTTTTGTGCTTATAGGTTGTAGAGTGTACTGCTTTATTTTTCTCTGATTGAAATTGTTCTTGCAGGGTATATTCTCTTTTAAATTGTTGTGCAGATTGTCTTGCTGAAAGGAAGGAAAACACTCACCAGGATGGTGGGTCAGAGCTGTAGCTGATTGTTTCTGGAAGGTACAGACTTGGTTCTGCCCACCTGCCCCTCACCCCACCCACCCCAAGTGCATCATTTCCTTATACCAGAGGTTCTGACATCATCCCCCCAAAAGGGCAAAGGACATATACCTGTCATAACTGTAACAGCCCAGCACACTGCATAGGGGGTAGATGCAAGCACATGCTCACACACACTACCAAAAAAGAAAAAAAAAACTAAACAGAAAGGGAGAGAGACATGTGGGCAGTAGTGAAATGCACTGGCTGTGGGGCAGCAGTCTTTTGGGAGATGTTCTGGAGGCTGTGATTCTGCCCTATTTGCATGCACCTCTCTGGTGTGAGGAGGAGCTTACCCATCTCCAGGTGGACCTGGTGAGGATTTGGGAAACCTCCTCCCTCACCCATGGACCACCAGGCCCACTACCACTGCCTCAGAGGTTGCCAAGAAAAAGGAGCAGTTGGATCAAGGTGGGTTCAGGAAGAGTGAGGGTGGTAGATCAGAGGTGCATCCCTCCAGTTGAACCTGCCAACAATGCATATGTCATTCTGGTGGAGCATGGTTTCTCTATGGAGACACCTGCAGTAGAGACCATGGAGGATGCTGTGAACCTCCACAGAGGAGACCAAGAGGAGGGTGGTAGGAGACCCACAGGGGAAGGAAACAACTCCTGGTGGGAGACTCAATCATTAGGAGGGTAGAACTGGGGGAAGGGGAGAGGAAGGTAAGGTGCCTGCCTGGTGCCATGGCTGTGAGAGACAAGATGTGAATCCTCAGGATCGTGGGAGCAGTAGAACAGAAGAGGGAGCTGGACATCATTTTCCACCTGGGGACAAATGACCTGGTTGGGAATGGAATCAGAGCAACGCAAGAGGAGTCTGTAGAGTTGGGGAGGTGCCTTAGACAAGTAGCATGCATGGTAACTTTCTAGGAGGTGCTGTCTGTGTATGGCATGGGTGAGGCTCGGGTACTCCACACCATGGTATTCAATAAATGGTTGAAAAACTGGTGCAGAGCTCAGGGTTTTGGCTTCACTGGGGACTAGGGATCTAACTGGAGGGATGCAGGCCTATACTGGTGCAATGGGCTGCATCTGTCCGGGAGGGGAACCAGGATCCAAGGTGACAGGTTTAAAGGCTTCATTGGCAAGCATTTAAACTAGCCAAGGGGGGAGGCACTGAAAAGAAGCATGGAAATCCCAGCCCCCCCCAAAAGCAGGGTAGCTAGTGAGGTAAACACTAAGGTAGAGAAGTCAATAAGGAGCAGGACAGGGATCAATGGAGAAAAAGGAAAAGACAGTAAGGACATGGATGGGGCTAAAAGGGGTAAAGCTATCAAATAATGGAGAGCGATGAGTACCAGTGCATGTAGTCTGGGTAACAAGCTCCCTGAACTAGTGGCCTTGATGGAAGAGGGACACCTGGATAGTGTGGCAATCACAGAAACATGGTACACAGAGAACCATGACTGGGATGTCAACATACCAGGGTACACAATCTACAGGAGGGACAGGAAGGGTAATGAGGAGGAGGAGGAGGAGGAGGAATAGCTCTCTACGTAAGGGAAGGGATCAAAGCAATGGAACTAAAGGGTAAACAGGGAGGAGAGGAGGCACTGTGGATCACCCTGGAGACAGGAAATGGCACCACAATCCGTAAAGGGGTTGTATAAAGATCCCAGTCTCAGGGGAAGGAAATGGACAAGGACATGATAGAAGGCATCCTTAGAATGGCAGAAAAGGGGGAGATATTGTTGATGGGGACCTGAATATGCCAGATGTTAACTGGAGCACCTTTGCTGCAGCCACATCCAAGTACAGAGTAATTCTTGATGCCCTACAGGGGGGCCATGCCTCAGACAGCTAGTGTTGGAACCCACTTGGGAGGGATAAATTTTAGACTTGGTACTCTCAAATGGGGACAGAGAGAGGATCTCAGATTTAGAAGTGGGTAGCTATCTGGGAACAAGTGATCAACAAACAGTGTGATTCATGATAAACACAGCCGTAGAGTCAAGTCACACAAAGGTGAGGATATTGGACTTTAGGAGGGCAGACTTTGGCAAAATGGGGGAGTGCCTCAGAAAAGCACTAGCAAACAAACAAGAAGGTGGGGTGGAGGAACATGGGGAAAAATCAAAGCTGCCAGCACAGAGGCAACAAGTCTTTGTGTGAAGCAAATAAACAAAACAAAATGAAGGAAAAAAACACTATGGTTCTTAAAAGAGGTGGAGGGGAAGGTTAGGGAGAAAAAGATAACATTCAGGAAGTATAAGGACACACAGAAGGAGCAGGACAGAGAACTATACCAGTTAAAGCAGATGGAAGCGAGGAAGGCAGTCAGAATAGCAAAGGCCCAAACCAAGGAAAAGACAGCCAACTTAGTTAAGAAGGGGGAGAAAACCTTTTATAGGTACATTAAGGAGTGAAGAAAGACCAGGGGAGGAATAGTGAGGCTTAATAAAGGGGAGTGGGTTGAGAGTATTGGGTGACAGTGACCAAGCAGAGATACTGAATGAATACTTCTGCTCAGTATTCACAAAAAAGAGGAGGAGGCACCTAAACCAAATAATAGAAGCACACTGGATAGGGGGGTCGATACCAGTCCATTCACAGAAGAAAGGGTCCTGAAAGAACTCCTAAAAGTGAAGGTGGACAAAGCAATAGTACCTGATGAGATTCACCCCAGAATTTTAAAAGAACTAAGGGGAGAACTAGTGGCACCACCGACTACCCTTTTTAACAAATCATGGGAGGAGGGTGTGGTACCTGAGGACTGGAGGAGGGCAGAGGTGATTCCCCTTCACTAAAGTGGGAGCAAGGCAGAGGCAGAAAACTACAGATCTGTCAGTTTCACCCTAGTGGTAGGGAAAATGATGGAATCACTTCTGAAAGAAAGAATTGTTGAGTAACTAGAGGCCAACAAGGCACAGGACCCAAGGCAGCATGGATTCACAGCAGGAAAGTCATGTCAGGTGAATCTAATAGATTTCTTTGACTGGGTGACCAAAGTAGAAGACCAGGGAGGGGCTTTGGACATGACCTGCCTAGATTTTAGAAAGGCATTTGACACAGTCCCACACAAAAGCTTAATAAACAAGTTAGCCAGCTTGGGAGTGGGTACCAGGGTGGTATCCTGGGTAAAATATTGGCTGGACAATAGGATGCAGAGGGTAATAGTAAATGCAGTTCACTCCAAAGAAAGGGGAGTTACTAGCAGGATACCGCAGGGTTCAGTACTGGGATAGGTCCTCTTTTTTGTCTTTATAGGTGAAATTGCAGAGGGACTGGAAGGAACAGTATGCCTCTTTGAAGATGACACAAAGATCTACAACAGGGTTGATACACAAGGGGGGGTTAGAAAGGATGAAAAGGGACTTAGCAAGGTTGGAGGAATGGTCAAACGTATGGCAGCTTAGATTCAGTGGAAAAAAATGCAAAGTAATGCAGCTGGGAAATAAAAACTCAAGGGAAGAGTACACAATGGAGGGAGAGGTATTAATGACAACAAAAATGGAAAGGAACCTGGAGGTAGTCATAGCAGATGACCTAAAGGTAGGCAAGCAATGTGAGAAGGCAGTAAGGAGGGTTGGGGAGATACTGGGATGCATAGGGAGAGGCATCACCAGTAGAAAACAGGAAGTTGTTATCCTTCTGTACAGACAGTTGGTGAGACCCCATCTGAAGTACTGCGTGTAGTTCTGGAGACCCCATCTCTGCAAGGACATAGACAGGGTGGATGCAGTCCAGAGGAAGGCAGCTAAAATGGTGCAGGGTCTGCACCAGAAGCCATATAAATAGAGACTAAAATAGCTTAATATGTATACCCTCGAGGAAAGGAGGGAGAGGGGGGACATGATAGAAACTTTCAAGTACCTCAAGGGAATCAACGAAGTCCAAGAGAGTAGCATCTTTCAGAAGAAGAGATGTGCAAGAACAAGAGGGTGCAATATGAAGATAGAGGGGGGATGACTCAGGGGCAACGTGAGGAAGTATTTTTTCATGGTGAAGGTGGTGGATGCATGGAACGGTCTTCCTGAGGGGTTTGTGGGGTCAAAAACTGTGGGGAGATTTAAGAATGCATGGGACAGACATAAGGTAATTCTAGTGGGAGGTAGGAGGAAGTAGGCTGTTGGTAAAGCTAGGATCTGCAGCTTATCCGATATGTAGGGAAATGAGCAGACTGGGTGGGCCAAGCGGTCTTTATTTGCCATCAAAGTCTATGTTTCTATGTTTCTGGGAATGCCTGTCAGTATCCTGGCTACCCATTCTGCACTAGCTGCAGGCAACGTAGGACCCCTCCACTAACCCCAAGATAAACAGCATTACAGTACTGAAGTCTGGGATCACAAATGCATGCACCAGTGAGCATAGGTCCTCTGGTGAGATAAGGGCTTTGATCCGGGTGATATTTCTCAAGTGACAGAAATCCCTCCAGATGATCGATGTCACTTGTGCCTCAAAAGTCAATCCTTCATCGAGGATAACACCCAGATTTTTCACCCTTGGGGTGACTGCCAATGGGGTGAGGCCCAGCATCAAGCTGGAGATCAACCTAGCAGTCTCTGCTTCTCGCTGTTGACCAGGCTCAATCATTAGTGCCTCCATTTTGTTTGGGTTGAGCTTCAGCCAGCTAGAGGACATCTTGTCTTGGATCTCGGCAAGGCATGCATTTGGTACCTTCACAGCACCAGCAGTCCCAGGTGCAAAAGAGATATACAGCTGGGTGTTGTCTGCATAGCAGTGGAAACCCATGCTGTAGCATCAGATGATCTCACACAGGTGCAGTGTGTACGCTGCAAACAACATGGGTGAGAGAATCAAGCCCTGGGGGATTTCACATGGCAGGGGCCTCAAGCGAGAGGAGACACTTCCCATTACTACTGTTTGCATCCTGCCAGTGAGAAAGGAATCAAACCAGTTGATGACAGTACTGCTGTGTCCACAAAGTCCCTTAAGGTGATCCAACAACACACCATGGTCTACGGTGTCAAAAGCTGAGGAGAGATTGACGAAAACAAGAATTGATCATTCACCTCTATCTCTAGTCCTGGGAAGGTCATTATTCACCCGGACTAGTGCCATTTCAGTTCTGTGCCTCCACCTAAATCCAGACTGAAGAGACTCAAAGATGTTGAAAGCCATGTGGTGGACTTTGAGCTGCAGTGCCACAATTTTCTCAATAACCTTGCCCAAAAAGGGCAGATGATGAGTCTATATTTTGACAAGATGTCGGGGTCAAGAACTGTTTTTTTTTTCAGGAGGGGCCTCACCAGCACCTCTTTCAAAGCATCTTATATTTGTTACGCCATCAATGTTTGTGTTTTGGAAAATAACTGTCCCATAACCCAATTGGGTTCATGACATTAAGAGCATCGGGAAGCTTAGCATTTTTATTAATATACTGTATATTTAATAGAGCAAATGAGTTTTATGATCATATGAGAATCAATATAAAATTATGGCCTTGGTCACCAGTTTAGGACATTGTTCAGATCTAAATAAAAAAATAACCAATTAATAAGTGGATGCCTTGGGAATGGCTTTACTGAGTAAATGTTTGACTCAGTTTTAAATCAGCTTTGTTTTTAATTAATGTAGTTTTAAAGCTGTCATTACAGAAATAACTCTTTATGGGGTTTTAATATCATTAATAAGATTGTGATGTAACACTCAGCAGTAGTTTATCATGTGTTTGAAATTGCTATCACTTTCATGTGAATATGCAAATAAGATTGTTATTTAAACACACAGTTCTAGTTCAGACACCACACCCTGACCAAGTCTGTTAGAGGCACTATGTAGGGGGTTTTGATAGTGAAGAATTACTGCATGAAATAAAATAATCCAAATACTCCAGCTATGGTGTGTGTGCCACTTTTTTGCTTGCTTTTTGGGTCATGCAACATATGCCACCAGCTGGGATGACATATGTGCCAATACTCAGTGTGCACTGTGCATCATGCACAATACATTGTCCTTGTGAGCACAGCACACTGGCATACTCATCTTATGCACTGTTGTACTACATTCTGGTGGCATACTCCATAATTCACAGGGACACCTTCATGTATACACAGTGCCGTTTGTGTCTGCTGCATTCCTGTGCCAAAGGACATGGACAGAGGTGTATGCCTTTACTGTTAATATGCCAGTATGACCACCTCCTGCATCAGCCATGTTCCTGAGTGTACCTTAAGGACCGAAGACTGAATAGGTTCTTTGAGGAAGCTGTAGATAGGAAGAAATGTGGCAGACTGGATGGGCCAGTAAGTTCTTATCTTCTGGCATCTTCTATGTTGCCATGTTTCTATGTTAAAAGGTCAAAAGTATGCCATTTTTTTTCATCCACACTGTGCTGGACATGCTGCACCGCACCTTGTGTAGCACTGTCATACCACATGTGGGGTCTATACTTCACAGCACATGTTATTGTGTACTGTTTCGACAATTTTGGCAAACACCAATAACAACACATCTGGAAGGGTGGTCAGGTACATTGTTAATGTCATCCACTGTGTAGGTACACATTGCCACATGCATATGTGCATACGTACCTTTCATGTGCTCAGTGAACATGCCGGCACTGTGTCTGCATTTGTGTGGATGCCCTTTGCATCACAACACTGAACAGGGTAAGGGACCCACAGGGTCACTGATCACACTGGGGTGGCTGTGTTGCTTGGGTGTGCACAAACACAAGACAAGCATGTCCTGCACCCACATGTGTCATGGTATTGCACCATGTTACTGCACCATGGTGTATGGGTATGCTTTGTTCAGTCATGGTGTCACTGTCACATGTATAAACTGTTGTGCATGCTATATGTTCTCACATTCTTATGATGTATGTTTTCCCTGTTTCAACAGGCTTCATCTCAGAGGCCCATGCACAGAAGTGACTTATGGAGCCCAGATAACCAGAGCTGTCCCACACATTATATCAGCAACCAGCAGAGGGCAACAGCCAACAGCCTTCTGTGAAGTGTCTGATTGAGTCTATGCCCAGGAGTTATGATGCTGGGCAGACATGCCTGTCTACTTCCCAAGGCAGTATGTAGATATGTACATGCACAGGCAGGGGTGTAGCCAGGGAGTTCAGATCTGCACACCAAATGGATTCACTGCTACCCCTCACCCCCATTGTTAGGGTGAGCTACCCCACCCCATGGTGTAGCCAGACAATATACAAATGTACACCAGGACTGTGTTTGTTGCCTCATTCGGCACAATAAATACAACCTTTGTAGCTCATGACAATGGTTGTCGCCATGCATGGGAAAATACAAATGCCATGCATTGCTCACTAACACACCAACATACCAGCCCACAGCCTGTAAAACTGTATTGTCCTTGGGATGCAAAGACAGTCTTATTGACCAGTCCTTTGAGTGTCGACTACTATGAATAAAATTACAGAAAGGTTCAGCATTGTCTTTGTTAGGCTTCATGGAAAAAGGAAACAGTTCAGAGCCTATTTGCTAACCCCCCTTAAATAAAATAGCACACCATGGAGTGCTTGGAGTATGCCTGCCTACACCCATGCTATGTATCCTTCCTGTTGTTTGCCTTTCTGTATTGTTGTACTGCACATGCACATGTTGCCACCTGTAGCCAGCCTGGTTCAGGTGTAGTTTTGGGTACCCCACACACTACTTCTCAGCGTGTCAGTGTGGTTCAGTTGATAGCACATCCACCTCTGGACCAGAAGGTCGTGGGTTCTCATCACACACCGGGACTGGACTTGTGCCTAAAACACTGGCACCCTAGTGCAGTATTGTGGGGTGCTGTACTGCTGGGGTGTGCTGTCCTTTGGATGAGATGTTAAACTGAGGTCCATTCTACCCATCCTGGTGCTGTCCTGGTGAGTGTCCAGGTGGAAGTAAAAGAACCCAAGGCATTCTTCACAAAGAGTTGGGGACATTCCCAGTGTCCTGGCCTACATTCCCTTTCCCATAAAAAAATGGTTCATGCAATTGTCCAGGCTGTGTGTGGGTGTTGATGTGCAATATGGCTGCCACTACACATTCAGTCACTTCACTACCAATCTAGCATTGCTTGTAAAGTGCTTTGGGATACACTGTGTAGGAAAAGTGCTATATAAATACTGATTCTTCTTCTTCTTCTACTGATGGATACATGGCAGTGGCCAATCAGAGTTGCACACAGTATCAGTATTGTGTGTGTGGTTGGTGCAATGTGCCACCATGGTACTGGCCCTATGGCACTCACTGCCAGCACTGTAGGGTGCCACATACATTGCACAGCATTACAACATGGGTTACGCATCTGTGCATTATTAATGGTTGCATACATTGCTGACTATGTTCAGCATGTGGGTGCATTGTGTCTGTAGCACTGTGTGTGTAGCTGTGGGTCTCACTGCTCTGCCTGTGTGCTCCTGCACCAATGTCGTGTGTGCTGATGGCATGTGTGTTGCTGGTTTGCAGGGTGTACATACTCCATACGTATTGCTGTATGATGAGGCATCCTTGTATGGCACCATGCTAAAAATATCCTTCTACAGGTGTATCCATACAGGTCATAGTGCCCACAGACCATACAATGCAGTACAGTTTAGTCAACATATACTGGGCTGTGCATGTATGTGTTCTGCTGCCACAGTACCCCCTTATACCATTTCACTCATCATGTATCACTTTTATCCCCTGTACAACACACCGATCTACTGTGCCCATACAGCACCACAGCTGCAACAGTGCAATGCAAATAATACATGCTAATGTGCTTTACCTTTCATGCCCTACCCATGTGGCAGCAGTCCATGATGGCCTGCTCAGTTGTGACAGCCACACCACAGTAATGCCACCAGCAGAGGCAGTGTTTGGCACAAGTGAACCAAGCAGCCGCTTGGGGCATCAGTACAGATGGGGGGGCACTAAAGTAGAAATTATAAGAAGAGATTAGCTTGAAATGCAAATAATGTTAATATTAAAACCAAAATTATTGTTGTCACCATTGTATCTGTAGATTTTGTAACCAATTTCTGGATGTGGGTGGGGCAAATCAGAGGAGATTTGGTGGTGGGAGCAGTGAAAGGGCACCACAAATACTTCTGCTAGGGACACCATTAGGTTTCAAACCAGTCCTTGGCATTGGACATGGTAGCAGGAAGTGTACACATCAGCCACTCAGACACTGCTGTGTAATACATGTTGTGTACAGTAACGTGCCTCACAGATGGATGTGTCATTATGTACACCACAGGTGCATGTTATCCTCCACATGGGCGATGTGTGCATTGGCACTGTGGACTATGTCCAAGGTACACCTACCAGATGTCCTTCAAAGGACACCTGCCACTTGTAGCCCTTAACTTGTGGGCATGTTTGTAACACATGCTGATGTCATTTCATTTGTTATTTCAGGCACTGCTCCACCACAGGTGGCCCAATGGTGCCAGACACAGTTGATGCCTGTGCTGTGGTGCTCACTGTTCCACGGACATGCAATGCATGGTTTGCTGGAGGAGGCCATGCAGCTTTTACATGCTATTGTGACCTTCCATGTTGGGTCCAGACAGTCAGTGGTGCAGTGCTGGAACTGGCCCCTGGGGAAGGTGCCCCTGGTGAGTAGGAGCAATGGGGCACACAAAGAAGACAACAGGACCGTTTCTGCAGTGTTATGCATAGGATACTACAATTGTTGTAGACATTTTGCCATTCCTCACTAGTTTTTTTTGGGTCAGTTTGATATTTAGTCCTGTACTGTTTGGCCGTTTGCCATATTGTTTTTACATTTGGGCTGTTTTCCAGAGTATGTTTCTTTCATTCCCAGCAGTCTGCCTTTCTTAACTGTTTTTGTTGGCCGGTGGCCATTTCTATCTTGCTGTTTGCAGCATGATTAAAGTGACTGTTCCAAGTACCCTTGCATCTGTCATCTGTCTGGTTGCATGGTCTAACTGGGCTTATTCCTTGTGGGGTGTTTTGATAGCGCTGCACTCTGCCATTCAATAGCCCGAAGAATGCTGTAGTTATACGTGTGTAGTGCTCATTATGGGAGGCTTATGCTGCATTTTGTCAGCTGTTTTGTGCTTGGTACTACATCATGCTATATTGGTACATTGTTTGTGGATGCAGATTGGGTTTGCAAACATTTCAGTATACTGTACACCACTTTAGGGCCTGGCACTAATTTGCACAAACTAACTTCTGTTAGTTTGCATGCAAATACCAGTGGCTTCAAATACCCAGGTGAGAGTGTTCATTTTTGTTATTTTTTTTGTTTTCCTATTTGCCTCTGAAATTTAGCACCCCAGAATAACTTGACCACTACCTTAGATCCCAAGGGATTACTAAACCTGCTTGACCGAACCAAACTTGGCACAGTGCTCCTGCTGGATTCAGTAGCTTCTACTTGAGAGTGGTAGGACACTGCACACTAGAACCAACAGAACGTATGTCATTAAACCAGCCTGATTCAACTAGATTAAGCATTCTAACCCCGCCCGAGTGATCACAGTGGTGGGAGTCAAAACCAGTAGTCCAGCCCTGGGAAACAGCAGCACCAGGGTGGGTGCATCAGCACATACTTTGCCCATCCTCCAGCTTCCTGCAGAGGGTCTGGGGGCATACCATGAGCCCAGATGGCTAGTTCCTTCCTTTCTCATTCCTCCTAACCAAGGAATGATACTGAATGTGCTTACAGCTGACTTTGTCATTGAAGTACAGCCTCATTGCCCTGCAGTAAAGTGTAGAGGGTGCTCGCCTACCCATTCATAGCTTCTGTCCACTGGCAGTGGTATCACTTTTTCCACACCTCCCCTGTGGCCTCCATTTCATGCACATTTTCTTCAGTCTGCATTTCCTTGCTGCACCTGTGCCTTTGTATTTCTGTGTTTGTTAGAGAGGGACACAGTTCTGTGCTAACTATCCTCCCCCTCATTCAGCCCCAGAATTAGCTGTTTCTACTTTATCTGCACTCTTAGTTCCTGTCATTCAGATGACGGCCAGTCAGTGTGGTGAGAGGATGGTCTATGCCGGCTGCCATTCAACACTCTGCCTACTGATGAAGATGGGCTTTGCTAGGGTGAGCTGGGTGCCAAAAAGGGGGTGGATGGCCATGGGTGCTGAGTGTGTGAACTGGGGAGGGGGGGTGCATGAATGCTGTAACAAGGATCAGGCTGGGGAGGTTACTACTTAGCTACCCGGGAATTGTACAGTTGTATCCTGGGCTTGGGGGGGGGGTCACAAGACTACCAGTAGGAGTTTGACATAATTGTGATATTTCTGATGGGTATCAGGTGAGGGATGGTGTACACTAGACTGCCAGGGAGGGTTTGGTATGATTCTAAAATTTCAGATGGGGTTTTGGAAAGGAGGTGGAATGTGCCAGTAGAATGTCAGGGGATTAGATTTCATAATCATGAGGACTGGAGCGGGGGGGGGGGGGAGGTACCACTAGACAGCCAGAGATTTCTTTGTTAGAGATCCGGAAAGGTTGGGACAACAGCTGAAGCTCTGCACAATACCTCTGTGCATTTCTGCATGGAAGCATTGAACAGAGCTGGCAATGACCACATACTAGAATACAAATGGTACCCTTAGCACCTTGCATGCCACATGTGGTCATTAGCGTGCCATCTACTGAATATAGCTCACAGAAGTGAAGGCGCTATCCAGTTTGGGATGCACTATCCTTTTTACTCCTAGGTGCCTGTTGCCAACGGGAGTCAGAGGTGTACCATGCATAAGCGCTTTGTACAATGCTACTGCAGCAGGCTGTTCATAGAGGCAGCACCTGTATGAAAACTGTATGCCTTGCTAATGTTTGCACGTGGTTTCATGTGCAGGGCTCTGTTTTGCAAACTGCAGCTCACTGCTTTTGTTGTTGTCAATTTTTATTGACTTTAAAATAGACAAAGGTACAGCAGTGCAACTGTATCAATGTACAGAAGAAAAACAAAAGCATCACACTTGCAAGAGACACTGAGGGCATTTTACAGATATATTTTTGGGCCCATACCCCTTGTGAATGAGACATTTTTTGTGCTCATTTTTTTCACATAACTAACTGGAGTGATTGAAATGACTAGGTAAGCTGTACTTAACTGCACACAAACTATGGAAGTGATTTAAATATTAAAAGACTGAGACTGTTTGCAGAAAAAGAAACTATATTAGAAAAATTCGACTCACAGAAACAATAACAAACAAAACAATGGCAGCAAAAATGAAATGCAATCATCCAAATCCCCTTCAAAGTAAAATAAATATATGCACTGCTTTAGATTTAACATGTATGATGAAGGAGTATTCCTGAAATGGCATGGTGTTCAATGCACAGCAAGACCACTGCAATGGTGGAAAGCAACCATGCTGTCAGTCCCATCACTGACCTGGCTTCTGAGCAGCAAGTTCTTTCAGTAGAGAGAAGATTGTCTCCTGTGATTTTTTCCATCTTGCAAATCTCCTCCAGTGTGGAACCCTCCTTCACTTATCTACCTCTGGCAAGGGTTTCTGATCAGCAGGTGTCTCAAGCACGGGATCCAGTGCCAGGACACGAGGCATGCTTCATCGTGGTGCTTCCTTTGTAGATTGCTCCCTCACCCCAGAGCCTCTGTGCAGCTCTGCCGTCTCACTGTTGCTTAAAGGCTGTATCCATCTGGCCTTGCACAGCCTCCCTCTCCTCTGAATTTCTTCTTATTTTATTCATTTATTTATAGAACATGTTGGAATTGCAAACCTTTGAGTCAGAGACTCCTTTACAAAGGCTCCACGTTGTAAGACAAACAGTTGTACGTACAGTAAAGACATACATAGGAATGCATAGCTGGTTACAGGCATGAGTTATACAATACAGGATGGAAAATAAAGACATGCATTAGGAATGCATAGCTGGTTACAGGCATGAGTTATACAATATAGGATGCAAATTAAGGATAAGAGTGGGTTCCCTAGGCAGGCAAAATAAAAGGTAGAGTGTAGGCAGGATGTGAGTCCATTGTCAAGAGGGTAGGGTGACTGGTGGAAGGGCACCTCCTTAGATAGCAGGAAAATGGAAGCCCCACCCAGCTAGTAGCAGTCACAGGTGCTAGTGGAACGAAGATGTTCCCTAAGGAGGGTTTTGAAAAGACCTAGCTTACTTTCAGTAGTTATTGCACTGGGAAGAACATTTATCCAGTGGGGTGCCCTGTAGCTGATGGTTCTCTGGCATAGTGTAGTTCTGCACTGAGGGGTCAAGAAGGGAGATTTGGAGGAACTGCGGGTGGTTTTTAGCAATGGTGCAGGTTGCAGGAGGGTGGAGAGACCCAGGGGAGTAAGCCCAGAGGAGATCTTTTTGGTGAGTAGGCAAGTTTGATACTTAAGCCTTCCGTAAAAGTTGAGCCAGTTGGAACGACTATACAGGGAGCAGGTGTGTGTAGTCTGGTCACAGCCTGTGACTAGGCAGTAGGCTTTGTTTAGGGACACTTTAATTCTGTGTAGGGAGGTGTTATCAGCAGCCCCATAGACCAGTATTCCATAATCAACTAGGGACAGTATAGAGGCAGAGACAGCGATTCAGAGGGCCTCGGGGGTGAGACAGTGCTTGTAACAGTGAAGCAGGCCAGTTCTGGTGTTGATAGCAGAACTTAGTTGGTGGATGTGTTCGTGATACTTAAGCGCTGAGTCGAAGGTGATACTGAGGTATTTGAAAGTGACAACCCGGTCAAGGTATTGATTGTGGGAGTTATAGATATGCAGTAGAAGGCCCTTGTATTTGATCTGGTGGTGTGTGTACACCATGGCTTTAGTTTTCTTATAATTTAACACCAACCGGTGGTCAGCAAACCAGGATTCAGCTGCACTGAAGGATTTTTGAAGGGATAGCTGGAGCACGTGGGGATCAGGGTGGGAGGAGTAAAGGACCACATCATTGGTGTATAGCAGCAGTTACCCAGAGCAGGATTTTGGGAGGGTGTTGAGAAATAGGCTAAAAAGAAGACACCCTAGTATGGACCCCTGGGGCACCCCTGATTTAACCTGTAGACTGGTGGAGAGCATGTTTTTTTTTTTTACTTGCTGAGACTTACCTGTAAGGTAGTCAACAAACCAGTTAATGGCGTTCTGGGAGAGACCAGAGAGGGTGAGGGTAGATTGGAGGAGGGAGTGGTTTATGGTGTCGAAGGCCTTCGATGGGTCAATAAAGACAGCTCCAGCCAGACATCCTTTGTCGAGGGCAGAGTGGATAGCGTTGGAGAACTCCAGCAGTGCAGATGTGGTGCTGTGTCTTTTACGAAAGCCGTGTTGTTCCCCACACAGAAGGTCGTATTTGTTGAGGTGTTCAGTGAGTTGGTCTGAGATAATTCTCTCCAGTGTCTTAGAGAGAGGGGGAGTATGGAGATAGGTCAGTAGTTTCCCAGTGCAGCACGGTCGCCACTTTTGTGAATGGGTGTGATGACTGTGGCCTTCCATATGACTGGGAATTTACCAAGGCAAAGGGAGTGGTTAAGAATATTGGTTAGGGGGACGAGAACAACGTCTAGGGTCAGGCACAGAAGTTTAAGGTCCAGAGTGTCACTGCTGAACTGGGAATTCCCTAGGACTTTTTGTAGGTGGGGCTTAGCCTCCCAGGGTATGAGGGTTTTGAAACCAAAGGAGGGTGTGGAGTGGGGAGTAGGACTCCAGTTGGGGAATCGAAGAAGTGGGGAGGGAGAACACTGCTGAGGTCCAAGAAGGAGGAGTTTAGGGTGTCGGCAATGAGTTTAGGGTCTGTGGAGATATTGCCATCAGTGTAAATGTGTAAATTTGGGTGGGGAAGCAGACATTCATTTCCCATTAAGCTGCTTTAGATTATCCCAGAACTTTCTGTACGAGCCCCAGGAGGAGGTGAGGGAAGCCCTGTAGTGCTCAGCCTTGGCTTTTTGTATATCCCACGTACGCTTACTTCTTGCTGCCTGATAACATTGTTTATTGGCAGGTTTGCCCATTTCAAGGGCTAGCTGCCAGAGGGAGTCACGATGATGCATCTGGTTTAGGAGAGACTGGGTGATCCATGGGGTGATGGGTCCTTTAACAATGCATTTAGCAAGAGGGGCAAATATGCTGCATGCCGAGTTAAAGGAGCTGATGAAATATTCAAGAGCGGAGTCTATGTCAGGGGCATAGTTAATGGAGGACCAGTCCAGGTGAGTAAGGTGGTGTTTTAATTGTTTCGGTTTACCAGGTTTAATTTGGCTTTGTTAATAAATTGTAGGTGGTGGTTTATTTACCTTAAAAGACTAGGTGCAGAGAACAGGTGAATGGTCACTTAGAGCATTCAGGAGCACTGAGACTCCTGTAATTCTGGAGGGGCGATTGGTCAGTACCAGGTCGAGCAGGGTAATAGAACCGGTCTTATGGTTTATCCTAGTGGGAGAGGGGACTACTTGTGATAGGTCCAAGGCAGCTATGGCATCTTTATACAAGGCAACAGAGTTAGATTGCCAGTTGATATTAAAGTCCCCAAGTGCTATACATTCTGTCTTTGGAGGCAGGAGGGAGAGGCAGTTAAGCACAGAGTGAAATGCTGGTGTTTGGTTTCAAGGAGGGATGTAAACTGAGGTGATGAAGAGAGGGGCCGTGGCCTTGCCCACACTGATTTTCAGGGTGAGAGCTTGGGTGCCATGTTCCAGTTGGGCAGGAGGGAGGGCTTGGGCCTGAAAGGAGTCACGGAGGTAGATGGCACAAACTTCCCCCATGCTTACTCCATCTGTCTCATGGAAGATGGAATACCCAGAGATGGCAACTGCAGAATTGAGGGTGTCTTTAGAGAGCCATGTTTCTACAAGGGAGAGAATATCAGGCTGGTGTTGGTCTATCCACACCTGTAGGCAATCAAGTTTTTTCTGCAGGCTACAGATATCAATGGACGCAAGGCTGAACCCACTAGTACGGTGGCAGGTCGGGTTGGGGGCAAAGGTAGGACCTGGGTTTGGGTGTATGTTCCATGACAGTAGAAGAAGTAGTAGAAGGAGCCCTAAGAAAAGTAAACTGGAGTTGCTTAGGGGGGCTGGGACCACAGGGGCTGTGCGGATTTGTTTGGCACTGACAACAGGGATGGAGAGAGCTAGAATATGTGGTGAGGCATAGAGGAGAGAGGGAAAGTGAGAGATTGTACTGGGGTGGGGGAGGTTATGGGGAGGGGAGAGGAGGCAACTGAGAGGCATCCATGGTAGCAGTATTGATAAAAGGGGGTTGGTAAGGGGGGGAGGGGTAAACACCGGTCAAGGGGGTTAGGAGCCAATGCAGGGGCAAAGGTCAAGAAGGGAATAGGGCAGAAAAATACGAGATTGGGCAGAAGGGAAACAGTGTCCATAGTGGTCTAAAAAGAGTGCCAGCTGAAGGTAAGAGTCACCACAGGCAGTGGTAAATGTGGGTGGAGAGAGGCTGAGCTGGGATAAGAGTTAATAAAGAGTGTTCAGTAATAAGGCTGCTTACTTGGTGCACTGGTAGAGTCATGGACTGTGGAGTAGAAGGTGCCAGGTTCAAGTCTAGGGAGAGGAGACTTGGCAGGAGCACTCCAGTGGAGTGAAAAGGACACAGGGTGAAATGGGATAGAGAAGAAATGGGTCAGGGCTACAGTGGTTGGAAAGGGAGAAAAATTATTGCAGGGATGGAACCACACTGACTCCTAGTGGCCACTCAGTATAACGAGCTAATGAAGAAATGGTAAAAGAGTGGTCACATGACCAGATTATGTCAATAGGTTGGGAGATGCCCCTGGGTGGGAGGCTGGGGCATGCAGAGCAGTTGACGTGAAGCGTCAATGGGCTAACACCCTCTCTAAAACTGCTGCAGGAGAAGGAGCGAATTACCTTTAGGGGCTCCTTGTCCCTCGCTATCCCCGCTGTGTGTTCTTGTGAAGCAGGCATCTAGAGTGAAGGGGATGGAGTTCCAGGGCAGCCTAAAGTAAGGAAAAATACAAAGGGAACAGATTAGTATGCAACCGGCGATGGGGGAGATGATCATTCCACCTCACAGACTCAGAAGCTGGGGCTGAACTGCGCATGGGCCGGCAAGTGCCACAGCACAGGGAGCCAAGATGAAGCTCAGCTGGAGACAGAGGAGAAAATGCTACCACCATGTGGTAGGCCTCATGCAGGTCCTGGGAGTCAAGTACAAAATAACTTTACAAATACTGGCTAGTCAAGAGCAGTTCTACGAATCAGCAGTTAACTTAGAAGCAGAGCAGAATCTAAGAAATACAGTGTACATGGTAAAAGCAGGGCTGCAATTAATACATTTGATAGCTGTAAAGGCAATTTCAAGGCACTTAAAAGTTCTTAAGGCTCTGGTACAACAGCAGGCGGATCCTGGTCCTGGAATCCGAATCCCAGGAGAGAAAAAACAATCTGTCCAGTTCGGAGGGCAGAAATGCCCTTAACATTAACAGCCTCTCTAAAACTGCTGCAGGAGAAGGAGCGAATTACTTTTAGGGGCTCCTTGTCCCTCGTTATCCCTGCTGTGTGTTCTTGTGAAGAAGGCATCTAGAGTGATGGGGATGGGGTTCCAGGGCAGCCTTTAGGGGCTCCTTGTCCCTTGCTATCTCCGCTGTGTGTGCTTATGAAGCGGGTGTCTAGAGATGCATGCTTTCTATTTTCTTGTGTTAATCTAATTTTCTGTTGGTCTTTTCTTTGTTTTTTCTGTTGTTTATCCTTCTTTTTCTTTCTCTAGCTTTTTTAGTTTCTTATTCTGTGCCTCATCATTTTCTCCTTGAGTGAGCTGACTGGTTTTGGTCCAGCATCTATCCTCACTCTCCTATATTAAAAGATAACATATACTGTATTACAAATAGTGGATACACAATGGCCTCATTCACAGTGCTACCCCCTTTCACTCCTTGCCTTGCTGAGTGATGGCATCCAGGGGGTGTGGACATGGCACAAGATACTCCTGTGTCTAAGGGTAATTAAGATGGAATAATGCTCATCTGGAGCCCCTTGCAAACAATCACCAAACAGTTTCATACTCTCCTTATCTGAAGGATCTTTGAGGTAAGAATACACCTGCATCAGAAATAACCACATGGATGCAGCAGGTGCTCTTGGATCTCCCTTTAATGAGGCTTCGAAGGTACAGAATACAACAGCGTACTTAATTTTGGGCCACAAGGACCCATCTCCAAATGTTCAGAACTGATTACACTACTACAAAAAGAGTGTCTGATGCACTGAATTATCCCAGTTACAGGTAAACCTGTAATGCATTTTCCTGGTCTCTCTGCAATGTCCCTGCAACATCTATATTGTGATACTTAAACAAGTTGGTACACCTCCTAGGTACCCCCTTAACTACTGAACCAGATTCGCAAATCCCTAAATGGAGTACTTAAGTGTGAGTGAAGGCTAATTATATGCGCATGAGAACTGGCATGTTTGACATGGCACCCTCAAAGTTAATTTAATTAACTAGGTCTATGCTGCTCTCTGGCTACCTAATACTTGTAGCAGCTGCCAATGTCTATGCACCTATAGCATTTGTGACATCAGTCAAAGCTCTGCTCACTCACTGCAAAACCTTGAAGGTCCAGTCTAATGGTGGGTGGGGGTTGGGGCGCTTCAGTGACTTTGAATGCCCACCTGGATACATATCTTCAGGGGTTCTCCCCAACATAAATAGGAACTTGCCAACTTTGTCCTTGGTAAATTCTTGCCTTGCCTTACTGACCCTGTTTTTTAAAACGGGTTCTCCACGACCCTTAACACACTTCCTAGAGGAGCAATACGCAGATGCCCGTCCACTCTACAGGGTAACACGCTTTCTGTCATAAAACCATTTTTAAAAACAGACTTGAGGCTAGCTTGCAGCAGTGTTTAAGCACGGTTTCCTTACATGCTTTGAAACCGTGCTTAAATGCGGATGGCGCCGTGTTTGCTCTAGTTAAAACATTTTAAGCACCTTAAAACATTTTGACTAGCCTGATGTGTACAGGGCCTAAAAGTTAAAGAAAAGTAAACTGGAGTGTGAACTCCCAGAGAAGATGAGGGGAACCAGGAGATTTTCAGAGTCAGCTAGAGGAATTTTTGGGACGGAGATTGAGAGCATGCCATGGCCTCTCAGTGTAAGAGATGGCCCTGCTCCTTGAAATTGTGAAGGACAGTTCGGTGGAGGTAACACTTTTAAATTGTTGCGAATAGGTGGTAATGACTCAAGGACTCCTGTAATGGAAGACTGAACTATCTACCTAGCTAAAAACTGGGCCAAAAGAGGGACTCCTAGGTTAAAAGTGGAGCCCTTTAAATGTAAGGCAGAGGCTCGAGGAACATTTGTTCTGAATGGAGTGCAATTGTCTCAGCTTTATTTGACTGTTTGGATTGAGCCCCTGTATAGCACTTTATAATGTTTGTTTGTCCTATGTGCTCTTATGGAATTTATTTTAAATAATTGTTTGCAGGTATTGTTATGTTTCTATCAAAGTTTGTAGTAGTGATTATTAATGACTGTGATCAGCCATTATAGGTCATGATTGGAAATTTTTCTTTTTTGAGTAAAAAATGCTCATTTTACTGTTAGGATATTGTTTCTAAAGTAATCCAGGTACACTATAAACATACAGAGGACTACAGTATATTGAATATAGAATGTATTAATTAGGAGACTGATGCCGAAACTCAGATGAATGTAATGAATGAACCAGATAGATTCTGATGGAGTCGCTTTGTGGTGAATTTGGGTTGGCTAGCTGGGTATGGCTATGGTAGCTTGACTCAAAAAGGTTGTTAATTTCTTTAGTAAGAGGTTCCCACTGCAGTATAGCAGTGAGGTGATAATGGAGTTAAAACACTTGGGCCTACTTCTGAATACAGTTTCAGCATATGTGATGAACTGACTCAACATATAGTTATGGATCCAGATTCTTGATCCGATATATGTAACACTTAGTGCAGACTGCCTTAAGGTGCTCAATTGGGTCCCATATAAGTGTGATATGGGGCAGCATGCACTGTGGGGTACTTCCATTGGGATCCTGGATGGATACAGAGCCAGAAGTACAGAGGAGTTTTATTCGGACCCTGTGACAGTGATCTTTTGACTCATGTGTGGGTCAAAGTAGCCACAAAGGCTGATAATAGTTTATAGAGCAAGGCAGAGTAACTGACACAAATTCGTCTCCGGTTTGAGGTAGTGAGGGACCTTTGAATGAGGAAGGTACAACTATGAGAGTCAAGTAGCTTTTAGGGAGAACCTGGTGGGCTACCTCTTAAAAGAAACAATAGTGGCCCTTGGATTTATGGTCAAATTAAATAAGAATAGTAAAGTGAAGGGCAGAAGGTCTAGTGAGACAGTATTTATAAATAATGATAATATATGATTAATTTGCCTACCAAAGTGGCTTTATGTAAGCAGAATAATGTTTAGTTTTATACTGTTTACAGATTTTATGAATCTTACTGTAGAAGTGAATGTTTGGATAAACTTATGTCCAGTGAATGTTAAATGTTCCTATGTTGTAATGGTTTAAATAACCGACCAACAATAAACTACTACTACTACAATAAACTTGCAAGATTTACATTATTTTGTAATTTAAAACCCCAACATTGCTTGATGTATAATAAACTAAACTAGTTATCGTCAGTGCAATGAAGAACTACAATTTGGTTAACAGCTACTGTACATTAAACAAGGAAAACCACCCACCTAATTGCAAAACTAGCTAGACCTCAACATAAATATTGTCTGGGGGGAAGAAAATCTGGACAGTTCACTGATCCAAAACTGAATTCCTCATACAGTCATTTGGAGAGGTTGAACGCAAAGGGTGCAGGCACCAAGAAAAAACAAGGGGATGAGAGGACATGTGAAGTTCAAGGGCAGTAGCAAAGCAAGATCGGGGGTCAGATGGAAGGGGTATGCCTTAATACCAGGAGCCTAGGTAATTAAATCAATGAGTTACAGGCACTGAAGGCAGACACTGAGGTGGACAGTGTGGCCATAACAGAAACATGGCCTTCGGAAAATAACAACTGGGGACTGATGGTGCCTAGATACTCAAAGTTCAGGAAGGATAGGGTGGGGGGGGAGTAACGCTTTATGTCAAGTAGGGCACAGAAGTGATGGAAGAATGGTGCATCAGGGGTACTAATGGGGAGACTGAGTCACTGTAGGTGCAACTTACAACAGCCTTAGCCAATAAACTGTTCTTGCAGGTGATCTATAGATCACCAGGGAAAGGGGAAGAGGGGACAGAGAGCTCAGGAAAGAACTGGAAAGAGGGTTAGCTAAGGGAGAAGCAGTGGTGTTGAGCGATCTGAACCTGCTGGGCATCGACTGGAATGTTCCAGTGGCCAGGAGCACCAGAAGCCAGGTCTTTCTGGATGCATTTCAGGACTGTCTGCTGGTACATTGAGTTTAGCAGCCCCGCAGGCAGACTGCAATTCTTGATGTGGTGCTCAGCAACTCAGATATGTTAGGAGCTGTGGGAGTAGGGGAGCCATTAGTGAACTGTGACCATATCTCCATTTGGTTCGAACTGGCCCTCTGGTCTCATTAATTGTAATCGAGAGCTGAAGTCCTTGATTTTAAAAGGGCACACTTCAATAGGCTGAAGGAGATGGTCAGGGATAAGTTAGTAGGAGTGGACAACATAGATATGCTGAAAGAGAGATGAGGGGCAATTGATAAGGCCATTCTCAGGGCATCTAATATATGCATGACAACAGTAACCAAAAATAACAGGTTCAAGAGACCTCTATGGTTCACAGTAAGGGTCAGGGAAGCAGTGAGGGCCAAGAAAAAGGCCTTCTAGAAATTTTAAGAAAAGCAGGAGGAGGAAGAATGGGAAGAATATTTCCTGAAAAATAGGGAGGCAAAGAGGGTGGTTAGGGAGGCAAAGAGGGTGGTTAGGGAGGCAAAGAGGGTGGTTAGGGAGGCAAAAGCAGGCACAGAGCTGCATATTGCAGAGTGGGTCGCAGTGGAGAAAAACAAGTCTTCGGGTATATTAGTGGCAAAAGGAAAAAAAGGAGGGGAACTGTGAGGCTAACAGAGGGTGATAGGGTGAATTGAGAGGGGGATAAGGTGATTAAGGTGGACAGGCAAAAGGTCACCATCCTAATGATTACTTCAGCTCAGTTTTCACTTGGGAGGACAGTGGGCCCTTGCCAGAGAGTGACATCAAAGCAGCCATTAAGGGGTCTTAGAGATGAAGCAGCCAGTATTTACTAGTGAAAGGGTCATGAAAGGGCTGACAGCTCTAAAGATTGATAAGGCCCCAGGACCAGATGGGTTACATCCAAGGATATTCAGGGAATTGGCAGCAGAACTGGCTGATCCACTAGTAGGTCTATTCAATAGCTCTCTAAGGACAGGGGTGGTTCTGAAGGATAGGATGGTGGCAGACATAGTTCTGCTCCATGGGGGGAGGACAAGGAACAAGCAGGGAACTACAGACATGTCCGTCTTACCTCTATTGTAGTGAAACTGACAGTGTCACTGGTCAAAGAGGATCTCGTGGAGTACTCAGAGAGCAGTGGTCTCCAGGATAGTAAACAGCACAGATTCCTGGCATGGAGGTCTTGTCAGACTAACCTGATAGTTTTCTTTGACTGGGTGATGAGGGAACTTGATAGGGGTCATGTGGTGAATTTGCTGTACTTTGACTTCGGCAAGGCTTTTGAGTCAGTATCCCACAGATGCTTACTGAAGAGGATGGAGGATCTGGGTGTGGCTAAGGCCATTGTAAACTGGGTAAGTAACTGGCTAAATGGGAGGCAGCAGAGGGTGGTCATCAATGGGGTTAAATCAGGAGACAGTGGGTCATGAGCAGGGTCCCACAGGCATCTGTCCTGGGTTTGATCCTCTTCAACATGTTCATCAGCAACATTGGTGAGGGGATCCAGGGCAGGTTGTGTCTTTTCACAGATGGCACTATGCTCTGTGGGAAGGTGGAATGTGATGAGGGAATAAAGGAAATGCAGAGTGACTTACAAAAGCTGGAGGGGTGGTCAAGGGTTTGGCAGTTGAAATTCAATGCCAAAAAATGCAAGGTGATGCACCTAGGGAACAAGAACCCCGGGATGGAGTACTGGATGGGAAGTGTAAGACTCAGTACCACGACTGAGGAACGAGATGAGTTATCATCAGCAACTCCCTAAAGCAAATGAGTCAGTAAACCAAGGCTTATAGCAAGACAAATAGGATGCTTGGATGTATTGGGAGGGGTACTGATAGCAGAAAAAGGAAGGGAATACTTCCCCTGCATAGATCCTTGCTGAGGCCACACCTGGAGTACCGCACCCACTTCTGGTGTCCTCATCTCAAGAAGGATAGGGATAGGGATAGGCTTAAGATGGTGCCGGGTAACAAAAATTATGCAGGGCCAGCTGGGCATGTCCTATAAGGAGTGCCTCAAGGCACTGATCATATACTCACTGGAGACCAGAAGGGAGAGGGGAGCTATGACCTTTAAATTCCTAAAAGGAATTAACAGGGTGAACTGCTGGGAACTATTTACCTGAATACCAGCTCACAGTTATGTGGTCATAAATGGAAGCTAACAGGAGGGAGGTTGAGGAGGGACATGAAGAAACATTATTTTACAGAAAGGGTGGTGGAGCCATGGAACAGGCTGCTAGCCAAGGTGATGGGAGCAAAGCCATATGTGGTTTTGAGCATGACTGGGACAGAATGAAGTGTATAGTGGTTGCTCAGGGCATCAGAATCAGAGAAGAGAATTGGGGTGGGGGGATAGGGATGGCTAGGACCCTGTGTTGAATTTGCCCAGGGGCCCCAAGGCCTAGGTATATACAGGTTCAGTTATATAAAATTGCTGATAGCCACCTCTATATATACAGTTGACTATGGCAAGGTGTAAAAGGCTTGCAGAAAATACAAATGGCCAATAGATGACTGAATGAGGCTCACATACAAGTTAATATGGCTAGCTAGCCAATGGCTGCCAGTGGCTAAGCAAATGAATGATACCACCATATCAATGCATGTATGTGGAGGCTTTAAATGGTTAACGGTTAAACTGAAGAAAATAAAATCTGACTTGGAATTGCCCTATTCAGCAGTTTTTTTTAATTAAAAAAAGGTTACAGCTAAGATAAGAATGCAGCTGGTAGTAACAACAACTGGCCTTGAGAACTGAGTTCCCCAATTTGACCACTGTCTGGTTTTTTATCTGTAAACCAAGTATTTTTAAAACAGTCACATCCCCTTGCATGTTTTCTGTATCCTAAAGTAAGTATTTTTGACAAATAAAAAAAAACCCTGATTACTTGTTTTTCCATATAAGAATGACCGAATGTCTCTGGCAAAGTGTCAAAAGTATCTTATGACTGAGGTATCTTACGGTCAATGTATTTTTGAACCCGTGTCTTATGATTTGCAGAATGACATATTGTCTGTGTTTAAAACTGCTGAGGTAGTTTTTGGGAAATTCCAGCCTTGCATTTTTTTCTAAGCGTGCTACACATAAATATGGACCTATGGTTATGTTCAGCATCCCTTCGAGAAGACGCAGTCTCGGACAAGATGCAGTCTGAGACTATCCATAGATTGCTTGGGGGATCCAGAGAGATATGGTTACATGTGTCTCTGAAATGCTGTAACCCTGTAATGCAAATATTACTAGCTGTCTAGATTGCATGTTAGAAACACCCCGTTGGGATTGCCCTTTGGCTGTTTTACAACTAAATTGTAACAGAAACATTTAGGTAGTGGTGGACTACCTGATGTTTAAAAATAATGTTAGCATGTATTCCCTTTTATAAACTAGCACAATAGCATTTTTCTGGCTAATTTTATTAATACTATCATAATAAAATACAACTAATTTGACAAAGAAATAGTGTGTTGGCTTTATTGAATTACTGAGAATTACCAACCAGGAACCTGTATAAACTGTATAATTGGATCCAATTAACAAAATGGCGAGCCTTAGCCTTGGAGCTGGTTTGGTTGTAATTCTGGTAATTTGGTAAAGTTTTTTTTGTAATCTAGACAGAGTCTGCACAGGCAAGGGTCATAACCTAACTGTGGGGCTGGGAAAAAGAGTCTAAGGGACTCCTGAGTGTTCGAGTGTACTTGAACCTACAGCAAAAAGGTCTATGGACAGCTATAAGTTGGGTAAGGGTAATGTATATTGATGTGGGTGTCTGAGAACCCCAGGTTAAGGATATTTATGTGGGGGTTTGAGAACCCCAGGTTTAAGAATATGTGGAGGGATGTATTAAGGAAACGTCTCTCAAACAAGCAAGGGCAACTGCCCTTGTAATTTCTGCCTGCTATAGTGCATGTCAGTGGAAAGAGGAAGTACTGTTAGAGCCGATGATGGCTTTCACAGTTCAGGCTGCTTTTAGTAGAAAAGCAGCGGCTGATTAAGTAACGTTAGATAAGCAACATTTCGAGAAAGAAAATAAACTACTGTGGATGTATGCACAGTAGATGTGACTACAGACAGGATGATTTGAAAATCCCCCCCCATGTTGCCTATCTGTGTAGTTTCAAGTTTTTTTTGTATCAATTTCAAGTTCCCTTGCCTCCTATAGAGGCTGAAGCATTTAATCCCAAACCCAGGTACTGGGGACCTCCACCAGTTGAATCTCAACCTAGTATCTAGTACTGCTACTTTTTTTTTTAAAACTGCAAACCAGAGCTCTGGGAAAAGACTTGGTTTGGCAGGTTACTGAAATGGGCAAAAGAAAACCTTTGAAAGGGTTAATAGCTGCAGCGTTTGGAAATTATCATGAAGGTCCTGCAGTCTGTTTTCTCAATCGGACCAGTGTATCAGAAAAGAAGAAAGAAAATACCTTGGCACCGGGTAAGTCTGAATTTTTTTTCATTTAAAGTTCTTTTTTTTTTTTGTCTCTCTGTTTTATTTCTGTGATACATATACTAAACAAGGTAATGCTCCGTATCTCTCTCTTGCATATTTTCCAGCATATATCTGTGTTCTGTGATTATGTTCTGTTGTCAAAGTTGCAAGATAGCATTCACTGCCTTTGGTGCACATGTTACAGTAAAAAAAAAAGAAGAAGCTTCTTTGCCTCATATCTGACTGTTTTAATTAGTTTTATTTTTAATGGAACATTTGTGCTGCCTAGATAGGGTCAGTGAAGAACGTCTGTATGTAGTTGTTGGTTGGAGCAGGTAGTGTTGATGGTGAAGAGATATGATGTCATAGATTGCAATGTGCAGAAAGACTTGTAGTTTGCAGACAACGTGCCAAGCCACTGCTAGGTGAAAATGTAAGTTGTTAACAGCTATGAATGGCTTTATCATGCTTCTAGTTAAAACCAGAAACTTTTTGCAAAATGGCAGAGTGCCATATTTTGGCTATGCACCAAAAGGTGTAACCATGTTATACTAGAAGTGTTCACTTACAGATGGTATGTTGTGCTGTATTTTAAAGTAGTTGGAAGGTGTTTAAAAAAATGTTTTGTTCTGAAAAGATTTGGCATGGAGATATGTATAAATTTGTTGGTTTAAAAGGTTGTCGGTGTTACAAGACAGGCAGGAGGCAGCACATATATCTAAAACACTTGCAGTGTTCTAATGAAACTATGGGCATTACCTCAGCAAATTGGTGTCAAATAATGTCAGTCTTATTTTCTGTTAAGTATTCTTTTTGTGTATGTGTACTGTCTTGGCCAGCAGTTTTATTGTGTGCTCTATTATTATTTAAAGATATTTTAATATCAATAGTGTTCAAGGACACTACAAAAATAACTGGGATTGAGCGACCCTTGCACGCACACTGTGACCTTTTGCACATTATTTGACCTTCTTGTGTTTCAACATTTTATGTTACTACCAGTTCAAACTTGATGTGTATTCCCTACTTAAAGCACAACTTTTTACACAAAATGTATGTTTTTATGAAAGTACACCAAGAGTGAACCATGCAATTTAACTTTTTATTGCATAACTAGCATTCTAAGTAAAAAGGAACAAACACTTTTTTTTCTCTTCTCCTTTCTTCTGGGCTTGCAGCCAACACAGGCAATGAACATTTGGCTGCAAGCAAAACTTCTTTGTTCCTGAATAATATCACATGATTCCTGTACTATGCAAGGCAGTCCAGCTGGAAGGGGAGAATTATTCATCACCTCCCCATACTTTTTTTTATTACTTTTTATATATATATATATATATATATATATATATATATATATATATATATATATATACATGTACAGTACACTTTTGAAAAAGGACTATTACAGCTGTTTTTGAGAGTTTACCATCTACAGTTAAAAAAAACAATGGCTTTTGTTTTTATGTGTAACCATGGTGTATAATTTTTTTTTTCTTTTTAAAACGCATTCTAAGAGATACGTACGTACAGTATTACCATCAATCTGGATCTTTCATAAACTCAGCTGACATTTTGTCATGCTTAGGATAGGGGAACCCAGGGACGCTTTGCTTCTTTTATCCTATGGAAATAATCTTGTTTTATTTTTAGACTTGTGTGTTTGTTTTTGTTGTTTGTCTGTGTGTTTCTTCTCTTTCTTCTAGAGAAAAAGAAGTTCCCCATCTTTATAGTAAGGTATGAAACTTACTAAACTAATTGTAATATTATCTTGCTATAATTTAAAGTGTAGTAGGTGGGGACTGCAATGGGGCCACCTCATTACCATTTATCCAGTGCACACCTTTTTAATGTGCTGCACGACTGGCTACTAATATTGCAAGACCATTTCTGGGTTAATATCCATGTCACCATCCACAGCTAACCTTTTTATTGCTACAGTATTGGAGCTGTCTCTTCCACCAGTAGGAGCTGGGGGCATACTACCCTTCCTTCCAGTGTAATACCCACAAAGGTTGCAAGGTACATTACTGTCTCCCCATAGGGGTAAATAAAGAAAATGTGTATTTGCTAATAATTGTTTCTTATTTACAGGTTTTAAAAAGACACTAGTTAGGCCACACCTGGAGTATTGTATGCAGTACTGGCGCCTGTTTCTAAAGAAAGATGTCAGATTACTGGAGGGGGTACAGTGCAGGGCAACAAAGATGATCCAGGGATTGAAGGACAAAACATATGAGGACAGAATGAGTGAGTTAAACATGTACTCACTTTGTCTTTTTAATTACGTCAGTTGGGACTCCATCTGGGCCTGGAGCCTTCCTACCCTTGATAGAATCCAGAGCTACTTCAACTTCTAATATTAATATTTCAGACCCTGGTGGATACTCCATATAGGGATTTCTGTTCTCTATGGGCATGGAGAGATAATCTTGATCATCTCGGTAAAATAATTGTTTAAAGAGTTTGATCCAATCCTTTAATTCAATCGAAAGTAATGTTTGTTTGTAATTTTTAATTCTGTGATTGACAATATTCTAGAAAATATTGCTATCACTTGCATTAACTGCTTCTTGCAGATCATACCACAATTGTTTCATACCTCTGTTTATTCTTTTCTTGCTAGGTTCATTAATTTATTATTAGTCTTATTTGGTTTTGATTTTAACTGTCTAAATTTTTGATTTAATTGTTTTTTGCAACCTTACACTCAGTATTATACCAAATGAAGGTTTCTTTTTCCTTTATTCTGATATTTTTAGTAATAGTATAAGCTATAATATTTATTATTGAATTGAATTCTGAAAATAGTTGTTGATCTGAACATGCCTCCACTAAATATATACGGCTAGACAAAATATCTTTACTTTCCAACATTTTCTCAAAGCCAACGCTTTCAAAAACTTTCCATCTTATACCTTTCCTATTAGTTTGAATACTTGGGATTCCTTTTTCAGTACTTAGCTTTATATTCTCCACATTAATTTCCAGTTCTAATGATAAGTGCCAACTTTCTGCCATAGATCTCAATTTTAATGAGTGACATTTATTAATTAATTGTAGATTTGCCCAAACATAGTCAATAACAGAAAATCCATTTCCTCCAAAAAACGAGTACTGTCCATTCAGATCCTGTGGTGTCCTACCATTCAAAAGCAGTATCCCACGCCCTACCATCATGCAAGTCTTTGCCTTTTTTGTTTAAAATACTATCTCTAGATTTCCTTTGTATTTTATGTTTAGTTTCAGAAGAGAAAGAAAGGACTTCTGCAATATCACTTGAGCATCCTTGTAATTGCCCAAGGTGTGCATTAAAATCTCCCAAAATAATTAAATAGCTTTCAGGGCAATCTGTTTGGATATTATCAATTAATCTTTCTAATGATGTAAGGTAATTTAAATCTCCATTGGCATTTCCTACTGGGTGAGAATACACATTAATTATGTACCAAACTTGCTTGTTTCTTTCTGTCATTTTAACAGCTAGAATATACTGGAGTTAACACTTATTTCCTTTGTAACTATAACGTTATTTAATTTTATGACTATAGCTAATCCCCCAATTCCTCTTCCAAAACATTTAGATTTTATTGCTTTTTGATTATAAGAATTATAGCCACTCAGGAATAAATTTTTTAATGCCCAAGTTTCTTGTATGGCAATAAGATGAAATTCATTCAGACATTTATTAACCTCAGGGTCAACAATCTTGTTACCTAAGCCCAATGAATTCCATGACAAGATTTTAAATATATATTTTAATGGTGAGTTCAATTCTAAGATTTCTGGGGCTTGGATCCTATCTGAGAATTCCATTAGCATGCATTTCAGTTCTACTAAACAAAAAGGCAGATACAAAAAACAGCAACATCAATGGATTTTAGAGTAGGTAAGTACTCATAAAATGTGAAGTTTTAACCAGAAATAATATGATGCAAGAAAGGTTGACTGTGTCTCTTTAAAAAACAATTAAAATGGTATTGTACCACTAGGTCACTTTGAGGCCCTAGAAATGCCATGATCTAGCTTTGTCTTACTCTCCACATGACATAATGATTCTGTAATGCCACTACTTCCATATTGGGACCCGACCATCAGATACCCTAAAGTCAGGTTTCCCCATGGCAGTGGCAAGTTGCTGAGCTTTCTGCAACAATAAAGGGCCAATGATCATTGTCTCCCATCCCCTTGCATTTGTAAATCAGCTCAGCAGTGCATCCTGCACCTCACTGTCCTCACCATCCCAGTTTCACTTTCTGTCATAGTCTTGATTAGAATGCCGCTCAGAAAGAAGATGTTCTTTGGATTTCAGCAGGTCACTTAAGGTGGATTTGGGAATTGCAAAGTGGATCATTAAATTAGAAAGGCCTAGCTTTGGTAGCTTGTTAATTTCAGTTAGGATTTCAAATTTGTGAGACAACGTGATTCTGCCCCTCTTAGCCATAGTGCTGTGATGCCCTGGAGTACAGTGAACAAAGAAAACAGTCAACTTGAGGATTTATGTTACAGCCTTAACCTGCAGACACGTACCAGTTAATTAACACCTAACCTGAAGATGACCAACACCTGTCTGAGCTGCATAGTGGGGTTACCGGCAGACGCAATTGGCAGCAACTTAGGTTAATTCTAATGCTATGTTTTAGCAAGGGCTGCCATTGCAAATGGCATTTTGGTTAAAAAAATCCAGTAAAAATGACTGTCTGGTGTACATATGGGTGATCTAAGTGGCATGTGCAGTACTTACATAGGAGTGGTCATACTGTGGGAGGGGAGGGGACTGGGCTACATGGATTGGAGCCACTACTTTTTAAATCATATATCATGGTTGGAGGTGCAGCAAATACACTGTGGATGGGTATCAACTGGTCTAGCCAGACTGAAGCTACTACTGTCTCCCTCAAATCATCCATTGGGATCGGGGCAGCACATAAACAAAGGGTCTGAGGGAGTCAACTGGCTTTGCTGGATTGGAGCTACAGCTGCCCCAACCAAAAATCCTTTTCCGGGGTTTGGGACACAAGATAAAAATATTTTGGGGCTTGGAGGGGCAGACTAGGGAGGGGATAAACATAAACGATGCCTTCATCTCCTTGCTATCTGCTAGGAGATGATATATATATATCATAGTTCTCATGTTCATAAAAAAGTGCTATCCGTTGTTCAGTTCAGCTTGCATTATATTTCAAAGGTTTGGTTCAATGTTTCAAGTCCAGTTTACTTACACCTGTAGAATTGTGGATAGTCAATGTGATGTTTATCTGGGACTGTTCTTGTTTGCAATTCATGGCTTAGATGCTCACTCAGAGTTCCAGTTTACCTGTTACTTGTACTGTTAAATGGTTTAAATAGCAATTATAGTTAACTGTGTATATCTACATACATGTTCTTTCTTTTGCAGGACTCCACCACAGTCGCTGAATGGGCTGGCACTACAGGGATTGGAGTTTCCTGTTTTGGACACTACTCCAGTTGTTCCTGATTGCAAGCTGTAAGTATTAAATATCAATTGTTCTGGTATGGCTATGTTTATGTACCAAGATATCTGGATTCAGGCATGAGAATATAATGTAATGTGCAGTATGTGAAAATAACAAAATATAAGTTAAAAGGAGCTGGTATATGGAGATTTTTTCAATTATGGGAACTTGGGATAGATGAGAAATGGGTGGGGAAAGAATGGAATGGTGGAGGGAGTGGTTGAACAAAGGGTCAGCCCTGGCCACATGGGGAGGATGAGGGGTTTTATTTATTTATTAATTTTTTGCTTCTTCCCTACACTGATCAGCACACTACTCCTTCAGGCCCACACATCTGTCCCTGCTGACCAGCAGAATGACTGTGTGCAGCTGATCACCACTTCCAGACTCTCCAGGATCCCAAACAAGCATTAGATTTCAATGTGCATCGCAACTGGTGAAAATGTGAGACTGTCAAAAAAGCCTGAGATTTGCAACTGGGAGTGAGAGTCCCAGAGCATCTAGAGCATCACGTATGGCAGCTGTTCAATGTGTCAAATCGTTATAGGTACTCTTGGGAAGTTTTGATGTTTAAGATCACATGTGGCAAGATCTGTGATCATGCAAGGTCAGATAATGCCCATGGGTTCAATCCTCAATGCTGGAGTGGTGACATGATAGAAAAAGGATTCTGATGGTCTTGCCATTAGAGCTGACAAGGTATATTCTCATAAGAAACAAAGAGGCTTGGACTTAACATTAATTGCAATGTTAAGTTTGAATCAGCACACCTTTTATTAAGGGCTAGTCCTATGTCATGTTGTAACTGCAACTTCATGAAGTATTACAGTAAGTATTCTAGAGTTAGCCACTTTCATATAAGCAGTTGATGTTTCATATCAGTGTAGTAGTTGGGCTGTTCTTATTACACCATTCCTGAATCTAGCATAACCTCTGTGAAGAACTATTCCCCTGTTACCTGAGGACTTATCAAAACTTTAATAGTTGCTAACAGTGTGTGCACAAAGGTATATGTCTGCACTATGTCTGCATGTTAACTGCTGAGGCCTCATACCACCAATGATTCCCATGTAGATTGTAAATAAACTGTTTGAAACTAAAATCAACTGTTTCATGTGCTGTTTGTTCTTGTCTGTTGTGGACACAGAGTTGAAGATAATATGTTGGAAGCTGAAAGGAAACAGAATTCCATCTACTGAATCTGTGGAAAGACAAATGACTGACAGGTGGGATGGGCCAATTTTGATTTTAAAATGGGTAAAAATAATTGCTCACACTGATTAATGGTTTTCTGTGCATTGAATCAGTCTAATGCACAGGTAAAAACAAATCCTGCTAACCAGGACACAGCACCCAAAACAAATTCTTGTGCCACCTTGCAGAATGGTCGAGTTCGGGTAAAGGCACCATTTTTTTTTCAAAGCGAAATATCTGTCTGACTTCTTGTCTGTGCAACTTATGAACACTCTAAAAAACAGTGGGCATCAATTGTTTCAGTGAATTAGAAAGAGGAAAATGGTGTACAGATGAAACAAATTCCACTACAGTGAGTAGAGTGATGTATGGTGTATTTATTGAACAAATAAACACCCTACATTGACAGGCACAAGAAGGGGAGTTTCTCTTTTGTTTCAGTTGGTTGTTTTTTGGTGGTTGCTGCAGCCCCTTTGTCTGTGTGCCTGAAACTGCCTATTTGTTTCATTGTTTCATTCTTTTTCTTTCTCTGTAATATTTTCATGATTGTTGCTACTTTTTGAGTTGTTAAACACCAGCATGTCGACAGGCTGCATGACAGTTCACCCCCCCAACACACACATCTGACTCACTCAAACATTTTTTATCTGCTCAGTATTTCTAGCTCCCTGTGTTACACCTTGCTAAGACTGCTCATCACTGAAATATCCACAGTTGATGCTCCTCACCACCAGCAAACATTAATTCATACTAATCTTTCTCAGTTGCTCTCCATTCCAACTCTAGTCACTCTCCCCATATGCTATAACTCAGCCAGCTGCCTACCTTTACTTTCTTATTGTCCCAATGGATTGCGATCATAAAATAGCAACAACATGTCCCAGGTCCAATCCTCTTACTAATGTTCAGTAACAGCAAATGAACCAGAAAAGGGAAGAAAGTGAAAGAACCATATTTAATATTGTAGTGTGTGTGTGTGTGTGGGGAGGGGGATGCAAGATAAGACACATACATGTACACACTTTCCAGATCCCTCAGTTCCCCCTAATGACGCTACATTTAGTGGATGGACTATTTTATAATAAAATCAAGTACTCAGTTACTTTTATTGGTATATTGTTTGAAACGTTCATATTTTTTATTTACCAGAATGCACATTGTATAAGTGTAATAAACATAGAAATATAGAACATAGACTTTGACTGCAGATAAGAACTGCTTGGCCCACCTAGTCTACCCATTTCCCTACCTATTGGGTAAGCTGCAGATCCTAGTTAACCAACAGCCTACTTCCTCCTAACCCCACTAGAATTGCCTTAGGTCTGTCCCATGCATTCTAGAATTCCCCCACTGTTTTTGACCCCACAACCTCCTCAGGAAGGCCGTTCCATGCTTCTACTACCCTCTCTGTGAAAAAATACTTCCTCATGTTGCCCCTGAGCCATTTCCCCCCATCTTCAAATTGTGTCCCCTTGTTCTTGCACATCTCTTTTTCTGAAATTTGCTACCCTCTTGGACTTTGTTGATTCCCTTGAGGTACTTGAAAGTTTCTATCATGTCCCCCCTCTCCCACCTTTCCTCAAGGGTATACATATTAAGCTCTTTTAGTCTCTAGTCATATGGCTTCTGGTGCAGAACCTGCACCATTTTAGTTGTCCTCCTCTAGACTGCCTCCATTCTGTCTAAATGTCTATGTCATTGAATAGATGGGATTTCCAGAACTGCATGTAGTACTCCAGATGGGGTCTCACCGACTGTCTGTACAGATGGATAACAACTTCCTGTTTTCTACTGGTAATGCCTTTCCCTATGCATCCCAGTATCCCCCCAGCCCTCCTTACTGCATTCTCACATTGCTTGCCTACCTTTAGGCTGTATGATATGACTACCCCCAGATCCCTTTCCATTTTTGTTGTTAGTACCTACTCTCCGATTGTGTACTTTCCCTTGGGTTTTTGTTTCCCAGGTGCATTACTTTGCACTTCTTTGCATTGAATCTAAGCTGCCATATGTTTGACCATTCCTCCAACCTTGCCAAGTCCCATCTCATCCTTTCCACCCCCACCTTGTGTATCAACCCTGTTGCAGATCTTTGTGTCATCTGCAAAGAGGCATACTTTTCCTTCCAGTCCCTCTGCAATGTCACCTGTAAAGACATTAAAGAGAACCTATCCCAGTACTGAACTCTGCTGTACCCCGCTAGTAACCCCCCTTTCTTTGGCATGGACTCCATTTACTATTACCCTCTGTGTCCTGTTATCCAGTCAATTTTTTACCCAGGCTACCACCCTGGGACCTACTCCCAGGCTGGTTAACCTGTTTATTAATCTTTTATGTGGGACTGTGTCAAATGCCTTGCTAAAGTCTAGGTAGGCCATGTCCGCAGCCCCTCCCTGGTCTACTACCTTGGTCACTCAGTCAAAGAAATCTATTAGATTTCTCTGACATGACCTTCCCACTGTGAATCCATGCTGCCTTGGGGGAAGCACCACAGGACATCAACGGATGCCCTGTCAATGTCCCCCACAGTGACACTGGGATAATGCTGAACAGAACCCTGATGCAAACGAGACCAATGGACAGATCACCGATGCAGCACCCAATGCAGACACCATGACAGCCACCCACATGATTGGCCACTGAATGCCGCACCACCGACAGACACCACCGAGAGCGACACATCACCAGGCATGCACCCCCTCCCCCTGGTGCAGTTGTTCATGAAGGATAGCAAGTCGACACACTGGGCAGCAGGTGGGCTGCAGCTGGAAACAAGACAGCAAGCAGGATAGTGCAGCAGTGAACATGACAGGCACACACACACACACACACACACACACACACACACACACACAATGGACTCCTCGCCGAAGGACTGGAGCTTGACAGTGGACAGCACAAATGAGCACACAGCACAGTGGCATGGCAGGCAAACAACACACAGAGGCTACCAGTACACATTACTGACCTCTGGTGTTACACAGGGTCGCACAGCATGGCGGCATGGCTATCAGACACATAGGCGAGATGAACATGGCTGGAACCCCTGGCTCAGACATGGACAGGGTGCTATGCAGTGGTACGGCACAGGGAAAATGTAGCAGCCATGGGGGGATACACAGGAGGCCAGTGACATTGCCCCCCCAAACACACACCTCACAGCTCAGACCTGGAGGCTGATATTTAACGCCAGCCCCATCAGGTAGTCCCTGCAGCTATGCATGCTGTACTGGGCAACCAGGTCGGTGATCCAGTGGGCACTCTCCCTCTACCACCTATGGGAGCACCTGACAGCCTGGCCAGGCATGGTCTGTTGCATCTTGACATCTGTCAGCTGCTGTTCCCCCCACAGGACCTCTAGAAACTGCCACAGTGTGGAGTGTGCAGTACTGAGCAAGGCATTGAAGGCTTGTGCCAGTCCTCAATGGCATTATTCATGTGTAGCATCCTCTCCATGACAGACATATGGCAGTTCCACACAGGGATGGGGAACAGTGGCTTGCAGCGGTACCCACTGCAGATAGGCCGGCCCAGCCAGGTGTCCTCGAAATAATTGAGGACTGGGGCAAGGGTCTCCTCATGCTCTGAGAAATATGGTGAGCTGTAGAGCTCCTTGTATGTGACAGATATGTCCATGGAGGGTCCGAAGGCAAGTTCAGGCAGTGTGCGAGGTGCAAGGTGCACACATCATCGCCTATGTACAGGCGTACCACCTGCACATGTTGCTGTATTTGGCACCACACACACTGGTACAGGTGGAAAAAATAGCCATGCACATCCACCTGTGGGAAGACATTCCACAGTGCCCTGTAGGTGTCTATTTTGTAGTCTATCAGCATGTGGTGGGAGCCACTTACAGCGCACAGCTCTGTCATCTTGGTAAAGACCACCGTGTAGGCTGCCACCGTCCTCTTTGTTATCAGGACGTACACAGCGGGCAGTACCATGGCACCATCAATGCCATGCAGGGAATATAGTTGATGGCATAGGTGGGGACAGCACTTGAATGTGCTGTCCCCTAGCCAGGAGGGGCTGTGGGCAAGATATTCCAGGTTCTTGCTGGTGCTGAACAGTAGGAACCTGTGATCACCAGCATCCTCAGAGTTGTATAACAGGAAGGGCTCACCATCCAATGTCCTGCAGAATTCCTCCAGGATTGCTAGCTCCATGATACTCTGGAGGTCCACTGGTGCCCAACAGACACTGCGCCGCATGCATTGGGCTGCTCTTTAAAGGAGAGGTACAGGTGGTAGGCTCCCCCCCATGGCCTTGCTTGCACCTGAGCAGCATGCCTCCATGATTTGCTGAGATGACTCATTGGTGTCCCTGGCCTGCGCCACTTCACAACGGCCCACACCATCTGGACTCCCACCATGGTTTGTGTCAGGCACATGGTTATGGGTGCCCGACATGGTGGGTTCTCCCTCTATGACAGTCAGCACATGGCCCTTGCACTGGGTTACTACATAGTCACAGCACTTCCCGTATGTCCATTCTCCATGGGCTCCATTCACGCTAATAGGTGTATCTGTCCACCACCAGCAGTCTGTTGCCCTTAGCTCTGTCAACGTTTTCGGCTGACATTATCCCCAAGGATGCATTGAATGGGTTTGCAGGTGCAGCTGGTGCCTTTGTAGTATGCCGGTGCAACTGCTGACGCTCTGGGGGGCATGTCATTTCCATTCTGCTTTCGCTGCTGCGGCTGTCGGGGTGCAATGCTTCGCAATAGTGGAGTCGCTGTGAAGGTGTTGATGTGACACCATGCTTCTGCCTTTGGTCCTGTGCCCTGCTGGCTTCTAGGTACTCAACAGTTTTTTCTTTCAGAAGTGATTCCATCATTTCCCTACCACTGAGGTCAAACTAACAGGTCTGCAGTTTCCTGCCTCTGCCTTGCTCCCACTTCTGTGAAGGGGAATCACATCTTCCCTCCTCCAGTCCTCAGGTACCACACTATCCTCCCATGATTTATTAGAAAGGTAGTCAGTGGTGTCACTAGTTCTCCCCTTAGTTCCTTTAGGATTCTGATGTGAATCCCATCTGGTCCCATTGCTTTGTTCACCTTCAGTTTTAGGAGTTCTTTCAGGATCCATTTTTCTGTGAATAGACTGATATCAACCCCCCTATCCAGAGTGCTTTTATTGTTTGGTTTAGGTACCTCCTCCTCCTCTTCTTTTGTGAATACTGAGCAGAAGTATTCATTCAGTATCCCTGCTTTTTCACTGTCACCCTCTGCCCACCCCTCCCCTTTATTAAGTCTCACAATCCCTCCCTTGGTCTTTCTTTGCTTCCTAATGTGCCTATAAAAGATTTTATCACCCTTCTTAACTGAGTTGGCTATTCTTTCCTTGGTTTGGGCCTTTGCTATTCTGACTGCCTGCCCCACTTCCTTCTGCTTTAATTGGTACAGTTCTCTATCCTGTTCCTTCTGTGTTTCCTTATACTTTCTGAATGCTATCTTTTTCTCGCTAACCTTCCCTGCCACCTCTTTTGAGAATCGTAGTGTTTTTTTCCTTTGTTCTGATTTGTTTATTTGCTTCACACAAAGGCTTGTTGTCCCTGTGAAATAAAACGCCAAAGGCACTTGGCTTGCAACCAAGTGTCTTACTACACCCCTGGGCAAGTGGTTAGAGTAGCATAATGCATACCCCAGTGTATTTTATTGCTTACATTTGCCCTTAAATAATAAAATAATGTTTTCAATTTTAAAAAGTGTTGTTTTAAATTATTTCTCAGTTTATTCATTTTAAGTGCTATAAGACACTCCAAGATGTGGGTTAAGAGATAATCGCATTTTCAGGTGCTGAAATAATTAAATATACATACCTTGAGGTTTACTAACTTCACATGGGGGGAAGTGGCACTTCACACCATTTTTCACCTAGCAAAATAGGGCATTTTACCAGGCAGAGACTATGCATAGTGGTTCTTTGCTGGCAAAAGTGCTACTATGGGTAATTCTTCCCATCTTTGCCTGGTGAAGTGAGCAGATTACTAGGGAAAAACTATGCATAGTGGCACTTTGCTGGTGAAGTGCCAGTATGTGATGTTCATATCCAAAGAGCAGGTTTTAAACAGAAAAGACATCCCCACCCATGAAGCTCCATTGTTCCACTCCCTCCAACCCAACCTGTCTATTAAAATTACCCTCATACCCCAACCCTCGTAGTACTCATGCCTCCCTCTTTCTCCCCTGTTATGGTGAAGCTGCATATGGTATAGATAAAAAGCCCCTTCCCCAACTGAAGTTGTAGTTGCAGAATCTCACCATCCACCTTCCCTATGCACCTGATACAGTAAACCAGCACAACTCCCACACCACCTTCATCACCCCATTCACCCCCAAAGGATACTCTTCTTAATCTTCTGTACTGATTAAGTAGAAAACAATCTCTCACTGTGGGCAACCAAGCTGACATCTCTATTCATTGAGTCCACCATCAATAAATAAAATCAGTGACTTGCTCTAATAACATGTGATTGGTCTCTGGTGGTCAGCCAATCATGTGTTACTGTAAAGCACATGACCAGTTTCTTTCATTGATGGTGAACACAATGAACATAGATGTCTGGCTAGGTGCCACAGGAAGGGACAGTTTTCCAAATTACAGGTACTTAAAATTAAGAAGGGCATCCTTTGGGGATGATAGGGGAGAGAGGGTGGTGGAGTGTTAGAGGGTTGTGGTGTGGGATTCTTGATTAAACTGAATTGAGAGGGTGATGAGCGGTTGGTAGCAAGATTCTGCTGCTACAACTTGGGTAGGGGCAAGGGTTTTTTAAATATACTTTATGAAAATTTGTTGGGATTTTGTGTAAGAGGGAGGCATGGGTGCTAAAAGGGTGGGGGTTACTTTTAATGGTCGGGTCTAGGGGGATGGGATGGGACAATACAGCTATGTGGTGGGTTTTTGTTTTGTTCAAAATAACTTGTTCAAAAAGAACTGCACCATGTGAAGATGGGATGAACATTTCCCTGCTACACATAATGCTAAATTCCTGACTTTGCACCAACTTCACCAGCAAAACTTCAATTTGCTTCATATGTACTCATGCCTCACTATGCACCTGGGCACACAATTATCATATACATATTTTTTTTTCATTTCTTTTTCTTGCACCCATACTGACCTGGACATCCTTCCAAGTTGCACACTCGGCATTCTGCCTCTCACTCCTGGCCTGAACTCCTCACTGTCAGAGGTTTCTCTCCCCCCGACCTCAGGCAGGACAGTTCCCAGGCAACCTTTTAACCCCTGAGGGAAGGCTGACCCACCCGTGGCAATCTTACAGACTCAAAGGCCTACCTGAGCGTCGGGTGGTGCCTAGGAAGGAGTCCGATATGAAGGAGCCAGCATTGGGATATGGGCATAGCCACTGGTGCCCTCTTCATCTCTGCAGGCCTGAGGGTTTTTTCTAACGTAGTTGTTCCCCCAATCCCCGAGCATGGCATGCAATGATGCCTTGGTGCATGGCAACCCTGCCGGTGTCAGCCACACTTGCCCATGCTTGCTGGTCTGCCATCCTGTAATACCCCTGATCTCCATCAGGGGTCGCCAGGATGCTGAACATCCCACTACCCTCTCCCCAGGAGAGGAGAGCAGTCCTATGGATGCTCAATCCTCTCCTGTCCCTGCTGATCCCCGATGCCCAAGTTTGCTCCTGAACCTGGGTTGCTGGCGTGGCGCGAGGTGTGGCATCCAGCACCTCATCCCTCAGTACCACCGGGCCGGCGCGATTATCATATATTATACAAAAGAGTCCAAGAATCATGCATTCTGATTGACTGACTGGCACCTTTTACCCATGGTAAATCCTGCCATAATCCATGGGAAAAGGTGCCAGTCAGCTGCCGCACCAGAACCCTAAAAAAAAATCAGTACGACCCCTGAAAATACAAATCAAAATCTGCCATCTTATTGACCCAGTGGCACTGAGGGCTGAAGAGCTGGATGCCTTATCTCATGATGTGCCGGTGACCCGGGTTCAGGAATGATCTCGGGTTGTCCAGGTGATGGCATGGGGGGAAGGGAGGGAGCAGGATCGAGCAGCCGATGGCAGCTCTCTCCTCCTGGGGTGGTTGTCTGCCCTCCTGTAGTTCCACTTTCATCAGGTGGAGGCCTGATGGGAAGTGTAGGTGGGAGGGGATGGCAGCGATTGCAGGGGCAAAGTTGAAGGGACTGAGCTGGTACCCAGCGTGCATATGCACCTTCACGCGCATGCATGTGCGTGTCTGCTGGGGTCCTGGGTTAGGAGAAAAAGGTAAAAAGGCTGCAAAACTACATATTGAAAAAAAAATCTGCCATCTTAGATCACTGTTAAAGGAACAACTCCCACTGCAACAATCAAACTGAACAAAAGATAGAGACATATTGAATGCCAGCTAAAGCATTCCATAGTGGACTAAATCGGAAACCCTGCCTACAAAAAGTACAGTGGCCTCCTGAAACAAGTCCCCCTCCCCCCAAAAAAAGTCTCACAATGAACTGTAAATTAAAAATACCGTAAAATTCAGTGCTATGGTTCCTCCTTCCTGCCGCTCTACGCTGGCTCCTGCAACACTTTGCTCACTCCAGCCTCCATTTCTGTACCTGCTCCAACTTGAATGTTCACTCCTTCCTGCCTCCCTTGCAGTGACCACTGCCTTCATGGTCCAGCCACCATTATAAAAAGAATGAGTGACCATGTGTCAGTCAGAAGGGCCGAGGAAACAGTCTTGAGAAGTGCAGCAGCAAAACACAGTGCCTCGCATGCACACAATGTACAAAAAATGGAGCCAGAGCTTCGTACTTGAAATGGGACCATCGACAAAGTTCACAAGGCTCTCCCAGCTCCTACAACAGAAACTGAGCTGGGACACAGTGAACTGACAACATGTGGCACAGTATTAAAGGTTTCCTGGCCCCAGGAATGGCAGAATCCTACTGCTCACGTGCAGGAAACAGGACCATGGCAACCCAGAACAGCATTCCCTAGCAACCCAGGACTATTTTTTCTGGTGCACAAATAAATTTCACTAAAATAATTTAAAATGAATGAAAAAAGTATATATTTTTTTGCAGACAAAAAAGGGGGACATTATATAATTGCAATAAATCACTCCAGGGTGTGGGTTATGCCTGGATTTACCTACTTCTGGTGTGGATTTGGTCACTCAGCCTGCGGCCTCAGGACCAAACCACACCAGGCGTGGGTAAATCCCAGCATAACCCACATTCTGTCATGGTTTGTTGCTTAAAAAACCCATACCCTGTTGTGACTTACTGCTTACATATTTGTTTGGGCAAAGCCTTGTTAGTCTGTCTTGTACGAGGGTTTATATTCCCATGATGCCTTGCACTAGGATTGAGGCTTTTTAGAGTTTGCATGTGGTTTGGAAAGATACACAAACACCAAACAATTTAGATGTTTCTTTTCTTCTAGCATACAGTATATTACGGATCCCATGCATTGCTCTCACTGCAGCTTCCTCTTTGGTATGTTAACTCTGAGTGTAATAAATACTCTCTATCTGTAATATATGCTAATATGGAGAGCGGGGGTTAATGTAGATAATTATAATATCTCTTCATAAAATTAGTTGGATGGAGTAGAGCTTGCAGCCAAACAAGGACAAAGCCTCTGTCAGAGGTCCTGTAGCAAATCTATGCTTTTCTCTGGAAGAACCAGAAATACTTGTTGCCGTATTGGTCCTGGTAACACAAGAGCCACACAAATAGATGATTTAATACCATTTATTGGACAAACAGAGTTGTTAAAAAGAAAATAGGTGCCTCAACCTTTTGGACTACACAGAATCCTTCATCAGAAAACAATGACAGTTGGTTTGGAAGAATACACTTTCTTAATGTCCAGATCATGCATAAAACAAGCATTTGTCAATGCTGAATGTTGCGTGCTGGTACTAGCATTGGAAATGCAGGAGTTAGACAGATGTAGAGTAGGAATGGCAGTGAAGTATTGAACATCACACCAACCCCACCTCCACCCTGCAGAGATGGACAGGCGTTTGGGTATGTGATTGGGTCATCGCCCATAACGTTCATGCCATGTCATCTCACCCTATCCTGCAGACACTGACACATGTTGAGGTGTGCCTTGAGGTGTTCAGCTTTACAGTCACCCCATTCCATAAGGACATATGCTGAAATAGTTGCAGTATAGGAGAATGGGATGAGCTCTGGGGCTGAAGAGTCCAAGGCACACCTCGATGCCTGTCATTGGCTGGGGGGGGGTGGGATGACATGAGCATTACAGTTGGCAATCCAAAGGCAGACCCCTAATGCCTGTCAATCTGTACAGGGTGGGACATTATGGTTAGAAACCCTAACATCCCAGGCGTTTGTTGGTATTTGCACTACAAATTTTCAACATGGCCTTTTTATGACCCCCACCTCATGATAGCATTTGGGACCTCTTCTCATGAGCAGTGGCAGTGTGATTTTGTTAATGTGTCCCGAACTTTGAGTTCCCACAGCGACCGTGCCACTCTTACGCCAGATGTATGAAAACACAGATCAGACAGGATGTGAAGAATGACAGCTGTACCATTCATAGGGAAGTGTGAAGAGATGGCAGTGTTGAAAATCTGTAGTGAAAATATTAAAAATGCGCACACATCTGAGCATACGTGGAAACTGCGCAATGCATGAGCGCAGCACAGTCATTTAGTGGAATTATTTCGCCAAATTTTCAACATAGGCATTTTGTGACCTCTGCTCATGAACACTGTGACTATGATTTTCTTCATCTGTCCCAAACATTGATTTCCCACAGCGACTGCGCAATTCTGCGCCAGATGTGTAAATGCATATTTCTGGCAGGATATGAAACATGACAGCTGTACTGTTCATAAGGAAGTGTGAAAAAATGCCAAAGATGAAAATCTGTAATGAAAATATTACAAATGCATGAAATTACGAGGGCACGTGGAAACTGCACAACATACGCTCATAACACAATCATTTTATGGACTTTTGTCACTAAATTTTCAATATAGGCATTTTAACACCTCTGCTCATGAACAGTGTCACTGTGATTTTTTTAATCTGTCCCAAACACTGACTTCCCACAGCGACTGCATTACTGTGTGCCGGAAGTGCGAAAACACATTTCAGCCAGGATGTGAAAAATAACAACTGTACTGTTCATAAGGAGGTCTGAAAAAATGCCATTGTTGAACATCTGGAGTGAAAATATTACAAATTTCGGAGTTACAAGGGTGCGTGGAAATTCTGCAATGCACGCTTGTAACACAGTCATTTTATGGACTTTTGCCACCAAATTTTCAACATAGGCATTTTAGGACCTTTGCTCATGAACAGTGTCACTGTGATTTTCTTAATGTGTTCCAAACACTGATTTACTACAGCGACTGTGCTATTCTGCGCTGGAAGTGCGAAAATACATTTCGGCCAGGATGTGAAAAATGACAGCTGTACTGTTCATAAGGAGGTGTGGAAAAATGGCAATGCTGAAAATCTGGAGTGAAAATATTACAAATTCGTGAAGTTACGAGCGTGCGTGGAAACTCCTCAATGCATGCTTGTAAAACAGTCATTTTTTGGGTTTTTTTCACCAAATTTGCAACATAGGCTTTTTGAGAGCCCACCTCATGCGCAGTGGCATTGTCGTTTCATTAATCAGTCCCAGAAGGTGATTCCACACAGTGACTGTGAAATCACCTTTTGGGACCGAATAACGCCATGAAAGTGACTGAATTCATGAGGAGGGGGTCCCAATAACCCCATGTTAAAAATTTGGTGCCAAAATTCCTCAAAATGCCCATGATATGCACCAAAGTTGAAAAAAACCCTATTTATGCCATTATACAGCTTACCGGCATTTATTTAGTTCGTGGTCGGCTTTGAAGAGTGCAGACATGTTCCCGGTCCACCGAAGATCATCGCATCAGGCTCCAGAGGTAAGTATGGGGTGAGGGTGTGTGTGTGGGGAGGTAGGGTGTGTAGTGGATGGGCGCGAGTTGGGGTAGGGGAACCAACCGGCGTGGGACCGTTTCCTTTCTTTCAGGGAGAAAAAAAAAAGACATCGCGGGAAGGGTTTTTTTTTTTGCAGGCTTGCTTCTCCTAGTGTGCCATCTGCCTTTTTGGGGTGGAGGGACTTAAACTGATGGAGATTGGGACCCCCATTGACAAAGAACAACTGTTTGGGGGAGTACGATGCTGAGAGGGATTGGGCACCCCCCTCGGCACACAACAAATAAGGGGGCATTATGCTGACAGGGAGTGGGCTTCCCACATCGGCAAACGCACTGACCCGGGGGCATGCTGACAGGGGGATTGGGCACTCCAGTCAGTCAGCTTTCATGGGGCTCTGAGGCAGAGGCTATGCCACTGCCATGTTTAGGGACATGTTAAACCAGGCAAGGTAGCACCCTGCAATGATGGGTCTCTCCCTCATTGCAGTGGAATGGCTGCTGCTGCAATGATGAGGTGGTCCCTCATTGCAGCGACCAAATTGTTTCGACTTGGTGGCACTTCTGCAGAACCAATGTCATCAGGACACTGTGCCTGCATTGGGTGAACAGTGCCAAGCCCACAAATGCAGTGCCGGCGATGGCTGCCACAGTGCCGCACCTCCACAACCTGCTTCTCTCTTAAGCTGCCACATAATGTTTCTTGCGCATGCATACAAACAAACATTAAAACAATGCCACTCCTCACTTAAATTACTTTGAAGATACAATTGTAACACATTCTAATAACCTAACCCCCATCCCAACTCACACACATACACCTAATACTAACAATAAGTAATTAAATCCCTCTTTTAGAGTGTATCTGTTTTTTGTTCTTATCTTGTGTAACATGACATCATCTTTGGTGCCAGTTTTATCATCTCTCTCCCACTACAGGACACCTGCTCAGCAGTGGTCATTGCCCCATACATTCACATTTTAGTCAAACAGTTTATCCTTCAAACAATCCAGCTCTCAATAATAGAAATGCTTAATCTGAACAACAGTTTCTTTTTATTTGGTCCTGTTGCCTGGACAGCATTGCAATCTGAAACCAGAAGTTGCAAACAGTGCTCCCTTGCTACATAGATTGGAAGAACACACACACAGGTCCCTTGCACTGCACTTTGTAACCTGCACACAGAAGGGTAGAAATCTCTTGCATCAAGTAAAAGTTGTTAAAACTACATATATCTGAGACTGTGGTCTTTTTCTAACAAGGAGCGTGAGGTGAGTGCTGTGACTGGCCTTTTTCTCATAGAATCATAGAAGCTTGATGGCAGAAAAGGACCATACCGGCCCAGATAGTCTGCCCTTTTTTTCCTGCTACACCTCCCCTGCCTGCCAGCCCCCACCCTCTCCCTGATACTCAGCCCCATATGCTTGTCCCGAGCCCTCGTGCATATTTTCATATCATCAGCAAACAGACATACCCTCCCTCTCAATCCCTCAGCAATATCAGTGATGCAGATGTTGAAGAGAAGCGGACCCAAAACTAACCCCTGTGGCACTCCACTCTTCACCCTCGTCATCCTGGAGTGCACCCTGTTTAGCACCACCCTCTGAGTTTTTCCTGACAGCCAGGCCTCCACCCAACTTGTTATTATCCCACTTAACCCCAGGCTTTCCATCTTGTTTACCAGCCTCCTATGGGGGATGGTGTCAAAAGCCTTACTGAAGTCTAGATAGGCCACGTCCACCTCCCCCCGGTCAATCACCTGAGTCACCCAATCAAAGAACTGAATTAGGTTTGTCTGGCAAGACTTCCCCTTAATGAAGCCATGCTGTCTGCTGTCCTGAAAGCCACTCTGCTCCAGGTAATCCACCACCCTCTCCTTGATTAATGCCTCCATTACCTTCCCCACCATTGACATGAGGCTGACAGGTTGGTAGTTCCCCTTCACCGCCTTGCTACCGCCCTTGTGTAAAGGCACTACATCGGCCCTCTTCCAGTTCTCCAGCACTCTCCCCATATCCAGGGACAAGTTGAAGAGCCTTGTCAAGGGTGCGGCCAACTCCTCCTTCAATTCCCTGATCATCCTGATGTGTAACCCATCAGGCCCCATTACCTTGTCCACCGTCAATCTGTCTAGCTCTGCCCTAATCCTATGCACAGTGAATGGGCTCAGATCCACCCATTTGCCCTCCTTCCTCTTCGACTTTATCTCAGGTCCCCTACCGTCCTTCTGATTCTGTAGTGTTTGTTATTATAGTTAAATGCACTTCCGAGGTACTAAAGACACTTGACACAAGCACGTCATGCCTTTCTATGCACCTAAGTCATGCATTTTGGCTTAACTCATGACAGCCACCATACAGTTGTGCCTTATTGCCTACTTCAGCAGGGAACATTTTTTTTTTTACCATGGAATGTTTGAAATATAGGTGGACATGTTTTCAATGTATTAACAAAAAAGGGTTTAAATTTAGAAAGGTTTTTGCAGTTTAGTAATCCAGGGTTTATTAAACCACAGATTCCTTTCTTACAATCTGCAGAAAATTATTCTGTTGTTTACATAATCTGCGGAAAGTTGTTCTATGATTTACATGGAATGCCTTTTGGAATTCCATGGAATTCAAAAAGAAATTCAGGAAAGCAATTTGGTAGCTGAATTACCATTCTGCATGAATTCTACCAGCAAAATCCAATATTCTGCACAGCTTTACTACCCTTATAGAGCATTCCTGCTAAACCTCTGCTTATCTATAGTAGCCTTTCTTTGCAGTTTTTTCGAACTTTTGTGAGTTTTGTCTTAAGCAGTACAAACCATGCATTCATCACCTGCTTCCTCTATTGTAGCCTGTGAATATAAACTGAAGGATTTTGAAAACCTGGAAAAGGGTATCTCATGGAACATCTGGCACAGAGGCTATATGATGCAGAACAGGGTGGTGCACTACAGAAATACTGTTGATTCTTATGGTGTCGTGGGGACACTTTGGGCACAGCAGTCATGATGTGGGAAAACTTGCTAGTGTGCGTCACACTAATATTGTGTGGAAATGCACTACTTTGCCTTGGATGCCATTGAAGCACTTTCTCATGTTCAAACTAAAATGTGCGTGGCCTTCCTTTCCATGCTAGCATGCTGCAATGAAGCAGTCAATATTATTGCAAACACTGCCTCCCTTGACTATGCAGTTTGAAACCGGCTTGTTTTATTTTAAGGTGTACTGACTTACTGACTGACTCTGTGCTATGTTAGAAAAGTGTATTGTGGCATCTTAAAAAATGTACTGATTCATGATATAAAGCACTATGTTTGAAATTCCTAGATATCTGAATTTGCACAGTTTGTGAATTATGAGTAAAGATCTCCATGTTTCTGTGGACTTTCTAATAGTCTTTCTGCAATACAACAACTTATGCAGCTTCATACTTAAGTGTGGGATACAAATGTTTGCAAAGAGATCTGGTTGACCTCTTTATACAAGAGGTACATATCAGTGTGCACGCCAGCTGGTTTGGCATGCCACAATCATGTCAGCTTGACTCAAGTCCCAAGCTTACTTTAAAAAAAATGACAATGATTTCAGATCAGCTAGCTCTAAAGATAATGTGAACATATGAAGAAGCCAGCAGAAGAAGGCCATGTGGTCTATCTAGTCTGCTCATATTGTAGGGTCCTCAGCTTATACAACTGACCTTACCCGCCTCCCTGATCCTCCATTCCTCTCCACGTGCCTCACCAGCCCAATATTTTCCCGTTATGCCTAAATAATTTATATGAAAAGAGGTATCTCTGGAACTGTTAGAGTAAGAGACTTATTTTTGTCTTTTCAATGGAAGTTTAAATTTAGCACAATGTGGTTGAGGCATAATAATACAGTTTCCATCCTTTGCTATATGTCAGTACATATTGATATAGCATAAATACGTGACGGCAGTATATCAATAAAGTCTGACACACAGAGATACATAAAAGGTGCACTGACATGACAGAAGCATATCAGGCTAGATTCACAAATGTGTGGGTTACTAGGTCCCACACTGTAACGCCAGTTGCAGACCAAAATCCCTGCAGCTGTGGAGACTGAAATTCATAACCACAGCAGTTGTGCCAGAAGTTATGAATGGTCTCACTGGCCGTGACAGTTTTCTGGGCAACATCACCCATAGGCTGCCATAAATCATGTAGCCGGTCGTAATCCAGCTTCACCTTTATGAATACCTGCAGCTGTGGGAAACCTGCAGATCTGCAAGTGGCAACCCACTTGTGCCGGATTTTTCCTGTAGCTGCTGGTATTTCAGGGCATTTGTGAATCTAGCCCATCATATCACTATATGACAATATAACCAAACTAACTGAAGTCAGTGGACCTGATTGTTGAAGGCTAATGTGGGTTTGGCATCAAGCTTTGCATCAGCCCTGATGTTTGGCGCAACTGCACCAAACTCCTTTAATGCAAATGTACCCAATTTTAGTACATTGGGTGCAGGTTGCAACAGTTTCCACAATTTATGGCAGCTTGCACCTAATATTTGGTGCAAGCCCCATAAAACAGGTCCCCCAAATGGCACAAGTTAGACCAGGGGGAGCTGGTCTAACTTGTAGCATCTGGCGCACCTGATAGAGAACCGTTATCGGTGCTGCAGGAATGCCACAAGCCCCCGTGCTATGTTCGGTGCACCAGGGACATGCAGAATCTGCAAGTCTTTTTAAAATTGGACCCAGTCTGCCAATACAGCTTGACACAACTGACACATGAGAGTTGTATTTATGTGACATATATTACATCAAACTGCCTCCAGGCATTCATTAAAAATCTTAAGCTCCTAGCCCTAAAGTTTCTAATGCTAGCCCTTTCTAATAATAATTCTTTGAAAAGGGATAACTTTGAGACTGTTAGGGTCATAAACGTAAATTTCCATTAAATCAAAGCACGTGATCAGCTTGATACGGTAAAGCCAAAGCCATACAGTTCATTTGCATTGTGTTGTTATATGTCAGTGTAGCAAAAATATGTGAAATCAGTCTATGGCTACAGTGTGACTAAGATCAATACATGAAAGTATATCGGCATGTTAGGACAATATTGCCCTAACTTCAACCTTTCATTAAGGTAAAAGTACATGTTTTGTCCTAACAGTTTCAAGTTTAGGACTTTCAAAATATAATTTCTCTAAAAAGTGATAACTCTGAAATGAATGTTTGGAATCAGCTTGACATGGATGAAGTCACATCGATATAGTTTCCATGCATAGTTGTCATTTGATGTACTCTAATTGACATTGATATACTGTAAATCAACGTGTTCCTTAAAAACATTTTTTGAAATAATCTTCTAAGTTTCCAGAATTTTGGTTTACCGTCATTGCAAAAAATAAGAATGGCACAGTTTGTCAGATGTTTTCACATTTCTAAAGTAGTGTAGTCTCAGCACAATAAATCCGCACTTTTTAAATTTAAAATATTTCGTTATATTGTGCACATAAATACAAATGCAGATGCATACCATGTTAACATCAACATAGGTCAAAAAGCAATGATTACATACAGATATTCCGGGTGGTAATCCACACATTTCTGATGACAAACAGCACAGCACTACACTGCACCAGGATGTGTATTTTATCATGGGTATGGCCACGTAGAAGAAACTTTTAAACAACTGAAGACCACATATCACAGTTAAAACTTTTATATACTGAATGGGATTCTGATGATTATTTTTTGCATTAGAAGTATAGAAACATAGAAATACTTCAGACAAAAAATGGATAAAAAGTAGTTAAAAATCCCATTGGCCTAAACTGCTTTTAAAATCAACATAGAACCATTTAAAGACAACAGAGTTCCATCAAAGGAAAGGTATTTCAAGGTCAGAGAAGGAGCTATCTATTCTGTGACATTTGACCTTGAAATACCTTTGCTTTGATGGAACAGATTACATTTTCTTTCTACACCAGTGCCCTTCCCTTACTGTCCCAGTTCCATTTCTCCATTGCTGTTTTAGGGCTTGTCAGTTTGCTTTATTTTTAAATCATGTATGGTTGTATCTTTAGCTTTTGACAGACTTTTGTTTCATGATGTATGGGGTACTACTGTGGTCTGGGTCGAAAAGGGGCCTACCACTGACCAGATGAAGCTGTGCTCCTCTGTCTTACATAGTATTAACAGTGATACTCTTCTAGAGCAAGTTTCTGAATTTAAATATCTGGGGTGCTTTTGGACACTAATTTAACATTTTTGTTTCATCTAAAGGCTATTAGCAGGTAAGTTAATCAAAAGTTGAGAGCTTTGTTTAAACTTAAAAGTTGTTTAACAATGGAAACTAGGCACACTATTGCAAAACATATATTTTTACCAACCTTAGATTATAATTATTTTGTGTTTACACATTTGTCCTCCACTGACATAGCTTTAATGACTAAGACATTTAATGGGATTTGTTGTTTTGCATTCAAAATGCCATACAGTGCTCAACATTGTGTGCTGTATGCACACACTGGCTGGCTACCTCCAAGGCTCAGAAGTCTATATAGCTTGTGTTGTGGACAAAGCTCTGAGAACAGCATCTGGCTCTCCCCCATATACTCTTTTAGATCTTAAAAAGGAACACAGGCAATTAAGATCAACTGGAATAAATGATTATCAATTCCAGTTTCTTCTACTGTAATGGGTGAATGTGGTTTTTCCTGTCTATGTTGCTAAATATTGGAATAATTTACCAGATTTATTTTATAATACTAAATGTCACTCATTAAATGTCAGCTAAGGCTCCACTTGTTGAACCAGTTAGACTGTGTTTGTTTTAATTGAATTATATTGTTGTAATTAAGTATTATTTCTACATATTGCATGTTGTATTCTTATTTGTATGTAATATACTGTTCCATCTTTAGCTGCTTGTATTTGAGGCTCTGGGTCATTCCTGAAAAAGGGCTTCTGGCTCAGTATACTTACCTGGTAAACAAAGTAAATAAACAAATATTACAGTACATCACATATATTCGAACCTCTGATTGGGTTGTCCATAAGTTTATTGAGGTTGTAATAATTTAATATGTTTTGGATGTTATCTACTTATAGGTTCCTGCCATGCTGTGTTTCCCAATTTGTGCCCAGGGGCTGGATTTTCACAGGTCAGGAAATGATGGCAGCCTTCATCCATCCCCTTCAATGCACCACCTGTTTGATGCACAGGAACATTTGCAGCATCTTTGGGAACTTTGGTGCCAGGACCCCACTTATACCAAAATTTGGCATGGGGTCCCTGGTGCAGTGGAGTTTGCTGCAAGCAGGTGTTCAGTGCATCTTGTGTCAGTCTAACAGGCCTTTGAAAATCAAGTCCCTTGTGTGGTAAGAAATCTTTCTACTTTGCTAAGAGTTAAGAAGCTATAGGAAAGTTTTCCACGTGTTTCTTCTGCTGTGTGCAAACCATTTGTTTTTAATATCTGTAGTAACCCTGTAATTTATGTAGTCTTATATATATGTAATATTCTGTAGATTGTGTAAATATTGTGAAGTAGTAAATATTATTTTTATATACTTAATGCCTCTGCGACTGAATCTTTTGGGGGAAAGGTTTACTGCTGGTATTGAAAAATCCATGATTTGGCTCAGAAGAGAGAAGAAGGCTACAGTTACCATATTCTAAGAAGTGAAGTGTAGTGAAGTGTTGTCTCAGGAGTGAGTGACAGGAAAGACTGTTTGCCCTTAGCCAACAGAGCATTGTACTGTGTGAGCAGTGGCTCTGGTGATATACAATCCAAGATAGTTCTCCAGTAAAATAATCACTTCTGAGTGGTGGCAGCTATAGAGGTTCCCTTGCAGTTGTGGAGGGCTGAGAAAATTGGCAACCTGTTTCAGACTGTCCTGAGTGTGGACACATTGTGACGGGGGTAAGAACTTTTTGCTCACAGATCTCAAAGAAGTGGTTAAGTTGGTTGTAAAGGTTCAGAAAGAGTTTAAGAAGAAAGATATGCACTTCAAGTCAAACTCAGACATTGTGTAAGCTTATCTACTGTATATGTACTTATCTACCTCCCTCCACATCAGCTCCCCTGCCCACACTCTTTTCCTACTCCCCTACTTCCCCCTTTGCTGTATCTATCATATATGCCTGCTATTTACTACTTTTCAACACCCCTTCTTCTGTTAATGTTGTTTTATCTATCCAATGAATCATACTCTGTATCATATGTATGATTCCAAAATTGAAATACTCAGTGTCACTACAAATGGATCCTGTAATGCCTAAACTGGTTTTGCACTTGTGAACTGCTATTTAGCACTTGTTAAATGAATGTAGATGTTTCCTCTATATGTAATTGTTACCCATGTCCCTGGGTCACACCTGGAAACAAGCCTCTACTCAGTGTGACTTTCCTGGTTACCAAATTTTAAATTAAATAAATAAATGTAGTTTAAACCGGCTTGCTGGAGATATGTGATTGGTGACCTTGTTTATATCTGTGGGAAGGAAGCAGTGGAGACTATAATAATATGGGTGATTTGAAGCTTATATACATATGTAGGGATGAATTATGTTTGCTTTTACTGACATTGCATAGCTCACCCTTCAGATCCTGTGATGGCATTTGTCACCCATACTTGATGTTGGATCTGCTTCTTCCTACCACAGTGCATTTGCAGGCTGGTGCCATCTCCCATCAATAGGCTTTGTTGTTCAGTTTATTATTCAGTTTTTTTTCTAACATGGGATGCTGATACCTGCTCAGCTATGCTTCTGCAGTCTATATTGCATCCTGCAGATACAGGGAGTGTAGTTACATTGCCCTACCAGAAATTTGCCATGATCATGTAGAACTGTAAATAAACAACAGACTTCTCCAGCGGCTGTGTTGGTCCTGATAAAACAACGTTTTTGAATTAGTGATACTGTCTGTTTGCAGTAAATCTATAATGCATTTAGTAATACAGCTCCATGCTAACACCCCTTCAGTAAATGATTAAAGAACTACAACCCAAGCTGAGTGAAGATTAAGAACATAAAGCCATTCTCTCTGAACCACCTGTCATTATCCCCCTAACTTTTCCTTTTTAAATTAATATACATTATTGAACATTTTATAAACAAAATACCAAGGACAAGTCCAAACAGTACAGTATATACAATACAGAAATCATAAATGACAATGCAGTTAAACCCCTTAATAATCAATATTAAACTCCCAGCAGACCAAAATAACAGTAGAAAAAGAGGAACAACACCATGCAATCATATAAGATGTGAGACTTGCACCCAGATGACCACGGAAACAAGACAGCACATCACAATAAAAATAAATGGATCCTGCACATGTAAATCAAGCAATTTGGTTTACCTAATTTAGTGCAAAAAGTACACAGATAGATGTGATATAGTAGAAAAAAGGCAACATGGTACTGGAAACATCAGATTTAAACATAAAATACTGCCATACTGGCCCTCCCTTTGGTACAAGTGATCATAATACGATCCGATTTAATATCGATTTTACTCATATTAAAATTCATAACAAGTTGTATTTTTATTTTTACAACAAAGCTGACAAATAATATAACTAGTGCTCTATCAAACACTAAATGAGATGAGCTGCTATGTAATTGTGATACTGAGGTCATGTGGATTAAAATAAAAGCAATCACTCTGGAGCTAAGCTGTAAATTCATTCCAAAATACAAGAAAACACAAATATCAGTAAGCCAAGGCCAAAATGGCTAAACAAAAATACCTTGAGGCTACTCAAAAGAAAACACAAAATCTTTATAGCATATAAAAAAATCTTCAAGTTTACACTTAGGGATCAAATTCAAGGCTATACAAAAACAATGCAAAACAGCAATTAGAAAAGCAAAATGCAATATGGAGTTTAACCTAGCAAAAGATGCTTCAAAAGAGAACTATAAGGCTTTTAATGGATAGATTAATTTGTTTAAAAAAATGACATGCAAAGCAAGTCCATTAATAAGCAACACTTCAACCATATATAATGTTACAGATATAGCAGAGTCATTTAATGGGCACTTTTCCAATATTTTTGATAAAAGGGATAAAACAAACCCCTAATAGTAACTTAATGGGGAACTGTCAGCACTATGAGCCCTACAACCAAACATGGGTCTGGTCCTAATTTCACTCTGTGAGCAAAAACATTTTATTTACTTACTGTTTACTCCAGTATAGTAGATTGTATCGCACTAATTCTTTTTACCTGCAAGTTGACATTTTCTGTAACTGCAAATCCCAGAATTCCTGCAGCTGACATCAGAGGAGGGCTACAGCAGTTAGAGACTCATTAGTCTGCAGTATATTTTAGAGCTTTTATAAGCTCCAATCATATGTTTGTCGGTTCAGCTGTTCTCCCGGGGCTCAGCACAGTCATCTGTGACTGTACTTAGCCAGGGGAGGACAGCAGTAAACAAGAAACAAAAGATCAGAGCTTATAAAACTCTAACATGTACTGTAGGCTATTGAATCTCCCACTGCTGCAGCCCTCCTCTGATGTCAGCAACAGGGGATTCTGGGATTTTTTGTTACAGAACATGTCAGATTGCAAGTCAACAGAATTAGTGTGATACAAACTACTATACTGCAGTAAACAGTAATATGTTTTTACCACAAAGTGTAAGTTAGGATGAGCCCCATACTTGGGTGTGGTGCTCTTAGTGATGACAGTTCCCCTTTAATAAAATGCAGAATCAAAGGTCCATTGAAAAGAGAAAACAAAGTTAGGATGTTCAATGTTTGACATGCCAGTCATAGATCTTCTTCAGGAACTATCTCCATTGCTTACTTTGTCCTCTCTATACAGTATAATTCCTGAAGCAAAGCTAAAGCTAATCAATTGATTCTAACTATATTTTCTGTTTTCTGTGTGCATTTTAGTTAGCCTATTTTTTTATTTGAAGTCCAGATGCAGATGTAGCACTCAGCTTTTTGTTCTTATAATAGTGATCTAATTAAACACATACATATAAACTGTAGATAATTAAGAAAAGTACCATAAGTCCATCAAGACTGCTCTGATGCCTTACTTAATTTACTCTGCCCTCCAGAACCCTCCCTGCCCCATGTCTTCCTCTTGTTTCTAAAAACCCTTTTGAAACTGTCACACTGTGTTTTGAACCCTGATATAGCCTCAGCATTGATTACACTACTAGGTAGATTGTGCCACCTGTCCATTACCCGCTCGGTGGAAAAATGCATTCTGATGTCCTTTTAGAATCCTCCCCCCTTCCAGGCTGAAGCTGTGCCCCTGGTGGTTGAACTGTTCCCTAGCTTGAACAACACTGCAGAGTTCACCCTATCATGTCTCTGTATGTGCTTGTATGTTCATAGCAGGCCCTTCCTTCTCCCTCCTGTCTTCCAGAGATTACATATTGATGCTGTCTATTCTCCTCGTAGGACCTACCCTGCTGTCCTTGGATCATTTTTGTAGCACTCTGTTGGATAGTCTCTAACCTCCCCTATCCTTTTTCAGGTGCAGGCTCCAAAATTGTATGCATTACACCAGGTGTAGTCGAACTAATGACCTGCACATTGGCAGTGTTCCTTCCCTCCTACAACTCATGAAATCCCTCATGCTACACCTCAGCATCCTGTTTGCCTTTCAGTATGCTTTACTGCATTAGAAAGAGGATTTCAAACTACTGATAATTATTCCCCCAGGTCTCTTTCCACCTCTAGTGCTTCACCTTGATCCCATTGATGCAATATACGGGCTGCAGTTTTTGTTACCAATGTGAGTCACCCTACATATTTTGACACTGAACTTCAATTGGCAAACTCAGGACCACTGCTTCAACCTCTACATCCCTTTTCATGCTGGCAAGTCTCTCCTTGCTCTCCATCCTCAAACAGAGTTTTTAGTCATTTGTGAACAGTTGGGCTTTCCCCTGAAACTCCTCTCTGATGTCACCAATGTACAGTACATGTTAAAATGGACTGGTCCCAAGTCAGATTCCTGTGGTACCCAACTTGTTACCATGCAGGCATTCGAGAACTTTCATTCAGATCTACTCATTGCATCCCATCTGTCAGCCAGTTCCCAATCCACCTAGTTAACCCTTCCCCTAGCCCTAAGCCTCCCATCTTTCACACTAGCCTCCTAGGTAGCACTGAGTCACATCCCTTGCTGAAGTCCAGATACCAGATGTTGACTAGATTAGCCCCTTATCCACCATTTTTTTGTATCACAAAATTGAACAGAATCAATCAAGTTTGTACATTACCATATAAAGCTTTTTGGTGGCTTTATCTTAATTTGAATTGAACCTCTTTGGGAGGCCTCTGACTTGTATCCCACAAGGCAGCAAAGGGTCTTCTGGCACTCTCAACTGTCTTAGTGCATGGCAAAACTAAATCTACAGTCAAACAGCACATAAGATCCACTCTCTGTACCCAAGCACAAAAGCACCTGTGGTCCAATGATGCAAATTTCAATCAAAATACAGCACACATAGCAGTTTTTATTCAAATGAACCTAACAGTCACAACCCCAACCCCCAAGAAAGAACCAGTTAGGGTTTTAAGTGATGGGTACCACTCACTGTGCTTTTTTGTACCTGTCATAAACCTTTGAATGAACACTGCTATGTGTACTGCATTTTGACTGAAATTTAGATTATTGATGCATCAGTGCTTGGATACAGAGTGTGGGCCATCTGTGTTGCTTAACTTTGATTTGTATGTCCCCTTGCGCTTAGAACATGGCTTCTACTTGTATATGCCCCCAACCAAGGGTTGTGATGTCTTTTTTCTGTATCTATTATTAGGTGACTTCAACATTAGGTCTCACTCAGAGATCACATATATATATATATATATATAAATGAAAACAGGATTTCCTAGCTGTGGGTCATAGGAATTAAAGCCCTTCATGTGTGTATGTGTGGGGGCTGGATGCATGGGGGCTTGAAGGAAGGGTTATAAAAACTGGAACTTCACTGAAGGAGGGGCTTGCATACTGGAGCCCCCTCCCCCTTCCCAATGGCCACCATATTGTTACCAAAGAACTCATAAAAGTAACCAGGAACTAATAGGAACCTCTTGGGATAACTGTTCTGGGTTGGAAACAAAACATTGCTGATGCCAGATCATCAACACTACATACAGTTTTACTTGCTTCATTACCAGAAGGCTAGACTTACAGTAGATACCAGTAATCACGTACCAAAAGCAATCTTGTTCTTTAGGTAACACCAAAAGACATTTATGAAAAGTTGCGATGTTTTGGCATCACTTTACCATACTCTGCATGCTGGAATTTCTGTCACAATCAAGATAACATGTATAGCTACAATGTACAGATTAAAGAGTTTCTGGTAAATATGTGAAAACTTTGAAAAATATAATATTTAGACAGTGCAACTTATATTTTAGGTATCTTTTATATTTGGTGCAGATTGTGATACTATTAGTTGGACAGACAAAGAAATTATTTATAGATGTTGTAATATGTAGGTTTGAGGGGGCACACAGCTCCCTTCATTATGTGTTTTTAGCAGACTGGGCAGTGGAAATATGTTTTATACAACATTAAAAAACTATCATAAGAAAGGAAAAGCAGAGATTTGACACCTTGAAACTGTTAATGTGTCCTAGTTTTAGAGTTGTGAGAAGTGTCAAAGGCAGGGATATAATTCAAATAAAAAAAATTAAGGGAGAGACAGAGAGACACACACACACAAGGCTTTGATAAGAGAGTAAATACAAAGACCAATATCCCTACATATGTTATGGTGTAATTGAATGGTATGGGTGAGAGGTCCCCTGGGTCGCTGTTTAGACCTTGTTGTTTTGAAGCTGTTTTGAATCATGTTGCTTAATGAATTTAAGATTTGATGTCACTCTTCCCTGTGTAGTTCTGAAGTTGCCTTTAAGTACCGGTAATGGTAAGTCCCAAAGTGAATGATTAGGTTCGGTGAAGTGGTATCCCACTGGTGCAGTGGTAATGTTATTTGCTATGGTGTGCCAATGGAGAGTCATCTTGATTTGAAGAGTTATTTTGTTGCTTCCACACAGCATCTTTCTGGGCAGATTTTGCACTTACTCAGGTAAACCACATTGTCTGATTTGCAGGTCTAAGATCCATGCATTTGTAGTACTTTGTTCAGTGGTCTGATTTTGATTGGTGTACTTACCAGGGGCAGATTTTGCATCATATGCTGCTGCAGAGTACTGTTTCTTGTGTTTTCTGTCCTAGTTTGATGGATGTTTGCTTTTGATCAGTGCAATATGTTGGAAAGGTTGTTTGAAGGTTAAAAACTAGTGGTTCAGGGAATATGTTTTTCAGTTTGCCATCTTTATTGAGCATGGATTGTAATCCTTCAAGTGTTTTGATGTTGTAATGCCATGGGACTATAGGTCACAATCAGAGTGACATGGCCAGTGTGTTTCTTTCCCTGTATTACAGTAGGCTTGCCTGTGGTATTTAGAAACATAGAAAAAAAAAGATGGCAGAAGGAGACCAAGGATCCATCTAGTCTGCCATTTGTTTCTTGGACCTTCTCAGATCCCAGGACCTAACCCCCCCTTCTGCCTAATGCCTTCTACTGCTCCTGTTGCTTTTGATCATGCTTTAGCCTTGTCCCACCCCAGCCTGAATGATGACATGGGCTTGGTGTGCTTCCCTGACAGTGACACCAACACAGCGACCTACAAATCTACTGACAAAATCCACAGTTTGCCGACAGGTCACTGTGTTGGTGCGTCTGACACAGGGGCATGCTTTCTCCCAGTCCTGCACCCCCTCTCCGAATCAACTCCAATTGGAGTTGAGAATTTAAAGTACGGGTGGTGTGGGGAGCAGAAAAAAACAGGACTGGGAGAAAAAATGGGATTTATGTCAACCGCAACATGTGGTCAGCATAAATCCTGTTGATGTGATGCTGGTCAACAAAAGTGTTGTCGACCAGCATTGTAGAGCCCATGAATTTTGCTTTCACTACCTCAGCTGGCAGTTTATTCCATGCCTCCATGACTCTTTCTGTAAAATAGTGTTTCCTAAGCTCCCTCTTAAAGCCCCCTCTCAACTTTTACTCGTGCCCTCTAGTGTTAGAGTCAGAGAATCTGTTGAACAGGTCTGAGGATGGCACCTTATTTATTCCTGAAAGGAACATATATGTTTCAGTCATATCTCCCCTCTCCCTTCTTGTATCCAGTGAGAATGTATTTAATGCTTCCAGATGCTCCTTGTATGAGTGCCTTTAAAAGCCTTGGATCATTTTGGTCGCTCTTCTCTGAACAGCCTCTAACCTGTTTATATCCTTTCTCAGATATGGACTCCAAAACTGGACACAGTACTCCAGATAAGGCCTTACCAGGGACCTGTAAAGTGGCAGTATTACCTCCTTCCTCCTGTTGTCAAATCCCCTCCCTATGCACCCCATCATTTTGTTGGCCTTGCTATAAGCTTTGTTGCATTGGCTTGTTTGTTTAAGGGTGCTGCTTATGATGACACCTAGGTCCCATTCTTCCTGTGTAGTGCTGAGCTGGACTCCACTAAGGAGATACTCTGTCCTTGGGCTCCCTTTACTGAAATGCTTTACCTTACATTTCTTTGCATTAAACTTCAGCTGTCAGACATTGGACCATCTTTCCAGCCTCTGTAGGTCCCTCCTCACTTGGTATCATCCGCAAATAGGGCAGTTTTGCCCTGAATACCTATGTGTGGACATCGGAAGACCAGTAGGCTGGTAGGCATTGGGGACACTGGACTCTGTTAAGGTATGGAGAACTGGGTCAGTGGGACTGTTGTGGTGGTGGCAGGGTTGCAACAGGGGCCATCGGTTGGTGGCAACACCAGCCCACTCTTTACCCTTGTAGCACACTAACCAGTTAGGAGGCTGGAATGGATGAACCCAGTCTGAGACACAGTGGGGCCTGCCATGCCCGTGTCTGGGGCAGGTTCCGGGATCCACCATGCCCATGTTTGGGCTGGGTCTTTAGGCCATTAATGGCTGGGTTTTCTCAGGAAACTGTATAAAAGTATGGGAGCCACTGCTCTGTTGTGATTTGAGCAGCTTAGCTCTGGTGGGTAACACTCGAAGTGGAAGTGTGGTAAAACGTTGCAGCACCTTAAGCAACTACAGAAGGGAATGGAGGCAAAGAAACAATACGTTTGGGTGCAGCCGCAAAGGCTATGCTGCTCATTGCCCCAAGGACTGTTCTCTCTGGTGGCACTAGAGGAGTAAATTACTCCCTTCCAGAGAAAACAAGGAACAGAGATAAATTTGGGAATTTGGAATGAAAATAATAAGAGTTTCTGTGGAAGAAGCTGGGTACTCACGTAAAGTGCAGGCTCTATCAGTTAGATCCTAAATTGCTGCATAATCTACTGTTTCACTGATTGTGGAAAGTCATGCCTAAGTGCTGCCAATGTCCTCTCTTGTTTATCCAATACTGTTTAGCTCCATGGAGCTGTGTTTGGAGGTTAGAGAAGTTCAGCTCCTGGGGCCTCTAATCATTATGGTGCCCCAGGAAATGAATTTTCTTGGTTTGGCTAATCCGGTGTCCATTTGGTGATTGTAACCACAACTCAAATGAATTAACTGTTTTAACCTGTCTATTTATTCAAGCACTAATTAGAAGGGTCTGTACTGTAGATTAACTCCATTATGTTCCTGGGTTCTGGAGCTGTGAAAGGTGAGATAAAAGCTCCATTTTCCAGGGTTCCTACTTGGGGTTGAAGAACTGGCATCCTGGGGGTTCTGAGGCACCCTGAAAGTATGAAGATTTCAACAGATAGGATGTCTTCTTCTGTTTTGTTTTCTATCTGTGATGTGCTGCATTTTTTGTCATTGTGAAGTTGTTCAGGATGGCATTCGGGTCTGGAGCCCCCTTCCCCATTCTTTCACCAGGTACCCCTAGACAGGGGGGAAGGGGGGCTTACAGATATGTGCAGCATTGTCTAAACAGCAGAAATTCATTAACATAAGTCACATAGTGATATACCAAGCTATGGAAGCAAATTAATTCCCATCAAAGTTCTCCCTAATATCCCATTAAAAATTTAGGAGTATTACTGGATCTTGACTTGCCCTGTAATATTCAAACTTTAGCCTTAACTAGGACATGTTGGTTTCAGTTAATTGTTATGCAGATTAGGAATAATTTGACTTTTGAGGCAACTAAAATGATTCTTTATAATCTAGCAGTCTCTAGACTGGATTCTTGTAATGGTCTCCAAATTGAGCTTCCCATTTCTTTTTTCTATATAGCTGTTTCCATCTTGTTGCTACCTACTCCTGCCATTGGGCTCCCTTCACTTCCAGCCCTGTCAGCCTCTCCCCCACCATCTTTACCAGTGGGGATCCACAAGAAGCAGGGTCCAAGAGCATCAGGGGCCATCACACTTGGCAGTGGGGAGACATAGGCATTTTTCTGCTTTTCTCCTGTCCCAACCCAGAACTGTGGTGTGCATGGTGGGTGCATGCATGTGGAGGTACACATGCACTCCCAGAACCACTGTTACCTCCACCCTCCTAAAGTAATGTCAGTCCCCCATACTTCTGCTCTGAGACCCAGCCTCCTCCGAGTGTCAGCCGAGAGTGAGGAATCTCGCCTCCCCAATCTGGGAGGTGGGAGCATCCCAGTGGCCACTATGACCATCTTCCAGCCCCCACCCCACCATCCCCCAGGGACTTGAGCTTGTTCCTGAGCTCAGGTGACTGGCCTGGCATGAGGTGTGGCATCTAACACCTCATCCCACAGCACCACCGGGCCTGCTCTTGAGCTTCCCTTTTCAACAATTGCTCATTTGCAACACATTCATAATGCTGCATCATGCATGATCACTAGAGCTTCTTACCATGATCACGTTACTCCCCTTTTCAAAATCTTACGTTGGCTTCTACAGACTCTTACATTTCAATTTAAAGGGGAACTCTCAGCTGCCCAGATAAATACTGAGGGATCTTGAGTTCCTGATTAAAAAATTTGCAATGCAAAAAAAATTTTCAAGCACTTACTTTATTGTAGTGTGATTATTTATCTGGTTGATCCTGCGACCTCCTACCTGCCATGTCCAGAGCACTGTTAGTCCAAGAATCCCCTGTGGGCAGCACTCTGATGACAAAATTGATGGGCTAAGCCTTGGGGACAGCTATGTGCTGACAACCATTTTCAGTTACTATTTAAATAATAGAGTACATGGTCATGCTTTTTCTTCTGGTACTGATTGTGCTGGGGCCATTTAATGGGACCTCAGTTCATCTGCATCCAGATTTAGTTCTGATATCAGTAGTCCATTTAAATGCATTGTATCATAGAACACCAAACAGCAATCCATTTCTTACTCCTGTGACTAAAGGGTAAGAATTCTGGGCAACCCTTGCAGTACTGACTGAAAGACCAGTACCATTGCAACAGTGGTCCCATGCCAGGTGGACTCAATGCAATTCAGAGTTGCTGTCCTGTTTTCTGAACCTATTCAGAGTTCTGTTGATGTGATCAAAGTCTCCATTTCCAAGTTTACACTCTGCAAACCATTTCTTCAACAATGCACTGCACCTGTTTGTGAGTCTAGATTCCCATCACTAAAGGGACAACCCAAAGTCACCCAGTGCCTTCTGTGGTCGTATGAGACCTGACACCAGAAATCGTGTCAGACCTACTTTCCTCCATATAGTGAGGTTCCCTGCACCTTTTACTTCACTGTCTAGGCCTGGCCTGAGGTCCACCAGAGTCACTCCTTTGCGACTGGGGAGCCCTCTTGGCCCACATGGCCAATACTCAAGCTCCTCACACTCTTCTCTCTTCAACACACCTTACCAGCTTAAATCTGTTTCTGAGGTCACCCCCCCCCCTTTTTTTTATATGCTGGCTTGGAACATCCTTCCTTCTTCCTACTTCCCAAGCCAGGAGAGATCTGGACATACCCAAATGTTTCACCCCAGTTGGATCTAGGGCTAAAAGAGGAAAATGCAGTTCTGTTGCTGTCTTCTTTGATACCATCTTCCCAGGACAGTTGAACCCTCTTATATTGAACATTGATATAGTGAATGTCTATTGACAGTGAATTGCCTACAGCCTTATTACATTGGAGCCTGGTCCCATCAGACCTCAGAAGCTAAGCAGAGTTGGCCCTGGTCAGTAGTAGGATGGGAGACTGCCACTAAACACTAGGTGCTGCAGGAAGTAGTATTGGTAGCTCTGCAGGTGCACTCTTCCTTTGGTTAAAAGTAACCATACTGATGCCCTGGCAAGGTGTTTGGGGCACCACTTTGCTGCTGAAGGTGCTGTCATTTGGATGAAATGTTAAACCCTGGCCCCATCTGCCTGTTCTGGTGGTTGTTCAGCTGGATGTTAAAGACCCCATGGCAAACCCTGGAGTGTGTTATTGTGCTTATAAAACAGGTTTCTTTTTTTATAATATATTTAGAAATTAAAATAATCATATTTATATAGGTAAAAGTTGAAACATTTAAATGTGTTATTGGTTACGTAATCCTTACACCTGCTGGAATTTGATGGCAGTACAATTGTGCTTTAGGAGATTTGTCCTAAACTGAAGTTTTTGAAACATTTGTGTAGTAGGTCGAGAGAGAGAGAGAGAGAAAGGAGGGAGAGAAGGAGAAACAGAGTTGAAAAAATATAGAGGGAGGAGTAGGAAAATGAGCAGTAGTGCAAATCTGAGCATGACTTTCAAACTGTGCACATAGGAGGAAATAGTTGATAATCATTTTTAATAAAAGCACAAAACAGGAGCTGATTATGAACTAGTACACGCACCATGCGCAACCCACTGATGGGTCCCGGCATGATATTCAAAGAGAGACATCGTGCTGAAATCGATGCGCCGGGGTGCATCATTAATATCTTGGTGGTGGGGAAGTGTGCCCATGCATACCCCACACATCCGATATTCAGCCGGGATGTCGCGGGCCATGCAGGAGCAACCCTACATCGCGCGTACGGTTTCCAAAATAAGAGCAACGGCCGGCCACCCACAGGTGAGCTGCTGTATTGCAGGGTGCAACTCAGCAGCTGCTAGCTGTGGTGGCCACCAGCTCCGCGGCACCTCTTTGTCGGGTAGTTTCATACTTGATCGCGCATGTGTATAACATAGAAAGTCCTATGAGTCTTGTGGTCCAGTGGGCCGCACTTCTGATCGTGCGCGAAGTCTAATGAAAGATGAATTCCATCCCTGGTGGTCCAGCGGTGCCCCTTCCCACTGAGCTTTGCACCCCACCCCGGTCAGCGGTGGGTGGCAGCTCCCCACCACAAGCCACCCAGCCACCCGCCGACTGACCACGTGCAGTACAGCTGTACGCCCATTGGTCCACAGCATGGGCCAATGGTCATGCAGATTGCATTATATTACACAGTCCAGATATGTGAATGAATCCATTCACATATCTGGACTATGGCTAATTTTGTCTGCATGCCCATTGCATGCTGATGCTGTATATACTGTCAGTCAGTGGGTGGCCGGGTGGCTTGCAGGGGGCAACCACCCCTCTGCTGACTGGGGCGGGCGGCAGGGCTCAGTGGGAGGGTGGGAGGGGGTACTGCTGGACCACTAGGGATATAGGATTTATTATACATATGCCCGCCATCAGGCTGCGAGCAGTCCACTGGACCACCGGGATATAGGACATTATATTTTCATACATATGCCCACGATCAGGCAGTGGGGAACTTTGCCGCTTGTGGAGGGGGCGTCGGTCCCCGACAACTGCAGCCTGGCAGGGCACTAGGTGCAAGACACCGGGGATGGGCGCACCTGCATGCAAATGGGGCCATAATGACAAGCAAATGGCCCCATTTGTGCCTTGCATGCATTATGGCCCCATTTGCATGTGCACCTTTGAATATCGTGGTTGATGCACCTAGCGAAACAGCACTTGTGCTAGCGCATCCCCCTGCCTCTCTCTGGCTTCTTGCGCTGGTGCAGTGCCACTGCACCATGCACAATGCAGGTGACCACAGAGTGATATTCAATGGTGCTGAGCCATGGCGCAGCACCATTGAATATCACCCTGTCAGTGCCCTGGCACATCCCAGTTGTGCTGTTCCCAGGCTTGAGCCACAGCCTGGTGCAGTCTGAATATCCCACCCCATGAGTACATTGATTTTTGTTATAATGTTGTTGGGGAGGGGGAGTACAAGCAGGATCAATTGTTTCTGGTTGTTTTTCTGTGCCTGCAGTAGGTGTTTAGCAAGGCAGGAAAATGACTGCTAAATATATATATATATATTAGATTGCATACTTGTGTATTGTATTGTTTTGTGTATTGTTTTGTAATCAGATCAAATACCAAAATGATTGTAAGGCAAGCTAAATCACCACACAGTCATGTGATGAGATTAAACCAATTAGAAAGCAAAATTTCTCTAACCCATTTTATTTTACTTATGTATGTATGTATTTATTTATTTGTTTGTTTTGTTCACTGGGTAGACCCACTGAGACACAACTGTCCCTTTTTCAGGGATGACCCAGAATTAATTACAAATTTGCAAACAGGCAGAACAATAAATAGCCAGATACTTTATCAGGACAAGTCAGATATGACAATGTTACAATACTTTAAGTATGAGACTATACCATTAGCAGAACATGGTGTTCAATATATGACAAAGAGGTAATAACAGTCTTGGGGTACACAATGCAGGGAGGAGAAACATTAAACCATAGTGCAACAAGCGATTCCTGAATGATGGAACATCATCAATTTTAGCACAGGGGGAAGTCACCTATTGCAGGTACAAAGGCTCTGTTCTAGTAATACAGCTTAAAGCCCTTTTTATTAAAACCCCAAGGGTTGGGCAGTCTTTAAGGGTAGAGAGCAGGCAGTTCCAGATGGTTGGAGCTGAGAAGCAAAGGACCTCTTCCCCACACAGGTTTTAAGTTTAGGTATTTCCAGTAGAAGATTGCTGGAAAACAGAAGGACCCTCCTTGTGGTCCCGAGTTTTAATTTGTCATGCATTCTAGGGGTTGGGGAGGGACCCTTAACAAGTTTAAAGGTCAGACAGAGGGGAAAGCATTGCTATCAATATTTAATGTTTTCAGACACTTCAAGCAGTTACTGTACATCTTCAGGTTGGTACTAAGGACTAGAAATGCTTAATTACTGTATGTAAAATGTACCGTGACTTTAGCTTGACATTGTCTTTTCATGTATTGCCAATCATTACATTATTATCAATCAATACATACCAATAATCCATTAAATGTGTACCCAGTATAAATACACAATAAAATGATCCACAGCATTCTACTAACACTGTTGTTTCTTTTCTTGTCATTCCAGACAATAACCATTTCAAGCTGACACTGCAGTCCTGAAATACCTAAAAAAGTACCTAATTAGTGCACTCATATACTTTTGGACACGATGTTACTATGATACCAAACTGTTACTGTCTTTTCATGTACTGCCACGGATTACTTCATTATCACCTATCAGTACACACTGATAATGAAATTGCACCGGAAGAGTATGGACCCTGAGGTGCTGACACAGGCAGTAATGTACAGTTGATGCAATGGCCATTTTGTCCCTTCAAGTTGAAGAGTACAGTTATTCAAATATTGTAACAAGCAAATCTGAAAAGGTTAAACCTAAACTATATAAACTATATACAGCTGTGCGTTGTGATAGGCTTAATTAATGTTGTATGATCTGAGAATAAGTAACTAATATAGAACATTTTATATTCACTAAATATATTGACCTTTTTATGTCGCTTGAGTGAAGCATACTGGATGCTCATTATCTTTAAGCGTGTTCCTTTTTCAACACTGTCATCACATTCATTTTGTTTAGTCCTTTGTAATTTAAGATAATTCAGAGCAGAGAGCTGTAACAGCTTCTCAGGAATAAAAATGCACACAGACTGAGTATGGAAGATTAGGTTAAAAATAGTTAGCATATGGCAGAACAAGATGGAGTTTCCAGGGCTTTAAAAATTCACTCTAATTATTCACCAGTATCTTTCTGTCATCCATACCAATGCATAGTAGGACTCAGAAATGTAAGTGACTACTACTATTATACATAATTCAGCTGCTTAATTGGCAAGAAGAGGGTGAAAAGTGGGCTAGGGAAAATCCTCTGAGACTAATAGGGCACATATCAGTGACTTCATCAGTACATAAGTCCCCTAGGTGATTGAAGTCAGCAAATATTTCATCAGGTGAAATATCAAGGAGCTTCACCTGCTAAACCCGTATGCACGATTACTGAACAACTTTTCTAAAGAGTTTTACATGTAATATATATTTATAGAAAAGGAGGAGAAAATGATTGATGCTAATGCTATAAAATTATGCAGCTGAATGTTGTGCACATAAGGACATGTTATATTTGAGCATAAGGTTAACTAAACTAGTCATTCAAGTTATAAGTGGGCCACTGGCTTCCCTAAAATAGGATGCATAAATTTTATTTTTTTGTCACAGTGGACCATTTGGTATGCTTTATATATTAGGTTATGACAAAGGAAACATTTGCACATTTACTTGTTTTCATATGTGGCCATCAACCAGATTCTGATCCTCTTGTTTCAAGATAATGTGCTGTTTTTAGCTTATTTAATAAAATACTTAATGAATGTAATGTATTTTGCAAAAACTCATTTGTGTCGACCAAGGCATCATGTCTTTCACAGACTATGCAGAAAATGTCATCCCTTTCTTTAAACCTGAACACAATTTACTGAACTGTATTTTTCAAACACCATCTCCTACTAAAAGTAGACAGAACAGCTTGTCTGTACCACAGGACAGACAGTGAAGATAAAATAGTGAATCTAGGAGGGGAAAAAAAACAGCAATGCTCTCAAGTTTGATGATCAGTGTCATAATGTAACTGATTATTTATCTAGCAAAAGGGAAAACAGTACATCTTCAGTAGAAAATGAATTTTAAAATAGTTTACAATGTTTCCCTAAAATAAAGAAAAAGTCAGTTTGCCTTTTTATAGATATTTGGGGTAGCATAAATAAAGGATTTCAATGTTCAATGTAAGCAAAGTTCGGCATCTGTTCCTTAAAGAGATATGCTAGAGCTACAGCATGGTCCAAAGAAACTGCTTTTTTTCTTTAGTTTTATATCTATCTCCTAAGGACGTTTCCTGGTGTTTCAGCAACCCCATATCAAATTCATATTGTTTTACCCAGTACATGATGGTCATCAAAACCTTTTTAAAATCCACAACAAAAACATGGGTTGCCATGCTTTTTTAAAGTTACATGGTGATCCTTGATCACTCTTTATGGAAAGAATCCATAAGAAGTCAAGTTGTTTTATGTAGTTTTAACATTAATGTTTTAGATGCCAACAGGGGTGTGAAAGAAAACGTAAAACAAAGACACATCCTTTGCCATGATGGTTGCTTCATTTTTTCCACAAATACATAAATACAGAGTAAATGACCAATGCTATGACACCCTCCTGAACAAATATTCCCGAAAATGGTGAACGTATTTGTATGTTTTTATTCATAAAACTATTTCAATTCCATGTCATTTTCATGAAATGTTTTTGATAGTTATAGAATATGGTTGTGAATATAGAAAAAGAAAAAAAAACTAAAGGGGGTGCCATGCTTCTTTTGGTTATATCTACTTTTAAAGTTGCAGTTTCAAAAGGTGGTTGGCTCAGATGAAAATAATTGAACAAATCCCAAATGCAAAATAAAACTTGCTAGAAAGCTATTCAAACAATTAAAAAGTACATGCAGAATAGCAAGGATGTTTGTATATAAGAAACAGAGTAACCAAAGGCAGACAAACATGTAGTTTAAGTGCATAGAATTGTGCCAATTGCTTCAATTGTGGGAGCTTATTTCCTCGCTGCCCTCCTGTGTATATTTATAGCTAGACATCAAATAATACAATAAATCATTGTTATAATAATGCTTGCATATATTTAAGAATGTACTTGTGCCAGTAAACATCAGAGAAATCAGAAAAATTGGAATTTGAAACACCAGTGAACATCTTAAATTGCTTTGAACCTAGGGGAGGTGCTGTAAGAATAATCTATCTATCTATCTATCTATCTATCTATCTATCTATCTATCTATCTATCTATCTATCTATCGCTCTCTATGAGTCTGTCTGTCTGTCTGTATCTGTCTGTCTGGATGGCTGTCTGTCTGCAGTCTCTATCTTGTCGGTTTGTATCTATCTGTCTGTCTATTTGTCTGTCTTATCACGGTGCTTTAAAGCAAGTCTTGACATTTACATTCAGTTAATTTATAATACTTAGACCCCTTAGAGGATGTATAGGAAAGGCATTACTAATAGGCTGCATCTCTGCTTTATTTTTTGCAGATAAGTTCTGATTGGCAATAAATGTTGAATATTTATTGTTATATAACGGGTAGGGGAGAATCTTGACTACTGAGCACCCATACTTTCACCTCAGCAGAAATCCCAGCAACAATAAAAAAAGTACCAGTACCAGCCTGCAGCATACTGAGTTTTAAAGTATTCATTATTTTATCCCTGCTTAGCAACCACTCATGCAATCACACACCCACCAACACCATTGCTAAATACTGTACTCAGCTCACAGTCTAAGCTTTTTTGTACCTTTCTGTGTACTGTTTTCTTTGCTACTGCTGCGCACTGTTTTTCTTTTAAAATACATCATTCTGCCATTTATAAAGGTCCTGCTTCCTGATCCATTCTTGGCAAGAGATTCAGAAACACAATACTGCACTTGCTCACTGACCACTTTGTCACCCATGCCTTCCTTGCTCACTTACTGCTCAGCCACCTGCTTCAGCACTAACAAACAAACCACGCTTGGTGATGCTCACAACATTTAAAAAAACAGCCAAATAAATAAAGAAAAAAACCTACTCATTTTATCTTTGTAATCCAACAAGGTTATGGGTGTGCGTGTGTGTGTGTGTGGGGGGGGCAACTACCAAGCACTACCAACAATATAACAATTGAGAAGGCACCGCCTTACTTGGAAATAACACTAAAGCCACACTAGTGCCCCAGGTGGCATCCTGACCGGTCAGTGGTAGGACTATTTTTTATATATTTACCTCATTTTAAACATGTTGAGTGTTTTACTTTAAATTGTTACCCAATTTTAATACAAAACCCATTTTCAAACAAAACCCATTTTATCAGGGCAACTGGATACTCCATGGTGGGGCATGTGGTTATTGCAGCTTAACCCACACCTTGCCATGTCGTATTGTTTGCTTATTTATTTAAAATGTGTGGCCAGGAAAAGCACACTGAGCAGGTCACTTCCCAGTATGAGCTGGGTGAGAATTAAGTATGCAGAAGTTAAGTGACTTGCTCAGGGTCATACACTATGCACATGGCTATTATGGGATCCAAACCCATGTCTGCTGGGTTTCCAGATTCACAGCTCTGTGCATGAACCACTAGGCTATATACAGCCTCCTCTATCAAAGACAGATGAGCATTTGAAATCTGGGAGATACAAGTATACAGTACTAGAATGGAATCAATCTATATAGTGACTTTTACAATCAGTTATGTACTGGTGGCACAGTTACTGTATATAGCAAAAGGAGCAACCAGTAAGTGCCCTCCATCTTCATAGACCACTGCATTTGATTTCTTTTTGACCTCAAGATGAAGTGTTGGATGGGACACCGGGATTATCCTCTACTTCTTTTAAAAAATGCCTTGGGATCTTCAACTTTCCCTTGACAAAGAGTAAGAGATACTCAAAATGGCATTTAATTTAATGTATCCTTGTTTGGCTCCTTGCATTTTGAATAAACCACATGATTTTAACACCAGCTGATTTTTCCTTTTTAATTTTTCTCTGTGGCTTGTGCCACTTGAGCTTTGAGTTTCATTTCAGTCTTCACCTTCCACCTGGATAACCTTCAGACATGATGAACAGGAGGGCCTTGGTATCTCAAGGACAGCTCCTCTGACAGTACAGGACCCCATTATACAGAACTGGAATGTCAGTGTTTGGTACCAGCCGAAGTCTCTGGAATAGAACTTGAACCTCTGACCCAGAGGTCAGAGTATTATCATGAAGCTATCAATGTCAGTGGCAACACTGCTTCTATAATTATTTTATTTAAAAACTTGTTCTGATGTCTTTACAGAGGTTAGTGATGCTGTTAAACCGTCACTAACTATTTTATACAATGAAGTATTTTTATACAGTTTAGTCTATTGTGGTATTTTTATGTAGCAAAGTAAGGAGGGGAGCACCTTGTATTTATGCATCTTTTCCATCCTTCTGGTCTTCTTAGTGAGAGAGAGGGGGAGAGAGGCAGGCTGGGGGGGCAGAGGGGCTAATCATCAGCTCAGTGTCTTTGCCAGGGCCCTCCTACTTCTCCAGGAAAGTAAATATGGAGAGTCTGGCAGAGGTGTATGGACAAAGACGCTACAAAAAAACATACATTTAAAATATGGAAACGTGTTTAATTAAGAAACAGTGCATAGAGGTAGTTAGTTTCTAGCACCATACATCTCTAGTAAAAATGGTTTACTAGCAAATATTATGGGCCACATACCAATCAACTGTCCTGATTACGGCAGATATCCCTTATTTTACACCTCAAAATTACTCTGTCCCTCATTCCTCCCTCATGCAAAAGGTGCTGCCTCCACAGAGAAGGTGCTGTAAATTCAGACTTTAAAGCAGAAATTCACAGTATTCTAAGATGCTAAATCAAAAATAAACTTTGTACCAGCACAGGCAATGCCACTGGGGGGAGTAGGACCATAGCAGAACTGCACTGCAACAATATCTGATGAAATTATGTTGTTAAAAAATCAGAGAGTCAGACTGGGGCAAAACAGGGCCTGGCAGCAGTCCTGGCACTGGGCTCTGGGCGTTAGTGTCTGGGGAAGGTGTTCTACAGCTAAACTGAACTGAGAAAATAACTGAAAAATATCTTCAAATGGTCCGAGAGACAGAGACTGGAGCAGAAGCAAGGCCTGGCCTGTGGTGTGGGCACTGGGCGCAACAGGAGGAGGCTAGATCTAAACTGCATTAAAAGTACCTTAAAAAAACAATATCTCTTCAAAAAAAGGCAACGAGAGATGAAGACTGGAGCAGCAGCAGGGCCTGGCAGGAGACAGTCAAGACAACTGTGGCCATTGGGCAGGAGGCTACTAGGCTCAAACTGCATTGAAAAAATGCCTGAAAGTAAATATGTGTACTGCTCTGTCACAGCTGCCCAAAGAGCTTGTTGCAGTTTCAGCACTTGGCTATTTTTCTTAAAAAACCCTGGACAGGACTCACAAAATGGCCAAAATTCCCAGAGCTGCAGGAAAAATTCAGCTAAAATGGGCTGTCACTTGTGGATCCACAGATTGCCAGTTTTCCTGCAGCTGCGGGTATTCACAAAGGTGGAGCCAGATTATGACCAGTTCCATGATTTATGGCCACTTGTGGGTGGTGTTGCTTGGGAAATCTCCGCAGCTGTGGAGAAATGTTATGACTGGTGGGCCCAGCCATAATAGCTGCTACAAGTGCTGCACTGTGGATAGCAATCTCTGCTGCTTAGGAGATTTTGGACAGCAAGTGGCATTGAGGTGTGCGACTTAGTCCCATTTTCTTCTGTGAATCCAGCCCCATATAGGACCAGTCAGTGAGAGTACTGCACCTCTGCCTTGCACCACCTCGTATGCCTGTATACCTGTTGTCATGTCCATCTGTGTGCTGCTCTCTGACAGTACTACACCTCTGTTTGTTGCCACATAGGGTGACTTCCTGCCTGCTGTCGCATCCACTTGTGTACTGCTCTGTCACAGTTGCCCAAAAGACTAGTTGAATTTTAAGCACTTGGGTATGTATCCTTTAAAAAAATGAATAGGACTAGTCAGTCACTGTAGTACGCCTCTACTTGTTGCATCTACCACACCTGACTGCCTGTTGTCACATCCACTTGCATACTGCTCTGTTACAGTTGCCCAAAGAGCTAGTTACATTTTAAGCACTTGTCTATTTTTCCTTTAAAAAATATTAGTAGGACCAGTTGGCCACTGTAGTATGTCTCTGCTTGTTGCCACCTAGCATGCCTGGTTGCCTGCTGTCATGTTAACTTGTGTTCAGTTCTTTCACAGTTGCCCAAAGGGCTAGTTGCACTTGGCTATTTTTCCTTTAAAAAATTTTTTAAGGGCCAGCCAGTCACTGTAGTATACCTCTGCTTGTTGCCAGCTAGCATGCTTGGCTGACTGCTGTCATGTTCCCCTGCGTACTGCTCTGTTACAGCTGCCCAAAGGGCTAGTTGTATTTTAAGCACTTGGCAATGTTTCCTTTAAAAAAGAAAACAGTAGGACTAGTCAGTCACTGTAGTATGCCTCCATTTGTTGCCATCTAGCATGCCTGGCTGCCTGCTGTCACATCAGCTTGTGTGCTGCTGTGTCACAGATGCCCAAAGGGCTAGTTGCATTTTAAACACTTGGCTATTTTTCCTTTAAAAAACAGAGTAGGATCAGTCAGTCACTACAGTACACCTAGCATGCCTGGATGCCTGTTGTCATGTCCACTTGTGTACTGCTCTGTCACAGTTGTCCAAAGGGCTAGTTGCATTTTAAGCACTCGTCTTCTGAAAGACAGTTACATGTAGGTAATATTGCTTGTCTCTATTTGTGCACATCTTCCATTCCTCCCTTACACCTCCTTGTGAATGAGCTTGCTCAATGGAGTTTTCCTGCAATAAACTTGAACTTGAACTTACAGGACAAACATCTGTTGTACTGACATGGCCAGCATGACACCTGTGTAAGACTATACCAGTGGAGCAGGGTGAATGGTTGGAACAGAAGGAGGAAGAAATGATGCCAGTGGTTCACACCATCCTTTTCAGTGGAGCAGATCCAGACCTACTGTGTAACAATAGTCTTGTGTTGTTATATTGATTGCATCACTACATATTACACTTTTGGTTCTGGTTCTAGTTTTGGTTTGGGTTCTGATTTGCCTGACCTGATCTGGCCTGACCCGGCAGAACTGGAAGATCTGACCCATTCACCCCTAGGAAACACTACTTAAAACAGGCAGTCTTTTAATTATGAAAATTCACCGCAGCTGTATGGTGGGGTGGGGGGGGGGCTAGATGTCCATTGCCACAGCATTCATCACCTGTCTAGGAATTTTAGTACAGTAGTAGAGCTACAGGCTACCAAGCAGTAGTGGGTAGATGGCCTGGATTTGAAACCCAGCATGGAACAATTTTGCTTTCTCACTACAATGTATGTAGTATGAGAGAAATTGTTAGATGTCATCACTGATGTTAGTGATAGACAGACTTCCAGCAAGTTCTGAAGTTCTATATTGCTGATAACTTGAAACATTCTAGCTCAGATTTTTAGGCGTAAATGCAACTTGGGAAACATTACTTCAAATAGACTGTTCATTACGAAAATCAACTGCAACTGTGTGTGTGTGGGGGAGTGGGGTCTGCATTCAGTGCTGGATGTCCTTTGCCACAGTATTCATATCCTGTTTAGGAAACTTAGCATAGTGGTAGAGCTACAGGCTACTAAGCAGTAGAAAGTAGAGGCCCTGGGTTTGATCCCCAGAGTTGAACATTTCTTTCTTTCTTTCTCAGTACAATGTATGTAGTATGAAAAAAATGGTTTAATGTCATTGCTGATTTTAATGATAGACTTTCAGGAAGGTTTGACATGCTACATTGCTGATAACTTGAAAAGTTCCAGCTCAGACTTTGAGGTTTAAATGAAACTAGGAAAACATTACTTCAAACAGACTGTTAATAATGAAAATTCACTGCAACTGTGTGTGGGACAGTCTGCACTCAGTGCTGGATATTATTTGCCATAGCATTCATCTCCTGTCTAGGAAGCTTAGCACACTGGTAGAGCTACGGAGCCTAAGCAGTGGGGAAAGGGGGGCCTAGGTTTGATCCTTATTGTGGACAATGTTTTCTTTCTTACTGCAATGTATGCAATATGAGAGACATTGTTGTATGAGTGAAATTGTTAGATGTCATCATTGATTTTAGTGTTAGACTTTCAGCAAAGTTTGAAGTCCTATATTGCTGATAACTTGAAACGTTCCAGCTCAGTCTGAGAATGAAATGCAGCTTGGGGAATGTTACTTCAAATAGATGGACTGTTCATTATGACAATTCATTGCAATGTTGTGTGGTTGGGGTCTGCAATCAGTGCTGGCTGTCTTTTGCCACAGCATGCATTTCTTGCTTTAGATGCTTGGTAAAGCAGTAGAGCTACAGACTATAAAGCTGTAGAGGCTAGAGGGCCTGGGTTCAACCCTCAGAGCAGAATTTTTTTTCTTTTATGCTACAATTGATAGATGCTGAGTCTCAGCCCCCATACTCCAAGTCACTTACCTTTTCATTGTCAGGGAAAACCTACCAGCCTTCTTTCTGGCCACATAAATATTTTATATAGGCCTTATTGGCAAAAAGTCTTAGCTCACAAAAACTGCAAATAAAAGCTCTTACAACAATAGTAAGATGTGTAACATTTATTAGTCAGTTGCACATACCAGTAGCAATGGAATACATGACTCAACATTTTGTACAAACACGTACTATGAAAAAAACTGCATTTTCAAAACATGTTTTTGTATAGAATGTTGAATTGTGTATTCCATTGCTGCTGCTATGTGAAACTGACTAATACATGTTACAGCATCTTACCATTATTGTAAGAGTTTTTATTTGCAGTTTTTGTGAGTTATGGCTTTTTTGATCAATATGAATTTTGTTTGTCTGTGTGCTCCATAGCTCCTTTTGAGCTGTCTGTTTTTTCTTTGATTATATCTTATTTGGCACCTTTAGTACCACTGGTACTTTGATTACATCATTTTTATACTATCTGCTGTCTCCCTTCCAGAAAGTAAAAAACCTGATGCACCAACAAATTGCCATTCCTTCTTCTGTGTCATAATAACCCCTCCCCAGACCTTAAAGGGGCACTGTCAACTTTACCCCTCCATTTTTGTTAATCTCTGTGCAGTGTGCCTTTTGGCACACACCTAAGTAATTAGCACTGCAGAATAACCCGATGGACGTAGAAATTCAGCACAAATACCTGATATATAAGTATTTAGCGAAGTTTGTCTTTCCCTTGGGTCATCCATAACTCCACTGACACGGGAAGCATAACCCTATTGAGGATGCACACCAGGACTGAGCACAGTCACAAATTGGCATTTTATGTCAAGCCAGCTTTAAAAACATGCTGCCTGTTTAAACTTCCACCTCACGAACTGCTCCTGGTAATTTAAAATTAAAACCGGGCCCTGCGTGGCTCGCAATTTACTTTTTAAAACCAATGCTGAAATCCCACGCATGCACAAGGGCGGCACGCTTTTGGGCATGCATGGGATCTTCACACATCTTTATTCCAAGCATGCGCGGAATTACGACACCAGTTTTAAAAAGTAAATTGTGAGCTACACAGGGCTCGGTTTTAATTTTAAATTACCAGGAGCAGTTCGCGAGGTAGAAGTTTATATGGGCAGCATGTTCTTAAAGCAGACTTGGTATAAAATGGTACTTTGTGACCGCGCTCGGTTCTGGTGCGCATCCTCATTGGGGTTATGCTTCCAGTGTCAGTGGCGTTATGGACAGCCAGAGGGAAAGACAAACTTCACTAAATATTTATAAAGCAGGTATTTGTGCTGAATTTCTACATCCATGGGGTTATTCTGCAGTGCTAATTATCTAGGTGTGTGCCAAAAGGCACACTGCTCAGAGATTAACAAAAATGGAGGGGTAAAGCTGACAGTGCCCCTTTAAACACAAGGGACCAGATTTTCACAAGAGTTAGGCATGGATGCAAATGCATGCTGTGCCTGCATCCACCCAAATGTGTCAGAGTAACCCTGCTGTTTTAGTTTGAAAAGATCCATCTGTTTGTGACATAAAGCCCTTGTGACATAAAGATAATGATTGAATAGATGATCCAGCGGTGCAGATAGATTTGCTGTTGGAAAATAGTGATGGATAGCTCTCAGACTGATGCTTTTGAAAATAGTGGTGGAGAGAACCTGGCTGGATCCTTCTGAAAATCCTACCCAAGAAATAATTTGCTCACGTTTTTCATGGGCTAATTTCCAAGAGGGTATCTCTTATGGGTATGAGAGTCTCTTTGTGCTTTCCTTGGGTGGCTGACTGGCAGTGGCATTCCAAGAATGCAAGATAGAAACATAGAGACATACTGTTGACAGTGATGGCAGAAAAAGACCACAGGTCCATACAGTCTGCCCAAGTTCCCTAAAATTCCTGGAATCTACTGTTTTTACAGGGCACTAACCCTTCCTGTCCTCTCTCTCTATTCTCCTGCTTGGTCCTGCTGCTCCTGGTAACCACTAATCCCTTCATTATGTCCCAGCCCTGCTTGAATCCCCTGACTGTTTTTGCACCTACAACCTCAGCTGACAGACTGTTCCAAAGTTCCACCACCCTTTCCATAAAGTAATACTTCCTCGCATTCCTCCTCAACCTACCTCCTGTTAATTTCCATTCATGTCCATGTGACCACGAATTGGTATCCAGGCTAAATAGTTCCCTGCAGTTCACCCTGTTAATTCCTTTAAAGAACTTGAAGGTCTCTATCATATCTCTCCTCCCCCTTCTGGTCTCCAGTTAGTACACCTTTAGTGCCTTGAGGCACTCCTCATAGGATCTGCTCTGCTCACCCTGAATCATTTTTGTTACTCTGTGCTGCCCTGTCTCCAACCTATCCTTATCCTTTCTGAGGTGAGGACTCCAGAACTGGGTGCAGTACTCTAGGTGAGGCCTCACTAGGGATCTGTAGAGTATAAGATGTAATACTCACATATTCATAAGACATTCACAAAGTGTTCATATAGAAATAATATAATCCATCAAACTAAGTCTGATTTATGTTACTTAAAAAACACATTTTGCTTAAAAACACATTTTTTCATGTGAAAAGTTTTACTTTTTGAAACTCTGCACATCAAATCCTTTTATGAGTTTCTCATGCACATCTTGATCTTAGTGGTGATTGGCCAAACTGGCACGTATGATTTATAATGCTTCCAACTGCAGCTGTGCTCAGCGCTAGCATAGGCACTGGTTGATGGGCGACTACATTTACCACTGCTAGCACTGGAAGTGGCAGCAGCATTAGAGATGAGCCCCAGTTTCAGTTTTTAAAGAGGTGGTAGGCTGACAGCATATGTGAGAAGAGTTAAGTTTTGTTTTAAGTTTGGGTAGGTGATGGCAGATGGAAGAGGATAATTGGAGGGTTGGAAATATGGATAGGAGAAATTTAGCAGCTTGCAGGAGAAATCTTTTTTGGGCAAAACAGACTGCTTCTCTAGTTAATGAAGTATAAACAGAAGAGAATAATCATTCAGATAAATTCTGATATATTTTGCTAATGCTGAATGTTGAATTGTTTTCAGGTGAATAGGAGCCTGATAGCACCAATGGAAGAGATCATAGTGTCTTGCTTTTAGGAATAGTAGCTAACATCAACAAGCATTTGTCAATGCCGAATGTTTGCTTGCTGGCATTGGCAGTGGTAGTGTAGAAGTTACAGAGCTGCGTAATAGGAATGGCAGTGAAGTATTGAACTGAAGCCAACACCACCACCACCCTGCAGAGAGTGATAGGCATTGGGGTGTGCCTTTGGGTAATCAGGCATAACGGCCACGCCATTTCACCACATCCCACCCTGCAGACACTGACAAGTGTCACGGTGTTCATGGGGTCTTTGGCCCTTGTCACGAACCCCATTCCATTAGGAAATACGGTGAGATGGGTGCGATATAGGAGAATGGGGTGAACTTTGGGGCCAAAAAATCCAAAGGCATACCTCGATGCCTCTCACTGGCTGCAGGGTGTGTGGAATGGTATGAGCATTACAGGCAAGAATCCCAAGTCACACCTGATGCCTGTCATTCTCTACAGGGTTGGGCGTTATGGTTGGAAACCCAAATACCTCAGGCATTCGTTGGTATTTTCCTCCAAATTTTCAACATGGTTTTTGTGACCCCACCTCATGAACAGTGGCAATATCAGTTTGTTGGCAGCTGCTTATACTGGCGACTCTGACATTTAGCACCACAGGTGCAAAAACATTCGAACAGGATGTTAAAATGACAGCTGTACTGTTCATGGGAGGTGTAAAATGGCAATGTTGCAAATCTGCAGTAAAAATATTAAAACACTGGTGAAGTCACGCGTACATAGAAACTGTGCAATGCACACCCATAATATAATTAGGTTGGGGATTTTTACAGCAGATTGTCAACTCAGGCATTTTGGTGCCTCCGATCATGAACAGTGTCACTGTAATTTTCTTTATCTGTCCCGAACAATGATTTCCCACAGCGACCACGCATCTCTGCGCTGAAAGTGTGAAAACACACTTCGGTCATGTTGTGAAAAATGACAGCTGTACTGTTCATAAGGAAGTGTGGAAAAATGCCACTGGTGAAAATCTGGACTGAAAAGATTACAAAGTCATGAACTTATGAGGGTGCGTGGAAACTGCACAATGCTCACTCATAACACAGTCATTTTATGGACTTTTGTCACCAAATTTTCAACATAGCCATTTTAAGACCTCTGCTCATGAACAGTGTAACTGTGATTTTCATAATCTGTCCCAAACATTGCTTTCGCACACCAACAGCACCATTGTGCGCTACATATGCGAAAACACATTTTGGGCAACATATGAAAAAAGGTAGCTGTACTGTTCTTAAGGAAGTGTAATAAAATGGCAATGTTGAAAATCTGGAGTGAAACTATTAAATTCGCAAACTTACGAGCATGCATGGGAACTGTGCAGTGCACGCTCATAAAACAGTCATTTTTAGGAATTTTTTCACCAAATTTTCAACATAGCCATTTTAAGAACTCTGCTCATGAACAGTGTCACTATGATTTTCTTACTGTGTCCCAAACATTGATTTGGCACATCGACTGCCATTATGCGCTCTGCCATGAGGAAACACATTTGGGCAACATATGAAAAATGACAGCTATACTGCTCATAAGAGGTGTGGTAAAATGGCAATGCTAAAAAATCTGGAGTGAAAATATTGAAAATTCACAAACTACAATGCATAGGAACTGCATAACTAAGCTAGTAAAACAGTCATTTTTTGAATTTTCATCAAATTTTCAACACAGCCATTTTAAGACCTCTGCTCATGAACAGTGTCACTATGATTTTCTTACTGTGTCCCATACATTGATTCTGCACACCGACTGCGCCATTGTGCACTACATGGGCGGAAACACGTTTTGGGTGAGATGTGAAAAATGACAGCTGTACTACTCATAAGAAGGTGTGGTAAAATGGTAATGTTGAAAATCTGGAGTGAAAATATTGAAAATTTGTGAACTTATGAGCGTCGTAGGAACTACGCAGCTACGCTCGTACAAACAGTCATTTTGAATTTTTCCACCAAATTTTCAAAATAGAATCTCTTGAGAGCCCACCTTATGAACACTGGCAGTGTCGTTTTGATATTGTTCCAGAAAGGTGATTTCACACAGTGGCTGCGAAATCACCCTTCGGGCCCGAGTAACGCCATGATAGTGCAAGAATTGATGAGGAGGGGTCCCAAAAACCCCATGTTGAAAATTTGGTGCAAAAATTCCAAAAAATGCCTGCGATATGCAACAAAGTTGAAAACCCTATCTATCCCACTATACAGCTTACCGGCATTTCCTCAGTTCGCGGTCGGCTTTGAAGAGTGCAGACGTGTTCCCGGTCCACCGAAGATTGTCGCGCCGAGATCCGGAGGTAAGTATGGGGTGGGGTTGTGGGGAGGCGGGGTGCACAGTGGGTGGGTGCGGGTTGTGGGAGGGGGGCAGGGAGAAGCGCCGTGGGACTGTTTTTAATTTTCAGGTTTTTTTTTTTTCAGTGACGATGCGGGACGTTTGCCACACCAGGGTGGGCTCCCAGCATGGCACAAGGATGGCTGGGGGGGCTGTGGAGCCAATGGGGGATTGGGAACCCCCATCGGCCATATGATCAGTTGCCACGCTGGGTGGCTCCCAGCGTGGCACCCTACTCTGGGGAGGACAGTGGAGCCGGCCGAAGATTGGGCACCCCGTCGGCTATCTATGACTTGCCATGCTGGGGTGGGCACCCAGCGTGGCATGTGAAAGACTTTGGGGGGAGCGCACAAGCCGGAGGATTAGGCATTCCCACTCAGCTATATGTGTGTGCGGGGCAGCACGCAGATGTGAGCATGCATTTCGTGTGTGTGTGTGTGTGTGTGTGTGTGTGTGTGTGTGTGTGTGTGGTGGGGGGACTGCGCGGGCAGGCGATATCTTATCACTGCTCACTGAAGCATAGCTCCCCCTTTCAACTATATGCCACTGCATTTTGCAGCTTGTCATAGACAGCTCCAGCATGCATTGGCAGACTGAGGCTGCGCCTGCCAACACACTGACTGAACTGGAAGAGGGGGTGACACACCTCCGTAAACTTGGATGATGGCACTATGTTTCTTGCACATGTGTGCAAGCAAACATAAAAAGCATGCACATTTTTTTTGTTTGGAATTTGTTTTGGGAAAGACACACAGCACTGAAGTTCATTTCCAGGTATGACCCAGAAGAGAATTGTGACTTGCTCAGGGTCAAACAGCATGCAGGAGGCAATTGTCAGACTCAAACTCAGGGTCGCTGTGTCCCAGGTTCAAAGCTCTTTGCTCTAACCACTAGAGTACAGTATCTGACTCCCTCCCCAAATGACATAAAGTGACTGTATTTCCCATTTTGTTAATGGTACTGGTCATTGGACTACTACTGAACCAATTTTACATTTCTCCTTTTGAACGTTCACTCCTACATGGCCTTGTCCCCTGTCAGGGACCAAATCAATGGCCTTGCTGAAGACCAGGTGCAGTATGTCAATTGCCTGTCCTTTGTCAATTGGTTTAGTGACCCCGTAAAAGAACTTGATCAGGTTTGTCTGATGTATCCTCCCCCTTGTGAAGTCAGGTTTACTGTTATCCAGACTGTTTACCTCAAGAACTCTACCAACCTCTCTCTTAGTATAGCCTCATTAATATCCCCACTATATATATCAGGCTGGTAGGTACTGATAAAAGAGGGACTATTTACTGTGGGAGTATCCTTTTCTGTACCCCTCAGCTCAGTAATATAAATGTTCTGAAAGCTACTGTATGTATGAGTGTGTGGGGAATTGTTGCCTTGCCCTCTACCCTCACCCATGGCATCTATTTGGGCATTATGTGAGTGGCACTGGCACTTGGTAAACCACAACAGTATCACTACCCCAGTGCCATCAATCTGCACATTTGCAGATGCCTCTTAGTGAGTCACCCTCAGTGGCACAATGTAATGAACAGCAGGAAAAGTATTTTCATCCAATGAAACTTGTTAAAAATCAAGTACTAGTATGGAGTGGTGGAGAAAATGTACTGGCCTGGGATGGGAGTGAGGAAGGGAGTTAGTGGAAAAACTTTTGCAAAAAAAAATAGGTAGACATCAGTAGCAGGCATAAAAAAATACTGTGAGAAATATTTACTTGCCCAGTCATGGGTATATTTGAAAAAACATTCTGATCTAGTCCTGATCCAGGTCATGGTGTCGGCAGGCATACAGCAGGATGACTTTCTGACTAAGAAAATGCAGGGTTGAGGGGAGGCAATGAGTTGTAAGAATTTTGTGATAATAAATGTACTGTACTTGTCCTGGGTTGGGGTGGATGGAAGAAGTAAGTGAATGGGAAGAATCTGGGGTGGAAAATATGCACTTGTCCTAGTTCAGAGGGTGAAAGGCAGAGTAGGATGAATGAGTTCTGGTCCAGGTCAGTGGTGGAGGGAATGAAGGAGTGGGAAAGCATGAGGCTTCAAGTTGAATGTCTCATGCACCTGAGAAGTGATGATATCCATGATATACCACACCCTGGAGTGCATTTTTGTTGTTAGGAACTGGATTTACAGTTGTATTGTAACTAGGGATGAGACTAACATTTGCTTTGTATTTGCTTCATACCCAAATAGTGACCTACCCCAACTATTCTTATTTGGTCAAATACCTAATTGATGAGGCCAGCTTGCCACCACAGTGGTTGGATTTCCTCCTGCGATGCTGATGACTGGGTGTGAATGAATCCGCTAGGACTATGCTAGGACTGTATATTGATGCCAAGAAGGGGGTTCCCTTATGTGTCTATTCCCCTTTGTTTGTATGTTATTCTTGTATGTGCACTGTTGTTTGTCCTACATGGATTGGCCACCCATGTATTTTTTTGTTGGTGTTGTGTCCTCCCCCCCAATCTTGGTACACCTGACAGGCTAGAAGGTATTAGGAAAAATCCCTTTATAAAACCGGGGGCTTAAGAACTTCAAAGTATGTGGTAGTTAAAACACCCTCAGTATCTATGAAATGCCAATTGTTGTGCTTCTGGTTGAACGCTAAATGTTATAATACGCTTCCATTTAACTGTGGCATTTTCTTCACGAATGAGCGCAATAGCGCAATTGCGCAATAATGTAATAGTGCAATAGCGTGATAGCGCAATAACAAGAGTCACTATGTACACTGAGAGTAAGTACATTGAAGGATTTCTTTGTGTAGAAAAGAAGTAAGCTCACCTTAAACAGGCTACAAGTGCCTTTGTGTGGTACCCTCTGCAACTAAAGCGTTTATAGAGCTGGCCGGCCATGGAAGAGCCATATTTATGCTCAGCCTGTTGGTGGGAGGGACAATTAGAGTGTTTACCCCTGACATTATCTACAATAATGAAATAAAATGAGATTTGCTGCACTCTAAAGCAGAATTTGAATGTGATTGAACTAATATAATGAAGTTAAACAAATAATAAAATTGTTAAACAAAGTTTTAATCAGGTTATGTAACCTCAGTTGATTGACAGCTGATTTAAACCAATCCAGAACATGTCTCAGGATATATCTGTGAATGTTTAACTCTGTGTAGTCAGATGCAGTTGGAGTGCTGAAGCAGCAGCACCCAGAGGACCTAATGCTTACTAGTTGTTTTGTTTTCCTGGAGTGTGTTAACGCTGAAATTAAGTTATTTAAGTTCTTACTTGATTTGTTTATTTTATTTTATTGTTTTGACGAAACAAGTCCGCTTATTTTTGTTCCTGTGTAATACAAAAGTTATTTTTGTGAAACTACAACTTGGCTCATGTGTCCATCTGTACCCACTTGGAGACTTTGACATATGGTGTCAGCAGTGGAATACGGTGGTTGAAGTGATTTCCACTGGAAGGATCTGGCGAAGATCTTGATGGACGGCTAATGTCACAGGACAAAGCTGAGGACAGCAGGTTCCCAAGGGCAACTACCACAAGGGCAGCAGCAGCATATGAGATACCCTTATTATCCAGACTTCCCCTGGCAGTAAGAAGAAAGGAGAAGCAACAGCCCATAATGGCAGAACGTAAAGAAGACGAGAAAGCAGAACAGGCTACTGGAGGAGAGCCCCTGGAAACAGGAGAGCCCCCTCAGGAGTCCCAGGACTTGCTTAGATGGTTATGTATATGGCAAGTGGAGTTGGAGAAGCAAAGGGAGAAGGACAAGAGAGAGAGAATGAGACCCAATGGACAGATACTTTATGGGCCATACAAGCCATGAGCACTCATCAGCCCCCTGCTTCCCCTGGTAATGTACATAAAGACATCAAATTAGTAAAGTTATCAGAGACAGATGACATTGAAGCGCCATAATGACCTTGAGGAGGGTAGCCTGTGTCCCTGGCCCCGAGATCAGTGGGTAATACGACTGGCTCCTTATTTGACTGGAAAGGCACAAGTGGCCTACAGCCATGTGGACATAAATTATGCCAACGATTATGACCGGGTAAAATCTGCCATTTTAAAGAGATATGATATTAATACGGAGGCATATAGACAGAAGATTCGAACATATAAGTTTCAAGCTGCAGATACTCCCCAGGATGCTTATACATGCCTTAAGGATTTATGTCTCAAATGGTTACAGCCCACCACAAAAACAAAAGACCAAATAATTGAAGCTGTTGTTTTGGAACAATTTATCCAGATATTGAACCCTGACATACAATCATGGGTAAAGGAACATTGCCCAGAAACATCTGAAGTGGTCATACGACTGGCAGAAGACTATCTGGCTGCAAGACCAAATAGACAAAGAGGGACAGCACCCACCACTATACATCCAACACCGGTAAGACCAAATACAAGGGAACTATTTTTGGGGTCAGACAGCCTTTGAAAACAGGAAAGGGGTATAATGCTGAGATCATTTGTCACGAGTGTAAAGGAAAAGGGCACATTGCAAGGTTCTGTCCTAAAAAGAAAACTGAACCGACTCATTTGGCATTGGCTAATTGGGGACAGTATATAGTTCCAGTCATAATAGAAGGGAAAACAGTACAAGGGTTACTAGACTTGGGAAGTAGACAGACACTGGTACAAAAAGACGTTATAAATTTTATTCCTAAAGTAGAATGGCCAACAACAGGCCTGACTTGCATACATGGGGACATTCATCATTATCTGTTGCAGGACACTACAATAACTATACAAGACCATACCCAGAAGTTACCGGTGGAAGTAGTACCACATTTGCCTGTGCCAATATTATTGGGACATGATCATCTGGATTTTGAGACTTTATTAACTACCAGCTTATGCGCTATGGTAACTCGGTCCCGAGTCCTTAAAGAGACTTTGGATCAAGTGTTTCCCTTTTCAGATGAACTGATGGAGACCCCTGGTAAGGATAGGAATACCAGGAAAAAGAAGAGGAACAAAAAAAGAGAATGGACTAATAAACATTATAGTATTGATGTACCAGACTCTTTGACCCAAATTCAGAGACAAGAGTTTAAGGATGTGCAGCGTAGTGATGTTACTTTACAACCTTTCTTTCCACAGGGTCAGCTCCTTGACATTACTATTGCAGGTCATAAATATGTATTAGTAAATGAACTGCTATATAAAAATTGTATAAATCCAAGAACTGGGGAAGAAGTGAAACAGTTAATGGTCCCCCAAATGTATAGGCAACACTTGTTAGAGGTGGCACACAATATTCTATTAGCTGGACATCTAGGCAGAGAGAAAACCCTAAAGCGATTATTATATAATTTCTTTTGGCCTGGGATTCATAAGCAAGTAGCCACTTACTGTAGTACTTGAACGGAATGTCAGAAGGTGGTTAAACTGGGTAAACGGGATTAGGTACCTCTATAGGCCCTCCCTCTAATAACAACATCTTTTGAGCGTATTGCGATGGATATTGTGGGTCCTTTGATAACAAGTAAAAAAGGAAATAAGTATATTTTAGTGATCAGTAACTATGCCACCAAGTACCCAGAGGCTGTCCCCTTGCGTAATGTAACTGTCCCAAAAATAGCTTAGAACTAAGCAAGTTATTCAGTTGAGTAGGCATACCACGAGAAATCTTAACAGATCGTGGTAGCAATTTTTGTTCAGTGTTGTTAAAATGCCTATACCAAAGCCTGGGGATAACAACTATACATACAACCCCTTACCATCCCCAGACCGATGAGCTATCGAAGCGCTTTTAATCAAACGCTTAAAAAAATGTTACAGAAATATGTGCAAGAGGAAGGAAAGGACTGGGATATGTACCTGCCCTACCTAATGTTTGCCTACCGAGAGGTGCCACAATCATCCACTGGGTTTTCACCTTTTGAATTATTATATGGCCGAAATCCCAGAGGCCCGTTAGATGTTATAAAAGAACAATGGGAAGCTGGGGAAGTACCTAAGTGGATAGCACTCTCTGAGTATATGTGTCAGATACGTAAGCGACTACTAAACTTGATCCAGAAAGCACATTCTCATAACCAAAAACAGCAGATGGTACAAAAACATCATTATGATAAAAGAACTAAGTTTAAAGAATTTGAAGAGGGAGATAAAGTTTTGTTATTATTACCTTCCTCGGACAATAAGCTTTTAATGAAATGGCAGGGACCCTATACAGTTCTAAAACAAACAGGTCCTGTCACCTATGAGATCGCTATGCATGATAAAGGTATTAAAAAGAAAATGTATCATGCAAACTTGCTCAAACCATGGTCCGAGAGAACTCCTCCTATCTGTGCCTTTATCTATCCAGAAGAACCAGATAGTGCTTTAACACAAGCATACCAGAGGTTGGAAAAGCCTAGAGGTTTAGATGAGATCACCATAAATCCAGAGCTGACTTCCCAACAGTTAGCTGAGGTACAGACCATGCTTCATATATATGAAGACAGCTTTTCAGGGATTCCAGGGAGAGCCAAAGAAGTAACTCATGATATCACCGTAACCTCTGAAACCCCCATTAGACAAAGACCCTATTGTCTCCCTGAAAAAATGAGGACTGAAGTGATAAAAGAATTGAGGAAAATGCAAGACTTAGGCATCATTGAACAATCTAAAAGTGAATGGAACTTTCCTATGGTGGTAGTAGAAAAAAAAGAAGGCTGAGTCAGACTGTGTCTAGACTTTAGACATCTTAACAATATCTCACAATTTGACAGCTATCCTATGCCTAGGACTGATGATATTTTGGATCATCTAGGCAATGCCTGGTACATTAGTATGCTAGATTTATCGAAAGGATACTGGCAGATACCTTTGGACGACAAGGCAAAAGAAAAAAATGCTTTTAGCACCCCTTTGGGGTTGTTTCAATTTTCGGTAATGCCTTTTGGCCTACATGGTGCCCCTGCCACCTTTCAAAGGGCAATGGACAAGATCTTAGCTCCCCATGTCGCTTATAGCGCTGCTTACCTAGATGATGTCATAGTATTTAGTCCCACCTAGGATGATCATATAAAACACCTAGCCCATTTATTATCAGCCATTTCAAAAGCAGGGCTTACTATCAACCCTGCTAAATGTTCTATAGCTATGCAACACACAAAATATTTGGGTTTTCAAATAGGACAGGGACAGGTGGAACCTGAGAAAAGTAAAGTGGAGGCAGTAGCCGAGAGTCCTCGACCTGAAACAAAGAAAGGTGTTAGGTCTTTCTTAGGATTAGCTGGCTACTATCGCCGCTTTATACCTGACTTTTCTACCCTGGCTACACCCCTTACAGAGTTAACCCACAAATATAGGCCAGAAAAAATACAATGGACCCCTGAATGTGAAGAAGCATTTCAGACTATAAAAGCAAGATTATGCTCTTCACCTGTGTTAAAAATGTGTGATTTCACCCAACCTTTCCTTTTACAAACTGATGCATCCAATAGTGGATTAGGAGCCATACTTACACAAATAATCCATGGTGAGGAACACCCCATAATATATATTAAGTCGCAAACTACATGCTAGAGAGACCAAATATTCTATAATTGAAAAAGAGTGCTTGGCGATCAAGTGGGCAGTAGAAGCCCTTCGATTTTATTTATGGGGTACCAAGTTTGAAATCTGGACAGACCATAATCCCATGTGTTGGCTCCAGGTAATGAAAGATAAGAACCCTAGAACAGTGCAATGGTATCTTACATTGCAACCCTACCAGTTTACAATTAAGCATCAAAAGGGAAAAAGCCATGGGAATGCCGATTACCTATCCAGGTATAGTAAATAGTAAAAACTGAAACATCAGACTTCGGGGTAATGAAAAGATGTGAAGCTTCCTGTTTTAGATTTAAAAAAAATGGAAACTTTACTGTTGTTATCTTGAATAACAGTAATAAGGAACCTCGAGGTGGAACCTTAGGAGATGGGTGGGCTATGGCTCCATCTCTCTGTTAGAGAGATTTGATGTTTCTGTAAGTATATGGAGACAAAACCTAAGTAAATTTTATCTTAGGTAGGGAGGAAATGTGAATGAGTCCGCTAGGACTATGCTAGGACTATATATGCATGCCAAGTAGGGGGTTCCCTTATGTGTTTATTCCCCTTTGTCTGTATGTTATTCTTGTATGTGCACTATTGTTTGTCCTACATGGATTGGCCACCCATGTATTTTTTTGTTGGTGTTGTGTCCTCCTCCGCCCATCTTGCTACACCTGACAGGCTAGAAGGTATTAGGAAAAATCCTTTTATAAAACTGGGGGCTTAAGAACTTCAAACAAAGTATGTGGTAGTTAAAACACCCTCGGTATCTATGAAATGGCAATTGTTGTGCTTCTGGTTGAAAGCTAACTGTTATAATACGCTTCCATTTAACTGTGGCATTTTCTTCACGAATGAGCTCAATAGCACAATAGCGCAATAATGTAATAGCGCAATGGTGCAATAACAGGAGTCACTATGTACACTGAGAGTAAGTACATTGAAGGATTTCTTTGAGTAGAAAAGAATTAAGCTCACCTGAAACAGGCTACAAGTGCCTTTGTGTGGTACCCTCTGCAACTAAAGCACTTATAGAGCTGGCCGGCCATAGAAGAGACATATTTATGCTTAGCCTGCTGGTGGGAGGGACAATTAGAGTGTTTACCCCTGACATTATCTACAATAATGAAATAAAATGAGATTTGCTGCACTCTAAAGCAGAATTTGAATGTGATTGAACTAATATAATGAAGTTAAACAAATAATAAAATTGTTAAACAAAGTTTTAATCAGGTTATGTAACCTCAGTTGATTGACAGCTGATTTGAACCAATCCAGAACATGTCTCAGGGTATATCTGTGAATGTTTAACTCTGTGTAGTCGGATGCAGTTGGAGTGCTGAAGCAGCAGCACCCAGAGGAACTAGTGCTTACTAGTTGTTTTGTTTTCCTGGAGTGTGTTAACGCTGAAATTAAGTTATTTAAGTTCTTACTTGATTTGTTTATTTTATTTTATTATTTTGACGAAACAAGCCAACTTATTTTTGTTCCTGTGTAATAAAAGAAGTTATTTTTGCAAAACTACAACTTGGCTTATGTGTCCATCTATACCCACTTGGAGACTTTGACACCGGGGTTCGGGAATGGACTCGGGTGTTGGAGGGCCAGCCCGGGGAAGATGGCTTGAGCATCTGATGACTGCTTGCATTCCCCTGGGAGGGACGGGGGTATGTGACTCAGTGGTTACTGGCCCCTGGCGGAGGCCAGGACAATTGCAACACCTCAGGTCACACCGTGGGTGGGAGCATGGCGGACGTCGGCATATGCCTTGAAGTTATGTGGCACATCATGCTCCCCCAGAAAACCAGGAATATGCCCGTGTCCAGCCAGATGATGGCATGCCACAAAACTGGGTTAGCCTCTGTGCTGAACCCCCCCCCCACCGATGCCACAGGCTAATTGTTGGTGCCTATGGGCAGTTTTCCCCAGAAGGGGGAGACCCACCCAATGAAGGGTTAGATGGGGTCACCTGGGGAAATACGTTGATAGATGTGGGGGCAGCGGATGGCAACTGGAGGAGGTGGGTGGCTGTGGGTCCTAGGTAGCCCAAAGGAGTGGTCGAGCCAGGGGAAGGGGAGCAAAAAAATAATACCTAATTGACACCATTCTGAATACTGAATAGTTATTTTCTCATTAGAAACAAGCTTCCCACCACCTATATTTAATCCATAATATGCCCCACCCTCAAAAAGCTGTTAATTTTGCACAAGTTGAAGCAGTGAAATATGAAAAGCAAAATGAAACTTTGCACAGTGACTGTCACTACCTCACTGTCACTACTCAATTGCATTTTTAAATTATGGTTCAACATGCCTTAAATATAAAAATAAATGAAAATAAAATGAAACATCAAAAATAATAAAGAGTGCAAGCCTTATGTCTTCCTTCACTATTTGTATTCACTGTTCAACAAATACTGTAATCAACTATTTAGTATTCGGTTGAATATTAAAAAGTACTACTTGTTCCATCCCTAATTATAACCCTCTGTTCATGGCACCCTGGCATCTGCTATTTGATGTGGCCCCCAGTTATCACTCTCCCACTCTCTGGTGCCATGTCTGCCACTTTCAGTGGGTGCTAGTCAGGGTGGGCATGGCCAGGGAGACCCTCTGTATCTAGAAGTAAGACTGTATACTCGCTAGATGTCTCCCTTACAATACCCACAGTCACCACACATTCCCAGGTCTTCAGCCATAGAGTGAGTACAGCTCAGGTCACCACTGTGGCAGAGATAAGGCACAGTAACATGGTGGACTAAGGAGAATGGAGAAATCATGCTTTCACTGACAGGTCAGCAGGTTTATTGCTGGACCCATGGTCCCTGGACCTTGGTCGCTCCGCATATTGACACTGCACAGGCAGGTTTGAGCCTGACCCTGGGCATGAGCCAGGACCCTTAAGGCCCCTTGAAAAAGGTTGTAAACTACACTCATAAATGGAGACACACAACCCCCTCTATGTCTTTTTTCACTTGGAGCTAGACACCAGCGGCTGAGGTTATACTTCTGATCAAAGCCTGATCTACTCTGCACAAGTCATTATACATTCTGCTATATTATACCTTTAGGATTTCTGACAGGGTTTACATCTTTGGCACCCTGACACCTGGTCAGTGAGTAATGCAGGAGTCATCCAGTGCTGGAGAAACAATTATTTGCAACTGTACAATTTGTTGGCTCACATAACCAGGAACAGTACTTGACTCACTGTTGCAGTGGCCATGGGTACCCTGATGCTGCAGGCAGTCACCCCATGCCAGGTCAGCATCCTCTCTGGAGAAAGGAGGTCACAGCTGTGGTAAAGGCCTCATGCCACAACTCTGATACTCGCCAAATGGTGTTCTGGGCACAGCACAGCAGTGTTTGCTCCAGCCTGTCCAGTGGCAGTGGCTGGTAATTGACCCAGTCCTTCTGCCAGCAGGAGCAGCTCTGGTGCTCTTCCTAGCTGGGGAGCTCCTTCTACTTACTGTAGTCACATCTCCTACCTTAGTCAGCAGTCTTGTCTCTCCCACTGTGTCTCTCTCTGTCAGCACCATGGTGGGCAGCTTCACTTGGACATAGCACGGCAAACTCCCTTCAGAGATAACACTTTCTTTTCTCAGGCACCCATACTTTTCTGCAAGAATGCCTGGAACTCCCCTTGAGGGGAAGCTTCTCAGGATCCCCGCACCCTCCTGGCGTATCCTGTCACATGATTCTCAGAATTGCCAGTGATCTACATTAAATGCTCGTATATCCCTTTCCCTGGATCCACACTGCTGTAATCTTTGGCCTGTCCCTGGAGGGTCCCAGGTTGCTAGGTGTCAAGTCTCAAAAGTCTGGATACATCAGCTGTCAAGGCAGAGGTCTTTGCCACCTCAGGCAACAGCTCCTCGAGGCACCTTAGCATCCTCCTTTCTATCACTGAGCTCCTACTTGATTGTTTGAGTCAGAGTCACTACCAGAAAGTAGGCTCTGGGTTTGGCAGTCTGGTAACTAACCCTCACCTCCTCATGGCAGGAGAAGGTTGTTACAGTAATAATGGAAAAAAATGTTTAAATAATAAATTTTTGTAAAGCATAGGAGTATGTTAAGAAAACAGTTCTGTTACTTGTTGTTATGGACAGCAGGTGGCACTGTTGTAATGTACTGATGAAACAGGCTGTATTGGCACTGTATAAATAAAAAAAAATCCCTGTTTTGGCGTGATCAGGTGTTGCTGTCCACTATGTGTCTCTCATACTTACTGTATTTGTCTCTGGTTGTGGAGTTCATATGCTTGTCTGGAGCAACTACCATTCAGGCTTGACTGGGTGTTCATCAGTTAGTCACTGTGCCCAGCTCTCTTTCTCTTATTTTATTCTCCCTTGCTGTCATTGCTTGTACCACTGCCAGCAGCTGATGATTTGGTTTGATGGGGTGCTCCCTGATGAAAGTAAAAGTGACTTTGGGACTTTGAGAGCGAGATAGGCCCAGGAGAAATGACAACTGATTTGGCATTGGGGATTACTGTAATTACAGTTGCTGCCTATTCAGTTACTTGAGGTAAGTGATACAGAAGGCCATACTGAAGAGTACTGCTGTGAGTGGGTAGGGAGAGGGATATTGTGTAAATGATTGTTAATGTTGAGGGGGATAATTTTCAAATTAGAATCAGGGCCTAGGTATTGTGAGTTTACGACAGATGATGGAAGAGAGGTGCTGCTGTGACGTGTGACACTTACGGTAAACCTAGGACAGCTACAGTGGTAGAAATGGTGGGAACCAGGGGGAACTCAGTTCCAGGAGGGAAATCAAAAGTGTGACTCTGTTCTAGGAGTTAAATCAGGAAGGAATGCTCTTGTGTGAAATAAAGCCTCCTAAAGCCATAAAACTGACTAAATAAAGTGTAAACATTCAATATATAATGAGGAAATATTTCCCCAGATCTGTCAGGTATGTTTGAGCCTACATCACGGGTGCTCGGTTCCCCCAACAAATTTTTACCATTTCCTGCACTGGACAGATATGGGGTTAGATTCAAAAAAAGAGCAAAAAAATCCACACGTGCGGAAAAAAAGCTGGCAAAACTGTGTGTAACAGCCCCTCTTGTCTTACTCACCTGGGCTCTCCCGGAGCCCTTGGGGTCCTCAACCTACTTCCCCAAGGGAGCCGGGCCTGAGTCCTGGCCGGATCGCCAGTGGTGACTTGGTGCCTCTACCTGGGGCAATGGTACGGCCTCCTGTGGGTAGAACAGGTTACCACCCCCAGGAACAATGATATATCCCCTTAGTGACTGGCCACTCTGGCACAGTTGGATCAACACTCCCACCCTGCAACAACAATAACAAAGCACAAACACTTGTGTAAGATGGCAAACAATAATCCCTCTTTATTTAAAATTATCTAAGACAGAGGAGGTGAGGGCTACTCCCTCAAGCCTCCATAAAATCAGGCACACAACCCAATGTGAGCTCTCCCCCCTCCCCTGGGTGCACCCAGAACAATCCCAGATGGTGGGTACCTCACCATTCTCAGTTTCAGGCCTACAGTCTCTCATTGGGACCCTTGCAGAGCAACACAGGTTCAAAGTCTGTCATTGGGGTGTTCTCCCCAACCCTCCTAGCTGATGCAAACAAAGAATCCCCAGAGTTGCAGCTCGGGGTACTCATGGTTTCCCAAGGAAGGTGATGGTCTCCCTGATTCAAGGATATGCACAGAGGGTAGAGGTAGCACTGTTCTTCACCTTCCTGGTCTTTACAACTTTGCCCAAGGGCCTTTGTATACAGTATTCACCAGGCAGACCTGTTCGCCCTTCTATCTCTCTGGTCTCTACTGCAGCAGTGGATTCACACTGAAGACACAGGGAGGATCAGTTTCCCTCAGCCAGACCTGGGCTAGTGGCCACCCAGCTTCCAGGGCTCTCTCCTGGCTTGAATTCAAGGGCCTCTGCATGGAGCAGTCGCCAAAGCCCAAGGCTTACTTTAACTGTCCCTTCCAGTCCAGTCAGTCAGCCCCCAGTCCCCTCAGGGAAACTTCCTGCTCCCCTTCTCCCAGCAGCTCTGCCTTTTTCCTCCTTTACTTCCAGGAGGGGGGAGAGGTAGCCAGAGAGCCTCCCACTCAGCAGGCAGCCTTCCTCCTGCTCTTGCTTTTTGGAGTGGGGAGAGGTAGCCAGAGAGCCTACATCCCAGTTTGTTTGTCTTTTTCTCCTAGCTCTCGGCTCCCCTCCTCTCAGTCCTCTATCCTTTGTTCCCCTTTTCTCCATTCATGCTCTTTTTCCCTGGCCCCTCTGCAGGTAAGCCCATTTTGGGGGGCTTACATGCAGAAATGCAAGTGTGGCATATTCACAGTTGAAATTCCTACAGGTGCAGAAAACCACAAAACAGGCAAAATATGAAATTCTTCAAGTGCTGAAAATCAGCAAAATTTCTTCTGCAGCTACAGAAAGAATATAAAAGGCCCAGCAGACAGAACAACAGCAGGTGATCTATATTAAGTGGAGCAAGAGACTTTGACAGTCTTGCAAAAGTTGCAACAGAACCAGCACTCCCAGCGAGGCAAGCAGCCTGTCCCACAACTGGGACCATGGTAGCACCACCTGTACCAGCAGGACCTTGCGCCCACTGGCAATATGTATCTGTTGGTTGTTTCTCTGAGGTGTTTCTTTCTCCTGCATCTGTAGCACACATTTCAGACTGTTACCACCTCTGCCTCTACTGCCTATGGGGCTCCTTTATGGGCTGTACTGGGTCTAGTGCAGTTCTACTGGAAAATTGCACCTGCAATTGTTCTGCAGTTTCTGCAATTTTCACCCTTCACACAAAATCCACAATTTCTTGCAATTTCTTACAGTTATTGAATTTTGGACTGAAATCGTATAAAAATATTTAAATTCTCAAGGAAATCTACTCAGATATACTAAAAATTTAGTACACAGACTTGGATTTGACCAAAACAATACAGAGTGAGTTGAGAAGGGGTCCAATGTGACTCTGCTTTCATGTGATTCACTTCCCTGCTTTGGTTTCAAAATCTTCTGGCCAGCCATATGTACACTTGAACAGTTAAAATCTACATTAAAGCAGACTATCAGAGAACTTTTTGCTGACACAGAGACTGAAGCTATAGGTGTGAGAAGAGATGCAAAGTGCCCCATTCGCCTAAATGAAGCATTGACCACAATGCTTGCTTTTGAATGAAAGAGTAGGTTTTCCTTGTATAAATACTTTCATCCTGAAAGGATTTTGATTCAAATGTGTGAGGAGTTTGGATGGCCCTGTTGATTATAAACTTGAATGTGTTTCTGAGGGGGTTGGTGACAGTGATTCCTTACATGTCAGTCTCCCACAACTGTTTACTCACATACAAAGCCCCCAGAAAGCAAACATGCTGTGCAGGTTAAGTATATTTAAACAGTTAGCTTCAAAAATACAAAATAATTGCAACCCAAGTAAAATCACTGCAAACCAAGTAGAACAAAAGTACTGTACCATGTATTAAAAACTATTGTATGATGTAATGAAAAGCTACTGGTATGATTTAATACTTTAATCATGTGATTTTAAAATGTACTTCCAGTGCTGATTAAGAACAGTGATTATTATAACAAAATATATTTTTTTTACTAGAACTTTATTAGGCACCCTGGTTATCTGTTTATTTTTTTCTTGCCCCAAAGCAAGTAGTTATTAAACAGGTTTCATTATTTTACATCTAGAAACTGGCAAAATATGTTGTTTCAGGATAATTCAATATGGACCGACCTTGAATTATTAAATAAAATCTAGTTAGCACTACATGACTTAGATGTCTTTAGATTTTTAGAAGATATGCTACATAATGATTAATTTGCAGTGCATTTTAAAAACACACACATTTCTTCATACTGAAAGCATTTACAAGTGGCAATACATTTATCTATCAATTTATGTGATCAATACAAGCTGCAGCAAACAATAAAAGATTTATTAGGGGCAGTGGGGATGTATAGTGAACCCCCTGCAATTTTCCACAATTTCTGCAAAAAGTCTCCGCATTTTGGGGTAAAATTTTCCACAATTTTCCAGTGGCCCTGGTCATGTGGTTGTGCTTTGTTGCCTTTCAATGGAAATGCATGCTATTGTTGTAGCAACTAACACTACTATGCAGCCCACAGGTATCTGTTGCTTGGTGCCTGAACCACCATTATGATTGTTCCCCAAGTGTTAGTACACTGTCTTTTTATGGTGATTGCACGCATGCGCAAGAAACATATTGCATCAGCTTTCTCCACGAGCAGGTTGTGGAGGCATGGCACTGTTGTGCCCAATGCCCCCACAGCCTGCAAAGGCTTGTCCCCCATCCCCCAATGCCGTGGCACGCTGCTGCTGACACTAGTTCAGCCAGCATGCCACAACTTTCTAAAAAATCAGCTGCTGCATTAGGGGCTGCCTCGTCATTGCAGCATCAGCCATCTGCTGCAATGAGGGAGTGACCCGTTATTGCAGGGCAGAATGTGAAACGCCTGATGTTGTTTGTGAACATGGTGGCGGCTTGCCGCCCTGTTCTCAAACAATATAACCCCCTCCTCCCCTACCTTGTTTACTTGCCGACTCCCCGTCGGCATTCTATAAACCCTCCCCTTTTGTTCCTGCCGACGGGGGTGCCCAATCCCTGTCGGCATAATGACCCGCCCGTTTTGTTCCTGCCGGCGGAGTTCCCAATCCCCATCGGCATAATGAATGCCCCCATGTTTGTTTCTGCCAAAGGGGTGCCCAATCCATGTCGGCATAATGAGACCCCATTTTGTTCCTGCCAGAACGGGTGCCCAATCCCGTCGACATAGTGAAACCCCCTTTTGTTCCTGCCGGTAGGTGCCTAATCCCCTTGGCTACTGCTGGCCCCAAACCGAGCCTCACTGGCATGCTGGGAGCCCACCCAGCGCGGCTAGAAGCCCCTTGAAGCGAAAAATGGTCCTTGCAATGTCCTTTAGCTTTTTCCCCTGAAAAGAAGGGAAACTGTCCTCGCGCCACCCTGCCACCCCACCCACAACCTCACCCACCCACTGCGCACCCTGCCTCCCCCATCACCCCATACTTATCTCCGGAGCTCGGCGCGATGATCTTCTGTGGACCGGGAACACATCTGCACTCTACAAAGCCAACCTCGAACTGAGAAAATGCCGGTAAGCTGTATAATGTAATAAATAGGGTTTTTTTCAACTTTAGTGCATATCTCGGTCATTTTGGGGATTATTTTCAACATGGGGTTTTGGGACCCCTCCTCATGAATTCTTGAACTGTCATGGCATTATTCCCCCCCGAAAGGTGGTTTCACGATCACTGTGTGGAATCACCCTTTGGGGCTGATTAACAAAATAACAGTGCGAGTGTTCATGAGGTGGGCTCTCAAAAAGCCTATGTTGCAAATTTGGTGGAAAAAATCCAAAAAATGACTGTTTTACGAGCGTGCGTTGCGCAGTTGCTACGTACGCTTGTAACTTCACGAATTTACAATATTTTCATGCCAGATTTTCAACACTGACATTTTGTCATCCCTCCTTGTGAGCAGTACAGCTGTCATTGTTCACATCTTGGCCAAAATGTGTTTTCGCACTTCTGGTGCAGAATAGCGTGGTTGCTGTGGGAAATCAGTGTTCAGGACAGATTAAGAAAATGACAGTGACACTGTTCAGGAGTAGAGGTCCTAAAATGCCTATGTTGAAAATTTGGTAATGATACTCCATAAAATGACTATGTTACAAAGCGTCGTTAAGCAGTTGGCTACTGCACTCATCAGGCACGTAAATTTATAATATTTTCACTCCAGATTTTCAACATTGCCATTTTCCCAGACCTACTTATGAACAGTACAGCTGTCATTTTTCCCATCCTGGCCAAAATGTGTTTTCGCACTTCTGGAGCAGAATAGAGCGGTCACTGTGGGAAATCACTGTTTTGGACAGATTAAGAAAAATGACAATGATACTATTCATGAGCAGAGGTCCTAAAATGCCTATGTTGAAAATTTGGTGATGATAGCCCATCGATTGACTGTGTTACAAGTGTGCATTGCGTACTTTCCATGCACCCTTGTAACTTCGCAGATTTGTAATATTGTCACACCAGATTTTCAACAGTGCCAGTTTTTCACACCTCCTTATAAGCAGTACAGCTGTCATTTTTCACATCCTGACCGAAAAGTGTTTTACAGTTCTGGTGCAGAATAACGTGGTCACTGTGGGAAATCAGTGTTTGGGACAGATTAAGAAAATAACAGTGGCACTGTTCATGAGCAGAGGTCCTAAAATTCTTATGTTGAAAATTTGGTGACGAAACTACATAACATGACTGTGTTACAATAATGTGTTGAACTGTTTCCACGCACCCTTGTAACCTCGCAAATTTGTAATACTGTCACACCACATTTTCAACTGTGGCATTTTTCCATAACTCCTTATAAACACTACAGCTGTCATTTTTCACATCATGGCTAAAATATGTTTTTGCACTCCTGATGGACAGTAAAGCATAGTCACTGTAGGAAATCAGTGTTTGGGACAGATTAAGATCGACTGAGTGAGAGGGGCGGAGTGACCAAGCTCAACTGAGCTCTGTCGGGACTGGTGCAGATTTCTTTGTGTTCAGACAAAGGCCCCAACACAAGAGCCCCATACAAAAGGGCAGCCTGCAGCACTGGGAGAAAAAGAACGAGAGAGTGAGTGAGGGAGGGGGAGTGAGCAAGCTCACCAAAGCACTCTCAGGACTGCTGCAGATTTCTTTGTGGGCAGTAAAAGGCATCAATACAGGCAGGAGCCCAGTACAAAAGGCCAGTCTGCAGTGGTGGAAGAGACAGTATGAGCGAGTGAGACAAGGGGACTTAGTGAGCTCAAGGAAGCTCTATCAGGACTGCTGGGATTTCTTTGTGGGCAGAAAAAGGCGCCAGTGCAGGCAGGAGCCCCGTACAAAAGGGCAGCTTGCAGCACCAGGACAAACAGAATAAGCGATGAGACAGGGAGATCGGAGCGACCTCAACGGAGCTCTCTGTCGGGACAGCTGCGGATTTCTTTGTGGACAGACAAAGGTGCCAACGCAGCCAGGAGCCCCATACAAAAGTGCAGTCTGCGGCGCCAAGAGAAACACAATGAGCGAGTGACACAGCGGTAGTGAGCGAGCTCAACGGAGCTCTAGTGTGACTGCTGCAGATTTCTTTTTGGGTAGAAAATGCGGCAAAGCAGGCAGGAGCCCAGTACAAAAGGCCAGCTTGCAGCGCTGGCACAAACGGAATGTGAGAGTGACAGAGAGGGAGTAAGCGAGCTCAGTGGAGCTGTGTCGGGACTCCTTCAGATTTCTTTCTGGCCAGAAAAAGCCACCAATGCAGGCATGAGCCCAGTACAAAAGGGCAGCCTGCAGCACCAGGAGACACAGAATGAGTGAGTGAGGGAGGGAGGAGGAGTCAGTGAGCTCAATGGGGCTTTGTTGGGACTGCTGCAGATTTGTTTGTGGGCAGAAAAAGGCAGCAGTGCATGCAGGGGCCCAGTACAAAAGGGCAGCCTGCAGTAGCAGGAAAACCAGAATGAGCGACTGAGTGAGCTCAACACAGCTGTATTGTAACTGCTGCAAATTTCTTTGTGGGCATAAGAAGGCAGCAATGCAGGCAGGAGCCCAGTAGAAAAGGGACAGCCTGCAGCGCCGGCAGAACAGAATGAGCGAGTGAGAGAAGGGGAGTGAGCGAGCTCCACGGAGCTTTGTCGGGACTGCTGCAGATTTCTTTGTGGGCAGAGAAAGGCGCCAACAGAGGCAGGAGCCCAGTACAAAAGGGCAGCCTGCAGCGCCAGGAGAACCAGACTGAGTGAGTGGGACAGGGGGAGTGAGCAACCTCAACTGAGCTCTGTCCAGACAGCTGTGGATTTCTTTGTGGGTAGAAAAAGCCACCAACGCAGGCAGGAACCCAGTACAAAAGGGCAGCCTGCAGCGCCAGGAGAAACACAATGAACGAATGAGAGAGGGGGAGTGAGCAACCTCAATGGAGCTCTGTTGGGACAGCTGCGGATTTCTTCCTCAGCAGAACAAGGTGCCAACCCAGGCAGCAGCCCAGTACAAAAGAGCAGCCTGCAGCACCGGGACAAACAGACTGAGCCAGTGACACACTGCCACTGAGTGAGCTCATCACACCAACACAATCAACATTCGGCATTGACAAATGCTTGTTTTCAGGATGAGATACACCTCACTGTCCTTGGTGCAGCAAGTGCGCAACATTTTTTCTGCAACTGCAGAAAAACAGTGACTGAGAATAGCCTTTAAGGGGATATTCCATACTTTTTAATGGTATATTTTGCACAATAATTTTCCACAGTTGCATTTTTCCTGCAATCCACAGTGTATTTTTCCTCAGCTGCAGACATTTTGTGTATATGGTGCAGTGCAATTACCTCTTTTTTTCTGCAACTGCACAAATTTTGGGGATTTGTGCATTTTTTTCCTCTTCAAAGTGTTTTGTGAATCCTGCCCATAGTGTTTATGGGCAAAGTGCAGGCAAATGGGCAGATGCATTTTAAGTACTGTAAGTGAACAATCTGTTGGCAGGAACTTTTTTTTTACAGTGATCAAGTGTTAGGATTTAATCATAGTAGATCAAAGGTCTCAGACAGTCAAGTTTATGGATTATTTCTGTCCATTTCATTATAAATTAACCAGCACCAGTGTGTGTGACAACAATAATATTGCAGCCTCCTGGAGTCTTTGGGCTTAGGCAGCAGAGCGAGAAAGGAAGTAACAATTAACAAAAAAGTAACAGTCCTAGATTAGGCAGGCTGGGGGGGGGGTTTGAAGGGAGGGTATAGGATGTAAAAGGTGTGGTTATAGCTGTGTTTACAGGTCTGCAGTGCTATAGTATTTGCACTTGCTCCACTTTTGCTGCAGTCTGATCAGTGGGGTAAATTCACTGTTCAGACAACCCTCCCTTGTTCCAATGCAGGTTGCACCAATGAGGGACTGTGGTAGGTTCAGAGTAGTGGAGCCTGGGAACAGGTAAAAAAACAAAAACAGAAACAAACAAAAAAAAAACAATGTTGGACACAGTTGTACCTTTAATGTGAAACATCCCAGCCAGCGCTGGCAACACTTTGCAACCTTTATTGCCACTGCATGATCCTCAAACTGTGGGGGCACATAGTTAGAAAACTCAAGTGCATCTAGACACATCATAAATAGAGAGGTTTTCTATGCATTTTAATCCCAGATCTGTCACATCAGACATAAAAGCTCAGACCTCTGTGGAAACTGTATGCGTGTCATGCCTTTTATTGGAGTGAGTGTGGCAGCACATTTATATTGCCACATAATACGCTCACTTTAATAAATGTGTCCATGCCAGCGCTGGTGCAGAAAATGGATCTAAAGCAGTCCTAGCATGGTCTGCGAGTATCCACATTGTCAACTTTACAGCATATCAACCCGTGTGCATGGACTGATGCACTGCAAAAGTGGCAGTGTAAACATGCCTTATGTGCACCTGAGTGGCGTGCTTCACTCTGCACCGGACGGCCACTCCTCCATCTGCACTGCCACCAGTGTTGGAATTACACTTTATGAGCTTTGGGATCTAGGTGGCCCATAAGGGCCTTATCTTCAAATTGGGTCTGTCTTCCCATTGTAAGTTGATGAGTGAACTACCAGGGCTCACGTCAGAGCTAGGGGAGCTGAGCCTCCGCAAGCTCCCCTGTAATTCCAACACTGACCACCAACATAGCTTGTTTACATGATGGCAATTTGCATCATTGCTGGGTAAGTTCAAGTGTTCTGGTTGTACTTCTTCTTCTTCATGGACTGGAGTGGAGGGGGAGTCTCTCTAGCCCTAACGGGTGCTTGAGGCAAACTGACCCAAGATGGTATGGAATAATAGGCTCATAAAAAAGTACAAATCAGGAACTTGGCTTGGATGATCAGGTAACTGAGCTTTCTACCCTTCAGGTGATCCAAATACTGCCTGATGCAACACAGGAATTGAACCTGTGTCAGAAATCTGGAAGCATTGTAAAATGAGAATAAGAAGACTGCTGTTGGGAGTCAGATTGTCCTGTTTCATTGCCAAAGGTTGTTGGGCCCCTGAAAAGACAGAGAAGTTCTTGATCAAGAAGGGCTTTAGTAACCAGGTACTGGCTAACCAGGCAAGAAAGCTCTGAGATTGAAACCGCAATGTCAAACTCAAGGGATGACAGGTACTTGGTGTGGGGTGCCACAGGGCTGCACCAGTGAGGTGCATGGTAGCATAAAACTGTTGCACCAGTATGTCCCCACCAAAACACAAGTTGCTGTGCACCACAACGTATGGTAGCTCTTTACATGTCTGGATCTGCACCAGTGCAACTCATCTGCGCTGCTCACGGTGGTGAAGATCCAATAGTGTATATTGCACCAAAAGATTTTGTTATAAATCAGCAGTGTGTAGGTGAATTAAAATATCACCATCAGGAGTCTTTGGTTACCTACTTTCCCAACCACTGTGAGAGGTTTTAGAAAAGGTATTGGCTCAGGGATCTGAGGGTGGGAGAAAGGGTCAGAGTAAGTGGGACAGATAAAAAAGTACTAGTCTGGGAACTGGGGGTAGAGGAAGGAAGGGAAAGCATGAAGCAGTGTAAGGTGTATATGAAAAAATATAGTGGCCCAAGATCATAGAGTGGAGGGAGGAAAAATAAATTTCTGGAGTCTGCGGTCCCTTTGATTCAAACTGAAATCATGCTCGACCTCAGTGGTATGAAAAGGCAACTCCAGCAGCTGAGGTTAGTATTTTAGGGGATCATCATGTGGACTGGAGGGTGAGAGTGAGCAAAGGAAAAATATTGATGTGGAATCAGGGTTGGGGAAGAGAACAGGAAGGCATTTTTAAAATAAATAATTGATTTTTCAATACATAATGGGAGCTATGCATAAATTCTGGTTCGGGTACATGTGAGTCACAAGTACCAGGCCCGCATGGCTCCACAGCTGGAGACAGGCACCAGGTGGCTGGCATTCACAATCACTGGGCACCACAGTGTGTCTGTCCACAGTCCCACCCCCCAATGCGCAGCTGCTCAGAGGCAGATTAGAAGACACAGGCAGGTATGCAGTTTGATACTTGTCCTGGGTCCCGAAGTGGATCCTCTGCCTTGTGTGAACAGGGGATCCTAGGAAGGCACAGGAGGGAAAAAAAGTGAAGGCTATGGATGGCAGCCTGAATGGCTGCCCCTAGCTCTTCCTTTCTGCCCAGAGGGCTGGGGCAGCATGGTGGGGGGATTGTTTCCACCACAGTCAGGGGTCAACATCTGAATGTGTGTGCAATGGATACAGCAGGGTCCCTGTTGCCTTATCCTGTGCCCCGTCACCTGACAATCCACGCATTCATGAATGGCGTGGAGTGTAAGTACACCTCCAGACATGCCCCCAGACTAGCTGCACACATAGCTGCACAATCAGCTGGGGGATCAAGTGCAGAAGGGGCACATGCCCCTTCCCTGAATGCCACTGGGGTTCTACTGTATCCCCCAGTGCAAGGTATTCCAACCTAGGGTTGCTATGTGCTGCAGATACGCAGCACGTAGGTAATCCAAACATTCATGAATAGACACCGTTGTACTGAGCAAGTTGCTTAACCAGTGCTTTAGAACTTTCAATTCAGGGAATTCAGGGTGGGGCAGAGGTAATGTGAGTCACCCTGGAGTCGGGAAATGGAGCTACTATTTGCACCAGTGTGATCTATAGACCTCCAGCACAGAGGAGGAGTTAGATAAAGTACTGTTGGAAACCACTGACAAAATGGCAGAAAAGGGGAAGGTACTGCTGGTGGGGATTTCAGTCTGCTGGATGTAGATTGGAGCCTCCCAGCTGCAGTTTCAGCTAGACGCAGACATCCTAAACTCCCTGTAGTGAGCAATCCTCAGGCAACTAGTCAGAGAGCTCATGGAGGATGGGGCAATACTGGACCTGGTATGCACTAATAGGGACAGTGTTGAAGATGTCAAGGTGGGAGACCCCTGGGGAGCAGTGATCACCATATGCAGGGTTTGATTTTAACATTGTTTTACTAGCCCAAAACCTAGTGCAAACTGGCCAGGGTTAGTGCAGCTAACCCTCTACTTGTCCGTCTTGACTAGTGCAGATTTGCCATGGCTGTTAATGAAGCTAAAAATGTCCCTACTTTAGCAAGCTCTAGTCCTCATGCTAATCTCTCTCAGTGTTGCAGATGGCCTGATGTGATTAACACCTCATTAAGACCTGCAGTTATCTGGCAGTTCAAGAAGGGAATCCCACAAAAGGTCCAATGTGAGTAATTATCACTCCACTGTTAGAACTTTCAGCTAGTGTCCAGTGTGTGTTCAAGGGTAGAAGCTATTAAGTCACAAGCTTCCAGTTTTCTGAATGTGTCTCTGTCTGACAATTTGTCCCACCACATTAAGACCAGTGCCCCTCATTTCCCTACATGTTTAGTGTTGGTATCCAACATTTCAGTGAAAAAAAATGCTAAGAGGCACACAGGGTCTGCTCTGCAGGTGGCGAGTTTTAGCCCAGCCTCAACATAGCTGCTCCCTCTCCCCTCCAAATCTCTCAACTCTGTTTTTTTCCCTGGCACCACTGTGGACCATACTCTGAAATAACTATCTATAGACTCATAGTTGCCATTACTGGCAAGTGTAGGGCCCCCAGCTCTTCTAAATAGACCATGCCAGCCAACACCATCCACATAGTCCCACCCTTATACTACTCAGCATATCCTTTCATCCTAAAAACAAACTTTGGTGCATGTATGGTACAAAATACTTTAATAAATCACATAATTTGAATGGTTAAAATAAGCATTCCTGGGGTGCATAGATCATCCTATATAGAAATAGGAGTGGTATAGTGTCATGCCTTTGTACTGTTTGCCCTGGCCTGATGAAAGGAGAATGTTTTTTAAAAAAAACTGTTACTGTTGGGGCATAGCATGTTAAAATCAATACTTTTAAAAATAAAAATGTCATAGAGTTTTCTGTTTCCCTAGCCCCTTAGGTTTGTGTACCCTCCCCAACCCCAAAGAAATCCTAGATGTACTCCTGGCTCACTTGACACTGTACAAAAGCTTCCAGAAGCTCAGGGCTCCAGTTGATCACAGGGCGGGGGCTGCGAGTGTCTTTCTCTGCATGACTCTGTTCGTTGCCCTGTGAGTGGTGGCGAGAGTGTGGTGAGGAGCATGATGATGCCAGGTATCGTGCATGCAGAGCTAGTTCTACTTGACTGAACATTTGGTGCTGTGTTATCCTTTAGTTCAGGGGTGCAGAAAGAGGAAGCAAGGAGGCCATGGTGCAAAACAATGGGGGACACACTGTGTGTGATGGCATTGCAGTCTTTTTTCCTGCTGGGGCCAGAAGCAACGTGGGAGCAGGATAAATGTTCAATAATCTGAGTACTTTCTTAATGGGCAGACAGGATGGGCCTTGCAGTCCTTATCTGCTGTCATCTTCTATGTTTCTTGGCTTGCATTTTTTCCTGTACAAGTAATCAGTCAAAATTTACCATTATAATTGTGGGCCAGTGCAATGTTGAATCAACTTGTCCTGCTGGCTAGTGCAAAAAAAAGTTAAGGTTGACCCCTAACCATATGGCATGGTTCAATATAAGGACGGCTGTGGAATTGAGCTACACACCAGCAAGGGCCCTGAACTTCAGAAAGGCAGGCTTTATAAAGGTGGGTGAATGCCTCAGGAGTGATCTGGTGTGGGGGGGTGATCTAGGAGGGTGGCAGAACAGTGGGCCAAGCTAAAAAGGGGCATAGTGAAAACACAAAACCTCTATGTCAAGTAAGTGAGTGAAAACAAAAGGAAATAGAGACCACTGTGGTTCTCAAAAGAAGTGGCGGAAAAAGCAAAGGCTAATAGGGCTGCATTCAGAATATACAAGGAGACACAGAGGGAAGAAAATAAGGAGGTGTATCAGGAGAAGCAGAGGAACCAGGGAAATCAGTAAGAAGCACAAAGGTGCAAACCAAAGAGAATAGCCTAGGCAGTATCAAAAAGGGACAAGACATTTTTTAGTACGCAAATGAGAAGAGGAAGACCAAGGAAAGGATATTAAGGTTAAAAAGGGAAAAGGGGGGGGGACTGTACAGAGGGTGACCAGGAAAAAGCAGACTTCTTAAAACAAATACTTCTGCTCAGTGCTCATAGAAGAAGAGGAAGGGTAGAGACTACAAAAAGTAACAGGAGTCTTGAAGGGGACAGAGGAGAGTCCTGAAGAGACTTGCTAATTTGAAAATGGACAAATCAGTGGGGCCAGACAGGGTGCATCCAATGGTATTAAGAGAGCTCAGGGAGGTACTGGCTGAACCTCTGGCAGTCTTGGAACTAGAGTGCTTCCAGAGGAATGGAGGAGGGCAGATGCAGTCCCAGTTCACAGATGTGGTAGCAGGGAAGAGGCTGGGAATTATGGGCCAGTCAACTTGACATGTGGTAAGAAAGTTAATGGAAACATTGCTGAAGGAAAGGATTGTAGAATATCTTGAATTCAGTGGGTTACAGGACCCAAGGCAGCACGGAGTCACAAGTGGGAGGTCATGTCAGACAAATCTGATAGATTTCTTTGATTGGGTGACCAAGGAATTAGATCAGGGAGAAGTGGTGGATGTGGCTTACCTGGACTTCAGTAAGGCTTTCAACATGGTTCCACATAGGAGACTTGTGAGCAAGCTGGGTAGCTTAGGGGTGGGTAAAGGGTGGTAAACTGGGTAAAAAATTGGTTGGGGTAGGTGACAGAGGATGATGGTAAATGGAGTTTGCTTCCAGAAAAGGAGTGTGACCAGGGGGATACCTCAGGGATTTGTGCTGGGACCGGTCCTCTTTGATGTCTTTGTAAGTGACATTGCAGAGGAGCTGGAAGGGAAGGTCTGCCTCTTTGCAGATGACACCAAGATCTGCAACAGGGTGGACACACTGGAGTATGTGTGGAAAGGATGAGCAGAGACCTGAGAGAACTTGAGGAGTGGTCAAGGGTATGGCAGCTGGGTTTCAATGTGAAAAAGTGCAAAATAATGCACTTTGGTCACATAACCCAGGGGTAGAGTACAAAATGGGTGGCACTGTACTGATAACCTAGCAGGAAAGAGACCTTAGGTAATCATATTGGAGGACCTACAGCTGGCCAGGCAGTGCAACAAGACAATTGGGATGGCTAGTGGGATGCTGGGGTGCATAGGAAGGGTATCTGCAGCAGAAAGAGGGAGGTGTTGTTGACCTTGTATGGACTGCTGGTATGACCCCCACCTTGAGTACAATGTCCAGTTCTGGAGATCACATCTCTGGAAGGAGATAGATTGGAGGTGGCCCAGAGGAGGGCAACTTAAAATGGTATTGGGTTTGCATCAAGAGCCCTACAAGGAGAGACTAAAGGAGCTCAACATGTACACCATAGAAGAAAGGAAGGAAGGAAAGAGGGGGGATATGATAGAGACCTTTAAATACCTCATGGGGCAAATAAGGTACAGGAGGGAAGCATTTTTCAGAAAAAATGATGCTCAAGAACAAGGAGACACGATATGAAGCTGGAAGGGGGTAGATTCAGGAGAGATGTGAGAAAGTACTTCTTCACAGAAAGAGTGGTGGATTCCTAGAACAGCCTTTCAGCAGAGGTGGCGGGAATGAAAACTGTGGTGGGGTTCAGGAATGCATGGGATAGGCATAAGGAAATCATAGTGGAAAGGAAGGGTGAGGGAGAAAGAGCTGTAGATGAAGTAGGGTCTGCAGCGAGAATATGCAAGGGAAAAATGGACAGACTGGGTGGGCCAAGCAGCCCTTATCTGCAATCAGATTCTGTGTTTCTGTGTTTTAAAGTGTGTGGACTGTTGATAGGATCTCACTAAATACAGAAATAATACATCTCAGCAAGGCTGTTCTTATTTGGAGCAAACACAGTAAAAATCTAAATCTTTAAGAGCCTGATGCATGATCAGGGGTATATTAAAATAATCACTACAGCTTGGTGCCTGTTCCATATACTCTCATTAGATGTTGTAGTACATTTTTTAAAAGTGACTAGTGATTTTAGGCAGGTTCCACATTTATTTTATTTTACTGTAACTGTAGTGATGGTAGACATGCTGTGTAAATGGAGGCACATCTGGGGTTCCTGGATGTTAAATTATTTTATTCATTAATTTAATAGTTCTCACATGAATTGAAAACATGTCTCAACTGAATGCCAAGCGTCTACATTTTTCCTGCGAAGAGACACAACTCCACCTTTCTTTTTTCACACCCTTAACTGGGTCTGTTTCCTAAAGATCTGTATGAGAATGGGGGTCTGGTATTTTATAAGTTCTGCTGTCAAACTGAAGACTATTTCTGCAAGTATACCATAGATCTATACACAAAACAGAAACATATTGATTGGAAAGCTGCAGCAGTGAAGGGAAAAACAAAAAAGTGTGGGTAATATATTAATTGAAGAGTAAATACTCCAATGTTTTTTGTTTCAGTATACTCATTTTTTTCACACTTCACTGGTTGCACCACACAGCAACAGCAGTTACTGACATAATGTTTGCCTGGGCAACATCCACTGCTGTGGAATACAAATAATTTATATTGCACTTTACAAAGTGCTTGACACAAGCAGATATCCCTCTTGAAAAATTTCTAGCCTTTGAAAAGTTGCTGTGCAAGTACATACAAGCTGTGGTCAGAGCTGATACGGCTGTGGAGAGCTTTTAGGAGAAACAAGAGCATTGAAAAGAATATGCAGTGCTCTCGCTTCACCAGAATCAGCTGTAACTAATATTATAGCGATTACAGTATTGTACATACATGATACTCGCACATGCGCATTTTGCTCCTGAGTCAGCCATGCACAACATTTCACTGCTGACTTGACTACGTATGCGCAATACTCATGCATGCACAGTTTAAGTCAGCACCGACATGTTGCTCATGGCGGACGTCACTTCTGCAATTGCAGAAAGGAAAAGTAATGCGCCAGGAAGGGGTTGTGTTTATGTGGCCCATGGAGGAGAAGGGCTGCATACACAGAACCATTGGAAACTATGCCGGAGAACTATGGCAGCACACCATACAGTGGTCCAGTCATGTGCTTCCACAGTGCTTTTATACAAATCTGATGATAGCATAATGTCTATGGAGCTTGGCCCACGCAGTCATAAAATCTGACTGCTATTTATCACTTCAGAAGGACATTGTTGCAAATGTCTAGTGTTCTTTGTGTGTAATAAATCTTATGCTTGCTTGTTTTAAAGTTGTTTGGCCTCATTTGTTGTTCATGTCCACTTACTTTTTGTTCCGTTGTAAAATTTTAAATGTAATTCTTCCATTAGATGCTCCTTGTTAATGATTTTGTACATCACAACACATTCCTCCCAATATACCTTTTGTGCAGAATATTTATGCCCACCTACTCCCTCCACAACTCCCCCTAAAGAACCCTTGCCTTACCTGCCCATACTTCCACTTCAGGGAGAGCTGCCTTCTCCTATCACTTTCCAAACATTTGGAACTCCCTCCCCTTAGATATCCATTCTGCCTCGTCTACTCGTTCATTGTCCTATCTTCTTTGACACTATATTTCCCCATCCTGCAATTGCACCTGATCCACCTTTCCTTCATTACCCCTCCCTGCCCTCTCTTCTGTTCTATTTCCACTACTCTACCCCCTCCTACCCCTCCCTAGGCATGCTGATGGCCTATAGCACTAGCTGGGTTTACATCAAGTAATGTTCATACCCTTGGTGTTCCACTACTGAGGGTAAAGCTTGTCTCCCCCCCTTCCTCTTCACTCCTCTTTAATTCTTCCCTTTTCCAGTTTAATACCACCTCCTTCCCTCCCTCCCCCTTTTGTTCCCAATACTCCCCCCACCCTTTCCTCAAGTTAGCCTCACCCACCTCTTCTGTGCCAGTATTATGTTCCCTTTTATCCCTCACTTCTCCATCCTTATCCCCTGCCAATCCCCTTGTGGAATGTGCATTCTCGAGGGGTGAAGACTCACCTAATCTCCAACCATCTCCCACTCCTCAATCCCCCCATTCCGACAAGGTTTCTCACTTATTTATTTGTTGAATTTTGTTGACCACATAGGCACACTGAGACTAGAAGTCCCTTTTCAGGGGTGACTGGAGGAAGGGGGGGGGATACAGATGGTAACCAACTGAAATTGAACCAGATTAAGCTGTTGGTGGTATTTTTAGTGAATGGGGGAAATTTGGCCAGGGCACCAGGGAAATTCCCCTACTCTTGCAGTAGGGGGACCTCTGTGCGGTACGGGACGTTCATTCCTCGTTTGACTCTGGTGAGAGAAGGTTGGCAGTTCAGGCTATGATGGCCCAGGAAGCCTTGTAACCTCTTGTAATTTTGCAGGCTGAGAGATCCGCTGAAGAGGTGGCTGGGATGCACCCGTAGGATGGCCAGCAAATCATCTAAGTCAGCAGTCTCTCTGAAATCGTAGAACACAGGAGCTTGAGTCTGGAGGAAAAACGCCAGTGCCTGGAAGTGGAATTGCTCAGGGTGAGTGAGCTACTTACAAAAGAGAGCCAAAAACAGGATGAGGAAAAAAAAAAACGTAAATGCACAGAGAATTCACCGGGCTACACTGGTGTGGAAGGCTCCATTAAAATCCACGCAACCAAGGAGCGGCCTGGAGTACAGAAAGATGGAGACAAGATGCCACCACGTCGGGACTGGAGCGCAGCAGTAGAAGGTGCTTGGTCCCCAGAGAAGGCCCTGCAGGAGGCAGGGTGGATTCCACTGTTGGATGGACACTGGAAACTGAAAGATACATCGAATGAGGCAAAGAATGGTTCACCTTCTCAGATAAGTACTGAAACTACCATCACTAATACAGAGTAAACAGACAACTGTGGGGTTTCTTTCAAGACTGGATCTGCCCTTCAGTCTGACAAAGAGAGTAGGCAGATTAATGATCAGGTCATAGACCTAGATGATACTAGCCAGACTTTGGATAAAACTGGAGAAGCAGGAAAACCTACCTATACGAGTCATTTAAGACAACCTGCGGAATTAGCCAAAAGGTGCAATGCAATTCGCCTCAGATATGTGGGCCTCCGAGACCACCCCCCAGATAGGTTCTATGTTGGGAAGATTTGTTAAAAAGAAGTATGGGGTTTTCTCCCTCAGAAGTTTATGCTCTGATCCATGTACAGGGAGAGTTTACATTTGATATAAGTTTTCGTGCACCAAACCTTACTGGAGACCTTTTGGTGTAGATACATTAATCTTAAAACCAGTCCTCTTTGGTCAGATTTTATTGTACTCCCTTTGACAAAACAACCATTTCGAGTTATAATGATTCTGTTTAGAAATGAAGGTGTCAATATTGTGGACATTGTACACTGGCTGGAGAGACAATGTGATATTCAGTGGAATCCTATGCCCATAATGGATGCTGAGGGTTTTTGGAATGGTGGATGGAAATTTCGAGTTAAATTGCACGATTCTGACCTAGATTTAATTCACTTACCAAACTGTTTTTTTATTGGGAAGGATAAAGGTTTCCTTTTCTACCCTGGGCAGCCTAGAGTGTGTTTTAAATGTGGGTCCACGAAACATATAAGCACTTCTTGTGATGTGCCAAAATGTACACACTGTGGGGAAATGGGTCACCCTAGTGTCCACTGCTTTAAGGCACCAAAATGTAATATCTGCGATGATGTGGGGCATACTTTTGAAACATGCCCCATTGCAGTGAAAATTACAGAAGAAGCTGATTTTGGAGTACAGGATCATTATATTCGTCTGGCAGTAAAACAAAATCAAATTCCCCTTGGGGGTCCTTCTGCTAGCAACTTCAAAAGGTCTTCAGGTTGTGCAAAAGAGCCCTGAGAATAGGATGAACCTAACACTTATGGAGGATATTTTAAATTCTAATCCCTTGACCAAGGATCCTGTAGTGAGAACGGCAAGTGATACTAGCACCCCCCTCAACCTCCTGGGAAGAAGTCATCTGGAGAAGACTTTACTTTGGTTACAGGAAAAAAGGGGAAAGTGATGAGAATAAAGTCTAGGCAGAAAAAGAACAATCCAGTAACAGATGGTGCTGTGGAAGACCCAAATCTATATAACATTTTACTAGAAGATTCAATGGATATGGAAGATGGGGATGGTTTGGTTTCTGCACCCATACAGCCTGAGCCTATGGTATTGCTGGAAGGGCAAATAAATCCTAAACCTCAGGACAATAAATGTGGTTGATTAACGAGCTTCAGGCAAAGTAAAGTGAAGTTGTTTGTTCTGAGGGGTTAGGCGTTATGGCTCCTTTTTGTTTCAGCATGTCATCGTTGAATGTCAATAGTATTAAATCACCTGCAAAGTGTAGGAATACTTTTGTGCATTTTATGCATAGCAACTTTGATTGCGTTTTCTTACAGGATGTACGTTTACACTCACCTGTGGAGATGAATGTGGCAACTAATGGATGGATTTGGGGGGGACTGTTTTCTAGTCTCGGGGGAGGATTTATGTTCTGGGGTGGGATTTTGTTTTTTTAAATCTCATATTCAGGTATTAAATCATTTAGAATTGTTGGCAGGTAGAGTTTTATTGCTAGATATTAAATGGGAGAACCTGGTTATTCGACTGATAAACCTGTATGCCCCTCAACTTAAGTATGATAGGGTGGCCTTGTTCAAATCCCTCTATCCATTTTTAAGTACTACTTACCCGGTAATTTTAGGGGGTGATTTCAATGTTTCATTGTCTTCCCTGATGTCACCTGCTGTGGGGAAAAAGACCTATTGTGATGCAAGATGTTTAGCTCAATTGTTAGACGATATGGGATTAGTAGATGCATTTGGATCCTTCTCCAGTACTGATTGTAACACATATTTCTGTGGATCTCGAGCATCCAGGATAGATTATGTGTTTTTGTCTCCATCTATTACGGTACAATCAAAGTCTTTACAAGAGGCAGCTACATCTGATCATAGGCTTTTGACACTTATATTAGGTGATTTGCCAGAAGTGCAAAGAGGACCTGGGGTGTGAAAACTAAATTTCACTTTGTTAGACATTCCCCGGGTAAAGGAGGGGTTTCTTTCTTTACTACATGCTCAGAAATCTGTGTTTTTTCTTTATGAAAATAGTGGACAATGGTGGGAGGAAACTAAACATGAAATTAAAACCTACTTTCAGAAAATAGGATGAATAAATGGAAGATTACAGCACAATGAGTTGAGATATATCAGAGAAAAGATTAATTTTTGGACAAACCTTCAGCAACATTTGGGGACTGAGTGCTATAGGCTGATTAAAGATTTAAAAATAGAATTAGCTAAGTTACTTTTAAAGGTTGTGAAAAATGTGGAAAGGAAACATAAGCATGGAATACAAGGAAAACCAAAAGATACACTGCCCTTTGAATCCATACAACTCCTTCGGGAGAGTCGAAATATGACATATTTGAGTACCCCAGAGTGAGATCAGCTAAAAGATAATACAGGAATGCTAAATGAGATACATGCTTATTTTTCTAAATCCTTTACTAGTAGGGACCTCCCGAGGGATGCTATGCGGAACTGGTTGGTTCACAGGAAGTTACCTCCAATATCACTAGAACAAAAAAAATGTTTTGATGGAACCAGTTTTGCAAATAGAATTACGCTCAGTTATTTGGTCAATTAAAGCAGGAATGACTCCGGGATCAGATGGGCTCCCGCATGAGATTTATAAAGACATTTGGGAAATTTTAGGAGTCAAGCTAGGAGAAGTTTTTATTAACTGTTTATTAGGAGAGCAGCTTCCGGATAGTATGCTTCAAGGGCTCTTGCTGCCGATCTTTATAGAGGGAAATCGGGGTGATTTAAAAAATTGGAGACTGTTGTCCCTACTAAATACTGATTACAAACTTTTGATGAAAATTTTATGCAATCGTCTGCAGATGGTTTTGGATAGTGTTATACATCCTTCTCAGTTTAGTGGAGTGCCTAAAAGACAAATACAGAATGCCCTTATCCTTCTTCGTGAAATCTTGTACAAAGGTGACTCGAGAGAATTATTTGGGCATCTTGTTCGTCTGGATCAAACAAAGGCTTTTGACCAGGTAGAATACGCATACCTCAGGGAAACTTTGGAATACTATGGGTTGCCTCCCAGATTTTTAGATGGGCTTAAAACATGCTATGAAGGTGTAAGTCTTTTACCAAATATGAATGGTTGGATAGGAAAAACTGTTCTGATACATAAGGGATGAGACAGGGTTGCCCCCTAAGTCCTTTGCTGTATGTTTTGTCCTTAGACCCCATTATTGCATGCTTTAAACTCGACTGATTTGATCACTGGTCTCTCAGTTGGATGCAAGGTTCAGCAGATAGTTACTGTAGCCTATGCTGATAATTTAGTTTTAGTGCTGGTGGATAAATCTTCAGTTATTGATGCTAAATTTATTTTACAGAAATTTTCAGCTGTTTCTGGATCGGTAATAAACACTTTAAAAGTGGTATTTTGCCATTAGGATATGATGCAGCTGATGTGGCCTTACTCTGGGATATGCCAGTTGATTTAGATTACAGGAATACATTGGGTATTTATTTTGGCGGTATAGACCCTCAAACATATAATTGGGATTTGAAATTAAGAGCAGCCCGTGAAAAAGTAGTGATGTGGAATAAATGGCAAATGACAAAGGCAAAGTGCATATATTTAATCCAAACATATTTACTACCTCATTTTTTGTTTCTGGCAGCAATTTTTCCTCCTCCGCAATCTTTGGAAACCTCTGTGTATGGCATATTTTTCCAATGTTTGTGGGGTAGCAGATTAAATCCAATAAAGAGGGGTATAACTTATCTACCTATTGGAGGGGTGTGGGTATGCTGAATCCAATTTTATTTTTATGTATTACTTCTGTTTATTATAATTTAGTACCTATTTTGAAGGCAATACCTAAAGTTTGGACCCCACGGGTTGAGGAGGATATTGGCCCCTTATTGGAAAACTGGGAACACACAACTTTTCTTTCCCACCAAACAAGGATGTCAAGGTTGTCTAAACATTTTCTGGGGTAATTGGAAAACTAAAATTATGGAAAATTGTTAAAATTTTTCTTTGCTCCTCTTCCCGGAAAGTGCTATACACATGGGTAATGGAATCTTTTTTTTTTTTTAATGAGGCCTCTTGATATCAGGGTTTACCTATTGCAGATCAAAATTCAAAAACAAGGTTTTTAACTAGCAAATGAATATCTCATTATCTCTGGGATTTTTTAAGGCTATGCATGCATAAAAAAATAGGAGTTAGAGGAAATTTAAAACGTAAGGAAATTACTGACAGGTATTGTCCACGAGATGAGACATGTATGGGAATTATTGAGACTTTCCTACATTTTCTACTTGATTGTCCTTATGCTGTTTCCTTTTGGTCAAGTTTTCATGTTAAATGGCCCCTGAATCCTTTTCAGGGACAGTTACCGGATATATGGATTGAGGGAGTGTTACCGAGTTCTTGGGTTATATATGATATGACTACAATTCACCTTTTAATGGGCTTCATAACTACCAGCTTTGGCAAGCTTGTTGTGGTCTGACTTTAAGGCAGCAGCTGAAATCAGAGTACCAGGTCTCAGTGACTATACAAAAAGATGTGATAAAATGTCAGTCATTAGAGCAAGACAGGGTACACCCAGATCTCTACAAACTTCTCTATAAAAAGAAGGCAGTAAGGAAGGCTGGGGGGATACTGGGATGCATAGGGGATAGGCATCAATAGTAGAAAACAGGAAGTTGTTATCCCTCTGTACAGACAGTTGGTGAGACCCCATCTGGAGTACTGTGTGCAGTTCTGGAGACCCTATCTCCGCAAAGACATAGACAGAGTGGAGGCTGCCAGAGGAGGGAAACAAAACTCGTGCAGGGTCTGCACCAGAAGACATACGAAGAAAGACTAAAGGAGCTTAATATGTATACCCTTGAAGAAAGAAGGGAGAGAGGGGACATGATAGAAACTTTCAAGTACCTCAAGGGAATCAACAAAGTCCAAGAGGGTAGCATCTTTCAGAAAAAGAGATGTGCAAGAACAAGGGGGCACAATTTGAAGATAGAGGGGGGACGTCTCAGAGGTAATGTGAGGAAGTATTTTTTCACAGAGAGGGTTGTGGATGCATGGAACAGCCTCCCTGAGGAGGTCGTGGAGTCAAGAACAGTCAGGGAAATCAAGAATGCATGGGGCAGACATAAGGTAGTCCTAGTGGGGGGTAGGAGGAAGTAAGCTGTTGGTTAACTAGGATCTGCAGCTTATCTGTTAGGTAGGAAAATGGGCAGACTAGGTGGGCCAAGCGGTCCTTATCTGCCATCACATTCTATGTTTCTATGTAACTTTGGTGGAGGAAGATGTCCTGGTTGGATATGGGTTGAACTGTTTTTCTTTTACTTTGATATTGGTGTGATGAGACACTATCAGATATAGATTTGACTTTCCAATTTTAAGTAGAGGGAAGGGAGTGTGTGGTTGTTTTGTTTTCTTTTCTCTGTCTTTCTTTCTCATTTTCCCTCAGTGTGTATGATATGAATAATGATTGTTTTTTGAGGATGTGTGACACAACATTGATTATGTTTTCTTTTGTTTCAGTTTTCATTAAGATTTTGTGTCAAAATTTAGAAGAGACTAGAATATAAAATGATGTTAACCTTCTTCTAGCAGGTTTGATTTTGTGTGAAACAACACTTTTAGTTATGTATTTTTCTTTCAAGTTTTCTAAACATGTCACCTACTCTTTTAGTGGGGATGGGATAGGGGTTATATATAGTTACAGATTATGTATGTTTTGAAGGTCCATGTATGTTGTAATAACTGTTTATGTTTTTGATTTCTTTCCTTATGATTTTGTATGAAGAAATATATTTTTTTTGTATATTTTGTTTCAGTTTTGTTTAAAAGATTCCCCTACTCTTTCAGTGGGGGTGGGGCTATTTATGTACTAAGATTTGGTTTAGGTTATTAATTTATTTTCAGACAATGTATGACTTTAATACTAATCTAATTTTCTTATGATATGTTTTTTTCTTTTGGGTGAATTCACACGGTTTGTGTTTGTTTGATTTTTGAAGTTTAAAATAAAAAATTCCCCTACTCTTACGTGGGGGCGTTGTTACCATGGAAGAGGATGCATTGGGAGCTCATTCTGCTGGTGTACCTGTGGGTGTGCAGGTCTCCCAACCCACATGTCCAGCTCAGGAGATCAGTTCTGTTGCTGAAACTGTGATGGAAGTAGACAGACAGATGTCTTTTATTGCTAATGACACAGCAAGTACACCTAAGGGGCTGTCTGCCTCTGACGAAGCTTGGTTGGATTATATTCTGCAGCACAATAAATCATTGAGATACGGAGGAATTGAATGCCCTATGGAGACGTCTGATAATGCATTGGAAATGCCTACTGTCCCACAGGAAACTTTAGACCCTGGTATTTTGAGAGACGCTGCAGCGGTGATTAGGGAGTTGGCTGATCAACATGAAACTAGTAACGCTACAGCTGAGAGTCTTGCACTACAGTCTAATGACACACTCACATCAAAAGCATTCCCCTGGCCTGAGTCAGAGCCAGTGAAGGAGATTGTGACAGCTGAGGTATGGCCTTCAGTGCCACAGGAACCTCCTAATGCAACTAGAGAGAATTGCGATGCTGTGAGTACATCAAGTACACTTACTTTTCCAGACAAAACAAATGTTGCTATTGTGTTGCCTGATCTTGGTTTCAGGAAGGGAAGAGAAAGTGAACAAAGTGACCCTAAGCCACGCAGAAACTCCCAGAATTCCTTAGAACTGTCCCTTCTGAATGCATGGTGGAAAAGTGTCGAGGCAGGTATTTGGGTTCCCGACGCTATGCACAGCCCTATACCGGGACAAGTTCTCCCTGAAACAGAAACTCTGCATACTGTTGACGAACAGCACTGTCCTAAGGAAACAGTTGTATGAATGGAGCATAGAGAATGTCCTAAGGATTCTCGAGGTATACAGGAGACCGAATTGCCTACCTTTTCGGCGTCCCATTCCTCTGAATCTGAAGGATCTGTGACAGGGCCTGCTGGGTGGGGAGAACAGACACCTGAACACAGTCCTGCATGACTGCATGCTAACTTCATGAAACAATCTAAACCTGCATGGGAACATTTTTGGAGGAAAGATCCTTTTTCTGGATCCCTTCCCCTTTGCAACTGCATAATGCTGTATGCTTGGAATATTTAGAGGGGGCTGGAAATAGCCCCAGATCGTTAGTATGTTGGTAGACATTTATTAAAGACTTCTTTGGGTTTTTTTTCCCTAACGAGATACATGCATTGTACATGTTTCAGGTGCTAACCTTTATGATGTTAGTTTTAATACCCCACAAGAGTTAGATGGTTTTTGGACTAAATATGACTCTTTAAAGTACATTGAAGTATGGCCGCCCTTTAGAGTTCTGTATCTGTGCATGATATTACATACTGGATGCAACATAAATGTGATGTGATTGATTCTCCACAACCTATCTTTGATGAGGAGCATTTAGGGAATGAGGGTTGGAAATAGGAGGTGCGTTTGAAGAACAATAGCTTAGGCCCAGTGCATTTACCTAATAGTTTATTTTTGGGGAATGAGTGGGGCCATTGTTTTTATCCTGGGCAACCAAAGGCCTGTTTCAAATGTGGGATACACACACATTTAGGTTCAGCTTGTGACAGGTTGAAATGTAACCTCTGTTTGTCTTTTGGCCATCATAGTTCAGACTGTAAGGAGGATTTAAAGTGTAATTTATGTGTAGTAACAGACCATACTTACCGATCTTGTCCCTGGGCTACGACGCATAATCAAACAGACCATGTGAGCCAGGATGCCATTATAAGGGAAACGCAGAAGAAAGACATGGGCAAATGAAGAAATTACACAGATAAGCCTCAGCCTGATCATGCACCCCCCCCGCCTTCTTCACCCCCTGAGGTGGTTGTGGTGGATGAGCTACCTAGTGATTTAGTGCCTGAAGAGCTAGTCGTCCCTCCTAAGGCAGATATTGTGGAGACTGTTCCTATGACAGAGCCTGAAGGTGAGGTAGCAACTATAGAAATGCCCCCCCCCAGCCTGTTAAAAGTGTAGCAAAAAAAGGGGTATTAAGCAGTCTAGGCCTTGTCCTAAAGTTGCTAAGGCTTATGTGCCTGAAGAGGAAGGAATTTTACTTACAAATAAATATGAGATCCTGTCCAGAGGTGCCCAGGAGTCAGAAAAGGGGGGGGATTCTGAGGCTTCCTCCTTGGCCCCTCATTCCTCTGAGTCAGATGAAGATCTTCAACAAAAGAGTGTAGATAATGATAGGAGAAAGAAAATCGGTGCAAGAGTACAGAGAAGTTTACAGTTAAAAAAACACCTTAGTTTGACCCTCCCCTCCTTCGTCCCCAGAGCCTTCTTTAACATTAACCATCGCTACAGTCAATGCTAATAGTATTAGTAATGCTAAACGTAGATTAATTACATTTTCAGTACTAAAAGATTTGGGGTGTCATACTTGTTTGTTGCAGGATACTAGGCAAAATACTGATTCCTTGGTTAGGTCAGCTCTGAAATTATGGTGTTGGGGCCCCTCCTTTTTTCTTTTGGCACTGATACCCGTGATGGTGTTGGGATTTTATTTAGAGGTGATAGGTTTAAAGTCTCTAGAATGGTAGATATTTCTTTGGGAACGGCACTGCTACTAGACTTTCAGTATAATGGGGTGTGTAGGAGACTGATTACTATCTATGCCTCCCCTCGAAAAAAGATAGAATAAATCTTTTCAATAAGATTAAACCTTTTTTGCTTGCCACTAAGCGTATTCTTTGGAGCGGAGACTTAAGTTGTGTTGTGGATAGGCTTGACCGTGGTGCTGTTACAAAAAACTGTATTGTGATTCTAATTGTTTAAATCTTATACTTGAACAGAGTCAGTTACAGGATTCTTATAGAGTGTTGCATTTATAGGGTGGTCACACCAGAATTGATTTTTAATTTACTCAGAAAAACCTATGCATACATAAGGCAGAGACAGTCTCTTTGGAGACTTCAGATCATGTTATTCTCTGTGTTGTATTGGGTGGGGTCATAGGTCCTCACTGTGGTCATGGCTACTGAAAATTATACAATGGCATGAAAGAATCCTGTACACTGATTGGCCAGTGTTGGACTGGACCCGTGATGTTATCCCAGTACAACATCATGGATCTAGTCCCAACACAAATGTGACCGAATGACAAAAAAAAAAAAATCACTGCCGGCTGCCCATTTGATACCACCACCCGGACCCTTTCAAACATCAGCACACACCAAAATGATTTTACCCTACCTTGAGAACTGTAACACTTCACCTCTGCCTTCAGCAGCTCACACCATCAAATCAGTTTACAACCTCCTGCATTTATCCAAACCGCAGGTTTTCACAAAAACTGCAGCTTCACATTATGCCTTTTACCGCAGCGTATGATCAGCTGGGAGTTTCCCTCAAAAGACGCATACAGTAATGTTTTGTCTGAAAGCCCTTTGTGAACAGAAACCATTCTTTTTTTTTACAACTCCTTTCCTAGCACCCGAAAGGTAAAATGCACCTCTCCTTTTCGTTGTATGGCAACCCCCTTGCATCCTCCAATCTCGCCAGGTAAGCCATCACATCTTTCACACAGCCGACAGAGACTGCAAGCAGGATATTGAGTGTGGGGGAAGTGAAACAGACCAACTGTCCTGATACACAGGATGATAAATACACAAAACTCATATAACAGAACAAGAGCAGTAAATACCAGACGCTACATCTGGAGGATTACCCACAAGAACCACCAGGCAAACAAATGGGGGTCAGGGCTACAGAGAGCAACCTTACAGTTGCAAAAACACAGACTGCCACCTACTGACTGGAGGGCAATATTTTTTCTATTAGTATATCTACACACAGAAAAATAATTAATAAAGAAGCACAAAATGTATTTTAAAACTTATTCAGTCTTTTTTTTCTTCATCGAGCCATTGTATAATAGCAATAATGCACTCAGGGTGAGGTGTGGATAACGTCACTTCTGCGGTAATTAGTTGCACTCGGCCTGCGGCCTCATGCCTAATCATCACAGGCGTGACGTTATCCCAGCACAACACATGCCCTGTCATGCATTATTGCTTAATTGAACATAGCTACATTACAGGAGAAGAATTTGATCAACTGTGTAACTGAATTTTTAAAAGCAAGGATGTCTATAGTTGTGTTGGAAAATAATATTAGTTTTTGGTGGGAAGGCACGAAACAGGGATTGTGGTAGTTGTTTCAGAAATATTCTACACAGTGTCATAATGGCCATTACAAACATTATCTTAAACTTCGTTCTCAATTGGCTAAAGTTTGTTCTATTATTAATATGCAACATACAGCTTTAACCACGCAAGTTTCAAATTTGAAAACTGAAATGGTGGGGTTGCAATATTTGAGGGCTGCCGCCATGCTAAATGAGCATAGACTTTGCTTTCCTGGTAAAACAGGGTTTGTGGATGCTTTTAAGAGCTGTTCACAGCAGGCATCAGGTAGGTTTATGACATCAGTTAGGACTGAGAGTAGCATTTTGGTGTCTGATGGCCCTGGAATTTTAAAATCAGTGACTAGGTATCCATCTGGTATGTATGAAGCCCCCTATATTGAGGAACAAGCTGTAACAGAGTTACTTTTCACAACTAATGTCCCTTCTTTGTCAGATTTGTTTATTAAGGACCTCATTAAACCTATTCCTACTGATGAAGTTGGTTTAGTTATTGGTCACTTGAAAGGACACACTGCTCCGGGTATTGATGGTCTCCCTTCAGAATTTAATAAAGTATTTAGAGACTTGTTAACTGAAATATTGGTTGTAGTTTATAATTGGGTTTTAGGGACTTTAAGAATTGATTTTCATTTTTGTGTTGCAGTTCAGATTCTTGTATTTAAGCATGGAGAGAGAACAGATCTCAATAACTGGAGATCTCATAGTTTGTTAAATACAGATTATAAAATACTATTGAAAATATTTCATAACAGACTAGTTCATGCAGCTTCGGCACTTCTTTCTTTGACCCAAACTTGTACACTGCCAGATTGAGCAATTCAGCACAATTTATTGTTAATACAGGAACTGGTCGAACAAGGTAAAGAGGAGAAACTAAGTGGTTATATTATGTCATTGGACCAGGAGAAAGCCTTTGACAGAATACCACATCAGTTCATTTCTCGTGTATTACTTCATTATGGTATCCCACTTGCTTTTGTGACATGGATAGATCTGTTGTATAAGAATGCACAAGCCATCCTGCTGGTTAATGGGATGTTAGGGCCGTACATTAAAATTTTACGTGGAGTATGACAAGGTTGTCCACTCAGCCCCTTGCTAGATGTATTTTGTTTAGACCTATTATTGTGTATATTACAGCAAGATATGTGTATTAGAGGTATCAAGCTGATAGGAGGCATTATGGAGGCACATGTGATAGCATATGCTGAAGATATATGTGTCATGGTAGCAGATCAGGAATCTGGGGTACGGGTTTTGGAGTTGATTGAACAGTATTCAAAGTCGACAGGAGCAAAACTGAATAAAGGGAAGAGCATTGTTTACCCATTGTGTGGCACTGTCTCACTAATGAATACATGGCAAGGGATAAAAGTGTCTATGGACCCTTTTAAATTTTTAGGGGTTTGGTTTGGAAGAGGAGATAATGGATATCTTAATTTGAAGGCTAAAATAGATATTGCTTCCTCGAAAGTTGCAGTATGGAAGGCCTGGCAACAAATTAAAAAGAAAAAGTGGCTCTAGTTAAAACGTTTTTTGTTACCGATATTTTTGTTCATTAGTGCTATATATCCTTTGCCATGTAATTTGGAAGTTTCTCTTTTAAGTTTAGTTTTCCAGTTAATTTGGGGAAATCGTTTAAACCCCATTAAGAGAGAGAGAGAGAGATTTTGCATTTACCTGTGGGGAAAGGAGGCTTGAATTTGATAAACCCTGTAGTATTTTTTTATAGTATTTTGTTCATATTAATTTATTTGATTTTACAAAGCCCAGCCCTGCAGTTTGGACCCTATATGCAAGCCATTGGCTGAGGCCCCTTTATCAGGTATGGTCTGCTGAGAGGATGCTACCAGCTGAGATTAAAACAAACTGTATCTTCTTTAGATCGGCTCTTGGGAAACTGAAAATAATGATGCAAATTCTGCAACTACACTCTAGTAAATAGGTTTTTGACACAATTCAACATCAGGTGTGTATTTCCTCAGTGGAATTTAAAGATGTTGCACCAAGCCAGCAACTTAGGGTGTTGGAGACCTTGAAGGACCCTTACATTCCTTCAAAAGTGTGAGATGTTACTTGGTTATGTTCTCATGGCCATTTATTTGTGAAGGGAAATGCTAAATATAAATCAATAGAACAGCGTATGTGTCCTAGATTGGCTTGTGTTGCACAAGAAGACTCTATGCATCATTTCCTGATACCGTGTCCTTTTCTATGTGAATTTTGGACATTGTTGGCACATTTATGGGATAACCAGTACTGGAAGGCAATTATTTATGCAGAAGTAGTTGGTTGGTTTAGTTCAAGAAGTCTGGGGTTAAATGATGGTTTAGTACGTTTGATTTTTTTATTTATAAAGTTTGTCTTGTGGCAAGTGCGTTGTAAATTTGTATTAGAATAGGTGTATCAAGACCCAAAGACTGTCATTAGTATTCTCGAGCAAGACTTGTATAAGCAACGTATGTTTGAAGTAGCTCATATGCAGCATAGTGCATGGGTAATTCGTTAGCATAACGTTCCTTTTATGAAAGATAAAATTGGATGAATCTATTTTTACCTTTTATGCTTATTTCCCTTTGTTTATATGTGTTTTCTAGTATCACTGTTTGAAAAATGTTTTTTTTTTTCATTTATGTATCTTGTTTAGCTTCTTTCAATAACATTTCCCCCTAGTCTGACAGTAGGGGGACATGCTGTTCGACTTGGTGTCAGTCTCCATCTGAGCCGCGATGGAGAAGGACGTGGAGGAGCTGGGAGTGCAGGCTGCACCACTACCAGTGGAACTCAGTGAAGAAGATACCTTTTTTGATGCAGAGGTACATTAGGAAGATGTTTGTTGTGAGTCCTGAAGTAGCTCTGGATCCAGTTGCTACTGTAACAAAATTACTCTTATCTTGGGAACTGATTCTAAATACCAGTCTGCAAAGGTATTATTAGACCCTTGCTTGCCGATAAACATCTTGATTTGCAAACCGATCCTTGTGTGGATACTGTGAATGTTTTGGGGAAAACAGGGCTTCTGCATTCTAGTAGCCCGTGTGCCTCCCTGGTGACTGGCGAGAGTTGTCAAGCACTAGCCCAGAATACTCTGCCTGTGGGTGTGTCTGGCAACCAGCTTTGTGCCTCGTCCCCACAGCCATCTGTGATTTTTCAGACTGAGAATCTTCAGCAGGAGGGAGTTTCAATTTTTTTCCTTTACTGCTAAAAGTCTGCAAAAACCATTTGCCAAGCCTGCTGCCTCAAGGATGGTGTGGGCAGATTCAGATATGGACATAATGGAGCTGTGGTCCATGGAGAAGTCTCTGAGAACAGCAGGATGGGTACGATCGCCCACTTCCCAGTAATGGACGTTTGGGTTTGCTCCCATTTGCATACCTGGTGTTCTTATTACGGAGGACCTGCCTACTCCTGGACTGGCGGGTTCTCGAGACTATCACTCGGATGCAGGTAATGACTCTGACTTTGTTCTTGGGACACAGGATTGGAATTAACCCTCAACCCAACATTGAATTTTGAACAGATGGTTGCTTTGGGTATCATGAGGTTGAAGACTCACCAACTTGGACATGGTATTGTGCCTGGCGACAACACTGCTGGTTTGCCTTTGCAAGGGGACGCTGTGGGACATGGTCACTCTCGAGAGGGGTATAGTGGCCACCATTCCAGGACTTATGCTTCTTTTTTTAAGAAGAAAGTACTTCCTGCCAAACACCATAATGTAGTCCACATTGTTTATAAGGGAGGTTTGGATGTTTTCCCAGATAGGGAGTATGTGGGTAAAGTGCTGCTTAAGAACAGTTTGCATTTTAATGCTGCAGAGTTGTATGCGCTTATACATGTGTCTGGGGAGCGCTCATTAGATGTGAGCTTTAAAACGCAAAGTGGGTTGGAGTCTTTCTGGGTCAGGTATAACTAAGTGAAAAGTACACCTTTATGGTCCCCATTTGAAATCGTTCCTCTGACCAGGCCTGCCCAGAAAAATGTTACCATATTATTTCAGAATGAAGGGGTGAGTGTGACTGATTTAGTCTTTTGATTCAAACAGCATTGTACGGTGCTGTTTCACACTGAGGCCATTTTTGATAATGAAAATATTTGGACAGGGGGTTGGAAGGTCTGAGTGCTTTTTAAGGCTGTTGATGGCTCCCTGCAGCATTTGCTGAACTCTTTCTTTTAAGGGGGGGATCGAGGGGTTTTGTTTTATCCTGGGCAACCCAAAACCTGCTACAAATGTGGTGCCCCTGGGCATATAAGTAATGCCTGTGATAAGATTCTCTGTTCATTTCATGTAAATTAGGGCACACGTATCTACAGTGCTTAGCTGATGTATGTTGTAACCTCTGTGGCCTGTCTGGCCATTCTTATACGACTTGTGCACAGGCTGCATTTGCTAAATCTGGGACTGGAGATCCTGAGGAACAGAGGTTACTGGTGGCTGTGGCCCAGTGGGAAAATGTGAAGTTTTGTCAGGCCACTTCATGGCTGCAGGAACCTGTGGATCCCCAGTTTGACCCTTACTCTGATCTGACCACCTTGGCCCCTCCAAAGTTTTTCTCAGATCTTCCCTCTGGGTAGGTGGTGAGAGGGTTGATGGCAATTGAGTTGCCTGTTGAAGTATCAATGCCACCTACTGGTGAGGTGGACCTGGCTATGTAGCCTATGACTTCTTGTACATAGATGCCCCACTTCCCCATCCACCGTCTGTCCCCGTTTTGGAGCCTGAGCAACATGAGACCAGACGTAAGAGTTGGAGGCAACCCGCTTCTAAAGTCCATACGATTTCAGAGACCAGAACCTCTAATAGGTGTCAACCTCTTTTTCAGGAACCGAGCATGGTGGGGAATGACTCTGAGATCTCCTCAGAGGACTCCCACTGTGTTGAGCTCTTTTCTGATTTTGAGTCCAGTGAATTGGGGATGTTGGTGACAAATCTGCTGGTCCCCTGAAAGGTAAAACTGCAAATAAGGGGAGAAAGAAGAGGGTGGCTGGCTCAGGTAAAGCATGTGCATAAGCCTCCCTGAGTTTTTCCATGTGTCAGCATCGCCAGTTGACTTCACTGACTATTAATGTCAACAGTATTAAGAATAAACTGAAGTGTGGGGGTGTTTTTTCTCATTTTGTGTTTTTTTTGCAGGATACCTGGTTGGATATGGCTGTTGAGGTCTGCACTGTTCAGAAGGAACGGTATAAGGGGCCATCTTATTGGTCACTTGGCTTAGGTGCCTGTACTGGGGTGGGGATTTTATTTTGTATGGGGTTCAGCTTCTTAAATTACTGGATTTGATTCCGGGGCAGGTCTTGTTATTGGATATTACGTGTTGGGGAATTTATTTCAGATTGCTTAATATTTATGCATTTCAGTCTAAGGCAGAGAGGGTGGATGCATTTCTTCAGATCCGCCCTTTCCTTTTTTTGCCTCAACCTGTGATCTGGGGGGGAGTGATTTTAATTGTGGTCTCACTTGTCAGGATAGGGGGAGTGGTACATTTACCATGAAAGTTTTCAGTGATATATCTTTTTTGAATTCTACAGTGCATATGGCTCACTTAATAGATGCATATAAATCATTTTACAAGCAGGTTAAGCCTACTTTCCAGAGAGGTGTGGATGCAACCCGCATTGATTTCTTTTTTTTTTTTTTGAGTAAGGGAATTCTTGTGAGGTCTGCTCATGTTGATTCAGTTGAATATTCTGATCATAAGGAACTCTCTATTGTGATAGAGTCATCTGATCTTCCTAATGGACCTGGGATTTGGAAGTTTAATACTTTACTGCTCCATGAAGAATCCATTAAACATCAGATTTTGTATTTGATTTGTGGGAGAAAAACATAGAAACGTAGACTTTGATGGCAGATAAGGACCGCTTGGCCCACCTAGTCTGCCCATTTCCCTACCTAGAGGATGAGCTGCAGATCCTATTTAACCAACAGCCTATTTCTTCCTACCCCCCACAAGAATTGCCTTATGTCTGTCCCACGTATTCTTGAATTCTTCCACAGTTTTAGACCCCACTACCTCCTCAGGAAGGCTGTTCCATGCATCTTTGTTTAGTATCTTTGATAACCCCTTTTTGTGGTGGGATAGTCTTAAATCAGATTTAAGAAATTTGTTATTGGTTGTCAGTAGACATGCCTCTAATTCTAAGAAACTAAAATACCATCAACATAGGAAACAGTTGCAGCATTTAATGAGTTTGGTGCAAACAACATGCCATGATTATGGAGAACAGATCAGAATTATCCAGCGTCTGATGAGAGATTTTCATGAGCGCCAAATGGCATCTCTTACCATGCAGCAGCGGTTTGGTACACATGGGAAGTTGGACACTATTTGTCCTTTTCTTAGTTGTAGGAAACAGACCAAACATAGAAAAATGTCAGCTGTTTGGGATTCTGATCAGGTGGTTGCTACATAGCAACCTGAGATAATGAGGGTGGTGTCCCACTATTTGGTGGAAGCAGTTTGAAAACCGGGATACTGACTGGACTGCTTTTTCCCAATTTTTTTTTAATTTACTGCTTGTTTCTGCCATTTCTTGTGCTGATGCTAGTGCTTTAACCATGGCTGTTTCCCCGACTGAAGTACAGGAGGCAGTATTGGCCCTGCCCAATGGGAAGGTGCCTGGACAGGATGTTCTTCCATCTGAAATTTAGAAACTTATTGTCCCTTTTATTTCTCATGAATTAGCCTGTGTTTATACCTACTGTATATGTTGGAGGAGGAGACTTTCCCTTTGAACATGATGCTAGGGATTGTGACGCTCCTATATAAGAAAGGTGATAGGGAGAATTTGGATAATTGGTGGCTGATCTGCCTTTTGAACGTGGATTTTAAGATTCTTATGAAGATTCTGGCATGTTGATTGTCTAAGGCTGCATCGTATGTTATTTCAAGGGGTCAGGCTTGTGCTGTTCCGGGGAAGGTGATTATGGACCAATTGCTGATGTTACGGGAAGTTTTTGAGTCAGGGGCCTTTCCTGGTACGAATGGTTATGTAGTGTCATTGGATCAATGGAAGGCCTTCGACTTGGTTGATCATGATTTTTTATGGCTCACTTTGTAAATTTATGGTATCCCAGATGCCTTTATAAGATGGTTGAAAGCCATCTATAGCCTTGCGGTAGTGAAACCATTGGTGAATGGCTTCCTGGGGCCCATGGTTCCAGTACGGAGGGGGGTACATCAGGGTTGCCCCTTGAGTCCTTTGCTCTTTGTTTTCAGTATTGATCCTCTTCTTAGACTTCTGAGTGATGTTCAAATTTTTACCCCAGTGTTGGCTTTCACACATCGTCTACCATGGACTGCTGCAGCACATGCAGATGACATTTGTTTGGTATTGAAGACTGCTGAAGACATTGTGAGGGCTATAGACTTTTGTACTTTCTATGGAGTCTCATCAGGGGTTCATTTGAATAGAGACAAATGTGTGATTAAACGAGTTGAGGTGGGATTGGCTGACCCTGGTGTTGCTGGTATTTTAGTTCAGGATGGGCCACTTCAGGTTTTGGGGGTTGCTTTTGATAGGGTAGACAAGATCTCCTTAACTGAAACATGAAAATTAAGCAGGGGAGAACTATGGTGGAGGGTTGAAATAAATGTAGTATGGGGAAGCTTAAGCATGTGTACTTGGTTAAAACTTACCTTTTGTCACCTTTTTTGTATGTTAGCCTGGTTTTTCCTCCTCCTAAAGAAAGAGACACTGCTGTCTGTGGATCATTTTTCCAGGCGATTTGGGGGAGCAGATTGAATCCCCTAAAATGGAATATTCTATATTTGAAGGTATTTGTTGGGGGTCTGACTATGGTAAACCCTGTGTTATTTTTCTTCATTAATTTTTTATTTGCTAATCTTCGCCCAGTTTGCCAACAGGTGCCTAATTGGTGGATGGCATTGATGGGAGCCAAACTTCTGGCATGGTATGGGAGTTGGGTCTCCGGTACATTGAAGACCTTTAAATCACTTCCCTTTTTTCCACCCTATTATAGGAAGATATTTGTTCGTATAAAACAATGGGGTATTACCTCTGGGGATGTTCTCCACAAATCTAAAAAGTTGTTATATGTGCAGGTGCAGGATTCTCGTTTTACAGAACCCTGTACTTTTCCTTTGTGCCCTAAGACTTTGGCTCCCAGTCTATTGTGGCTGCTTCACAATGAGAGGATTCCTGGTCAATACTGGGATGTTTTGTGGCTTTGTTGCCATGACAAATTAAATGTAAAGGCTAATCAAAAACATAAAGCTTTGACTGATAGGACGTGTGTTAGAACTAACTGTAAGTTGATGGCAGCTGCCCCATATGCTGTGTTCACTTTAGGAATCTGGAAGCAGAGTAAGGAGAAACATCTCAAGCCATACGATTCCTTGGCCCGTGTGAAGAGACTTGAGATGTAAGTAGGCAGATTATTGGATAGTGCTCTATGAAGCCAAAGTAGGGCATTTCTTTTTCTCCTAGCTGAGAGTGAAGGCCACCCTGATTCCTGGTACAGTAGGCAGTGGTGTGAGTGCGAAGAGGTAGATTGAAGATGAATCTTAGGGCCCTGTGGTAGAGCGTGTCAAGTTTGTTGAGCACTGCTACAGTGCAATGTATGTAGAGAAAGTCAGTGTAGTCCAATAGGGGCAAGAATATAGTTTGTACTAGCCTCTTTCTGGCTTCTGTGGTGAGCAGATGTTTCATACGATAAAATAAGCCTAGCCGCTGTCTTAATTTCTTTGAGACTTCATTCAGATGGTGTAGAAAGTTAAGATTATTATCCAGCCAGAACCCAAGATATATAAAAGTTTCAACTATTTCAATTTCAACTCTATAATCAACTCCCACTCGCATACTGTGTGACCCTGAGCAAGTCATTTAACTTTCTTGTGCTCCCAGGTCACACCTGGAAACAAGCTCCGGCTTAGTGTACCTCTCCTGTTTAAACAATTTTCCCTTTCCCTACTGCATTATGATGGTATGCAGCTGTATACCAATGTTGAGTTATTTGCATTATTGGGTTTTATGTATTTATTTTTAATAATCCATACATTGTCTGCATACTATTAGAAAATGGTCTTTTTATTTCGAGGCATCTGATTGGCTGGTACCCATTCCACAGGGGTACATTAACTTTTAATGGATGCCCACCAAATAAAAAGTCCCAACCCAAACCTGCTTTTTGCCTAGCTAAGTATCCTTGTGCCCAGCTTGCTTCATCATTGACTGAAGCACTGGGCACGTAATTTGAAACTGCCACCATTTTTTTACTGCTTAGTGAGAAAGCGAGCGAGTGAGACCACCTCCCCACATACACACTTACTCCTTAGTCCAACGCCACCCAGTAACTACCTTAAAGAAATCTGCATACCTATTTTCTCTCACATAAACCATTCTTTCATTTCTTTTTTGTCTTTCTTGTTCTATGAGTAAAACCCCCACTGCCAGTGCCACCGCTTGCTCACCACAGACATGCACAGATTCAAAAGCCACAGACCATAAACAGCCCTCATACCAAGATACATTAAAAGAGAAGCAAAACACAGATTGTTTTTCTTTTACACATAACCGCAAAGCCAGAGTACATGTGGTAGTTCATTTCAGAATTCAGCCCTACTCCCGCAGCATACATACAGAAGTCCCTAATAGCGCTGTTCCCACCTTATTCCTGTTTTCATTGATTGCCGACAGAAAAGGGCAAAAATCAAAGCAGCTTTACCATCCTAGGAAGAAACAGTACCTCTCTTGCACTCCACAAAGCAGCTTCAACATTAAAAATTAAAATGGTACCTCTTCTGTGTCCGTTGCCCTTCCTGATCACGGTACCTCTCATGTGTGAAAGTAAAGAAGCTTTTAACTGTGGTCTCACTTAAAGAAAAAAAAAAAAAAAGAACATGAGTGAGCTGGGCGGGGTGGTGTCAACTGCCAAGGATGGTAGGTACTGTGCACAGCAGTTACAAAGCAGTGAAATGCTGTGATGCCCTCTACTGTTGAGTATTGTAAAGAATACAAGTAGATGGACTACTTTACTAATAAAAGCAACTATAAGATCATTTTTAGCCTTTTTTTATTTTTTTTCATTCTTGACTATTACAAAAACAAATGTACAAATTGCCCATTTTCTAAGTGCAATATTACTCTCCAGGGTGGTCAGTATGGGCAATACTGAACCTTCCAGGGTCTCTAAGGCCCTCCACCTGTGGCGTTGGGCCTCATTACACCCCTGGGCAGTCTGGTATTGCCCAATACCACCCACCCTGTTGGGTATTATTGCTTGCATGACACAGTCAAGGATGCTTCTTACAGTCTGTGACCTCTTTTTTGTACCACTGTATTCATGTTTGGGAAGTCACTTACAACCTGGCATGTGCTCTGTTTTGTTAGGTTAACAATTGGTAACCTCATCAACTGCAAAATGCTAGCCGTCTCTCCCCCTTTATTTATTTATTTATTTATTGAAAATGTTTCACCAGGAAAGGCACACTGAGCAAAAAGATGCTCATCTCACAGTGCGACCGGGGGGGGGGGACATGGGAGGATGGTATACATGCAGTAGTCAATAGGCTGAGCATGGAATAGAGCAATACAACAATTGTTACATAATTGAGTGAGATTACATACGAGCTTGTAACCTGAGAACAGTACAGAACATGAGCCTCTAGGTAAGTGTAATACATAATTGAATACACATCTAGGATTCTACGTGAATATATAAGTGCCAGTAACAGAGATTTAACTGAAGCAAGAACTTCAAGTTGGCAGCAGGAGATGGAAGTAGGAGATTTGGGGTAGAGGAGAGGTGGCAGGGCTGTAAAGTAAACACTAGGGTATTTTTCAAGTTCAAGTTCAAGTTTATTGCAGGAAAACTCCATTGAGCAAGCTCATTCACAAGGAGGTCCTGTGACATAGACACTTAAAGTACAAACACAGATAGGTAATAACAGTATATACATGAAATGCATGTTACATGATACAGGCTGGATATACATACAAGGGTACCACATAGGGTGACCACAGGTGGTAAACATTGATATGAAACAGGGAAGTGACTTACAGGTTGCATACTGATAAATGAAACATGATGACTGGTGTGTGCAATACATATATTTTGGCAGCTAGAACAAACAACAGACTACAACTGATATGGGGGGGGAGGAGTGATTTGATAGAGTAGCAGTGGAGCGTAAGCATAGATAAAGCCAGGAGTAGAAGGGAAGGAAAGCAGTTAATATGACAAATCAATTATACCTTACCAGTGGATAAATATGGCACACATGGGGAAGGAAGAGACTTAATGACAGTTACAGGTGTCTTTTATTTTGGCTGAACTTAGCGATTTGTAGAAGTTTATTGAAACTGTGCTAGTTAGTTTCAGTACGGTTTGTAATTGGTTCCAAATGGAGGGAAGGGCATATGCAATAGCACGTTTACCAAAGGAAGTCCGCCCTGGTATGTCAAGCATAATAAAGTCAGATTTTCTTAACGAGTATGCACTATGTGAGATACTAATAAGGGAAGAGAGATAGCTTGGCAATTTCTGCAGGAGCAGTTTAAGAGTCCATAGCCCAGCATGGAGCAGGTGTCTAGTAGTAAGGGATGTCCAACCAACAGCTGCATATAAGTCACAGTGGTGCGAACGGTAAGGGGAGTTGGTAATGAACCATAATGCACGGTGATAAAGGATGTCCAGTTTACTTAAATTTGCAAGAGTGGTGGAGGAATAGATTACATCGCCATAGTCGAGTAGGGGGAGAAAAGTGGCCTGTACAAGCTTGTTTCGAGTTTCAAGGAGGAAAAGGGACCTATTTCTGTAGAAGAAACCTAACCTTGCTTTTAATCTTCTAGAGACATCTTCAACGTGGTCATTGAAAGATAATTTATTGTCGATCCAGATACCCAGATATTTAAATTTGGTTACAACTTCCAGAGGCTCGTTTAGCATGGTGACAATGAAGTATTGGGCAAGGGTATTGGGGGGGGGGCCTGTGACAGCACTGCGGGAGAATATCATCGCTTTAGCCTTCTTAGCATTGAGCAGAAGCTTTGCCTTTATTAGATTATGCTCAAGTTGTGCGAAGTCCGCTTGAAGCACTCCATATTTAGGTATTTAGGGAGGAGGGAGGTTTGGGGAAGGGGAATGAGACAGTAAGAGCATTGGTTGTTGGGGCAGTGTATAAGCCAGATAATTAGGTGAAGGCCGAGCCACTGGTCAGGCACGTAAGGAGGAGGGGATCAGGGGGTGAAGAGAATCCATCGGGGGAGGGAGGTCAGGGGCAGGTACAATTTGGTGCAAGGAAGTTAGTGAGGGCAGATAATAGCGAGTGTTTGGAAGAGGAATGTTGGATTTGGGCCTGGCAGGCTATTCCAGAGATTAGGAAAGAGGTAAGAGAAAGACGATTGGCCTGCTGAGGTCCTTCTGTGAGGGATTACTAATAGCCTGGAGTCAGTAGACCTGAGGGCGAGGGCGGGGGTAGGGGGGGAAGATAGGGAGGATATGAGGTAGGGAGGAAGGGAACCAAGCCAGAAGTTAGAAACAAATTTAGCACAGTGAAGTAGGCACTGGTTACTCAGGGAAGGAAGTGCCAGTGAATCGAAGAGCTCACAGTGATGGGTGCGGGGGGGCATCGAGGGCAAAGCGGCAGAAAGCATTAAAGTGGGGATCCAGTCTGGCTAAGGTGGACTTAGAGGCAGAGCTGTAAACAACATCGCAGTAATCGAAGGATGGTAGAATAATTTTCTGGACTATTTTGCATCTCGCAGGGAGCGGGAGACTTGACCGGTTTCTATAGAGGGCACCAAGCTTTGGGCGCAGTTTTGATAGGATGCCGTCCATGTGTAGGGAGAAGGAGAGGTGGCGATCAAGCCAAACCCCCAGGTACCTAAAGGAGGGCACGTCTTCAAGGATGGTGTTATTTAGGGTATGTAAGATCAGGGTGTTGTAAGTCTGGATAGACTCTGTCTAGTGCCGAACAACATGGAGACAGTTTTCTTGGCATTTAAGGAGAGTTGGCTGGAGTTAAACCAGTTTTGTACTTTGTTGAAGTCGGTCTGAAGATTAGAGGTGACTTCTTCGTAAGTACGGCCAGAAGTGAAGAGGACCGTATCATCAGCGTACATGTGTATTGCAGTAGTGGAGCAAGAGTTAGGCAGATCATTTAGTAGGATGGAGAATAGGATGGGGCCTAGGACTGAGCCCTGGGGAATGATGGTAGTAATAGGGAGTGGGGGGGAGATGTAGTCAGCTATTTTAGTGGATTGAGTTCTGTTTTGAAGGTAGGCTCTGAACCAGTTTGTGGCGGACACTGCTAACCCAGCCCCTGATAAGCAGGATAGTAGGAGGGAGTGGGATACCATATTGAAAGCTTTGGCTAGGTCGATGAAAATAGTGGCAGTGATTTGTCTTTTGTCCATCCAGGAGAGGATGGAGTCAGTGAGTCTTAGTAAGGAGGTGGTGGTAGAGTGTTTTTTTCTAAAATCGGACTGGAATGGAGTGAAGAAGTTAGTTTCTGAGAGAAAGTTGGAGAGCTGACATAGTACTAGGTGTTCCTGGAGTTTGGCAAGAGTGGGGAGGAGGGAGATGGGATGGTAGTTAGTTGCGGAGGTAGGGTCACCTCCTTTAGGGAGGGGTAGGACGGTGGCATGTTTCCATTCAGTGGGGAGGGACTCGGTGATGAAAGAAAGATTTAGCAGGGCCGTGAGGGGAGTAGCAATGGCAGGGGCAGATAGGAAGAGGAGTTTGTTGTCGAGACCATCGGGGGATTTACCTTTAGAGGGATTCAGGGCACGGAGGGCATCTAGGGTTTCAATGGGGGAGATGTGTCTGAAGGAAAAGGGGTTCTGACCAGGCGGTAGGGGGGTAGCTGTCTGGGGAGTGGGTATGGTTACAGGAGGAAGAAAATCAAGGAGGGTCATAACACAGGTGGTGAAGTACAAATTAAACTCAGAGGCTACTTTAAGGGGTCAGAGAGTAGGGTCCCTTGGGCACAGAGGATGGGAGGGGGGAGGGGGATTTGAAGTTTGGGGGAGAAAAGGGAGTAGATGACTTTCCAGAATTTAGAAGGCCTCCCAAGATTTGCATTTAAGGTGTTAAAATATTCGGCCTTAGCTAAGTGGATGGCCTTTGTGCACTTGTTGAGGAGCATGCGGTAGGTGAGATTGTCACCTGGGAGGAGCATGGATTTGTAAGTGCTCCAGGCCTTGTCCTGGGCTTGTTGGCAAGCTATCAGCTCGGGCGATATCCAGGGAAGGTGAGACCCCCAGACTCTAGCTCGGCGCAGGGGGGCGTATGTGTCCCAGGCAGTAAGGAAGGTGTTCTAGAAGTGTGTAAGGGCAGCGTCCATGTTACAGCAGCTTAAAATCGGGTTCCAGTTTAAGAGAGCTAGTTCTTCCAGGAGAGGGGAAAGGTTTAGGGATTTGTATGACCGTTGGAATATAAATTTGGGAGGGGATTTGACTCTGTGGATTTTGCGGACCAAGTAGATTAGATTGTGGTCACTAAGGGAGTCAGGAAGAATGTCAGAGCTGATGCCACGGTGTGAATGGGAGGTAAGTGACCAGTCAAGAAGGGAGTAGTTTCCGGTCTTATGGTTTGACAGTGTGGGTTCCGTAATGGTTTGGGTAAAGTTGAGGGCAGATATCTCGGTTTGGGTTTTGTTGAATGTGTGGGCTAACCAGTTGTAGTTAAAGTCACCCATTACATATAGTTCACCCGACTGGGCAAGAGACATGAGTTGGCAAAGAAGGTCGGTGACTGTTGTGGCTGGGGTGTCGGGGCAGCAATAAATACCAGCCACAAAGATGGGTGAAGAGGAGGGAGGGGTCAGTTTAACCATAACCAACTCATAAGCTTTGGGTTCAGCTTTTGAAAGAGAGACCGAAAAGTGAAGGGCTGAGCTGGTGTAGATAGCCACTCCTCCTCCTCTGGTGGGCTGGTCTTGCCGAGTGATGGTGAACCCTGGAATAGCGATGGTATAGTCTGGGAGGTTTGGGTTTAGCCAGGTTTCAGATAGGATGATTATGTAGGGGCATGGTGGGTGGCTAGAACCTGGAGCAGATCGAGTTTTGGGGCTAGGCTATGAATGTTTAGGTGGAGTAGGCGTAAACCTCGGGCAAGGTAGCCAGAGTGAGAGTCAGAGGTAGCCATGGTTGAGGGGTTTGGCAGGGGGTAGCTGAGGCCAGTAGTTGGTGAAGGGCCGGGATTGGGGTGTATATCCCCTGTGGCCAGTGGTAGTAGGGCGAGGGTTAGGTGGTGGCATAGAATATGGAGTATTGAGGATTTGGCCATGCGTCATTTGGGGGAGGTAGTAGGGGAGGCAGATTGAAGAAAGTAGGCTGTGGATTGGAAGAGGGGAACCAGAAAGTAGCCAAAGGAATAGCCCGAGGAGGGGGGGGCTCATAGAGAAACAGGACCAGATGGTGGGCGGGAGAGATGCTGTGGACTTATAGGGGGCATTTGAAGAATGAGTTAGTGCAGTGGGGGGGGGAATGCAGGTTAGCAACTTAGAGGGGGAGTTAAAAGGGGGAGGAAAGGTAGGATGGAGAAGATTAGAATTAGGTAGGTAGTAGTTTGTGCCATTTTTCCAAGTGCAGGAGGCACGGGTAGGAAGTGGGGAGAGGTGCTGTCTAATGTGGGTAATGTAGATAGAGGGAGAAGAGAATCACTCGCAAGAAGCATTAAGTAGATAGCTGGGCGGAGGAGGAGGGGGAAGGGCTAGTACATGTGAGAAGGGATTGGAGTAGGTAGAAAGGGGCAGGGTAAGTAGTGTATTTAATAGGTGGCCTGGGAGGGGGTGGTGGGGGCGGGCCAAAAATAGCCCAGGAGATGAAGAGCGTATCCCAGGCTAGCAGCCACTCCAGCAGTCCAGCTAGAGGGCTCCGCTGGACAGGTAGCAGCTTGGCTGGCTTGGCTGAACAGGCACTCCGATTGGAAGGAGATGCTAGAAGCTGAGCGGCTGAGGGAGTTTAGCGGTGATTACCTTGACGAGGATCCAGGAGGCAGGACCAGGAGGGTGGGAGGGAAGCGTCTCTCTCTCTCTCCACACATTTATAACACAGGGATCACCCCTTACCACTCACACCAGAAGTGACCATTCACACAAGAGACTATTTAACTTCACATCACAAGGCAAAGTACAGGAACTGAAAAATAAATCTCACTGAACTAATTGTTTTATTAGGTCTTTGACCATAGAATCTTCTCTACTATGTGCTTCATTGACGTTGGAATGTCAGTAATGTTGGGGAGTTTCACTGACTAGTAGCATAGCATAATACAGCACAGCACAGCATGGCAGAAATGTGATTCTTAAACACAAGGTCCTCAGCCTAGAAAAGCTGTGAAGGGATTATTTGAATAAAAAGGAGGTGCAAAGCAACACAAATCCTATATAATCAGATATGTACTAGCTGTCAGGTCACTTAAGGTAGGCATGAGGAGAGAGAAAAAAAGTTGAAAAATAGTGTTGCAACTGGTCTACTCAACAGAGAGAAGAGAGTATTTCATTCAAGTGGTGAAGTGATTTGTAGTTGTGGAAGGATACAGTGAAAACTCCAAAAATGTGTGACACGGTATTCCATTTTTCAAGCTGAGCTACAGCAAGATGGCAGCTGTAGGCTCTGCCCACAGCCATAAATCAATGTGGAAATCTTCCTGGATATGCACATCTATATAGTATCTACCTGCAGGAACTTCATCCTAAGCATGAGGCCTACATTAGAAAACTGGTTGAAGAAAAGAACAGTTATGTAACAACTTACCGTAACAGGAGATTTTCGAAGGGATCTCAGTCATCAGATCATACAATAGGAACTTCACCGTCGGTGAACGAGAATTTACATGGAAGATTTTCAGCAGTACAACTGGGGCCACCCACACCATCAACTTCTGTCAATGTCACCAATCCTTTAAAGGCATGAGCGGCCCTGCTCCCTCCTCAGTTCTTTCCCTTGGAGACAAAGGGAGCACAGCCCTAGCCACGGAGGACCGAGGAGAAAGAGAGGTGCCCAGACCTGTGTGATAGGCTGGATATATCAGAAAGCTAGTTCCTAGACAGGAGCCCTAATAAGGGGGATGGTGGGAGGAAAAGCAGACCTGATGACCGAGATCCCCTCAAAGATATACTGTTATAGTAAGTTCTAACATAACTGTTCTGTCTTCATCGGGGTTATCTCAGTCATCAGGTCACACCGTAGGAATGATTCCCAAGCAGCTGCAAGTGCAAACAGACAGTCTGGGAGGAGGGCTCTCCATAAACCTGAGTCAGGAGGCCCTGCAGCACAGCTCTGCCAAACCTGCACAGGCTCTTGAGGCAATGTCCAGACTGCAGTGCTTGATGAAAGTAGAGAGGCAGTAGCGCCGTGATTTAAGGCTCTGAGCTGCAAATCTGGAGACCTGGGTTTGAATTCCATAGCCCCACTTGCATTCTGTGTGATCCTGAGCAAATCACTTAACTTTCATGTGCTCCCAGGTCGAACCTGTAAACAAGCTTTCAGCTTAGTGTGTCTCTCCTGGTTAAACAATTGGAAAAGTATGGACGGTATTCCAGCTGGAAGCTGCATAGATGTCAGTGGCTCAGACCCCTTGAAAACAAGCCACAGAGGTAGCCATGCCTCTGGTGGAATGAGCTTTGACAGCACCAGGCAATTATTTACCATTCTTGTTGTAGCAAAACACAATGCATTTAGCCAACCATTTGGATAAACATTACTTAGACATTGAAGCGCCCTCTCTACCTGGAGTGAAAGACACAAACAACCGCTTTGACTTTTGACTTTCCTTGGTCTGAAGCAAGTAGTATTTCAAAGTTCTGCACACATCTAATGAATGGAACAATGGTTCCACTGGATTGGCATGCTCAGTAAAATAATCATGAAGGTGGATAGACTGACTTGAGTGTAAACCCTGAGACCACCTTAGGGGAAAAACTTAGGATTCATGCGCAATTTGATTTGTGAAAAATCAAATAAGGATCCTCGCACCAGAGGGCCTGAAACTCTGACATTTTTCAAGCAGAAGTAATGGCAACTAAAAATAATGCTTCCTATGAGAGAAAGCACAGGTCACAGGTTGCGATAGGCTCAAAAGAAGACAGGGTCAACTTCCCCAAAATGAAACTCAAGTCCCAAGCTGGGACCGGAGAATGGACTGGAGGGTTTCAGATGCAGGATGCCTGTGAGAAAGGTACAGAAGACATTTAGCTGAGCAATCATGTGGTCACCCATGGGCTTATGAAATGCAGAGATAGCCTAAAGGTGCACCTTGAGGGTGGTGTACTGGAGACCTGAGTCAGACAGGGAGACCAGGTAGACCAGGATGTGGTTCACATGGCAGGTGAAAAGGTCCAAACAATGTTTGGCAGCCCAGATAGCAAATCCACTGTGAAGTCTCTCAAGGTTCCTTTTTGAGTTTAAAAAGAATTAGGGGAGTGAGACAATCAAACGGATATAGATAACTATTCAAAATATGAGTCTCACTCTACCCAAATAATGTATAATTACTTTATTATTCAAATCCAATTTTGTTTTGTTTCTCTTATTAATTGAAATGATTCATCCCAGAATATATATTCATTTACTGCTGAAATACATTTCATAAACTGGTCATCCCAAAATTTGGATTCATTTGCTCCTGAAATACATTTCATCCAAATGGCAAACCACTTCCACTTCATGGCACATGTGGTTTGAGTGGAAAGTTTCCAGGCAGCCATAAGAATGTCTGCCACCCTATTTGAGACCCCAAATCTGACAATGGCTAGGTTCTTAGGAGCCAAGCATGCAGATGGAGGGACCTGAGGTTGGGATGGATCAGGGTCTCCTGATCCTGGGTCATTAGGTTCCTGCATAGAGAGAGAGGGACCTGAGGTTCCTCCACCATCTGCTGTAGCAGAGGAAAACATATCTGCTGAGGCCAGAAAAGAGCCACTAGGATCATGCTGGCCCTCTCCATTTGCAACTTGATTAGAACCCTCTGAATCAGAGGAAATGGAGGGAATGAGTACAGAAACTTTCCGCTCCAAGAGAAGGACAATGCGTCTCACCAGAAAACTTCAGACAGACCCTGGATCTAGTAAGCAGAAATTGGGTAGTTTTGCATTGAGTGAAGAAGCAAACAGGTCCAACTCTGGATGACCCCATCTGTCAAACAAGTCTTCTGCAGCAGATGAGAGAAGCTCTCATTCATGCATGCTGGACTGAATCCTGCTGAGACTGTCTGCCAGCATGGTTAATAAACCTGGCATGTGGACTGCAGAGGGTGTCAGACTGTGATCCAGTGTCCAATACCACACTCTCATGGCCTCCCTGCATAGGGGATACAAATGAGTCCCCCCTGCTTGTTGATGTAGTAAACTACACTTAAGTTATCCAACAGCACCAGCAGCTGACCCAGAAAAAGGTGATCCTGAAAAGCCTGCATGGCATAGAGCACTGCCTGCATCTCCAGGACACTGATATGTAGGGAGGTTTCCATCTGGGACCAAAAGCCCTGGGTCTGGAAGGGACCCAGGTGTGCTCCTCAGCTCAGACCTGAGGCATCCATGGTTAGGATCTGTTGCAGGGAGGAGATCTGGAATGGGACACCCTGAAGCAGGTTCAAGGGGTCCATCCACCACTGCAGTACCTTGCAGAATGGAGAAGAGACCAGCACTGGGCAATGTAACTCATCTGAGCACTAGTTTCACTGTACCTGGAATGTCCACTGAAGAGTGCGCATATGAAGTCATGCCAATGGAACAGTGTGTATAGCAGCTGCCATTAGGCCCAGTAATCTGAGGTGCACCCTGGTAGGAATGTAGCAGCTTTGAGCAACTTCCTGAGCTTGGGATATAAGACACTCTGCCTGTTTTGAGGTAGGAATGCCTTTCCTTGTGCCAAGTCCAGGACCACCTCTATATATTGCCACCTTTGGGATGATACCAGAACCAACTTGGGCAGATTGACCATGATGCACAGGGAATGGAAGAGCTGGAGAGTCTGCTCCAGAGTCAGTAAAAGCTGTTCCCTGGATGGGGTCTTTAGGAGCCAATCATCCAGATATGGGAAAACATTCAAACCCTCCCTTCTGAGATTTGCAGTGACTGCTGCTAAGCACTTGGTAAAGACCTGCGGCACAGAGGACAAGTCAAAGGGCAGCACCTTGAACTGATAATGCTCATCCTGAAAGGCAAAATGGAGAAACTTTCTGTGAGGAAGAAAGACAGAGATGTGCAGGTAAGTGTCTTGCATGTCCCGTGATCAGAGTCAGTACTCTGTCTTGAAAAGGAGCATCAGTCCTGGCAAAGTTACCATCTGTAACTTTTTGTATTGGACACACAGACTGAGGTCCTTTAGATCCAAGATAAGCCCCAGGTCTCTGCTCTTTTGGGGGGACCAGGAAAAACCTGCAGTAAAACCTCTTATTTCTCCAGTTGGCTCGATGGCCTGCTTGATTAGAAACATAGACTTTGATGGCAGATAAGGACCGCTTGGCCCACCTAGTCTGCCCATTTCCCTACCTACCAGATAAGCTGCAGATCCTAGTTAACCAACAGCCTGTTTCTTCCTACCCTCCACAAGAATTGCCTTATGTCTGTACCATGCATTCTTGAATTCTCCTACGGTTTTAGACCCCACAATCTCCTCAGAAAGGTGGTTCCATGTGTCCACCACTCTCTCTATGAAAAAATACTTCCTCACATTGCCCCTGAGCCGTCCCCCCTCTATTTTCTTAAAAGGGACTGTACCTCCACCTGGAGAACATGCAAATGAGCCAGAGGATAACTGGAGGGTGGAGGAGGGGCTTCTGGAGGTTGCTCAATGAGCTTCAGCATGTGCCCCTGCTCTATGATTTGCAGAATCCATGCATCTGGAGTTATAGTTCTCAACTGATTCAAGTGGAGGGAGAACCAGCCTCTGACTACTACCTCCTGGTCTGGGACCAGAAGAAGGGGTCTGGCAAAGAGTCAAGTGGAGGTGGAGCCAGCCATCTGGGCTGGTTCATCATTCCTGGGATGCTTGGCTGCAGATCCAGTGCTAGCAGGGGTGGGGAAGGCAGCCAGGGCTCTGCATTTCCCTTGGGGCAGGGGACCCATTTTGGGCCTATTGAGGGATCTGTGAAAGGGAAGGTGTCCTCTGCCTCTCAGTTCTTTTGTATGGTAGAGGGAGGGAGAGACTTGAGGGCCCTTTCTGAGGCCTGTGGGTTATTAATAATATCCTGGACATCAGGGCCAAACAGCTTAGTGCCATTAAAGGGGCTTTAAGCACTTGTTGCTGAACATCAGCAGCAAAACCAGATACTCTTACCCAGGAGTGCTTACATAGGCATATGCCCATGGCAGCAGCCCTGGCAATGGTATCAGCCATATCAAAGAGGGCTCTGAGGAGGTGCTTGCTAACATCTTCAGTGGCTTGGAGGCACTGAAGCAGCTCTTGCTTTTGCGTGCCATCTGGAAGGGCCTGTGCCACTGCGCTGCCCTTTTTCTAGCTGGCATTTTGGTACTGTACCATGTGAGACAGGTAGTCTGCAATTCTCAAACCCTGAGTGGAGTAAGCATACACCCTCTTTCCCCAGAGGTCAATTCTACAAGACTCCTTATCTGGGGGAAGGGAACTAAGGTGCTTAGATGCCTTAGACCATTCATAAGCTGCCTGGATGACCACTGAGTCTGTTTTGGGCTGGGCAGCACAGCAGTTGAAACCTCTGGGGCATGATAAAGTTTATTAGCCCTGCGAAGAATAGCTGGAACCCAAGTCTGGTCTGTGCCAGGATGTCTGTGGCTTCATTCAGCAGAGCAGGAAGGATTGGAGAAATTATTTTTTGGGGATATTTAGGGATCTCCAGGAAGTACACCAGCTCTTTCCTGATGGCATCCTCTTCCTCAGTGTGGAAGCCCATAGCTGAGGACAGCAGTGTCATCACATTGAAAAATGTGGGGTCCTGAGAAGGAGACCCAGGAGAATGCTTTATTGAATCCTTATTGACAGAGGAAGCAGTGGACCTGTCAGAGACCAGGATATTTTCCTCTTCTTCCTCCTCATCCTCAGGAAGAATGAGGTCTGGATGGTACTCCGCCTCAACCTTTTTGACTTCTAGGTCTGGCATCTGATGTGCTAATGAAGGCTCATGGTGAACTTCCCATGGCTGATGAGTAGATGTCAATGACAAAGCTGCTGTTGATGGTGTCGATGAGGGGGGCCTAAAGGTACCCAGCTGCTGTACTAGCACATTAGTGAATTTAAACAGGACTTCATTAAAGTTGACAATGGTCATTGATGGAGGAGGGTTTGATAGCACAGGTATTGATGATCCATCTCCTGGGTCCTGAGAAACCAAAGGGCCTGTAGCCTTTGAGGAAGAAAAGGCAGGCTTTGGCAGGAGAGTCATCGATGATGAGCCTGTTGTTGATGAAGGAACAAGACCACTGCTGGGGAAGGGGGTTGGGGTGGTCATGATTTTGTTTTGTTTTTTATGACTTTTTCCTGAGGATTTGTCTCAGGTCTTAGAGACCTGGGAGCTTGATGATCCAGTCGGTGACTGAGAGACTGGGACCCTGGATAGATGGCTGCCTACTGAGCCATCAAAACATTTTTAAGAGCCTTTTTGTGTCACCTGAGGGTTGTTTTGTTAAGCTTCTGGCAGACCTCACAGTCAGAAACTTTGTGTTCAGGCCCAAGACAGAAGACACAGAGAGAGTGTTCATCTTTGCAGGCAATCTTCTTTCCACAGCGATGGAAGAGAGAGATAAAAGGATTAACTCTCAAAATAAACAAGTTGAAGGAATCTCTTAAAAAAATAGAGATTCAGAAAGAATATAGAAGAAAAGCTGTATGCGAAAAAATGGTGGGAATGCTGCACCAGAGCTTCCGCAGAGATCCATGTGAGCGAGTTGATGGTGGGAAAGAACTGAGGAGGGGGCAGGGCTGCTCACACCTTTATAGGGTTGGTGACATTGACGGCGTGTGTGGCCCCAGTTGAACTGCTGAAAATATTCCATATGGATTCCCCTTCACTGACAGTGAAGTTCCTATGGTGTGACCTGATGACTGAGATAACCACAATGAATATCTGACATTAACCTCATCCTGGATGGACTACAAATGCCTACAGATGTAGTGTTTTTGGAGTTTTAGCACAGCCTCTGAAAATATTTGATGAACAGCCTCTGTTAATAGCTTTTGAGTTTTTAAACCATGCTAACCATACCACTGTCTCATACATTTTGCTGTGTATTCCAAATGACAGTGGTGTTAACTTTGATAGGGTACTTGTGTGCTTGCCACAGCCAGTACAGCTACATGCATGAAGCATTTGAATCAGCTTGGTCTGGCATATTCCTCAGTGCTGTGGCTATATGCAACTTGCATTGCCCATTTGCTAAATTTGGTCCTGGAATTATGGTCTGCCATACTGAAAGATCTAAATGCTGTGGTTACCTTGACTAAAAAAAAAAAAGTTTTTTGTGTGAGCCTCATGCAATACTATCAGTATTTTAAATGTATGGATTGTATTGTACCAAGCATGGCAGTATATGCAGAACTGACCTGCTGGTGCTCCTGGGTAAAGGCAGTCAAAAGTTTTGTGAACTACCAGGCTATCATTGCAAAATCCATGGAGAGTACTTCATCTGATGCAGCTATATTTTAAAACACTCAAGTTTCTGTTGGCAAGCAGACTTAGCGTGCTACAAGCACAAGCCACAATTGTGGCTAAACACTCCTCTGAGCTAGTCCAGCTCTGTGAGGAGCTGTAGATGGCCACCGTACCTCACAGACACAACATTTTCAGCTGATGTCATCATCTCCATTTATTTCTGGATTTTGGTGCATCAGCTGGAATTGAGGAATACATGCCTAACAATGTAGAATAACTATAAAACTACCAAGAGGAGGAGAGATCTGCTTGTTCCCAACCAGTTCTTTTTTTTTTCCTTGCCCGGATATCCCTCATTTGGAGGAGTGCCCCAGCCTTGTCACCATGAAAACTGCACAGTGGAATGAATGGCCACCCTTTGATGCACATACTTTAAACTGCCCATGTTTTTAATCCACAGTCTGCCTCCAGTGTCTGACAAGAAGAGCAACAGCTATGTAAGTGACACACGGAGGCTTGCAGACATTTCATGACATGTTTACATCAAAACTACTTAGTCATTCCCCCAGACTTCAACACCACAGCATGGTGGGAGTTTTTCAACATCATAGAACAAACTGGCTACACTAGCAAAACAATACATTTGGGATGCCTGACAGCACAGACCTTCTTAAGGAAAATAAAATAATTCTATAAAAAAGTGTGAAATGTTACTGATGTTAAATTCAACAATTTTAATAAATATTGTTGCGTGTGTGTATTATGCATATTGAAAACCAGATCAGGTGCAAATGTTTACTTTCTTGTTTTGCAGTGGTTCGGGATGAGGTTTGAGAGACAATCTAAGTGAGGAAAATGTTTTTTGAAAATATGTGCTGGACAGGGGAGGGGGTTTAGGGACCAAGTGGGTAAATATGTTTGTGTTGGTCTGGGATGGGGTCAAGAACAGAGCACTGGGTGGAACTGTTTAACAAATATGTGCTGGTCCTAGACTGGGGTGGGAGAAAAAATGAATGAGGAAATTGTTTTTGAAAATTATGTCTCTCATATGTGGTTTCAACAACAGTTATGAAAATGCCTTCTGAAACGTTACAGGTATAAATGCAAACCATTGCAGTAATGGTTTGGATCCTCTATAATGTAACAGAGGGGTTTTCAGTGTGTAGTGTGGATAGGGCCTCAATGTAGTTACATTACTTTTGCTGGAAATTCTATATGTATGAGTCTATAATTAACCCCATACATGTAGAACTGCCAGCAAACATAATGCAGCTAGATTTAGAGAGCCCCCCCACCCCCATCAATCCTGTTAATACTGTTTCTATATAGAGCACCTGCAAAACCCTTCCCTAGTTTGTGTCATCGTTAAACGTATTTTAGGGACAGGGCTGCAGCTGCAGCACTCTATAGCAGCTCAGCTCATACACAGAAGTTTCGAGCCTGGCAAATTAAGGTACTTATTTCTTATTACTATGTTTAGGAAGAGATGGCATAGATGAAAAAGCACTCCTCTAAACTGGTTAAAAGATTAGAAAACAATGGTATACCATGAACCATTGATGGTAGTATCACCTTCTCACAGTTGATAACATGACTTCCGAGACCGTGAAATTGTTATATCATGCTATTATTCGTTCTGACCCCTCAGTTTCTGAACCACTTCTCCACCTATGGACACAGTCATACATACAGTGACATGCACACAGACACAAACCCCCCAAAATAAATAAAAAGTGTTTTTCCTTTTCCCCTCCTTGTGATGTTTGTAATTCACTGTAAATAGTCTGGATAGTTGCAAAAATTAGTTCCTATTCCCACTTATGTCCAAAGGTTGGATTAACCTGAAGCGGAAGATAAACTATTTTGATTATTCCCCTTAGGGTCAGAACTCACTATTCTCAGGAAGCTGGTGAATCTATGGAGCATTTTGTTTGCTATAGTCTCAAACATCTAATTTTCTGAGGCATCCACAATAAAATGTGTTAGTTTTGTAGCCATGGAACTGTACCATTATTATATATTCAGAACTCTGTGTGCTAAAGATATGCTTTTGCCCCAAAAGCAATTGACTCTGTAGGTTAATAGGCTATCCATAGGGTGCCTTTTCATGGTATGAAGGAGTCCAGGCATTCAAAAGGAACGTAAAGCGAAGCTGAGTGGTTCTGGCTGTCCAAACCTCGCACAAGGACTCTTACACCAGAAGAGACAGGAATACGAATAACTTATTATTTAACAAGACTTGTGTATAATAAGTTTTGAGTCACCTTTCTTATATATTTTAAAATGTGAATCTAGTTGCCTTCCCCCTGTCTCTGAAGTAGAATGAGCCACTCTTAACTCTCCTGAATGGGATACCATCATACACAAGATAAGAAGTACAGCAGTTCTGAGCACAGAATAAATGATTTATAAGACATTAACAAGGCAATGACTTGATTTCCACCATAATTCTCAGGATTTTGGATGAAAGTAGTTAGGAAAGTGCATACAAACAGAGTCTGTTTTTCTGTGCGTCTTTGGGTGGGGGAGGACCACGATGGTGATGGCTGCATTTGTTTGAAAGCCATCTGGTGTGGTCTGGCATGAAGAATTTCTTCAAAGCAGATGTTGCTTGGATAACCCTAGCAAACATCCTCCAATAGAATTTATTTTTCCATTGGACAAGAGATAAGGGCAGTTTGGGAATGGCAGTCAGTGGGGAGCCTAATCACCTATGGAGGTACATTAGTTAAATGTCATTTTCTGACAGATGATGTCACAGTTCCATAGGACTGAATGGGAGACTAGGAACTATATGATTGTAAAATAGCTTGCACCAGTGCTGGCAACCAGCTGTAAAAATTATTTTGGGGTGGGGAAAAAGGCAGCATTAAAGACCATAAATACGGAAAAAATTAACTATTTTAAAACAAACGCATGGAACAGTACACTGAGGAGTCTAAACAGACTTTACACATGCTCAGATTTATAATAATATAAAAAATGTAAAACACAACGTTTATGTTCCCTTTAAAACTGCCATCTGAGATCTTCTTTCACAATGCTTTCACAAATACTACAATTGTGGCCAGACTATGCAAGATAATGATCGGTAGGGAGCAAACATTACAGATGCCATTTCCTTCTAAAACTTTCCATTCCTATTATTCTAAGCACTGCAAAAACTACATTTACCCTCCTTTACTGGGGAAAGGTCCATCATAACTCACTTTAGGCTCTAACACTTGTGAGCTATGCATCTCACCCCTTAACTCATGGGGATGAATGCATTTAATATACATCTCTATGCATTTTGTTTTAATATATACTTTAAATGTTAGTGTTCAGAATAAATACTGCAGCTATTGTAATAATATGGGCTTATACAAAAAATAATACATTTTTTATGGAGATTATTTGTTTATTTGGAATATGAGTTCAAGATAGGCACACTGAGCCAGGGTTCATTTCCAGGTGCAACCTGGGAGTGAAATAACTTGCTCCAATTGTGTCATGATGCTGTAATAAGTACACTTCCTGATTGTTTGAAGGCCTCCGGCTCCATCTCATACCTCAAAGCCCTCTCATGGCATGTTGTCATTAGAGCACCAGTGCACTCCAAGCTGCATGTCATTTTGTACAAATAACTGCCCTTAGGTGACTGGCAACTAAAATGATCAGAACAATCCCTCAACATTTATTCGAGGTAGCTTGAGTCTAGCCCAATCAGAAGTTCCATTTTTTTCAGACTCACTTGAAAAACAGGTTAAATAATATCTAAATCTTGAAACTAAGTGAACATCCTTTACTCATAGTTTACAATGAGATGGTAAAACCTTTTTACCATGGTGCTGTCTGGTACTTCCCTCAACACTGTTGGTACTTATCAATATGTAGATGGCAAATTCCCTGTATACCATGCCATGCATCCCTGCACTACCAGGTATTTTATCCAGTTTCATCATTAGTTTGCAAAAAATCAGGGAGTATGTGTTCTTTGGGGAGAAGGAAGAATGGGAAAGGTACTGAAACAGCTTTATATGCTTCATAAAGATGAAACCAATTTTTGTGAAAATACATTTTTTCAGTAATAAAAGGATCATCTTAGGAACTCCTTCCCTGTATTTCTACTGGAAAGCAGTCTTTAAATAAAATATTTTACTAAATGGGTATTTTTTGAGAAACTTGCTCAAACACTATGCAATATATATAGAGCTTTTGTAGGTTTCTGTTCTTGAATGAGTGCACACATCTGTCTACAGTGGGAAGCACCTGCAGTGGACTTCACTGGTCAGCAAAAGGCATTGCTGACAGCTGGTCGTCCTTTTAAAAAAATACTTTGGGGAAAAAGTAAAGGGTTGTGCATGCAAATATTGGGGTTATGCATATGCCTCTCAACCTTCTATCATTGAAATGTGGAACATTGATAATAAAAATGTGAGGCACTGGCCTTCATTACATGATGCACATCATGACAATGGGGATACAAGTTTAGAACATTGTGGAGACTGCTAGGAATCTTTATTTGGTGAAAGTTTAATTTTGATTATAAAAATTGTAACTTAATAAATAGAACAGTATTAGCAGCTACTAAGCAATCAGAACAGAAATTGTAATAAGAATGAATTATACATCTGAAATTTTAAATCCTGCCTTCTGACTGGCTGTGACACATGTGAATACCACACAGTATTTACATAGGGTATACACATTTCCCTATCATTGTGTGATATAGGGCATGTGGACAGGTGGCTTCGGGTGAGTTTTTGCAATTTTCTTTTCCAGTTTTAAGTAGGAGACAAATAATGCCATGCATCATTTTACAATAGCCATAAGGCAACTGTAGGAGTGGTTACCAATGTAATCTCACCCCAACTGGCAATAGCATTTGCCTTCATCTTATATTGCTTCGTACATGGTAGGTGGGAGATACTGCAAAGCTAGTGCTGAGCAAAATTAGAAAAATCCATTTTGTGCACTTTTTGCTAAATTGTACCAATTTTATGTAATATCATGCATCAGCATAATGTGCTGAAAATTGGCAATTTTGATTGAAATTGTACCTTCTTTTAAAAATGTGCAGACTGGAAAAAAATGGTGCTATTTGTTGAAACTGCATATTTTTAAGAACTCACATTTTTACAAATATGCAGTTTTGGAAAAAAAATGGTGCTGCAGTATTTGAATAAAAATCATTGGCAAAATTATGACAGATGGCGCAATTTTACAAAAATTGTGCAAATACAAAATCAGCAATTTCACACAGTTTCACACTTGTAATAAAAATGTGCCCAGTCATGCCTTACCACTTAATTTAGCATTACGGATTATAATACATTTTTGCTTTGAATTCAGTTACAATATGAGAATGCAACTTCTCTGTGTGGGCACTTTCATTTCCATGGGTAAATGATGCAGAACATACTTTAGCAATTCCAAGGAGTAAAAAATGAAGGATGTCCCTTTTAATGTGGGACAGTAATGTATTGTTGTTCATGCTTTTTGTGGGGTATAGACATTCAGGGCCTGAATGTATGTTCATTTAAATTTGTTTGTTTTTACTGTTTCACACTTTTTGCTAATACAGTTTTTGAGGCCCCGTCACTTACTTTCTGCACTCATCTTTTAAGACACAATTAACTGAAAAATGCTAAGAGATGGGGCCATTAGCTAAGGGCACACTGCAAATACTTTATCTTATAACATGTCATGAGAAATCTATAACAAAACCTGATGAAACACTCAGAAGCCATTTTGAGCAGCATGAAAGGAATTGTGAAAAACACAGTAAGGCTGGTATTTATTTCCCCATGGAGTAACAAGAAGTTAACTTGATTACTGTTACTCATTCTATAAGGGACTACCAGTGGCTTGATTTGGTGACTGCAGCTGGTTCAGAGAATGACAGCCTATCCCTTGTTTTCTGTCAGTTAATTGTAGCATATAACCTGGTGCTGCACAGTCTGTTCTGGCTGCATATAAGGCAAAGGACTGATTACAAGGATTATTAGGAAATACAGAGGGAGTAAGACAAGGAGGTACACCAAGTAAAATGGAAGGAAATAGGAAAGGCAATGAAGTGAGCAAAACCACAGACAGAAAAAAGGATACTCACAGTGGTAGCTAATGGGAATAAAACTTTCTTTAGGTATATAGGTGTGAAGCGGAAAGCAAGGGGAACAAGATTGAGGTTAAGGAGGGTGAAAGGGGGAGACTGCGCAGAACAGGATCAAGAAAAATCAGACATCAGGTACTTCTGCACAGTCTTCACAGTGGAGGGGGGACAGACCACCAGGGAACAGCAGGAACAAAGGGAAGGGGGTGGAGACAAATCTATTTTCAGAGGAAAGAGTACTGAAAGGACTTGCAGCAGTGAAAGAGGACAAAGGCTATGGGACTGGACAGAATACACCAAAGGGTACTAAAGGAAGTCAGGGAGGTGCCAGCTGCCCCACTGACAGCCTTATTCAACAGCTCACTGGAAACAGGCAAGTTCCCGGAGGACTGGAGGAGAGCAGACATGGTCCCTTTCCATAAGAGCTGCAGCAGGGAGGAGGCTAGCAACTATAGGCTGGTCAGTCTCACTTCAGTGGGGGTTGGGGGAGTTAATAGAAACCCTGTTAAAGGAAAGGTTGGTAGAGTATCTAGAATCCGATGGACCACAATATAACAGCAGCATGGATTAATGGGGAGAGGTTATGCCAGATAAATCTGATTGCTTTCTTCAACTGGATGACCAGGGACTAGATCAGGGGAGGACAGTGGACATGGCCTGGCTGGACTTTAGCAATGCCTTTGACACTATGCTGCACAGGATACTGATAAAGAAATTGAGCAGCTTAGGGATTCAATCCAAAGTGGTGAATTGGGTAAGAAACTGGTCAATGGCTAGGCGACAGAGGGTGGTGGTTAATGGCACTCTAATGAGAGGAGAGGGACCATCTGGGTACTGCAGGGCTCAGTACAGGGACCTGTCTTTTGCAGTGTCTTCATAAGTGGCATTGTAGAAGAACTGGAAGGGAAGGCATACCTTTCTGCAGAAGACATCAACATCTGTAATAGGGTGGACACTCAGGAGGGGGTGGAGAGAATGCATAGGGATCTTGGGAAACTCAAGGAGTGGACAAGAGCATGGCAGTTGGGGTCAGAACCAAAAACTGCAAAATCATACATGTAGTTCATGGGAACCAAGGAGATGAGTATCATATGGGTGTACTAACAGTCACGAAGCAGGAAAGGGACCTTAAAGTGGCAGGGCAGTGTGACAAAGCAGTGGGTGGGACTAGTGGAATGCTGGGATGTACAGAGAGAGGTATCTCCAGCAGAAAGTGGGAGGTGGTGTTGCCATTATATCCCTCACTTGTGAGACCCTACCTGGGGTATAGTGTGCAGCTCTGGAGGCTGCACCTCAGAGAGGACATAGACAGAGCGGAGGCAGTCCAGACAAAGGCAATTAAAATGGAGCAGGGGTGTCATCAAAAGCTCTAAGAAGAGAGACTGAGGAATTTCAACACCCTGGAAGAGAGGAGAGTGAAAGAGGATATGACAGAGGCCAATATTACCTCATGGGGGCCAACAGGGTGAAGGAGGGGAGGCTCTTTCAAATGTGAAAGAGCATCAAGACCAGATGGCATCTGAGGAAGTTGGAATGGTGGATGTTTAAGGGGGATGTAAAGATGTACTACTTCACTGAAAGAGTGATTGACACCAGGAACAGACTGCCAGTGAAAGTGGTGGAGGTGAAAACATTAGAGGATTTCAAGCATATATGGGATAGACATGGGGAATATTTGTACATAAACAGGGAGGAGGGAGGGAAGAAGGGTCAAAGGAGAGCAATTAGAGTCTATATAGACAGTCTAGGCAGGGACCATTTGGGCAATCTGGGTGGGCCAAGTGGTCCTCTTCTGCTGACAGATTCTATGTTTCTATGTTACAGGGTTCATATACTAAATGCACAGTATTAAGCAATGCTGTATTTTGCACTCTTGTTATACAGTTCCTGAAGTACAAAATGGTGTGTACAAGGGGTCTGGATAACAAATATGGGCATTTCTACAATTGTGAAGGGGGGAGGTGCGACAAAGAGGCACCAAAGGTTTCTGGCTTACTAATATTATTTTCCTAGCTACACCACTGGTGCAGACAACTGGGGATCAGATTAGGAGGGGGTACACATCCATCACTGTGGATGTGCAGAGGTCTCTGCATGTATAGTCGGTCCTCCTCACTCCACCAACACAGGCAAACACCCCTCTGTGGGTTTACTATATGGATAATCCTTTAGCCATTTCAAAGCAAAGGGAATGAAATAGCTTTCAGTGCTACTTTCCTTGGCCCAGTATAAAATAAACCTAAAAGATAGTAGGCCTTCAGTCTCATTTTCTGCATTATTCTATGTACTTAATGTTATTTATTGTATTTGTAGATTTCTTCATTTTATGTATGTATGTATTTATTGGATGTAAAGCAGTCTGAATTTAAGAAGAGGACAAAATAAAAATTACTTTCTACCTACCTATGTACTGTACCTACCTATTACCTACCTACCTACTGTACTGGTCTACCTGAAAGAGACTGACTATAACTAAAGGAGAACAGAGTGTAAAAGTTGAATTGTCAGAAAGAACACTTGAATTATTCAAACACTAAAGTTACTATTACAAAAAGCTTTTTAATTTCCAAAGAGCAATGAGTCTTTGGTGTAAAAAGTCTTGCTAACAATTATGAGGAGAAGCTTTTAAAATTTTGTTTCAGAGCCCCTGCAGTGAAAGGAACAAAATTATGTCCATGTTTTGGTGAAAGCACTGAAGCCTCTAATGAACCCCTGTCACAAAATGAAAAAAGTCCTATGACTCCGAGTTTAACAGATACCAATGCAAATCAGTTTCTAAGCTGCTGGAATTAAGCTCAGTTTCTCAAAGAATGTGCTATGTATATGCAACTACTAGCCATAAATGGAAGGCTGATTGTAACACAGGCATGGCAGTAGGGGCATTAGGCTGACAGAAAACACAAGCATGGGCAATTTCACAAGAAAGGATGAACGGTTTAATTTCTTTGAGTACATTTCAGCAACAGCAGTGTTCTTTTTATTACCCATCATTGGTGGCTCATGGATTCATAACTAAGTTCTCCCCTTCTTCTGTGTAGTCCTGCCCCTGCTATGAGATGTATATGTCACAAGTGGTTGGAGCCCAAGGCAGTAAATCAGGATCTGGGATCCTGGGTATCATTTTACCCACCTACTGTTTTCCATTTTATCCTCCACTGATGTGAGCTCTCCTGTTGTACTTTTTCAGTTGACCAGAAGGGCCAACATACATGTGCCTCCATGGAGTTATGTCAGTGCAACTCTGAATCGGCCACATGTAGGTGTTCAATAGCAGGCAGTCTTCTTTTTCCATTTCCTCAAAATGGGAGAGTTTCATCTCAGCAATGCTTCTTATGTTTGGCAGCCTGAGATGGAAAGTCAATAGCAGGCTGCTAAAGTTTACATATACTGATCAACTGGCTAAACATTCGATACAGTGAGGTGGGGGATGTACTGCAGGAGGATCTGCAGACATCAGGGGTATAGGCTAAGAAAGGGAGACTTAGATTTAATGTGAGGAAGGGTAATGTACTTCATCAAAGGGCAAGAAATCTGAGTCATACATACACAATGTGTGGTGTCCAGTACAATCAAAAGGAATGGATTTTGGATTAATCATGAACAGTAAATTGAAGCCAGGTGCTAGGCAATGTGGTAACACATTCTAGATATTATGTACAATATTGGGTTAAGCACAGTGTTGAAATGTTCCCCTGATGGTGCCCCAGGGCAACTTTAGACTTCCTCTGCACCTAGTCCCTTCCTCCATATGTTCCATATGAAAAAATAATCATGTGTTTGTAGATTTACAATTCTAAACACCATGCCATTATGGATTGCCACTCAGGTTATGTTACATTTTAGTGGGCACCATTGCAGGCCTAGAGTCCGTGGCCCACCATTGGAGGAACATTTTAAGATACTGCATTGAGATGCATTAGGAGGGTGTGACTAACTCCTGCCCTGCTGGCACAAGTCTGTCTTACCCACACACACATATTTTAATGCTGCCATCACCTGGCCGACTGCTAGGGATCTTTGGTTCTAGTCGCACTACTCACAACTATTTTCCCAGTGTAAGGCCTTACTTTTTTTTTTTTACTTTTGACACAGAACCAACCCTTCAGTCTTCTCCAGTAACCCATTACCTACTCTGTATCAGACATCGGTTACTTTTCTTGGTAGTCATGTTCTTTGGTATCAGAACATCAGTTTGCTCAATAGAAGTATATTGTTACCTGTCCCATTAAACACTGTAGAGACACAAAGAAAATTAAATACAAAAATATTTAATACTTACACCTCTAAATTACAGAATATACAATAAAAACCAAAAAGGATAAAACATAATAGGAAGTGTAAAACAAAACAATTTAACAGTAATGCTTAGTGAAAGAACATTTCTAGTCTCTAGACTACAGTCTAATTGAACTTATCCCTACCCTAGGTAATTTCCGCACTTAGGACTCAAATTTCCACACAGTTTGAGATTCAGGAGACACAGAGCTTACTTTAGCTTGCAGGGGACAACTGCTATACTCTGTTCACCCTGCTGAATCTGCCACTACCTGGCTTGAGATGCTAGTTTAACCCTCTCAAGGAGTCTGTCCCCATATCACATCATCCCATCCATCACAAGGGTCAGACTCCCTTTGTTTCCTTGATCCTAGAAGCTGGTCCTTTCCCACGAGTTTTCACACTCACATGTGGGTACTTTTTAAAAGTAGGTCCTTTTGATATGAGGCACACAACTGCCCACACCATGCCTACAAACCAACACAGCTGCTTTATTTATCTGATAAAGTTTTCACATCACATGAGTGGTCACTCCATGAAAGCAGGTCCTTTCCTGTGACCTTCCTGTGAACTCATTTCCACATCTCAATCCTTGGATGTAAGCTCTTTCCTGTGACCTTCCTATGAGCTCAGACAGGTTTTTTTCCCCATTTTTTCATGAGAACTGTTAACCCTTACTGACCTAGTGGTGCACATCAGTAGTCCCCTACTAAGCCTCATATTCTTGCTACAAAGCTACATCTATGGTATAGTTCTAAATCTCTATCCATATTATAGTGGGGAATAAAATGTAATGCTGGTGCCAAAAGGCCATGTAGAGAGGTACAAAAGCAGATCAGGGTTGCTCTTGGGAAACAAACCCAGTGTGAGTGATAGAATGACCACGGTTCCAGGCAGCAATAGGAAGTCAAACTGTACCACACTCAAAAAAACACATTCACCCAAAGAGACTTACAATTATGTCATCATAGCACACTTCCTGATGAAGTGCCTGAGTGACACAAAGTGTTGAGGAGCCTTGTTGGCACGCTGTATTAGTTTGCTGCATTCATGAAATGCAAAGTCACTTCGCAATATACATTAAGTTCATGTTTTGTGAGTGTTTCATAATTTGACTGTCTGACTATGTGGAGATGACCAAGGAAATACAGAAACATGCAATGTATCAGCAGAAAAGGACCAGTAGGCCCACCTAGTCTGCCCTATTTTCTTTGCGTATCACTACACCCTAGACTCTGATTGGTCACAGGTGCCCCTCTCTCCTCACTTATCTCTATTAATTACACACATTTGCATATCCCACACATGTTTGAAGCTCCCCAATGTCTTTGCTTCTCCCACCTCATCTGGCAGGCTGTTCCAGGTGTCCATCACCCTTTCTGTGAAGAAGTATTTGCTCACATCCCTCCTAAACTCCCCCCTCAAGCTTCATAGCATGCCCCAGTGTTCTGGTACTCCTCTTCCTGTGAAAGAGACTCCCCTACTTCACATTGTTCACCCCTGAGAGGTACTTATAGGTCTCAATCATGTCCCCTCTCACTCTCCTCTGCTCCAGGGAGTACATATTGATCTCCTGCAGCCTCCCCGTTTATGTTTTCTCATGCAACCTCCACACCAGTTTAGTAGCCCACCTCTAGACTGCTTCCACCCTGTCAATGTCATTGTGGAGGTGCAGCCTCCACAGTTTGACACAATACTCCAGGTGGGGTCTCACAAGTGAGCGATACAGATGCAACACCACCTATCTTCTCTTGACAGAAATCCCCCCCCCTATGCACCCCAGAATATGGCTCACCCTTCCTGCTGCCTGGCTGCAGTGCCCCACCACCTTGAGATAATCAGATATGATCACCCCAAGGTCCCTATCTTGCTTAGTAACTGTAGGTACCTCCTCCCATATTATACACAGCTCCTGTTTTTCCCCACCCCAGATGCATGACTTTGCACTTTTTGGCACTGCACACCAGCTGTGACTCCCTAGACCACTTTACTAGTTTCCCCAGATCCCTCTGCATTCTTTCCACCTCTCTCCTGGGTGTCCACCCTGTTGTGATATGCAAAGAGACACAGCTGTGCCTCCAGTTCCTCATCAGTGTCACTTATGAAGATATTGAACAGGACAGAGTTTAATCTGGTAGAGAAACATCAAGCCTCATACTGTGTGATGAGAGAGCTCTAAGATGGCAGAGTAGAGCTGTCCTGAGTGGGGAGGACCAGGAGCTGTAACATTATTTGAAACCAGACTGAGATGCCACATACTGAATTTCTGTCTCAGCAAGGCAGAATGACAGTATGTCAAAATTAATATGGTGAGCCGAGGAACTGAGTGACATTTCATTTGCTAACACCCCAGCTCACCCAGGAAGAGCTTGGAACATGCATCAATCAAACACCCACCAGCCACTGATATTTTTACAGGAGCAGTGGAGAAACAAACAAAAGTTTTACCTACACTTCTGTCACCTTTCTCTTCAGCAATATCTTGTGGATGACAGTTAACCCTGTCAGAAATGGCAGGAGGGAAAGGCAAAAAATACACTCTAACTTCAGTTGCAGAAGAAATTCAAGTTGAGTCAGTAGACACCCAAATCAGTGTCACAACAGCAATCTCAGAGCTGCATGACAGAGTGCATGGACCAGAAAAGGAGAAGTGGACTGAAATTATGACTTCTGAACCTAACACAGCACCAAAGGAGAAACCAACAATTGAAGGTGAGAAACAACAATGTTCATCAATGGTAATCCCCTGCCCAGTTCATCAGGGACAGACAGCTCACCAACACTGAGATAACAAACCTCAGATTCAGGTCCCATAACTGGGGCAGGATTACAATCAGCAAACTATGAGGACATAACCAATGAGCAAGAAAGCAGTAAAACAACTGGAACAAACATGAGTGCACATATGGACAAAGGAATAGGAGTGACAACACAATCCAGCTCTTACTCAGCTCAACCAAAACAGGTCCTCTTTTCCATAGACTTTCAAAAAAAAATGTTTTGCAAGGCATAAAGAATATACAAAAAAAAATTGGGATGCTTAACAGAAGCAGTGGCAGGGATAAATTCTAAACAGGAAGCATTAACATTAAGGACCACAGCAGCTAAACAAAGAGTTAGCAACCTAGAAGATTTTACAGCACCATTAAAGAAAACTGTAGCCCAACACACTGTGCAGCTAGAGTATCTAGTTAAAAAAAAATCCAAGACCAAGAGAACCATGCTCGCAGGGATAATATAAAAGTAGGTCACATACCAGAAGGTGCAGAAGGTCCAGGTGATCCATTACCATTTGTTGAAGAACTTTTGACAGAGGCAATGAGTCTGGAATATCCAAGACAGAAACTATCCTTGGATAGGGCACACAGAGTGGGGACACAAAAACCCAGCAGGGAACAGAGAGGCCAAGATTTGTGTATGTCAAACCACACAAATTCCAGGACACAGAACTTCTACTAAGGAAGGCTAGAACAGAGAGGGGGGCTAAAAGCAAAAGGCTACAAATTCCAAGTCTTCCCTGACTTTAGTTCAGAAATGCTGAATGAGAGAAAGTCATTTAGCCAGGTCATGGCTACACTGAAGGCCAGAGGAATTAGATACACCTTACTTCCCCCTGCAAAATTGAGATTTTGTTTACGAAGGCAAAATGTGTGTTTTTTTCTGGACCCAAGAGAAGCAGAGAAACTGCTAAATGAAAATAACAATCAAGAAAGTTCATTTCAGCTCTCAACGCGTGCACTCTTCAAATGAAAACCCCTTTGCAGGAACTTATGTAACACTACGACAAGTACTATCTTTAAAAATAGATTTTTCACCTTCACAGCTGTACAACAAGGAAGAAATCATGAAGAAAATTCCAGAAGGGAAACTCTAGAAAGTTCTATTCCAGAAGTACAGAATGCTGTATGAAAATATAGACTTTATGATGATTTTTTTCTTGTTTTGGTTTTTTTCAAAGGGGGAAGGGTTTTTTTAAAAAAGGTGGAGAATGAAATAATCTGTGGTGGAAAAAGGAAAAAAAAAGAAAAAAGAGAGAGGGGGATGAATGAAGGATTAATGTATAAGGGGAGGAAGGGGGAAAATGATGAATGATGAATTTATTAGTATAAGCCCTCTGCTTTTTATTTTCTAGATCCAGCCAGTTGCCGTGATGTGAAACACTGCCTGGACTAGTGCATCCCTGGTCACCGTGACATTTGCCTTGTTTAGTAGGTATTGGCCTCTATTATAGTGTGGTTCATCTTTGAGGATACAATACATTTAATGATAAGAGCTCCTTGAAACTCTCCAAGCTTAGGAGGTAGGTGGATCGAGGAAAGTTGTCTTTTTGTTGTTGCAATGGGAAACAAGGAGACTATGTCTCCCCAGAGGGGAGGGGGAGGGATCGGTTTAATACAAAGCATGAGATCTTATAGATGGACTTCAGAATAATATGAGGGTAAAGGTAAGGGAGAGGCAGAGATAGGGGAGGGGGAACTACATTTGTTTATAAAAAAGTTATAAGTTCAGTTTACTATTAGTGGGGATTGGACTAAAACAGAAAAAAAAGAAGACAAAAGCAAAGTGATCACATGCAGATCAGAAAGAAATACAGCAGATTCTTGTAGGGGAAAGGCATGCAAACAGTTTTGACAAATATTCAAAATGGTAATAATTTTAACATGGAACGTTAAAGGACTCAGAGAGAGACACAAAGCAAAAAAAGCACTTAACTTTGTAGACACTAAAAAGATAGATATTCTCATGTTACAGGAAACACACTTTTATTTTATTTATTTATTTTATTTTATTTATTTCAATTCTAGGATTACAATTACCTTTGAGCCCAGGGCTCTTTTACAAAGGTTCCACATTTTGTATAAAAGAAGCTACATTTCATGCAAAAATGGGGAGAAGGCTGATTTTCCAGCCACTCTAACACAGGAAGAGGCAATGTGATTTTATCAAAAAAAATAATAAATCCATTAAATTTGACAAATCAATTACAGACTCAGAGGGTAGGTTTATTATAGCAGAAATTAGAACCCTGGATGGGATGTTTACCATTGCAAATATTTATGCATCCAATATTTATGACTCCAAATTCTATAGTACTCTCTTTGTACAGTTAGCAGCTTTCAAAGGCCCCTACATTATAGGTGGGGATTTCAACTTAGCCCTAAACAGTAGGTTGGATAAATCTTCCTCATTCTCAGATAATATGATGAGTATAAGAAAACAACTATGTGGGCATATGGAGGATTTAAATTTAATAGATATATGGAAATAATTAAATCCACTAATACAACAATATTCCTTCTTCTCAGAATCCCATCAATGCTATAGAAGAATAGATCTGTTTATTATTACACAACAACTGCAAACCTGCAATAATTTGGCTACATATTACAATATAACAGTTTTGTACTGTGCCCCAATGGAACTCAACTTAAATACTAATCAAATTGATGGAGATAGGCAATGGTCATTAGAACCGGCATTACCACTTGACAAGCAATGTACACAAAAGATAAATACCTCCATTAAAGACTATTTTGAATTTAACAAACCCCAGCAAACCTCATGCAACACCAATTGGGATGCCTTCAAAGCAGTAATAAGGGGAGGAGGGGTTGTCATAAGTTACTCTTCAGGAAAAAGGAAGAAACAAAAAGAAAGACAGGTACTATTAGAAAAGGAAATTAAAAGATTGGAAACACTGCATATGACAAATCACAATCCTACAATCTTTAAAAATCTGATTTCAGCTAAGGATGAATATAATAAAATAATATCACAAGAAGCAGATAAAAGCATATTAAGAGCAAGAACCAAATATTCTGCATTGAGGGACAAGCCCAACAAAATTATGGCTTACCAGTTACAGAAAGAAAGGCAAGAAAGGGAAATATTTCAAATCAATCCAGACCATCTCACTCTAACCCCCCCAAAAATTAATAAAACTTTTGCAGATTACTACCAAAAATTATATATATCAGAGAGGCAAAACCACCTACATGCCACACAGCATTTTCTGACAGACATCGCTAATCCTAGAATCATACAAATAGAAGCAGATTTATTAGATGAGCCTTTCAAAATGGAGGAAATCACAGATGTAATAAAAGCTCTACCACCTGGAAAAAACCCAGGTCCACATGGAATCCCATTGGAATTTTATAAACTATTTATAGAACAGCTGAAAGAACACTTATTGAAACTATACAATTACAGTTGAAACATAGGCTCACTCCCACCCTCATTTTATGAAGCCAACATTTTGGTTTTAAAAAAGGATAAACAACTAAAAAGGGTCACATCATACAACCAATATCTTTGCTTAGTACTGATAAGAAAATATTTGCAAAAATAATAGCAAAAGGATTGGAGAAATTATTACCCAAAATGATAGAAACAGATCAAAATGGATTCATGCAGGGAAGAAAAATAGGAACAAACATGGAGAGAATAATTAATGTAATAGACTCATGCAAACAAGATAATGCACCTATAATTACAGTTGATGCTGAAAAGGCCTTCGATAGAGTGGAGTGGGATTTTATCTTTATTGTCCTTGAAAAAAATGACTTTGGAAACAGGTTTATTAATTGGATCAAAACAATGCACCTCAATCCAAAAATCACAGTGCAAACTAACAGAAACATTTCACAAAGTTTCTCATTATCAATGGGCACAAGACAAGGTTGCCCACTCTTGCCATTAATATTTGCTCTTATTATAGAACCCCTGGCAATAGCAATCAGAACATCCCCAAACATGTCAGTCATAAAGATAGGATCCCAAGAACACCACATAAGCCTATACACAGATGACACATTGCTATTTTCAACAAACCATCAGAAATAAGTCTAAGAATGCGTCAAAATTATTAAAAAATTTGGGGAAGCCTCAGACTGCAAGACTAATGATGTCAAATCACAGGTTATGCTTTTAGCAAATTGCGAAAAAGAATCTCTACCAGCAACACTTTAATAAAGTAGTAATGCATTTTAAATATTTAGGGGTTACCATCTCAAGGGAAATACAAAATGTATATGAGAACTACCAACAGCTACTTACACATACAAAAAGTGATTTGGAAAAATGGAAAACTCTTCCACTATCACTCATAGGTAAATGCAATGTGATTAAAATGAATGTTCTTCCAAGGTTACTATATCTATATCAGACATTACCAATATGGCTAGGAGCAAGCCATTTCAAAGACATAGAAAAGGCCACCTCAAAATTATTATGGAAAGATAAAAAAAAAACCTGATTATACAATGGCAAAGAAAAATGTTAGCTTCTGATTGGTCAAGCTGGCACTGGACCCGTGATGTTATCCTGGCATAACTTCACGGCTCAAGTGCCAGCACAGTAATGACCGCAGTGAAAGAAAAAAAATGCGTCGCTCCGCCGCGTATGAGTACATTCAGCTCTCCCCACTTAGCAACTCTTTTAACTAGTAAATATCGTCGCTCCCCGCCCAGCTCGAAATCAGTATAAATTTAAAAAAAAAATTTCCAAACCTCTCAGGTCACATTACCACCTTCTCTCTACAGACTACTAACTGCCAAACTGCCAAATTTAGACAAAAACAACAATAAGACAGACGACTTCCTGATCATCCTTTACTTGCCGCTGCCACACTCAGCCAGCACGCACTTCACTACAAACCCCTATTTTTAGTTATTGCAGAAACAGCAGCTTATACATCCATTTTGCCGCAGTCTCCCGGCCCCGGTACAAGACTAACTAAATACAAGAAACTGTCAGACCTGTTAAAATTTAAAAAATACTATGGAAACATCCACTTTCTACTCACTAATCATCTCATAAATGGTCCGGTGGGCATATACATCCACTCTAAAACTTTACAGTCTCCAGAAAACCACGATTAAAAGAGACCGGGGGGGGTCGGCGATGACAATATCTCACAGGCAGGGATAGCACAGAGGGGGCTTACTGTGCAGATTGCAGAGTCACAGTTACAGCAGCTCCACCTACTGGCAGTCAATCAGCACTACTTTTCTTTAAAGTGTACTTCCCCATTCAAAAAAACAGGCAAAAATATACTTTAAAATTAACTTTTTTATCTTTTTTTTTTTTCTCTGGAGCCATTGTATAATAGGAATAATGCACTCAGGGTGTGTGTTGTGCTGGGATAACGTCACTTCTGGGGTGATTAGTTGCACTCGGCCTGCGGCCTCGTGCCTAATCACCCCAGGCGTGACGTTATCCCAGCACGACACACACCCTGTCGTGCATTATTCCTTTATTAGAGCTGGGCTGGTGGTGCTGAGGGTTGAGGCGCTGGACGCCACACCTCGCACCAAGCCAGCAACCCATGTTCGGGAATGGACACGGGATGCTGGGGGTCGGCAGGGGAGGAGAAGGATTGAACATGCAGAGGACTGCTCTCCTTCTCCTGGGAGGGCAAGGGAGCAGGTCCCAGCATCACTCACCCCCTGGCAGAGGCTGGGGGACATGGTGCCATGCCAAAATGTGGGTGGAGCTGGGTTGGATGCTTGCCTCAGCATTAGCGTCATTGCACTCTCCCAGCTCCAAAGGGAATCCACTTGCAAAAAATTTGCTGGCCCCCATGTATGAGCCGGGGCTCAGTGTCTGACCCTCCAGCCACCTTCAGTTCCACCTCAGAGGCCCCACTTGGGGGGGGGCAATCCCTGGGTGAAGGTACGGGTCGCCGAGCCCAGGACTAACTACTGGCCAAATAGGGGTGCCAGCAGGGGAAAAAGCATACTATGAAAAACCAAAAACAAAAAACCCTGATTAAATCAGAACAAGCTATAGTTTCCAAAAGAACAAGGAGGACTAGTCTTACTAACTTCAAATGGTACTATCTGGCAGCACAACTATCCCAGATACAAGACCGGTTTAATAATAAAAGTACTATTAATAACTATATGGAACAAGAAATACACCAATATGACAACATGAGAAGCCTAGTCAATTCAGGTTACTATACCAAATCTAATAATTCACAGAATATTAGAATCAGGATAACTTCCATGCAAACTACATGTGTATGTTGGAGGGATGTGCATAATATTATACAATGGCCATAATTAAAATTGTATTACACACTCATCTATAGAAATTTTAATTTCACACCCTCATACACTGACATTGGCTTTTATAATGGGGAACTATCAGGTAGCAGAATTTTTAATGATATCTTTGAAAATAATACCCTTACATCATTTCAGCAATGACAGATTAAATATGGCCTGCAAAAGCAGCAATTTTTTAGATTTCTCCAACTGAGAGACCTTATCCAGAAAAGGGTCTTACACAGGGAGAATCACCTATAGAAGCAGTCCTGGCTAACCCCAAAATGAAAGCCATTGCAGCCATATATCCCTGCTTACAAAACTCCAGCCAATATGCTCTGATGCAATTCAAAGGCAAATGGGAGCAGCACCTAGGATTTATAATGGATAATAATACATGGGAATACATTATTAAATATCCAGCCATAGAATTTTAGTCATCAAAGATGCAGCAAATACAATGTAATATACTTCACAGGACATGCTTCACACCAACCAGATTACACAACATTGACAGTCAAATCAATGAAAATTGTTCAAGATGTCTCAACAATCCCGGATCTCTTACACGTTTTTAACATGTAAAAAATGTTATAAATTTTGGGAAACAGTAATATCTACATTAGAGCAAGCAACTAATTAAAAAATAAAAAGAGTGGCTTTAGCTATTTTGCTAGGAGGCAAGCCTGTGATGGAAGGAGGGTCACAGGAACGAAAAAAGGTAATCGCCCTAGGGTATTTAATAGCAAAAAAAATGTATATTGATGTAATGGAAAGACAAAGTACCGCCTAATGGAAATTGATGGATTAACCTGATGACAGATCTTTATAAAAGAGAAATAATTCATTATTGTGCTGGGCAGGTGGTGCTGGAGGTTGAGGCACTGGTCGCTACACCTTCCACCATGCTGACGACTCGGGTTCGGGAACGAGCCCGGGCCACCAGGGGTCAGCAGGGGTAAGAGAGGATCGAGCATCCAGAGGACTTCTCTCCTCTCTCGGGGGAGGGAGGGAGGTTGGTTGTCCCGCTTGCTGACTGCCCTCTGACGGTGGCCGGAGGTCAGTATGGGTTGGAAGGCACGCACCGGCGTCCTTATGCTGGTGGGGAGGGGGGATGGGAGAAAACAATAAAATGGAGCCGGCAGGAGTCTAGGATGACACTGTACCTAGTTGGAGCTGTGGCCAGAATGTTCCAGTCTACATCTAGCAGATTAAAGTCCCCCATCATTGTTACTTCCCATTTACTTGCTATTTTGCATATGGTCTCCCACAAAACCCTGTCCAATTCTTCCCCCTGTGTTGACGGTGTGTACACCATCCCCACATGTATAAAGGCTCAGGACCCTGTCTCCAAGTCAATCAAAAGAACCTCCAGTCCCTCTTTTTCCCTAATGTGTCCTTGTAGTTCTGTGGCCTTTATACTTTCCCTTTCATATAAAACACCCTTTCCCTTTCTTCCTTTCCATATCCTTTGAAACATGTTGTAACCCACTATGGTCATCTCCCAGCTGTTGTCAATGCACCATGATTCTTTATGGCCAACAGATCCAGGGCCGCTTCTGCAAAGGTAGCCTCAAGGTCAGGAATTTTGTTTCCTAGACACCTTGGATTGGCACACATGGCTGTACACTCCTTTTGTCCCTCCCTGCCCCTACCTAGCCTTCCTTTCCTGAGTCCATCCTTCCTCCTTCTCTTTTCCCTGGTACAGTACACCAATTTTTTCCTCCCTGTGCCAGTTCCAACAAGTAACAATGACAGCAATGCTGTCGCCATCACCAACAGCGATGGGAACAATGCTGACTGTTGGCATTATTCCCGTTGGAATAAAGTGTGCCCCCTGCACCCCCCCAACTCAAGATAACCAACTCCAAGTTGGAGTGGCTTTGGGATGGGGACACCTGGAAAAGAGAGCAGTGGCGTAAAGCAAGACCATCACAGTGACCTGGTGAGATTTGTCACTGTGGTGGTCTTCGCTATAAAATTGTCGTTGCTGTAGTGGTATACCCCCTATGCCTATCCTGTCTAGTTTTAATCCCCAGCCTTAGATCTACCTCTCAACCCTCCTGTCCCTCCCCCTTCCCTCTACTACCCATTACCCTTGGAGAATTTATTTCCCCTGGACTTTGCTTCACTGCTGCTCCATTTTCTGAGAGGAAATTCACTGCCTCCCTCATTTCTTCAGCCTCCACCATTGGCCAGTTTAAATGCCCATTGAAGTAGTATTTAAACCTTCCTGCAGCAAGAAAGAGAGACACGTTTTTCACTGAGTGAATCAACTTGAAGCAAGTGAGTGGTGTGTGTGAATTGTAGACATGTGATGAAGACCTGGGAGTCAACCAGGAGAGGTTGCCAGAGACCCTGCATCAGTACAGTTAGTAACAATACATTATAGGGGTAACAAAGGGAAATGTAACAATGTAGGATAGAGCAGGATTAGAAACAGAGTAGAAGAGTTTAGGAAAAAGGGTTTTGGCTATAATAGTGGATAGATCAGAGCAAGAGAATGCGTTGTAGGAGGACTTGCACACGTTGGAGACATGGGCTAAAAAGGAGTGTCTTAAATGGGAAATGTCCACCTAAAATTGGGCCCCACCTCAGTGTGAGGCAGGGCCTAATTAGCATTTTCACAAAAAGTTGTTTTTTATTACTTACTGTGCATTTTTTTATTTTAGAATATATCTGGTTAATCCTGCATCCCTCCCTGCCTGCATTTTAAATCCAAGCACCCCTAGCAGCACACCCACAATCTCCTGTGGCAGTCCTGAGAATGATGTATGATGCGGAGAGCAGCTGCAGGAGCATCCATAAGTTTACTACATAGCCAGAGCTTTTAGTAGCTCCAGTTTGAAATGTATATTTCTTGGTGTTATACCGAGACCAAGAATAGACTGACAGTCGACTGTCAGTCTATACCTGGTCTTGATATAGCACCGAGACATTTAGAGGCAGTGGCCCACATTTTCAAAGAAGATGTGAGGCCCAAAATAGAGATGTGCTGTGCATCCTGGAAAATGTGCCCTTCAATCAGAGGAGACGTTCTGCCCAAATCAGAATGCATGATCATGCAGAAAAAATGACAGTGGCACAAATACAGGGGGCATGCCTATGAATGTGCTGCACATCCACATATTCAGCCAAAATGAGCGGCCCAAGTGCAGTGCATCTCAAAAATGAGCAGCCCAAAGATAGGTATAAAAGAAGATGGTCTAACTTTGCACGACACCCATAGGTAGGGTGCAGTACTGCAGCTATGGATAGCTCAGCCTTCCTCATGGCAGCAGTGATTGAAGATGTGAGGCAACAGGAAGAACAGCAATGTGGCCAGAGAAGGGCCCATAGGTGGTATGCCCACCAGAGAGGGTACCAGAACCATGTCACATTCGAACAGCTCACTGACACAGAAATCGTGGGCTGGTACTGTCTCAACATGGCAATTCGTAGACAGCTCTGTGAGCTGCTCCATGATGAGCTGCAGGCACCAACACAGAGAAGTCATGTCATGGCGGTGGAGGCTAAGGTGACAGCAGCACTGTGCCTGATTGACACGGGCACCTTCCAGATACCAGTGGGTGACACCACTGGTATCACCCAATCCACCATGTCCTGTCACCTCACACAGTTCCTCACTGCACTGCTGCACCATGCTATGGAGTTCGCACAGCAGCAGGGCATACAGAAACAACGCAGCATTTCTAGAGGGTTGCACACATGCCAGGTGTGCTGGGGATCATTGACTGCATCCATTTGGCAATTAGAGCACCCCTGGTGGTGATAAGGACACCTACATCAGCCGGAAGTGGTACTACTCTGTCAACTGCCAGGTGGTGTGCAATGTCACAGGGTGCATCAGCAATGTCTGTGCCAGTTTTCCTGGGAGTGCACATGATACCTACATCTGGCATCAGTCTGCCCTGTGCCACCGATTCGAGTCTGGGAAAATACTCAGTGGTCACCTAGTGGGTTAGCGGTACAGAACCTCATAGACATGGTTCCCACAGGTCCCCAGAAACCACTGCCATTGACTGTGCAGGGAGTGGATCTGTGTGGCAGAGCCGAAGCAACGGCCAATGGACATGTGGCAAACTGGGGGGGGCGGCCGTCAGAGTAGGGCCCAGAAACCAACAGAAACTAGATAGATGGTGGAAGAAAGGAGTGTGTCAGCAAATGTGAAGGTACACAGCAGGCATAGGCAACAGGGGGTGCAGCCACACACCCCCTGATGGTGCCTCTGTGTGTGGATCAAGATAGTGTGACACTTTGGGAAAAGACAGGGCCATGAAGTATTAACAGGCTGGGCTGTAGCAGTGCACCACAGAGCAGAAGAGCAGATGCCAGACATGCTGTGGTAGTAGTGACAGTGGGCAATCAATGGCTGGGAGGGTGCCACAGAGATGTGTGAGGGTGCATGCAGGCAGGAACAATACACAGGTGAACAGTGTGGACAGACACAACCAGAATACAAAGGGCATGTTGGGGGGCACCTGTGGGACATGAATGGATGTGTACAGGACACTAACATATCATTCTCCCCCACACAGGTGACAGCGCCTACCCCCTCTGGCCATGGCTGCTCACCCCCATACTGCAGACCTTATCCGAAGCAAAGGAGAGGTACAACGAGGTACACATCCCTACAAGAAACAACATCGAGTGTGTATTCAGCATGCTTAAGATGCATTTCAGATGCCTGGACAGGTCCGGTGGTGCCCTCCAATACAGCCCAGACAAGGACTGTGGCATATTCTGGGCCTGTTGCATGCTACACAACATGGCTATTGACCACGGAATAGTTGCCCAGGTACCTGAAGGTGACAGTGCAGAGGATGAAGATTTGCAGGACGAAGGTGAGCAGCCACCATTGCCTCAGAGGCACCCCAGACTGGCCCTGAGGGCATGGCAGCACATGGACACCATCATGCAGGAGCATTTTGGACCCTGAAGGTGAGTACCAGAGGCAGTTGTGACAGTGCAGGTATATACACGGGCACAGGCAAGTCTGACCCACGGTGCCCCCCAGGGTGTGGCAGCCAGACACAGTCATGGGGGCGTGACATGCAAACATGTGTGCACAATACACATGTAGAAAGTCCATGGCAGGGCCAAAAATGCCAAAGATGTACACAGGTGGATGTAGAGCAATGGCATGGGTCAGAGATAGGCCACTGGCACAGATGCACAGCAGCAGGCCACAACCACACTCATCATTCCCATACCCACCACCACGACACCATGGCCCACATCCATGGCCTGGTTGCCACACAGATGGCACACGCATGCCACAGGCATGCTTACATGTGGCATGATGACAGCACACAGCCCTGAGCAGACCCAGGATGATGCCATACAAGCAAAGGCCATGGGGCAATATGTGCAGGCCAACTGTGGCCAGGACACCTTAGTGTCTGCCTGTGCAGCCACTGTGGCCACATGGGCAGCCACACACAGCAGGCAAGGGTGCCTCACCTGGGAGACCATCTACCACAATGGGTGAATCCTTCACTGCTGAGGGGGTTGAACCATGTGACCATGACTGGCTGCGTGTGGACGGAGGACCCAAAAATGCACATTGGTGCCAGGGGTGTTTGGGATATCAGTGGCAGGGGACAGCATCTGGAGTACATGGGACACACACCATCTCAGGGTGGGGGTACTGGTGTTGCTGCGCAGTGTGTGGTGGGTGCTCCTGTGGGACCATAATGCCCTGGCTGCACAACTCTCCACAATGGCCTGTGCAATCTGATCAAGATCTGCAGTCATGTCCACCTGCAGGAGGTGCAACTCTGCGATCATGTCTGCCTGCAATCAACGAAATTCACAGAGTGCCTCAGCTTGCCAAATGGCTGCCTGCTCATCAAAGAGAGCTACCTGCATGCACAACCCCTACATGGCCTCCCTGAGCAAAGGCTCATCCATGACTTCTGCATGGAGGTTCGCAGGAGTCAAAGTGCTAGTTGGTCTCATCAGTAGGGGACATATGTTGGGGCGGTGGCTGACAAGCAGGGGTGTAATGGCCTGCTGTGTCACAACCACCACCTGTGGTTGTCACACAGCATTCTTCTGTTGGATTGGGGACTATGTGCATGCAGACACACTGGGTGCTGGGTAAGCCTGCCCACGTGCCTGTGCAAGCTGTTGTTGGTCACCATCACCCAGGCGATTGCTGAAGCTGCACTCAGGCTGCACATTAGCACCCTGCCCCTGGCCAACCACAGCCAGCACAGTGGCCACCGGCATGCAGTGTGGCAGGGGCTGCTCCTGTGACATCCCAGGATGGCTGCCACTGTTGGAGGGTGCCTGTGTAGTATCTGGCATGGCAAGGATGCCCATGGTGTCAGGATGATGCTCTCCAACTAGGTGGCATCATCATCATCATCATCCATGGTCATGGCAAACACCTCAAGATAGTCCAGGAGGTCAATCCCAGACAGTGGGTCAAGATCAGCAGTGCAAGGCACCTGCCCCACCTCCAGTGTGCTTGCCCCAACAGCAGTGACCACAGCAGCAGTTGACGTGTTAGCAACGGGTACATCTGGCTGCTGTCCCCCAATCCATACCCAGGACACCACAACACCCCTGAGATGTGATGGAGCTTTGAAAGCTGAAGAGGAGATCATGGTCAGGGCTGCATGTCCACGGTGAGGAAACAGTGGCATTCACAAGGAGGTGCACATGCATGTCACAGGTGTGCAGATGATGGTGCACATGGCTAGGACTACTATTGCAGGGCACATGGCACTCATGCCATACTGACAGGAGGGGTTGTTGCTGTTGGTGGCCATAACATGACCCATGAGTGGTACAACCAAAATGGTTGACATCCTCCCCCCCAGCATGGCCCACACTCCTGCACAGCAGCCAGCATGTGGCACACCAGCCCAATGAACATGCCAGACACACACCCACACCATAGACCACGGGGTGTACTCCCACAGAACACCCATGGCCCAGAAGTATGGTCAACTGACAAGTGACAGTGACTGCAGACATGCGTGGTGATGCATGTACTTGTCTCCCAACATGGGCAGAGGCACCCTAGTAGGGAGCCCCTGCTGGCCCACCACAGGGCCATGCACAGTTGCACTGTGGCCACATCCCTGTATTGGCACCATGCTACAATGCTGGTATGACATGCCAGACACCACCTGTGAACACCACATGCAGGCCTCTACAATACCTGTGAAATGCATACTCACAGTGCAGAGATGGTGCATCTTCTGTGTTGAACCCACCCCTGGATACACCCTCAGCAGAGGCACAGTTCTGGGTGGTGGTGGTGATCAGGGCTTCCTGGGCATGATTGATGGCCCCCCAGTGGCACTGCAGGATGCCTGGAACTGGGCCAGATGTTCCTTGGCCCATATCCATTCAGAATTGATTCTCTTAATGTACTCCTGGGGTGTATGGTTAAATGTACCATGTGCATTCACAGCATCAGCTACCTCTGACTACTCCTGAGGCCATTCCTGCTGAGTTCCTGACTTCCTGGTCAGGAGGTCCTACCTCAGAATGTAGGTATCAGTGAGGGCCGTTAGCTCATCCTTGGTGAAATTTGAACATCTCCTCTTCCTTCCCTCTTCTTGATCCATGCTGGTGCCTGTGGGAATGACAGACAATCACATTGAGAGGAACAGCATCAGTGCCATGTACTGTATGACATGCAGAGTTAAGGAGAAATCAGTAACAAAAAGGCACAGTGTAAACACACTTATCTCCAAGGATACTGTACCTCTCAATTGCCTGTGTGGTGGGGAGGTGCATGCTGGCTCAATTCATAGCTAATCACATGCAAATGAGGGGAGGAGCGCCCTGTAATGAGGTGCAAGTGTCTGAGATAGGCCGGGGATGGGCAATGAGCTCATTACCGTATTCTGGCTGAATATTGCAAAGATGGGCCTGGCACATCTCAAAGTGCATCGCGCATGTATTTGTGGCAAAGCGCAAACACATTGCACATTTCTGATGCATGCACGATAGATGTATACATCACTGCTTTGCGTGGTTGCAGACAAAGGATGTCGGTAGTGGCAGATCACGCAGTGTGCAGCAGACATGCATAGTGCATAGCTACAGAATTGCACCATGCAGATGGCTGTGGTTGTGGCATCAGCTGACCTCCCCAACATGGCTTCACCGTGCAGCTACGCATGCTTGTTGTTGAGGTGAGCGACCTCTGTTTTCCGCGTAGCCCATCACTACCATGCATGTGTGGTAACGCACCATGGTACACCTATCGTGCATCCCAAAGTCACATGCTCTTGTCTCACAGCGACGAGAATGTGTGGTCCATCGCACAACTGGCGTAGCCTAGATGCCTTGCAGCTACTGCCACAGCAGCATCACAGTGCAGCAGTATTAATTGCAGCAGCACTGTGGCATATGCCTCAGCAGACATGTCTGCAAGGCTCTGCTCCCAGAACTGGGGGAGACTGAATTGACTAATTTGGTGGACCTTGTGGTCCCCCTGGAGGGGCACCTATTTGGGGCAGAGGAGCTCCAGGAGGCACGGGCCCAGGTATGGGCCAGGATTGCTGTGCACCTCACCAGGTGCACATGCATCCTTCAAGCAGGGGAACAGTGCCACTGTTGGCATGGGGACTTTGGCTGAAGGGATAGGGCCAGGCTGGAGCAGCTCCATGAGCTGGTGTGGAGGGGGGAGCAGTGCCATGACCAGGTATGCACACAATGTGAATATGCACCATTCATGGCACTGGGTGATGACAGGAGTGTGGCTGTGGCAGGCACTATCCATTGTGGACTGTGGCATGTTGACAGTGGTGTCTGGTGGGTGTGTACTGTTGTGCTGGTGTGCGGTATGCAGTGTGTGCCACTGTCTGGCCCCAGCATCCCTATGGGGAGTGTTGTCCCCAGCGTGGGTCCAGGGCTATGCCACGGTGTGACACTGTGTGGCAGTGTGGGCCATGGTGACACACAGTGGTGACACATCATCCATTGTGGGCCCCACTTGTGTGTGGCACCTCACTGCCATGCAGTACCACTATATGCTGCACTGTGATGCAGGATGGGTACCATGTCCAGCCACCATGTATTGTGTCTGCGGTGATACCTGTTGTTGTACCACATGCTGGTGGCAACATGTATTGCCCGTCCCCATGTGCCACTGTCAAATGTACAGGCACCATGTGCATGTCACACATAGCATGGGCCTTTTGGCACATCTCAGTGTCACACAGGTCTCCATGGTACACTACCACCACATGCTCACTGTCACGTGGTGATGTACTGTGTAGGCACTGGTGACAGGTGTGTGAGTGTACAGGACTATATCATGAAACAGTACCTGTCCACTGTTGATTGTGAAATTGTAGGGATGCAGTGTGGCACGTGTATTTGTTGTGGCTTCACATACCTAGCTTGCACATGGGTGTGTGTGGGGGACAGTGTGCTACAGCGTGATGCTAACTGTGCCCATCACATTGTGTTTCCATTGCAGGCAGGGAGGAGGTTCGCCAAGCCCAGAGGGATACCCACAGCCAGGGTAGTGAGGACAGCAGGTCATGGGGACAGGACGTTGGATGTGGCGCTACAAGGCAGTTGCCACACTGTGCAGCAGGTGGGTGGGCATGTTGTGTTACATGTTGCATGGGTACATGGAGGGTATGTATTGCCAGTTGCAGTTCATGGCATGCTGGTTTGGCATACCCATGGGACACTGGTCATGCGCGTATGTGGTGGCAATGTTGTGCCGTGTGACAGCTCTGCATCGCTATTGGCCCCTGGGTTACACTTTATTTTGTGTCCTTAACTATGCTGAAACTACTATATAACCACAATGTAACTACTATGTAACTTCTGTGTAGTTACATGTAACTACAATGTAGTAGTTAACTTGTTTCACATTTGTGGTTTAGTGTAGTTACACAAATTGCATGAACTGGTAGTTACCGCAATTACTGTTGCAACAGCTGTTACTTGTGTAGTTACACTTCCAGCATAAATCAATTTTTTTTATTGCACTTTGCAACAGCTATTACAGCATAAATCAATTTGTGCCAAAAGAGAGACAGTTGTGGTTGCATGTGTAACTACCACATCATGCAATCTGTATAACTACACACCTGTGTATCCTTCGCCACCCACCACCACACCACACAGCAGATCGGTGGTAAAGTGCATGGTATGTAACCATGCCCCACCCCCAGCAACCCACCTGGGCAGTTGCAGGCCAGGAGTGTGGGTACAGAAGAGGTGTGGGTCAATGCCACAGAAGCAGCACATTTCTTAGTAACTACAGCATTGTTACAAGTCAATAAATAATTATGCAAATTATTTTTATTGTGTAAGTAACCAATGTACTTGTATAGCAATTAAGAATATTAGATTGCATGTTTATTAAGCAGTAAGTGCATGAGGGACTGATTTCTGAAGGAAAGCATACATCAGAACTACAGCATTGACATTCAGTGTAAGTGTATAATAGTTACACCTTTCTTCTTACACTTTATTTTAAGTGTCTCTTTCTGTGTACTTACTTTTCAAATACATGTTAGTTAGGCATTAACTGTGGAAACAATGCCACAGAAGCAGCACATTCCTTATCAACTATAGCACTGTTAAAAGTCAATAAGTAATTATGTGAATTAGTGATTTTTTATTGTATAGCAATTTACAATGTTAGATTGCATGTTTATTTTTAGTTTTTTTTTTGGTCGCACAGTATACAAGTGGTGGCTCTGGGATTTGAACCCAGTTCTCCAGGTTTGAGGGCAGTGCTTCTAACCATTACACTATACTGCAGTAGCTTCATGAGGGAGTGATTTCTGAAGGATAATTTTGAGTGTCACTAACTACACTGTAACTACTGTATAACTACACAGTAACTGCATTATGTAGTTGTTAACTAGTTTCACAATGTGTATTGTACACTTACATAACTTTAAATGTGCTGCTTCTGTAAGATTGACCCACACCTCTACTGCACCCACACCCCTGTCCTACTGCTGCCCAGGTGGGTGGCTGGGGGTGGGGCATGGGCTACTCTTCCATGACAGTCCTAATTCTTCTGTACCAAGTACTAAACTGTCCCATTGTAGAATGCCGAACAGTCATCATAAGTCTTTTTGTACATCATGTACATTGCATCCACACTTTAGTTGCTACTCTATTGTGTTTCAACTGTATTCTTGCACTTAATTGTACCTAGCTGTACTCAATACATTCAGTGTATTCTATTTCCGGTACCTTTCTCTGTTAATTTAAGTGTATTGTCTATATTACCTATGTACCATCTTTATGGCCTGGGTCATGCCTGAAAATGGTCCACTAAATCAGTGCACCTGCCTGGTAAACAATCAAACAAAAAAACCAAAAAACAAATAAATGTCACCAATCTGCTGTGTGGAGTTATGGTGGGTGATGCCAGATACGCATGCCGGAATGCCTTCTTAGCCATTACATGCCCTTCCCACTAGCTGAATGAGGTGACAGCCATGGCACCATCATTCACACCAAGCTACCACAGCCCCTGACTATACCATGAGGGTTGGGACACAGTGGTGAAGACATGCATGTAACGACTAAGGAAGAGTCCCTGTATGTGTATCTGGTACCACCCACCATTACTTCACACAGCAGATATTTGTTTACCAGGGAGGCTGTTAGTGAGGTGGAGGTGGTGGACCCACTGGCAAGGAGTGAACACCAATCTGTGTGGTTCACACTCAAGATGGGCAGGGAGGCGGTTGGTACAGGGACAAGGGTGGCTGACTTCAGAAAAGCTGACTTCAGTAGGATGCGTGAGACAGAAAGAGAGAGAGAAATCAGCCAGAGCTTCCTTAAATCAAGGAGGTTATTTTCTAGACTACACTGAAGTGAATTATTACTTTTTAGACCTGTGTAAGTAACTAGTATTGATTCTGTTTTTGGGGTTGACTTTTCTTAGTTTAACTTTAATTTGCCAGGGAGGAACTGTAGCAGGGAGATAGTTGCAGTCATTTGTGACTAGACCTGTTACTTAACCTCTGTGAAATAGGTGTCTGAAAAGAAGGAAGGCACTTCCGGGTGGAGGGTCAGATTTGTAGTTGATTGTTTCTGGAGGGCATAGGTTTTTCCCACCCACCCTACCCTCACCCAACCACCACCCCAAGCACATAACTTCATTTATAGCAGGGGTTCTGACATCACTTCCCAAACCTGCTACCAACATACACCTGTTCATATCTTTAAAGGCACAGCACACTGAATAGGGGGTAGAGACACTCACAAGCTTGCACACGCTAAAACAAGAACAAAACAAAAAAAAAGAAAAGAAAAGCATCTGTAACAGGAAGGGACACAGACATGTGGGGAGTAGTGCAATGCACTGGCTATGGAGCAGCAGTCTTCCAGGAGACATTCTGGAGACTGCGTTGCAGCCCTATTTGCAGGTCTGAGGGAGGAGGTTGTTTGTCTCCATGTTGACCTGGAAAGGGTTCAGGAAACCTGCTCCCTTACCCAGGGACCACCCAAGCCACTGCCACTACCTCAGAGGTTGCCAAGAAAGAGGAGTGGTTGGACCACTGTGGGCTCAGGGAGGGTGAGGGTGGTGGAACAGAGGTACATCCCTCCAGTTGTGCCTCACCACAATTCATTTGCCACTCTGGCAGAGCATGGTTCCTCTATGGAGGCACCTGCAGTGGAGACCAAGGAGGATGCTGGGAACCTCCACAATGAAGACCCACAGAAGGGTGCAACAGGACCCCACAGGGGAAGGAAACAACTCCTAGTGGTGGACTCAATTGTTAGGGGGTAGAACTGGGAGAGGGAGGGAGGGGAAAGGAAGGTAAGGCACCTGCCTGGTGCCATGGCTTACAGGGACAGGAAATGAATCCTCAGGATCGTGGGAGCAGCTGCAAGGGGGAGTGAGATAGATGTCGTTATCCACCTAGGAACACATGACCTGGCTGAGAATGGGATCAGAGCAGTGCAACAGGAGTTTGTGGAGTTGGGGAGATGCCTTAGACAAGTAAAACACTCAGTAACTTTCTCAGAAGTGCTACCTGTCTATGGCATGGATGAGGCTAGGGTACTCTGCACCATGGGATTCAATGACTGGTTGAAAAACTGGTGCAGAGCTCGGGGATTTGGCTTCATTGGGGACTGGGGCTCCACCTGGAGGGATGCAGGCCTATACAGGTTACCTAGTGTGCTTTAAATTATCCTAAATTGTCTCATCATTGTGAAATTTTGAAAGATTTCTGGTTTCATTGAACTTCCATTATTATATAGCTAAATTTACACATAGAATTATTAATTCTGGAGTCCCACAAAAATTGTGTAACCTGTTGAGGCCGTATAATGAGGGCTACTTTTCCAGACATAGGACAAATGGTTTGGTTCTCAAAATAACATTTATGAGAACCAAAAGCGGACAGATAGCCTTTGCTTATATTACAAGACAAAGAACCTCTGTGCGCAAACACTGAGGCAAGGGTTACCCCAAAGGGCATTTGGCTGGGAAGCCAAGTTTCAAGAAAATACAAAATCACACATGCCCCCACAATGCAAAGCATCATGGGCTGCATATGCAAATCACCACAGAATGTTATGCTGGTCCAACTTTAAGCAGAATTGCATGGTGCTGAAAGGCCTCTCACACAGTTTGCAAAGGGTGCTAACAGAAGTTAAAGTCTGCTTAAATTTGGACCAGCATAACATTCTGTGGTGATTTGCATATGCAGCCCATGATGCTTTGCATTGTGGGGGAATGTGTGATTTTGTATTTTCTTTGCTTATATTGCTCCATTTATCTGGAATGAAATTCCTTGTGATATAAGACAGTTGCGTTCTGATAAAGTGTTTGCAGATGAATTAAGGATGTTTTTTGAATTACAATTTAATTGTAAATGTTTTTTATGATTAATTATTTTCTTTTGTAACAAAGGCATTTTTGGTCTGCTATATTTGTACTGTATATGTATGTCTTTTGTATTGTATAGCATGTTTTTTTGTGGGTCGCACCTGTAAAAGGAACTAGTTTTCCAGTGTGCCTACCCGTTAAGCAAATAAACAAACAAACAAACAAACAAACAGGTGTGATGGTCTGCATCTATCCAGGATGAGAACCAGGATCCTAGGTGATAGGTTTAAATGCTTCATTGGCAAGCATTTAAACTAGCCAAGGGGGGAGGCACTGAAAAGGAGAAGGGAAATCCTAGCCCCCCCAAAAAATCAGGGTAGTTAGTGAGGTAAACACCAAGATAGAGCAGTTGATAGGGAGAAGGGAAGGGGTAAATGGAGAAAAAGACAAAGGCAGTAAAGACAGGGATGGGGCAAAAAGAAATAAAGCCATAAAAAAATGGAGGGTAATGAGTACCGATGCCCGTAATCTAGGTAAAAAGCTCCCCGAAATGGTGGCCTTGATGGAAGAGGGATGCCTGGATATCGTGGCAGTCACAGAAACATGGAACACAGAGAACCATGACTGGGATGTCAACATACCAGGGTACACAATCTACAGGAGGGACAGGAAGGGAAGAAGAGGAGGAGGAGTAGCTCTCTATGTTAGGGAAAGGATCAAAGCAACAGAACTAAAGGGTAAACAGGGAGGAGAGGAGGCATTGTGGGTTACCCTGGAGACTGGAAATGGCACCACAATCCGCACAGGGGTTGTATACAGATCCCCGTCTCAGGGGGAGGAAATGGATCAGGAAATGATAGAAGGCAGCCTTGGGATGGCAGAGAAAGGGGAGATATTGCTGATGGGGGACCTGAATATGCCAGATGTTAACTGGAGCACCTTTGCTGCAGTCACATCCAAGAGCAGGGCCATTCTTGATGCCCTACAGGGGCATGCCTCAGACAGATAGTTTTGGAACCCACTCATGAAGGATCAATCTTAGACCTGGTACTCTCAAATGGGGATGGAGGGAGGATCTCCAATCTTGAAGTGGGCAGCCATCTGGGAACAAGCGACCACCAAACAGTGTGGTTCATGATAAACTTAGCTGTAGAGTCAAGCCATGTAAAGTGATGGTACTGGACTTTAGGAGGGCTGATTTTGTCAAAATGGAAGAGTGCCTCAGAAAAACACTAGCAAACAGGCAAGAAGGTGGGGTGGAGCAACAATAGGGAAACATCAAAACCGCCATCACAGAGACAACAAGACTTTCTGTGAAGCAAATAAATCAAAATGAAAGAAAAAAACACTATGGTTCTCAAAAGGAGTGGCGGAGAAGGTAAGGGAGAAAAAGATAGCATTCAGGAAGTATAAGGAAACAGAAGGAGCAGGACAGAGAACTGTACCAGTTAAAGCAGAAGGAAGCGGAGAAGGCAGTCAGAATAGCAAAGGCCCAAACTGAGGAAAAGATAGCCAACTCAGTTAAGAAGGGGAAAAAACCTTTTATAGGTACATTAGGGAGCAAAAAAGACTAAGGCAGGGATACTGAGGCTGAATAAAGAGGAAGGTTGTTGGGCAGAAAGTGACAGTGAAAAAGCAGGGATACTGAATGAATACTTCTGCTCAGTATTCACAATGGAAAAGCAGGGGGAGATACCTAATCCAGTCAATAGAAGCACACTGGATAGGGGCGTTGATATTAGTCCTTTCACAGAAGAAAGGGTTCTGAAAGAACTCTTAAAACTGAAGGTGAATAAAGCAATGGGGCCTGATGGGATTTACCCCACAATTATAAAAGAACTAAGGGGAGAACAAGTAACACCACTGACAACTCTTTATAATAAATCATGGGAGGATGGTGTGGTACCTGAGGACTGGAGGAGGGCAGATGTGATTCCCCTTCACAAAAGTGGGAGCAAGACAGAGGCAGGAAACTACAGACCTGTCAGTTTGACCTCAGTGGTAGGGAAAATGATGGAATCACTTCTGAAGGAAATAATTGTTGAGTACCTAGAGGCCAGCGGGGCACAGGACCCAAGGCAGTATGGATTCACAGGAGGAAGGTCATGTCAGACAACTCTAATTGATTTCATTGACTGGGTGACCAAAGTAGTAGACCAGGAAGGGGCTGTGGACATGGCCAATCTAGACTTTAGTAAGGCATTTGACACAGTCTCACACAAAAGATTAATAAACAAATTAGCCAGCCTGGGAGTGAGTCCCAGGGTGGTAGCCTGAGTAAAACACTGGCTGGACAACAGGACACAGCGGGTAATAGTAAATGGAGTCCACAGTGAAGAAGGGGGGTTACTAGTGGGGTACCACAAGGTTCAGTACTGGGACTGGTCCTTTTTAATGTCTTTATAAGTGACATTGTAGAGGGACTGGAAGGGAAAGTATGTCTCTTCGCAGATGACACAAAGATCTGCAACAGGGCTGATGTGCAAGGTGGAGTGGAAAGGATGAAAAGGGACTTGGCAAGGTTGGAGGAATGGTCAAATGTATGGCAGCTTAGATTCAATGCAAAGAAGTGCAAAGTGATGCACCTGGGAAACAAAAACCCAGGGGAAGAGTACACAATGGGGGGTGAGATACTGACAACAACAAAAATGGAAAGAGACTTGGGGTTAGTCATATCGGATGACCTAAAGGTGGACCAGCAATGTGAGAAGGCAGTAAGGAGGGCTGGGGATACAGGGATGCATAGGGGGAGGCATCACCAGTAGAAAACAGGACATTGTTGGCCCTCTGTACAGACAGTTGGTAAGGTAAGACTGCATCTGGAGTACTGTGTACAGTTCTGGAGATCCCATCTCTGCAATGACATAGACAGGGTGGAGGCTGTCCTGAGGAGGGCAACCAAAATGGTGCAGGGTCTGCACCAGAAGACATATGAAGAAAGACTGAAGGAGCTTAAGATGTATAGCCTCAAGGAAAGGAGGGAGAGGGGGGACATGATAGAAACTTTCAAATACCTCAACGGAATCAACAAAGTCCAAGAGGGTAGCATCTTTCAGAAAAAGAGAGATGTGCAAGAACAAGGGGTCACAATTTGAAGATAGAGGGGGGATGGCTCAGAGGTAATGTGAGGAAGTATTTCTTCACAGACAGGGATGTAGATGCATGGAACAGCCTTCCTGAGGAGGTCATAGAGTCAAAAACAGTGGTGGAATTCAAGAATGCATGGGACAGACATAACGCAATTCTAGTGGGGGTAGGAGGAAGTAGGCTGTTGGTTAACTAGGATCTGCAGCTTATCCATTAGGTAGGGAAATGAGCAGACTAGGAGGGCCAAGCGGTTCTTATCTGCCATCAAATTCTATGTTTCTATGTTTCTATGGGTGAAATATTAGGAGAGCACCTGGCTGAAATTCAGTCTCACTGGGATGCAAACCAGAAATGGGGAAAAAAAAACTACATTGGGGCTTGTGGAGGCTGTTGGGACCTGTACCAAACTGCAGAGCAAGAAGAAAAGATCTAAGAAGTCAAGCTGGATAAATAGGGACGTTTTAAATAAGGTGAGGGCAAAAAAAAGCAACATTCCTTATATACAAGAATTCCAGGAGGGGGGAAGATAGGGAATACTACATGAGGAAGTCCAGAGAAATTACCAAGGGTGTTAGAGCAGCCAAGGCCTCCAGAGAACTGAGGCTGGCTCAGGTAATCAAAGATGGAGAAAAATACTTCTTCTGACACATTAGGGAAAGAAGGAGCTGCAAGGATCAGGTAGTGTGGATCAAGAAGGATGGAGGTGGGCAGAGAAAGGAGCAGAACAGGCAGAAGCACTAAATGAGTACTTCTGTTCCATATTCATGAGGTAGAAGGGCAGGCAGCTTTCACAGGGGGTGGGGAAGGTGGGCAGGGGGGGGAGGGGTGACAGATGGGGTAATCACTGAGGGCAGGTATTAGAGGATCTGAGGGTGGAAAGGGCACCAGACAGCATACATCACAGGGTGCTGAGGGAACTGGCAGAGGTACTGGCAGGACCATTGGCGGACCTATTAAATACCTCCCAGGACACAAGGTGCATGCCACAAGACTGGAGGATGGCCAGTGTGATGCCTCCATAAAAATAACCCTAAGAATGAACCAGGCAATTACAGACCTGTAAGCCTGACATACATCGTAGGGAAGCTGATGGAGACAATCCTGAAGAAGAGGCTGGTGACTTTCCTGGAGGATAATGGACTCCAGGACAGTCATCAGTATGGGTTTGTCTTGGGAAGGTCCTGTCAGACTAACCTAGTTGAGTACTATGACTGGGTACTGAGTGAATTGGACAAAGGTTATGTGGTAGATGTCATATTTTTGGACTTCAGCAAGGCCTTTGATTCGGTGCCGCATTGGAGGTTGGGGGTAAAATTGAGGTATGTGGGGGCTGGGTCTAAGATGGTTAAGTAGATCGAAAATTGGCTTCAGGGAAGACAGCAGAGGGTAGTGGTTGGGAGGTGTGCTCATCTCCAAGGGCAGTTACAAGCAGGGTGCCGCAGGATCGGTACTGGGGCCAGTGTTGTTTGGGATATTCATAGCAGACATCTCTCAAGGCATCAGGAATAAGATCAGCCTCTTCGCTGATGATACCAAGTTGGGGGAGGTGGTGAGTGACATAGAGGGATGGCAGAAACTGCAGAAGGACCTGATTAAACTGGAGGAGTGATCAGAAGAGTGGCAGCTGGGGTTCAATGCTAAAAAGTGCAAGGTGATGTACTTTGGAGCGAAGAACCCAGGGAGGAGCTATCAGCTGGGTTGAGTACAGCTTGGTACCGCCAAGAAGGAGAAGGATCTAGGGGTGGTTATAAATGGGAAAATGAACAACTCAGGGCAGTGCAGAAATGCAGCAGCAGAGACCAACAGGATACTGGGGTGTAGTGGGAGAAGAATCTCCTCCAGGAACTGGGAGATGATCCTGCCTCTCTACAGCTCACTGGTCAGACCACACCTTGAGTACTGCGTGCTGTACTGGTGCCCATATCTAAACGTAACCCACCCCCACTGGCCCCCTTGTTCAACTAGCAGGGCTGCTCCTCTCATACAAGGCACCAGCGAGAGGGATGGGGGTTGTCACTACAGCAGTTCTGTTCACCAATACTTCTACTTTGGAGCCTGCCATCCTCAGACAGGCAAACCAAGCGTGACAACTACCTGGCTCACACCTGGGGGGACCATTTACCAAGGCCATCAACCTGGGTGTCTGAGAGAAAATGTTTGCTCACAATTATGCTAGGTTTATACTTCTGGCCAGTGGCACCGAAGTATATCCAGACACCGTGAAAACAATAACAGTACTGTCCAAACCAGGTTGGGATTCTAGAGTGTGGCTTTTATTCACATATACAGAGAATAATCACAAAGCGAAGATGGACCCCCACAGTGCTATTCCCACTAGTAGTGCAGATTACTGAGGTACAGAGCATACACACAGTGAACCCTCAGGTTCCGAATGGAAACAGAGAACACTCTCTGGTTTTGAAATGGAAATTGGCACACACAGCCAGAACTGGTACACTTTCCTTGTCTAGGCACCCTCGGCCAGTATTAGGAGACTTTCCCATATTTCATGAGGAATTACTGGTGGCATCCTCGACCACCAATGAGCACATACAGGCTCACAGAAAATCCAAACCCACATCTGGGTAAACTATTTTCTTCAGGCACTGGCCAAATTCACTGAGAGAAAACACAGGTGCCCAAACTGAACCCGGAGAGGTAAACATGGTTCCTCCAGATGGGGGGGTCTCCCACCTTTTGCTTCCAAATTTATACTCAGCCATTCATCTGGTTAATAACACCCTTCACAGAAAACTTGTAGAAGCTATCTTGAAATGTCTTTCACATTTAACATATTACATTACACACCTCTGAGGTGTCCTGAAGTTAAAAGTTCCGTAATTGGCAATGTTTCTTCACTAGACCCCAACTTTAGCAGGCACTTTTAAATCAGACACAAACTAAAAGTTCTGTACTTGGCAAGTCTCTCTCTGGACCCCATAGTAGGCAGACACTTTTAAACAGAAAACAGTCTAGGTGACAGAGTCCCTTTTTCAGAGAAAAACTAACCACAGGAATGCAGGTGCCCCAGGGCTTTTTCACATACAAGTTTCGAATACTCACAGAGCAGATGAATCTCAGGCAGTTTCAACACAGTCCAGGCTGGAGCAGGGGATTGCCTCTGAATCCTGGAATCCCCCCCATCCCTCCAGGGATGGGGCACTGGAAAACCCACTTGAAACAGTTTCCACCACTTCACTCTCTCTCTTCTATGTTCTTCTTCTAGGGTGAGAACAAATTACCCAAACTACAGAGGTAGCTTTCTGTCAGAGCTAAAAATTGAGGAGCTGCCTACTGCAGCCTTCTCCTGGCTCTCCACTCCACAGACCACTTTACTTTAACTCAACATTCTACAGCTAACTCCCCAGCTAGCATTCCAGTACGGCTTATGCTGCTGCAACAATTCTAAAGTGACATCATCACTCCAGCTCAGCTGAGACTGAAAAACAGAGTGGGACACTGTGAAATCCATTTAACTGGCATTTCATTAGCTGCCTCTCCCTCTCTGCCTGCCACTGATTCTAAGTGGGATTCTAGTAACCCCTGGGAAAAAGGGGGTTACACCCACCCTCAGCCAGGAAAATTACTGTCCACAGTCATTACCTACCAGAGCATCCTACTCTATGTGCTACCTACGGAGAGGGGTGATTCGGCCCTCTCCTATCATGTGCCAGGCACAGGCAGGCAACACTAAGGGCCCAGATGCCATTGGCTGATGCATCAGCCCCTACGCTACGCTCTTACTACTGTAACCAGTGACCCTGGAAGAACTGTCCAGAGCACAGCCCTAATAGACCAGCACTGTGGCCCCTACTGCAGGTCAGAACCACAGCCTGTCTATCCCCCTAGCCCTCTAGGGAAAACCTATCTAACCAAAACAAACCTACCCTAAACAGGATAACCTCCCCTATCCCTCTACACCTGCAAACCAACCACCAAGCTAACACTATACACAAGCATTACACTCCCACACTCCCCCACAACTACACCTGTGGAAGGAAAAAGGTTAACATATGTTAACAACTTCACTGTACTTTAAAACAACACTTTAAAGCACTGAGGAGCTCAGATGAGTCCCTCCAATCCTCTTCTGGTCTTCTTTTCTTTCTTCATCAGGATCCACCTGAAAGAGAAAAGACAAAAACACACCCCAAATCTGCAAACACAGTACACAACCATAACCCTTACCATCAAAACACTGGAGAATCAAAAAAAATATTTTTTTTTTAGAAAAAGTAGAAAACAGTAGAAAACATCAACATTATGTAGAATGCATCTTTTTGGGATGGAAGGCCCTAAATGTCCCAACTAGTGACAAACAGTGCCCGAAAGCAAGGTTCATGAAAGAGTCTCTCCTGGGCCGGAGCCCGATGAAGCACAGTTCCTTGAAGTACTGTAAATCCCAAAAAGGGGACGGTCTTTGTGGACAGTTCAACAGTCTGTAGTTTGCCAGGTGTAGGATGTGTATTGCAATGTCAATAAAGTAAGAAACGTCTGGACCTACCAGTCCCTTAAAGAATGAAAAATGGAACAGCACCTGGATCTCCAGCTGAAGACTCTCTCTGGCAGCATTTTTCGGGTGCAGCTGGGCAGAAATCTTCCAAAAATGACAGGATGGACATCTGGAAACTGTTGGGGTGAAGTCATCTCTGGCTGATGTCATCTAGGAGATGGAACCTTGGAACAGGAAAGGAACAGCTGGACTGATGTCATCCAAAATCCCAGACAATGAATCAGAAAACAGCTGGGAAGAGGTCATCTATGACTGATGTCATCTGGAAGGCCAGGTGAAGGAACTGGAAGGCACACTGCAAGGCTAAGGAATCTGGACACACCTTTGGATCCTGGAATACCAGACTGGTGGAACAACATGGGTACGGAAATGGCTGGATGGCAGCACTGGCTACCACTGCTCTGCTTTCCACTTGGTAGGTATGGACACATTCACAGAAAGCTGGTTTCATTGAGGGTAGTACCACAATGGGTCAGGTGCAAGAATTATTACCCCATCTGGGCGCTCATGATTCACATTATGGAAAGTCTTGTTTCCCTGATCATCCACAAAACATAGTGTCTATGAACAGTGTCCTGCCCAACTTCCATAACTTGAGTTTGTCTCGTATCACTTTATCTCTGACATATCCAGTTGCACCTGGATGCAGGTTTTTGGTTGTAGCTTCCACTAGCCAGGCTTTCCTGTTTTTCTCAATCTCCTCCCGGACTGTCCAAGGAAAGGTAGGAAAGGACATTCCATAGATCCCGTTTGCCTTCCTATGAACCAATCTTTCTTCCTTACTACACTTCATCAGTCTGCGACCCCCGGTCTGGCTTGGGGGCAGCCAGTCCTGGTTCTGCCAGTGTCACATACTCAAAGCTATAAAGAACTGGTCCCTGACCCCTCCCTCTGGGGGCAGGGCTGTGGAGTTACCAACTTCTTCTTCTGGTTCCTCCGAGGCAAGAGCCCGAGGCTGTGGACTAGAACCTTCATCGTAAAGATACCCAGCTCCCTTCTCCTTCTCTTCCTCACTTAGGACCTGGGCCCAGGAGTGAGCAGTCATCCTCACTCCCAAGACAGTCCACTCTTCATTGGGTGCGGAGGTAGACACCTCCCAAACTAGGGTTTCTCGAACCTCTTCCTCTCCCACAAGGCTAGGACTGGGACCCTCTCTCCATAGATTCACTGATTCTCCCTCTGCACTATCCACCTGTGACACAGGTGTGGAGACATCACGAGGACTCTGCTCTGCCAGTACATCTACACCCTCTTCCTTTGTGCCACACTCTGCTGGGCCTCCCCCAACATGTTCAACCTGGTGCTGTGTACTGCTACTTGCAGGATCTTGAAGCTTTTGTCCACATGGGAGTCAAATGAATCTTGGGTGCACTAGTTAGACCTTGCTTCTCTAAGCACCCTGAACAGTGAGGAATCATGAAAACGTCTCTTCCAGCCTTGCGGCACATTATGCATACTCTCACAGGGTATCCGGGAATCACAACATGAGGGGGAAAACTTTCACCATAGAAACATTTCTCTATTTCTTTCAGCTTGGAAACCTCTTCAACTATCATAGCCCAGGCATGATCTGGGTAGCGGGATGGTCCCGAAGCCATGACTGTAGAAAAACACACAAAAGTTCACTGTTATCACAGAGTTCACTCTACTTGGAACAGTCTCACAAAATGGCTCCCTGCTGCTGTGTTTACTTTACTACCCCACCCTGTAATGGCGGCAGCAGCACTCCTGGTGCATCAACATTCTGCATCTGACTCAAGCCACTGCCCATCCGATTTACTGCATACTGATAAATTTTACTCAAACTACACAGACTGCACTGCTTTGCTTCCTCGGCACATCTATATGATTTTCTAGGACTTTACCATTAGCTTTCAATCAGTTTTACTTGCTTAAAGTCACTAAAGCCACAATATTTCTTGAACAGGATTGCCTGTTTGTTGCAGCCTCTCATACAACTCACAGTCTCTCTGTTTGCTCAGAAAATTACACTGTTGCTGAATCCATAATACATGCTCACAGTCTAATGCTCAGAATTCTTGCTTGGGTTTGATTACTTTACACTGTCCTTCTTTGCAAAAACAATCACACTGTTTACACACAGATCCAGCTGGCTTTTGAAAAATAACACACAGTTTGAGCTCAGTTTTGCTGAATGGTACCCACTGAATCAGTAGCTGGCTTTTCGATGGAAATTCTCGGCCTACAGCCGATCCTGGAAGGCCTCTGGGTTGAAACGGGCTGGCGACCCTGCTGATTGTCCCTACAAATACTATGCTTTCTCCCCAGTCAATCGGAATATGGGTTGAGCCCGATTTAGTACAGAAAAGTCTGTTGTTTTAACTTTTAGAATGTTTGCAGTCACCGCGACGATCCTCCTGGCTCGTCAGCTTGCACACCACTTGCTCTCTCCCTCTCGAACACTAGGCAACACTCTGAAGCTGGCTTGGGGGCGAGACTGATTGCAGTCTCACCAATCACTTGACGCCATGCAAATGAGCCTCTCTCTTTTCTCGTGCTCGTCTCCTCCACAGTGATCGTCGAGCAGGCAAAATTTAAACTACAAAACAACTTTTTTTTCTTTTCAACTGTAACTCCATGGCGGGAACACCATTTTTAACCATTTTTCATGGCAATTTCTCTAGCGACTCCCCCAGTTCACACAGCAAGCGTTTTAAACTTTCAGGGCACAATTGTCTCTTTGTTTCCCACAGTTCACAATACTTTTTCCTGTCACAACTGGCAAATGTTCTTTTTGATGCAGAACAAGGGGCACATACAATCTGGCTTTACAGCTCCTTGGTAAACATTGGCACAATTACAGAAGCACATGAACAGCAGACACACAGCATCACATACGGATGACACTACTCTGGCAAATCCCTTATGCACAAAGTTTCCGATTTTAGGCTACCAACTGCCAGACAGACAAAAACGCTAGCCACAACCTGAGCAAACATCTCTTGTTTTCTCCCAAATTCCAAACACATCCCAGCGCTGCTTCCATTTTGTAATCCACCCCCATCGGCCCCCCTTGTTCAATTAGCAGGGCTGCTCCTCTCACACATTGTGCCAACGAGAGCGATGGGGGTTGTCACTACAACAGTTCTGTTTACCAATACTTCTAATTCAGAGCCTGCCATCCTCAGACAGGCAAACCAAGTGTGGCAAATACCTGGCTCACACCTGGGGGGACCATTTACCATGGCCATCAACCTGGGTCCCTGGGAGAAAACGTTTGCTCACAATTATGCTAGGTTTGTACTTCTGGCCAGGGACACCAAAGTAAATCCAGACACAGTGGAAGCAATAACAGTACTGTCCAAACCAGGTTGGGATTCTAGAGTGTGCCTTTTTATTCACATACACAGAGAATAATCACAAAGCGAAGATGGACCCCACAGGGCTACTCCCACTGGTAATGCAGATTACTGAGGTACAGAGCACACACAGTGAACCCTCAGGTTCTGAATGGAAACAGCAAACACTCTCTGGTTCTGAAATGGAAATTGACACACTCAGCCAGAACTGGTACACTTCCCTTGACTAGGCACCCTCGGCCAGTACTAGGAGACTTTCCCATATTTCATAAGGAATTACTGGTGGCACCCTCGACCACCAATGAGCACATACAGGCTCACAGAAAATCCAAACCCATGTCTGGGTAAATTATTTTCTTCAGGCACTGGCTAAATGCACTGAGAGAAAACACAGGTGCCCAAACTGAACCCGGAGAGGTAAACATGGTTAATCCAGATGGGGGGGTCTCCCACCTTTTGCTTCCAAATTTATAGTTTGCCATTCATCTGGTTAATAACACCCTTCGCAGAGGGAGAAATATTGGCGAGAGAATTATACATAGCCATTATATAGAATCAAATAATTCATTTACACCTAGTCAAAAAGGGACAGACCAAATGTTTTTTTTAAATGTGGAAGGTGTAAGGTTTGCAAATATGCTCAGATAGGTAATACCTTCACTAAAGGAGAGAGGAAATTAGAAATCAAACAGTTCATTACATGTGTAACATCTTTTGTGATTTATGTTTGCTGGTGTAGTTGCTCTAAATATTACATGGGGAGAACAACTAGACTAACTAAGCAAAGTATTCAAGAACATGTAAGAGCAATTATCAATGGCAATATCTGTAATTCGATAGGAGCTCATTTTTTGGAATGTCACCAGGGTAATCCTGAGTATTTTTACTTCACAGTTTTGGAGCGTGTTCCTTAACATCCCAGAGGGGGGAATAGAGTCCTTACTCTGTTGCAAAAAGAAACAAAGTGGATTGTAGATTTAAACACAGCAGTTCCATTTGGACTGAACGAAGAAGTGGACTTCAAACCTTTTCTTTGAACACATTGTGAATCATGTAGGGAAACTGAATTATTGATTTATATGGATTCGAAGTGAACTGTCCATAGTCTCTTTGTAATTTCACTTCCCCGTTTTGTTTGTTTGTTTGAACATTATTTTCCGATGTGCTATAAGCATATTTGAATTATGATAATTCCAAAATAACTTTCTCAGATTTCAATCAATCAATCAATCAATCAAGTCTTTATTTAACCAGGCGTTCATCGTTGAGCAGAAGCTCATTTGCAAGATGGACCTGGGTGGAGCATGAACAATTGTATATACAGGTCAACACAGGTATTTACAAGGCAATACAGATAATACTCTTTACAGAGAGGAAGAAAAATAAGTTCATATGTACATAGAATTATACAGATATTGTACAGATTACACGGTATTTACATACATAGAAGTATCTATAGGAAGATAAAGCAGGTTATCTAAGGTTGCAGAAGGAAGTAACAGAAGAAAAAAATAAAAATAAAAATACACCAGGTAGAGGTGAAGGTAGGGGAAGAGGAGGAAGTAGGGGAGAAAGGCTAGGAGGGCACGGTGCACAGAAAGGAGTTGGTAAAGCTGGATGTAGAGAAGGTGGATGGAGAAAAGGAGTATGTGTGAGCCCCAGGATTGAATGCTATAAATTACGGGGCATGGTAGGATGTCACAACCCAGGGTAGTGAGCTCCTATCTGAGGTTGGGAAAGGAAGAATAAGGGGATGGATGGGCCTAGTGTTGATAAGACAGGGGGATAAGAGAGAGAACAATTAAGCTGGTGAGGAGCAAGCTGGGGGGGTCAGTACTTAAAATTGGGTCTAGGCGTGGCTATATACCAGTACTGGGTCTGAGTGGGTGAAGCAGTTACATACTTCTCTGATTGTACGGAAATAAAGCATCTTGAAAGCATTTATACCGGGGGGTCACGTGATGGCATCTAGCTAGGCAGCTGCTGGATTTCTGAGCTCTCCCCTCTAGCCACCTTTCCTGGCTGTTTTTTGAATCATCTTGGCATTTAAACAGCAAATTTCTACAGGAGACGTCTGATTAAGTTGCCTGCTATCGTAAAACAAGTTTTCTGGATGGAATAATTGTTTATAATTTCAGGATGGAGGTGGATGGGAAGCAGGCCTCAGTCAAGCACACACCTCCTGCATCCCCGGAGAAAGCTGCAAAGAAACAGCGCAACCAGGGCACTGCTAAATCTGAGCGAACTGGGGACAAAGTGCAACAGGCCATTCCCTTAACGGAGGATAGGTTCCTCCAAGAGCTCACCCTTTGAAGGATATTCTGAAAGAACTGTCTGGCGAGCTTAAATCCCTGCGTTGCGATCTCTCCTCTGTCGCTACTAGAGTTTCTGATATGGAGGCTAGAGTTTTCTCATCGGAGCAGTGGAGGATGAAAGCCGAAAGTGAAGTCAGTGAGCTTAAACACCAGATTAAAAAATTGCAAGCTAAAACTGAGGATTTAGAAGGGCGTAATCGCTGAACAATTTAATAATTTTGGGCCTACCCGAGATGGAAGAGGGGCCAGACTTGATGGCCTTTTTGCAGAGGTTCCTGAACAAGGTCGTGGGCCCATCTCCTATCAGCTCTTCTTATCACATAAATGGCCATCACTCCCCTGAGACCTAGGCCTCTTCTGGATCCCCCACGTCCCATTATTGTCAAGTTCCTAAGTTATTTGAAAGACAACACGTTCAGCACTAAATCGCATAACTCAAAGAGGTCCTTTGGGGCACATCCAGAATTCGGATTATGCAGGATCTACCTAAAGAAACCCGGAAAAGAGGGCAGCTTACCATACCGTAGTGCAGAAACTAATCGCTGCTCCATTCCTTTAGGATGACTTATCGGCGGTTCTCAAGGTCACTGTTGGCGGCATGGCTACTAGCATTAATTCCCAGCGGCCCTCAAGGAACTGGCAACTAAATTACCGGATCTGTTCAAGTCGGCCGGCTGAAAGAACTTCCTTTTTAATTTAAATGCAGGAATATGATGACCCTGTTGGGTTATGATCCCTTTGCTTTAAATATGTATATATATTTTTTGATAATCCTCACTGCTTTATCGGGTTGGCTGTTTGGGGATGTCTCTCGGTCTTACCTTTTCTCTCTAGTTTACTTTTCCCTCTGGTCTTTCTTTTGGTCTTTCTCGTTTTCTTGCTTCTCTGTTTCTCCTCTTTGGGTTGTCCGGTCTGGTTCGGGTTGTGATGGGTGGTTTTCTTGGATGGCTGGGAGCCCCCTCACTGCTCCCATTCAGGCCTCCCCACGACGGAACCTTTTCTTTTAGGATTATTGTTTCCGGGGGGAGACTTCCTGGTGGATGGACCGGTTTGGTTCTTCTATCTTACCGGTCCCTCTGGAAATGGCGGTTCTGGGCTGTTGTTTCTCGGGTTCCAGTGCCTTATTGATCTCTTTGAATTTTATTTTTGCCTTTGTGGGTTGCCTGGATATTGGGTAAGTTGGTTATTTTTAAATGTTTTTAAATGTTTTTTCTCTGGGGTAGACGCGGGGGGACCATTTGGCCATACTGGGGCTGGATGAGTGCCACTTGGCTGTCCCTTATTTTTAGAGTTGGTTCTGGATTTGCCTAAGGGTTGTACTCTGTCCTTCTCTGAAGGTATGTTTTTGTGTGCAGCTGTGAGAATGGTGGGAATAGGGTGGTGTCGAGCCTTGAAGATACAGATTTGTTCTTCTTTGGGATTATGCTTTGCGCTTGTGCCTCATGTTCTATCAGCTTCATGGGTTGATGCCTCCAATTGTGGGAGATGTCCCTGGCTTTGCTCCTTTGTGTCTGATTTTTGGGCCTTGTTCATGGTTCGTAGAGCGGGAAGGGGAGGTATGGTTGGATGGGGTTTACTGTGGGAAGGATTTCTCATACCTTTGTACCCCTCCTCCTATCTGATTTTCTTTAACGTCTCTCCCTTTGCCTGCTATTTCATTGGTTATTGGTGCCTGGGGGTGGGCGGGGGCTTGGGTCTAAGAATGTCTGCTCGCTGGATGTGGAATCGTGAGCCACATGTGGGGGGGGGTGGCTAACCTCTCCCTGGTATTGGGATTGTTGGGGTGTGCTATGTTTGGATGGTGGATGTTTGATGTCATCCGTTTTGGCCGGAACCATTTCGCATATTGGTTCTCGTACTCTATGCTGGGAATTTGGAGGTTCGCAATGGGGGTTGGGAGGTTCGAGCCCTTAGGCCTTAGCTTGTTTTATAGGTTTATTATGCTCGGGCCACTCATTGTATATAGTTACTTTTTGGTTTGTTTGGGGTACTGGATGTTTGTGGGTGGGGGACTGATTTGATTCTTCGTAGGCTATGCTGGGTTTCTGGTCTCAGGAGGGAGGAGATCTTCCTGCTACTGATGGGTTTGTTCTGGGTCTTGTGTATTTTGGTCTTTGTTGGGTGGGTGGGGGTTGGGACTGATGAATACTATTTCTTATTTTCTGTATGGTCTCTTGTTTATTAGGGAGCCTAGGTTTCAATGGGTGGAGGGGTCGGGCTTGATGAATGCTCTCCCTGGTATTTTATATGACATTTGGTTTAGTATGGTGCGCTGTTATGGGAGGGAACATGTCTTCTGTAATTCTTGTTTGGGACTGTTTTGGATTGGGGTTTACTTTGCTACAAATAATAGTGGACTGGGGACATATAGAGGGGCCAGCTTAATCTCCCAATTTAGTTTAATGTGCTGTTTCTGGGGATTAAAATGGGGAGGTTCTCCCTTTGGGACCAAAGCTTGGTCTGTTTGGGCACCATATGATATTCCCAGTCTTTCCTTTTAGGGTTCTTTTTCTCTCCTGTAATCCTGATTGTGTCTGGATATTTAATTTTGTATACTGTATTTAAAATGGCTATGAATACTCTCAAAATAGCCTCTTGGAATGTCGTGGACTTAGGGATCGGTCAAACGCTTGCAGATGTTTAAACATTGTTCACTACTGCAAATTGATATTTTTTTCAAGAAACTCATCTTAGCCATGGTGACACAAACTATTATCTCGTTCTGGATTTTCTCAGTCCTATCTTCGGGTAATTCTTGTTTTAGTAAAGGGGTGCGGTTCTAGTCAAGAAGCATGTCTTATTTACCAAAGAGATGACTGTGTCAGACCCAGAGGGAGGTTTTGTTGGTTAAGGGTTCTCTTAATGGGGACAATGTTGTTCTGGGTTCTATATATGGCCCGGTGGGGGTGACCAGATTTTCATGTCCCTTGCTGATAAATTGGCTTATTTCTTCCTGCTCAGTTTATATTGGGTGGGGACTGAATATTCCTGCTCACCCATTTTAGATAGAGACCCTCAGGATAGGCGCCCCCCTTCCCCGGCCCATAGAGCCTTTTCGGACTTGAGATCGCTGCTGGGTCTATGTGACCCCTGGAGACATTCCAATCCTTCTCTTTGAGCCTTTTCCTTCCTTTCTCAGTCGCATGGTACCAAATCTAGGTTGGATATGGTATTAGTTAGTACTTCCTTTCTTCCGAGTCTCTGTTTATCTGGTATTGACCCAATTATTTTATCAGACCATGCTGTCGTCTGGATTAAGCTCTCCTTGGCCCCAGATTTCTCCCGAGATTCAGTTTGGCACCTGAACACTCAATTGCTGAAGGATCCTCAAAATGTGTCTGATATTAGTTCCCTGATTTCCTTCTTTCTGGTAGATAATCTTAACTCTACTCCGAGGCTGGATATGGTCTGGTCTGCTTTGAAATGTTATCTTAGGGGTGAGCTTATTAAATTGGCTTTCCTTAGAAAGAAAAAAGGGCTGGCAAATTCCCTATCTTTGATGGGTAAAATCAGGGATTTGGAGGCCAAATACTCCTTAACTTCTTCTTTAACTGATCTTAAGGAGTTATTATTAGTTAAGAATGAATACTTGGATCTTTTGAAGGAGAAAACGGAGTATTGTTTATTAAAAACTTAGGCCAAATATTTTGATCAAGGGGAGAAATCCAGTAAAATCTTGGCCTTGCGGCTACAGGCATTGGAAAGCTCCAGGATTATCCTTCTTTAATCTCCTCATCCGGTATGGTTGTCACTTCACCCAGAGGAATTGCCCATATGTTTAAGGAGTATTATATGGACCTTTACAGTAAATCTCCTATAGCGTACTCCCTTTGGATCTAAACGAATACTTGAGGAGACGATATCCCTTGCTTATCAGAGGCTCAACAGGCTATTTTGTTGGCTCCAATCGTCGGAGGAGATTGAGAGATCAATCGCTTCCCTCGCTCCCGATCGAACACGGGCCCTGATGGTCTCCGCTAATTTTTATAAGGCCTTTGCTAAGGATTTGATACCTAATCTTCTTAAATTATATGAATACCTATTGGTAGCTCCGGATGTGGATCCCTCATTGTTCGAAGCTATAATTGTTTTAATCCCCAAACCTGTTAATATTCACACGGATCCAGCCAATTACAGACCAATCTCTCTTCAAAATTATGATATGAAAATTCTTGCCAAAATACTTGCTAAAAGAATCAGGAGGGTTTGGTCTGGTCTGTTGAGCCCTGAGCAGGTCGGTTTTGTCCTGGCAGATCGGGCTGATCATTTGAGGACTTTATCGCATATTTCTCAATATGCCCAATCCGTCTCATATCGGGCTGCTTTGGTCTCTCTGATGCTGAAAAGCCTTGACCGTGTGGACTGGTCTTTTCTCTGGGCAGTTATGGAGAAAATAGGTTTTCTGCCTGCTTTTTAAATAGGATTCGGTGTTTATAGTAGCCCTTCCAAGAATTTACTGTAATGGGGTGTTCTCTTCCTTTTTCGTTTATACAACGGCTCAGCAGGGATGTCCCCTTTCTCCTTTATTATTTAATTTGTATTTAGAACCTCTACTTCTTAGGCTTAAGGCTTCTTCCCAGGTTAAGGGTCTTGGTTTACATCAAAGAGAACTGGTTCTTTCTGCTTACATGAATGATATTCTTTGCATTTAGCAGATCCGGCTGAATCTTTGAAGGCGGTGATAGGCATAGTTGAGAAGTTCGCTACTTTCTCACGTTATAGGTTGAATATCTCTAAATCTGAAATCTTTCCTCTTAATGTATATGCTAAAAAGTCCAAATTTTCTTCTTTTGGGATGAAATGGGCCCCTAGGTCTATCAAATATTTAGGGATTTATTTTTCTACTGACCTTTCTCTTTTGATAAAGTTAAACTTGGACAGAGTCAAGGACTCGGTTTCTCAGGATTTACAGCGCTGGTCAGCTCTTCCCATCTCACTTTGGGGTAGAATAAATATTCTTAAAATGAATGTTCTCCCTTGGATCTTCTATCCATTGAACTTGGTTAATCTTTGGCTTCCTATCTCTTATATTCAACAGTTTCATGTGCTTTTTTCTAATTTTGTTTGGCAAGGGAAAGGGGTTAGGCGCTCTTATGCTAAATTATCTTCTCTAGGGAGAAAGGGTGTGAGTTACCTAATCTCCTGTTGTATCATTAGCGGCTCATTTCTCTAAATTGGGAAGATGGTTCTCTACTGAACCAGATTCATCCTGTCCAATTTGGCTTCAACTTCAACGTGCCTCTCTCTCTGAGATTAAACCAGATAGGTTTGCTCTACCTTACTTATCCCCAAAGGTACTTTCATATTGGGTGTCGGACAGTGTGATGATGGCTGCTCTTAAATCGCTAGTGCAATGTTTAAAGTTTTTCCGTGTATCTGCTATTTCAGATCTGGGACAACCAGTTGTTCGTAATCCCAATGTTAAGTTGGGTACTTCATGGATTATCCCGGATTGGCTACCGCAAATCAGAGATGCCAGACTTGAACATTTCTTTAGTAGGGACCTACTTCTTTCTTCCGGTGATATTCTGGTGAAATTTGACATACCTAGGAGAGATATTTTTAAAGTATATCAATTGAGACATTTGATCGGTCGGAGATTTGGTACCACCTTTAGGGATTCAGCCGTTTATCCTTTCCTTTCTGGAATTATCAAGCTTGCCTCCCAATCCCATTCTATTTCTCTGATATATTCTTTCCTTCTGAATTATAACTTGCCGGATATGGTTGAAGGTTCGGGTGTGTGGGCACACCTTCTACCTGATATTTCCCTGGATTGGTCTGGTATCTGGAAAGATCTTTATAGGTATCATACTCAGGATAGGTTGTGGTTAATGCAATATTACATTGTTAATAACCTCTACTATACGCCGGTTAAACTCTTTCAGTTTAATAGGGTCTCTCATTCAAAATGTTTCAGGTGTTTGCAAAGGGAAGGTAATTTAATCCATATGTTTCGGGACTGTCCTAAAGTCGCCCCCTTGTGGTCTCTGGTCCAGGATTATCTTGATCCTCTTCTGGGTCTGTCCGTTTTTTTCTCTCCTGAGATATGTATTCTTGGTGATTTCTCCCATATAGATAGTGCTGAGCGTAGATATTATATGGCTTTGGTGTCTATGGCTGTTAAAAAAATGGTTTTAAGACATTGGACTGACCAATTGGCCTTGTCATTTGCTGGCTGGTTGACTGAACTGGCTTCATATCTCCAATCTGAAAGGTTGATTGCTAGTTTTAAATGTCGTTTGGACCTTTTTCAGAGGGGATGGAGTAAATTCCAAGCCCTGTGTTTGACTTAACTTACATAATTTTAGACCCGGCCCCTCATGTCTGCCTTTTAGTTTAAGAATTCTGTCAATCCTGGTTATTAGGAGTGTCTTGCTTTTATACAATGTTAAGATTTGGAATTGATGACGATATGTTGCTTCATCCAGACATTGTTTGGTGTTTGTTGGTGCACCCGGGGGGAGTGGGGGAGGGAGTCGTTTGTTGGGAGATGATTGTTGGCATTGTACACTGTTTCTTGTATTTGTGGTAGGGTGGGTTGGTAGGATTGGGGGATTGGGTTTGGGAGGGTTGGGATTTTGTGTTCTCCTCCTTTTTGGTTTTTTGTATGGGGTTTGGATATGTTGGGGAAGGGGGAGGGAGTGGTTCTTTGGTTGTACCGTTCATTTCAATTTTTTCTTGTATCTCCTTGATGTGTTTTGCATTGTGTTGTTGTTGTTTTGTTTTTTTCAAAATCAATAAATTTAAATTTCAAAAAAAAAAAAAAAAGCATTTATACCGATTAGAGTGCTTAATTTGAGGGTTTTTTGTAGATCGTTCCATAAGGTAGGTAGCACGAAGCTTATGGCTGCCCTGCCGAACCGGGATTTTGCTTTGGGTACTTTAAGTGTAATAGCTGAGTAACTTAACGCTGTATTTCCCAATTATACTCAGGGAAGACAGCAGGAGATATAGTAAGGCAGCTTATTAGAGATGGCTCTATAGGTCCAGAGAGCGGCGTTTCTGTGGCACCTGAACTTTAGTGATGTCCATCCCACTGCCGCATATAGGGTGCAGTGATGTGTGTCGAAGGGGAATCCTGTTATAAACCTTAGTGCTCGATGGTAGAGTGTGTCCAGTTTAGCCATGTAAGAGTTGGGGCATTGGCTGTAGAGGAAGTCAGCGTAATCAACCAATGATAGGAAAATGGATTGGACCAGTTGTTTCTTGGCATCTCTGGTGAGAAATTGGCTGATTCTAAAAACAGTCCAAGCCTTTGCAAGTCGTTTAGCAAGTCCTCGATATGTTCAATGAAGGAGAGTCTTTGGTCTATCAAAGCTCCCAGATACTTGAATTTTGTAACAAATTCTAGTTTTCTCCTAGAACTGTGGTAATTTGGGGAACTGTCCCACTGGACACAGGGTTAGCTGTACGGATAAAAAGAGAGTACCATCACTTTAGTTTTTTTGGCATTAAGGAGTAGCTTTTTTTGGAGGAGTTGGCTTTGCAAAAGGTTGAATTCTGACTGTAGGTCATTGCAGGCAGCTTCAGGTGTTGGGCGGCTCATGTAGAGAACTGTATCATCTGCAAACAGATGGATGTTGGCTTCTTTTATACAGTAGTCGATGTTATTAATGTAGATTGCAAAAAGTAAGGGCCCTAATATAGAACCTTGAGGTACCCCTCTTTGCAGAGTTTTTAAGGGGGACAGGCCTCCTTCGGCTTTAAATTGTTGAAGGTGCCCTGTAAGATAGTCAGTGAACCAACGCAGAGAGGAGGGGTCCACACCTATGGTTTGAAGTGCGGAGAGGAGCAGACTATGGTCGACGGTGTCAAAAGCCTTGCTTAGATCAAGGAAAACAGCACAAATAAAGTTTTAGCTCTCAAGATTACGCTGCCAGTCGTTAGTAACTTTGGCGAGGGCTGAGATAGTGCTATATTTAGCTCTGAATCTGGACTGCATAGGATTTAGCCGTTCCCTAGACTCAAGGTGAGTCCTCAGCTGTGCATTTACAATTTTCTCTAGGAGCTTGGACAGGACCGGAAAGAGGAATTGGCCTGTAGTTATTGAGATCACCACAGTCACCTGATTTGAACAGTGGTATGACATGTGCTGTCTTCCATATAGGTGGTAAGGTGCCCTGAGACAGGGATAAGTTAAAAGGTGGGTGCGAGGTATCGCTAGTGCGTGGTAGGCAATTTTAGGAAGTAAGGGTCAAGGAGTCGGCCCACACTTTTCTAGTATCCAACTGAAGCAAGAGGTCCTCTACCTCTTTCAGTGTGGCAGGTTGAAGTGAGAAGGTGGAAGCTATCAGAGTTTCAGGCAGTTGGCTGGCAGTCTGGGAGCGAAGTATGTTTGCAGGAGTTATCAAATGCCATGCCTGCAGTAGCAAAGTGGTTATTGAATCGTCAAGTATATCCATTTTTCGGTTATAGTCAAGTTGCCAGAGGTAATCTTGGTTGGGAGTAATTTCCTGGGAGTGGCCTAGCAGATCACTGATTGTGTTCCAGAGCTTGATTGGGCTCTTTGTGGCAGAGTCGAGTTCGGATTTGAAGAAGGTGGTCTTCGATTCTCTATTGTTTTGGTACATAAATTCGTAGTCTCCTGAACTGGTTCCAATCCTCTGCAGTGTTCAGTCTCGTGCTTTTTTCCAGAGCTTATCTCTTTCTGAAAGCAAGGACTTGATCTGAGGGTGAACCATTTACAGGTTTTGGTCCTAGTTCGAACTTTAATAAGGGAGCATACTTATTAAGGGCCCTTGATAGAATGTTGTGGAAGATATTGTAGCTGACATAATCGTTTGGCCAGGTAGAAATCTTGCCACCAGGGGAGTACTTAAGCTCGTTTAGGTAGGCATGTTCATTGAAGTTCGCCTGGATCTCTTCATAGAGAACTTGCTGATGGGTGCTGGGTTGTTGGTGGATCTTACTCCCGCAATAAAACAATGGTCGCTGGCATCTGAGAAGAAGACATCAGCGTGGGAGAAGAGATTAGGTTTGCTCACCATTAGCACATCCAAAAGTGTACTTTTACTGGGGTTCTTCTTGTTTGGGCGTGTTGGTTCAGTAATAAGTTGCGTCAGCCCATGTTCATCACAGAAGGATGCAAGGGGGGCAGCTGTGTTAGAGAGCCAGTCAAAGTTGAGGTCTCCTAAAATAATAGTTTCTGTGCAGCCCCTGTCAACTTGTCACTTAGATATGACACAAGCTGTAGGCCAGCAGGACGGTGGTCTGTAGCATCCTATTCACGAGTGCAGTAGTCTGTGTAATTTCCACTTTGAGAATTAGGCATTCGAATTCGCTGGTGACAGATGCCGAGGATAAGCAGGAGGCAGAAAATTTGTCTTTAACGTAGATAGCTACCCCTCCTCCTCTGGCATGCCTATCAGCTCTGAACAAGGCATAGTTGGGTATGTTTACTTCTCTATCAGTGGTGCTGGGTCTAAGCCAAGTTTCGGAAATCACAAGTATGTCAGGAGAGGTATGATTTACCCAGGTTTGTATTAAGGTTATCTTTTTAAGGAGGCTACATACGTAATATGCAAGAAGCTTATTCCTTTAAATTTGCTAGTTCTGCTGGCAAAGCAATAGCTTCTGGGGGGCCAGGGTTGAGTTCTACATTGCCTGAACAAAGCAGGAGGATAAGTAGGATTTTTCTAAGAGCACTAATTATAAGCTTGTAATTCCTGCCTTTCTCCCGTCTAGTAGATCTGATGTTTTTAGGGACTGGAAAGTAGCCACCATAGAAGAGCTGATCTGTTGTAGCAAGAGCTAGTACCCTACCACAATAGGCGGGGAGGAGATAGAAGTCTGCGTGGTGGGAGGTGGACCTTGTGGTGGGGGAGTGTTATAAGTACTACTGGTATGTGTGGTCCAAGAGCAGGGTTCGAGGTATTGGTACTTGGAATCACGGAGGCAATTAAAGGATAAGTTGCCATGTGGTATACAGCACAAGGTGCCGTTGTAGACCAAACATGATGGTAGTTCAGGTGTCCAATGCTGGGCAGCTGGTATCAGCAGAAGAAGGGGCAGTAAAAGGAGCCATATAGGGCCCGACATGATGGTACCTCAAAAAGGAGCCACTCAATTAGCCCAGGGGCCAGTGGGGTTGCTGGATTAATGCAGCTTATCAGTAGCTTTCCGATCCAGGTCGACCCAAATTTGATAGCATTAAAGATATTTAGTGGTGAAGGCACAGCCAAGGAGAGCCTATGCGTTTTAGTAAGGTGAGGCCCTGAGAGTTGGATCCCGTAGGCTGGATAGAGAAGAGGGGGATCACAAGCTAAGTCTCTATTGGTGGGGCACTGCGCCAGGGGACGTGGACTAATATTTTGGCAGGAGCTACTGTATTTAATAATCAGCGGAGGTGGGGAAGGGGGGCGGTCGAAAAAGTTGCGGCAGTTGCTGTACCTTGTAGGGCCTTGGGTCCGTGTCTGCGGTCTCGAGCATCGGCTAGAGGGGCGCCGACCGCCCGGTAGCTGGGAATCCCACGGCTTAGGAGCTGAGAGCCTGGGCGACAGTTTCTCGGCTGAGGGAGAGAAGGAGAGTGAGGGTTAATAAAGTGGATTCACATAAAGGGTTAGACAGAACAGCGGGGAGTCCAAAATTTGCAGAACAAAAGGACGTGTATGGTACCAGCAATGCCAAAAGAGGTAGTGACAGTAGTAGTAGGTGGTTGCACCCCAAGGTAGTTTGTTTGGTGTTGCTGGCCTGCTTAACTGCAAGCTGGTTTATAGTTGAAAGGGTATATAGTCGAATTAGGTGAGGTCCCTAACAATAGGGCAGGTAGAGCAGTAATTGAGAGGAGTTAGATGGAGTGGCTGGAGAAAGGTTGAGAGAGAAATGTGGGATCCTGTGGGTGGGACTGCTTTAAAGGAAGGCGATAAGAAAGTGGTCGAGTCAGGTGTAAGACAGGAGGCCAATAGCATGAAAATGTGCAGCAGTGGAGTGAACAATCTGCTGCTAGGCTGAGGAAGGGGTGGAGTAAGGGTCTATTTAATACTGTGAGGAGGAGGAGGAGGGGAGGGGTGGGCGAAAAAATTCAGTCCAGAACAAAGCACAGAAAGAGATTTCCCTGAGACCAGGAAGCACCAGGCGTTGGAAAATCAGCCAAGGAGTACAGCTGCCAGTCAGTGCCTGGTTCCTCCACTGGGCATCCAGTCAAAACAGTGGCATTCAAAACCACGAGTTTCGGAGGTCCGGTGCGTACCTGAATCTGTCCGGGGGTCAGTCGGGTGGTCTGTTAGCTGTGGCTTGCTCGGAGAGAGCCAAGGCCACAGGAGCAGCTTGGAAAGCCCACAGATGGGCTGTCTGAATCTGTCCGGGGCTCAGTCGGGTGGTCTGTTAGCTGTGGCCTGCTCGGAGAGAGCCAAGGCCACAGGAGCAGCTTGGGAAGCCCACAGATGGGCTGTCTGAATCTGTCTGGGGGTCAGTCGGGTGGTCTGTTAGCTGTGGCCTGCTCGGAGAGAGCCAAGGCCACAGGAGCACTTGGGAAGCCCACAGATGGGCTGTCTGAATCTGTCTGGGGTCAGTCGGGTGGTCTGTTAGCTGTGGCCTGCTCGGAGAGAGCCAAGGCCACAGGAGCAGCTTGGGAAGCCCACAGATGGGCTGTCTGAATCTGTCCGGGGGTCAGTCGGTGGTTTGTTAGCTGTGGCCTGCTCGGAGAGAGCCAAGGCCACAGGAGCAGCTTGGGAAGCCCACAGATGGGCTGTCTGAATCTGTCCGGGGTCAGTCGGGTGGTCTGTTAGCTGTGGCCTGCTCGGAGAGAGCCAAGGCCACAGGGCAACAGGAAGCCCCAGATGGGCTGTCTGAATCTGTCAGGGGTCAGTCGGGTGGTCTGTTAGCTGTGGCCTGCTCGGAGAGAGCCAAGGCCACAGGAGCAGCTTGGGAAGCCCACAGATGGGCTGTCTGAATCTGTCCGGGGGTCAGTTGGGTGGTCTGTTAGCTGTGGCCTGCTCGGAGAGAGCCAAGGCCACAGGAGCAGCTTGAGAAGCCCACAGATGGGGCACATATTTCTTTTACTTTGATTTCTCATTTTATTTTATTTTTTAAGAGTAAGGTGTATCTCATTTTGTTGTTTAAACTTCGAAATATTTTTGAACTTAAAATAATAATTATGTGTGCATGACACTATGGATATCTTTTACTATATGGGATTCCTTATAGTTCATTTAAATATTTTGTAGTTATAAAACATAAATTTTGCAACTTAGGTCAACATAATACTTTGAAAAATTAAATTTCTTTGTTTACTAATGTTAGAGAGCTTGACAATATAATAAAATAACTTGATTTAAAACTTTTCAGTTATTTGACCTTTAGCAAACAGTACTGACCTTCCTATGCATAAATTTAAAATAATGCTTTTCCCTTTTTTGTTATTTCTAATGTTTATTGTATATTTATTGTAGTGGTTTTAATGCATTTTAAGGGAACTGTTATATACATCATTTTTACAGATTTAATCTTTTGCAGTTAGGATTGACCTTCTGTGCATATCATCAAATTTAAGTATTATAGATGTATGTTATTGCTTTTGTTCCTATAATGGTCCCTTGTTTTGACAAGGGACAGCTATTTAAATTAACTTTCTGAAACTTGACCTTTTGCAACTTAGAGTGACCTTCCATGTTTATCATTGAGTTTAGGTACTACTAAAGCCTGTTTATGTTATTGTTCTCTAGGTGTTTTTCTATTGTAACTAAAGTTAAAAAGTTTGAAGTTTATCTAGAAACTATTTTTCTATTTGGAAGTTAGTTGATATTGTAAATGTAAAATTAAATTAAACGGAGAACATGCCTTGTATAAAGATACAAAGGCCCAGATATTCAAAAGAGTTAAGCCATGCGCAATAGGGTTGCGCCTGCGCAAGTCCGAAATGCGCCATTCTGCGATATTCAGCAGGAGGCAGTTGCACCCCCAAAATCATGCTGAGCAACAGCGCAATGATAATGAAGGCATGTGCAACCGAAGGGGGAGGAACCATGCATAAACTGCACAGCCCGATATTCGGCCCGGGCCGTGCAGAGTTATGCAGAAGCAACCCCTAAATGCGCCTGCACAAAGCTGAGCCGAAAAAAAAGGGACAAGTCGAGGGCCACCCACAGGTGAGCTGCCGCATTGCAGGGCGCAACACAGCAGCTGCCACCTGTGGGTGGCCCTCGACTGTTCCCACCGCACTGGCGGTGTCCCCCATGCCCGATTGCGGCATAACTGTCTCCCCCGGTAGCCCGATGGCGGGCATAAGTGTAACCCTCACCACCGAGTAGCCCTATCGCGGGCATCAGATCTCCCCAAGTCAATATCCCTGGTGGTCCGGTGGACCTGCAGTAGCCGATACGCAGGCATAACAGTGTTCCCCCCCTCCACCAAGTAGCCCGATCGAGCATAGTAACCCTCCCATCCCCTGAGTAGCCGAGTCGCGGGCATAACATAACTGCCCCCATTAGCCCAATCGTGGGCATCGGATTCCCCACCAAAGCCCAATATCCCTGGCGGTCCAGTGGACTGAGCGGAGCCCGATCATGGTGGCATTCCTCACCCCCAAGTGTGAAATCACTGGTGATCTAGTGGACCCTCCACCCCACCCACCCACTGAGCCCCACCACTCCGCTCCCCGTCCAGCCGGCGGGTGGCAGCATCCACCTGCCTGCCGCCCCCGCCCGCCGACTGACACCTCAGTATGTCTGCACACCCATTGGTTCAGGCATGAGCCAACGGGCGTGCAGCCATGTAGTCAGTCCAGATATGTGAATGAATTTTCATTCACATATCTGGACTATCTGATATGGGTTACGCCCGGCTGGCTCATGCTCTAACCAATAAACATCTGTGCATGCAGGCTGTCGTCAGCGGCGGGCGGCAGGGCAACGGGCGGGTGGGGAATGCTGCCGCCTGCCGACTGATGAGGCCGGTGGCTGAAATCAGTGGGCGGGAGGGTGGGGTCACTAATCACCAGAATTTCATGGGACTGAATGCCGCCCGTCATGTTCCTGAGATATTGGTTTCAGGAAGTGCCCGTGATTGGGCTGGTAAGGCGGTGTTATGCCGCGATCGAGTTATCAGTGGGAGGGGCCGTTATGCCCGCAGTCGGAGCTACTCGGCAGGGCTGTTATGCGGTCGGGCTACCGAGGAACACTGTTATGCCCTCGATCGAGATTCTCACGGTCCACTGGACCACCAGGGATATTGACTTTGGGAGGTCTGATGCCCGTGATTGGGCTACTCGGGGTGGGGGTTACTGTTATGCCCTGATCGGGCTAATCGCAGTCCACTGGACCACCAGGGATAGGGAAGATTCAGCGTCCCTTAGAGGACGTCCCGCGATTGGGCTGCAGGGGGCGTCAGTCCCCGACGGCCACTGCCTGGCAGGGCGCCAGGCACAAGTCGTTGGGGATCGGCGCACCTGCATGCTAATGGCATACAAATGGGGCCGTAATCAGATGCAAATGGCCTCCCATGCACCTTGCATAAATTATGGCCCCATTTGCATGTCACCCTTTGAATATTGCAGGTGCTGTGCATGTCGCAATGAAACTTGCGGCACAGCATCTCAATGCTCCATTCTGACCACTTGCGCTGGCGCAGTTCCACTGCGCCATGCACAGTGGGGGTTGCCAGGGGGCGATATTCAAAGCAGTTGCGCCATAGCGCAACCTGAATATCACCCTGGCCACACCCCAGCGCAACTATTTTGAGTGGCGCAGGGGCTTGCACCACAAACTGGTGCAGTTTGAATATCTGGGCCAAAGTGTTTATAATATAATATATAATAGCTATTTAAAACTTTTCTAGTTATTTTCTTTCTTTTTATATGTTTATATGTATGTATTTCTTTAAGTTGATTGTTCATGTAATTAATTAGGGTTTAATTTGTATAAAAGAGTTCACATTTGTGGGTGATTCAGATCCGCCCCTAAGGAAGACCCACTTCAGGGTTGAAGCGCAGGGCTTGGTCTGTTCAGGCGGCTCGTCGAAAATAAATCTTGCACTGGTGCAATTTCAGTTATTGTGTGCCCAGTTTTTTTCTTCTATGTACAGAAAACTTGTAGATGCTATCTTGAAATGTCTTTCACATTTAACATACTACATTACACACCTCTGAGGTGTCCTGAAGTTAAAAGTTCTGTAATTGGCAATGTCTCTTCACTAGACCCCAACTTTAGCAAGCACTTTTGAATCAGACATGAACTAAAAGTTCTGTACTTGGCAAATCTTTTTCTGGACCTCATAGTAGGCAGACACTGTTAAACAGAAAGCAGTCTAGGTGGCAGAGTCCCTTTGTCAGAGAAAAACTCACCACAGGAATGTAGGTGCCCCAGGGCTTTTTCACACAAATGTCTCGGATACTCACAGAGCAGATGAATCTGAGGCAGCTTCAACACAGTCCAGTCTGGACCAGGGGCTTGCCCCTGAAACATGGAATCCCCCCCATCCCTCCAGGGATGCGGCACTGCAAAACCCTCTTGGAATGGTTTCCACCACTTCACTCTCTCTCTTTTATGTTATTCTTCTAGGGTGAGAACAAACTACCCAAACTACAGAGGTAGCTCTCTGTCAGAGCTAAAAACTGAGGAGCTGCCTACTGCAGCCTCCTCCTGCCTCTCCCCTCCACAGACTACTCTACTCTATCTCAACATTCTACAGCTAACTCCTCAGCTAGCATTCCAGTGTGGCTTATGCTGCTGCAACAGTTCTAAAGTGACATCATCACTCCAGCTCAGCTGAGACTGAAAAACAGAGTGGGACACTGTGAAATCCATTTAACTGGCATTTCACTAGCTGCCTATCCCTCCCTGCCACTGATTCTAAATGGGATTCTAGTAACCCCTGGGAACAAGGGGTTACATAAAGAAGGATATTGGACTACTGGAAAGGGTACAGCACAGAGCAGCTAAGATGATATAGGGACTGGGGGAATGGCCATATGGGGGAGCCTGCATGACCTGAATATGTACTCCCTGTAGTAGAGGAGAGATCGGGGGATATGATTTGAGACCTTTAAGTACTTAAAGGGGATTAACAAGACAGGAACAGAAGGGATATTTAAGTTAAAATGGGGAAGGGACACAAAAGGTCATGGTCTTAGATTGGAGGAGGGTAGATATAGGAGAGAAATGAGGAGACACTTTTTCATGGAGAGGGTTGTGGCAGAATGGATCTCTCTGCCAGAGGAGCTGGTATCCTCATGGCAGTGGAGGTTTCAAAAGGGCATGGGACAGGGTGAGATGGGAGGTTATTGTGAAGGGAAGGGGCAGCTGCAAGATAGGTGTGTGTTAGCTGCACATTCAAGCAGACTTGATAGACCACGTGACTTGTTTCTGCTGGCAGATTTCCTATGTTCGTATATTCCTAAGTGCACTGATCCAATGGACAGTTTTCAGGCACAACCCGAGCCATAAAGATGATACATAGGTAATACAGACAATACACTTACAATAACAAAGAAAGATACAAGAAATAGAATACATTGAATATATTGAGTACAGCTAGGTACAACTAAGTACAAGAATACAGTTGAAATGGAATAGATTAGCAGCTAAAGTGCAGGTGCAATATACATGGGCCTGGATATTCAAAAGGATTGCGCATGGCGCAACAGGGATGCACCATGCACAACCCACCAATGCGCCCTGGCGTGATATGCAAAGGGGCAAGTTGCTATGCGCAACTCCCAATGAGCCAGGGTGCATCAGTAATGTATGTGGCGCAAGTGAGGGGGTTGTGCCCTTGCATATGCAACACATCCCGATATTCAGCCTGGGATGTGCAGTGCACATGCTGGCACAACTCTGCCTTGCGCTGCTCGGGGGCGCAAAGATGTGCCTGGGAAAACCAGGAACAAGTCCTGGCTGCCCACAGGTCAACTGCTGTATTGCAGGGTGCAACATGGCAGCTGCCAGCCGTGGGTGGTCACCCGCCCACCCAAAACACTGACCACAAGCTCTATGCCCTGGGAGCGGTGTGCCCCCACCCCATCTCCCAATCATAGACAACTGTAGTAAAGGCCTCCATGGTGGTCCAGTGGAACCCGCCCCATCACCCGAATGCGGGCATAAGTAATATTAAAGTACCTGGTGGTCCAGTGGAGACCCCCCATCGCCCAATCGTGGGCATAAGTAAAATAAAGTACATGGTGGTCCAGTGGAGACCCCACATTGCCTGATCATGGGTATAAGTAATATTAAATTACCTGGTGGTCCAGTGGTACCACCTCCCCACAGACTGTATTGCATGCTGTCATTTGGCGGGTGTCTGGGAGGCATGCGGGCAGGGTGCTGCCACCCACTGATGACAGAGGTGGTGCTGGCTGGCAGAGGTCCTCAGTGGATGGGTGGGAAGGGGGGTACCGCTGGACCACCAGGTAATTTACTATTACTTATGCCCACAACTGGGCAATGGGGCAGGGTTTCCACTGGACCACCAGGTGAGGGGAGGGTGGAGAAACCCGCGCTCGAAGTCCCTCGTACAACACTGCCCTCCGAAAATCAGTGGATCACGGCTGACTTTCCACACTCAGTGCTCCGGTCCATGGAGAAGCAAGCGCCGCAGCTATCGATATTGTGAGACAGACCCAGGCAGGTGAGGTATTGGTCATGCTGGTCTGTGATGGATGTCTGCCAGTGCAGGGACACTGGTTCATAGGAGGCCAGCCTGCCTTGGAAGAGTGCTTTTTGTCCCTGGATGAACCCAACATGACTCACGGTAACAGAAAAATAATAAGAAGAAACAGACACAGCGCTGCTTCAAGAAAAAAAAAGGAAAGGTCTTAATGGATTCCTGAAAACAATGGCACCAAGTTACTAGTAGATGGCAGAACTGGACTGGAGCATAAATGGTAACAATGACGTCAAAACAACTAACTAGGCTGCAATGTCACCGATGAAATTTCTTCAGCAGGTGCAAGGTGCTGCACTCTTAATGGCGGGAGAAGCAGAACTGGGATGGAGGAAGAGTTGGCGGCCATTGCTGGCTGACCTGCAAGTGTCACATAATGCATCAGCCTCAAGGGCGGCACCACCTCCGGAGCTGGCTTCTCCCCCTCCAAAAAAAAACTCACGCTGGGTGCTGTGCCTCTGGCTGTCACCCAGACAGTGGTAAATGGTGAAGATTGACACAGGGAAGATTGGAGGTACTGTGTTGTAGTTACACAATTTGCATGAAGTGGTAGTTACTGCAATTACTGTTGCCTCCCTTCTGCCTCAAATCAATTCTTTCTGGTAAATGTAACTATGTATGTCGCACTATGTCGCACTTTGCAATAGATGTTACATGTGTATTTACACTTCCAGCATAACTCAATTTGTGCCAAAATAGAAACGGTTGTGGTTGCCCGTGTAACTGCCACTTCATGAAAATTGTATAACTACACACCAGTCAAATGTGAAAGTAATTAACAACTACATAGTATTTACAGTACAATAACAGTTTAGTTAATTCATAGAAATGTGTGTCTAACTACATAATACACAAATGTGAAACTAATTGCCAACTACACTTGGGAGGGAGCAATCTTAGACCTGGTACTCTCAAAGGGAGATGGAGAGGGGATCACAGATTTATAACTGGGTAGCCATCTGGGAACTAGCGACCACTGAACAGTATGGTTCATGATAAACACAGCATTCCATACAAAGGAAAAGTCCTGGAGTTTAGGCGGGCTGAGTTTTCTATAATGGGTGAGTGCCTAAGGAATGCACTAGCAAATGGGCAGGAAGGAGGGGTGGAAGAACAACAGGGAATAATTAAAACTGCCATCACAGAGGCAACAAGCCTTTGTGTGAAGCAAATAAACAAAACAAAACAAAGTAAAAAAACACTATGGTTCTCAAAGGAGGTGGAAGGGAAGGTTAGGGGGAAAAATATAGCATTCAGAAAGTACAAGGAATCACAGAAGGAGCAGGACAGAGAACTGTATCAGTTAAAGCAGAAGGAATCAGGGAAGGCAGTCAGAATAGCGAAGGCCCAAACCAAGGAAAGGATAGCCAACTCAGTTAAGAAGGGGGATAAAACCTTTTATAGGTACATCAGGGAGTGAAGGAAGACCAAGGGAGGGATAGTGAGGCTTAAAAAAGTGGAGGGGTGGGCAGAGAGTGACTGTGAAAAGGCAGAGATACTGAACAAATATTTTTGCTCAGTATTCACAAAAGAAGAATAGGGGTAGGTACCTAAACCAAATAATTAAAGCACTCTGGATAGGGTGGTCGATACCAGTCTGTTCACAGAAGAAAGGGTCATAAAGGAACTTCTAAAACTCAAAGTGGACAAAGCAATGGGGCCTGATGGGAGTCACCCCAGAATTCTGAAAGAACTAAGGGGAGAACTAGTGACACCTTTGACTACCCTTTTTAAGCAAATCGTGGGAGGATGGTGTGGTACTGGAGGACTGGAGGAAGGCTGATGTGATTCCTCTTCACAAATGTGGGAGCAAGACAGAGGCAGGAAACTATAGACCTGTTAGCTTGACCTCAGTGGTAGAGAAATTGATGGACTCACTTCTGAAAGAAAGAATTGTCGAGTACCTAGAGGCCAGTGGGGCACTGGACCCAAGGCAGCATGGATTCACAGCAGGAAGGTCATGTCAGATTAATCTAATAGATTTCTTTGACTGTGTAACCAAAGTAATAGACCAAGGAGGGGCTGTGGATATGGCCTACCTAGACTTTAGCAAGGCATTTGAAACAGTCCCGCACAAAAGATTAATAAACAAGTTAGCCAGCCTGGGAGTGGGTCTCAGGGTGGTAGCCTGGGTAACAAGCAAGCTGGCTGGACAACAGGACCCAGAGGGTAATAGTAAATGGAGTACACTCTAAAGAAAGGGGAGGTTACTAGTAGGGTACCACAAGGTTCAGTATTGGGACTGGTCCTCTTTAATGTCTTTATAGGTGACATTGCAGATGGGCTGGAAGGCAAAGTATGCCTTTTTGCAGATTACACAAAGATCTGCAACAGGGTTGATACACAAGAAGGGGTGCAAAGGATGAGAAGGGACTTGGTAAGATTGGAGGAATGGTCAAAAATATGACAGCATAGATTCAATGGAAAAAAAGTGCAAAGTAATGCACCTGGGAAACAAAAACCCAGGGGAAGAGTACACAATGGGGGGGACAGGTACTAACAACAACACAAATGGAAAGGGACCTGGGGGTAATCATATCAGATGACCTTAAGATAAGTAAGCAATGTGAGAAGGCAGTAAGGAGGGCTGGGGGGATACTAGGATGCATAGGGAGAGGCATCACCAGAAGAAAACAGGAACCTGTTATCCCTCTGTACAGACAGTTGGTGAGACCCCATCTGGAGTACTGCATACAGTTCTGGAGACCCCATTTCTGCAGGGACATAGACAGGATGGAGGCAGTCCAGAGGAAGGCAACTAAAACGGTGCAGGGTCTGCAACAGATGCCATACAAAGAGAGATTAAAAGTGCTTAATATGTATACCCTTGAGGAAAGGAGGGAGAGGGGGGACATGATAGAAACTTTCAAGTACCTCAAGGGAATCAACAAAGTTCAAGATGGGGGCATCTTTAATAAAAAGAGATGTACAAGAACAAAGGGGCACAATTTGAAGATAGAAGGGGATGGCTCAGGGGCAATGTGAGGAAGCACTTTTTCGCAGAGAGGGTGGTGGACAAATGGAACTGCCTTCCTGAGGAGGTTGTGGGGTCAAAAACTGTGGGATAATTCAAGAATGCTTGGGGCAGACATAAGGCAATTTTAGTGAGGGGTAGGAGGAAGTAGGGTGTTGGGTAACTGGAATCTGCAGCCTATCCAATAGGTAGGAAATGGGCAGACTAGGTGGGCCAAGCAGTCCTTATCTGCCGTCAAAGTCTATGTTTCTATGTTTCTATTGTAGTTACATGTAACTACACAGTACTTACATAGCAGTTACATTGTAGGTGTACAGTAATTACAGTATAGTTAAGGACACTGAACATAAAGTGTTACCAGCCCCTGTGTACCAGGCACTGTCCAGTGTGTTGGTACATGACCATGGTCACTCTCCACTGACCACACAGGGACAGCACTGGGCCATCACTCATGGTGAATGCATGTATCAGGTCCACACTTGCGGTACATGACATGTGTGGTGCCCTGCACCGCACGCCACTCACCCAACATTATGCGCCATTGAGAGCCATGACAGCGCAGACATCCATGACCCACATCCACCCACAGCACATAGCATGCTGCCTGGCACACATATCGCCATTGGTATGGTTCATGCCACTGCCACTGTTGTTCTCAATGTGTCCCGTATGAGGTCGGCCCGGTGGCACTGAGGGTTGAGGCGCTGGACACCACACCTCACGCCACACTGGTGTCCCAGATTCAGGAGTGAACTTGAGTGCCGGGGGTCAGCAAGGGAGAGAGAGGACTGAGCATCCAATGGACTGCTCTCCTCTCCTAGGGGGATGGTATTGGGGTTGTCCGGCATCACAGCGACTCCTGTTGGAGAGCGGGGGAGCTACACAATGCGGAGTGGATTTGTGGGTGAGCATGGTGATGCTGGCAGGGCTGCCATGCACCATGTCATCATTGCATGCCACGTTTGGGGGGAGGGAGCTCGGAGAAATTACTACATGGGGGAAAAAGCCCCTCCAGCCCAGATAGGTGATGGCCCCACAGTGTCCACCTGCCGCCCGCCCAACTCTGGATCTCTACCTCGGCCCCTTCGATCTCCTGGCACGGCTTGGAGCCTGGGGCTCTGCAGGAGAAAGTAACATCTCTGAGGTAGGTGGGGGTCTCAGCGGGCGGTAGAGCGGGGGACGTGTTGGAAGCTTGACAGAGTTCCAGTGTTTCAGAGGTGTTAAAAAAAGAGATGTTAAAAAAAAAGTGTCCTGTATGACTGTATGTACTGGTAGACACTGCCACAGCAGTCCATTGTTGATGCCATGGCTAGGCTGTGTCTGTGGCACCTGCACGGTGCAGACAGTGGCATTTTACAGGTGTTGTGGGTCATCTCTACTGTTCCCAGTCTGGTCGATATTTGCATGTGTGCTCCATCACATGACACCAGACCTGTGTTGCATCCACCACTGTCCATGGCTGTGTGTTGCCATTGTACACTGTTCACATTTGGCTGCTGTCTGTAATGCAGTCATACTGGTCAACACCACCGTGTCACAGTGCACCATGTGTGTACCACACAGTTCTGGGTATTCAGTTGTCCATGGCCATTCACAGTGACATGGCACATAGGGCCGTCTGTGTTTGTGCCACCTGCCTTTGTGCGGTGTGCTGCCAGTGTCATCTGGGCCCACAGTGTTGCTAAGCCATGTGCTTGTGCACCCCCTCTGCTGGATGGCTGGACAGAACCTTGATTGCATGCCTGTTGACCTGCATGGTACCTATTCGGCCCATCCTATCTCATCTGTGTGTTCCTGTTCAGTGCTGTGTGCTGCCGGGACTGTACTAGTTCCTTCTGGTGATGATGCGCATAGGTCTGTGTGAGCTGCCCTGTGCCATCAGACAATGTGTTACACTGTGGCGACCACTGCCATGACTGCATGTGTGCCCCATGTGCACTGGTATGGCCCAGGTCATTGTCTCAACATGCAGGCATGTCCCCTGACATTGACTTTGCCCCCTGCAGTGGCTACCTCCATCCACAGTGTGTGGGTACATGTTCCAGGCCCTGTGTATGTGTGTAGTGGGTGGTGACGGCTATCAGCAACTAGGTGCACCCTCTGTGGGAGGATCCTTGTCATGGTCCCAGGTCACCTATGGGACACTCTGCTCTATTTGGGCTGTGCATGTCTGTTGCCATGTGTTTCTGCAGGTGTTGCCTTCATTGACAGTCTGTGGTTGTGGCATGGCTCATTGGCACATCTGAGATAGTGTTTGGGGACATGCCCGTCTAGACACCCTGTGGTGTGACCCTGCTGGTGTACCCCACGGATGGTCCCCTGGCACATGCCTGTCCAGTGGTCCTGTGTGTGTCCATCCCCCCCATTGCTTTGCAACACTCACCTGTTGTCTGCCGGCATGCTGTTGCCATTGCCTTCCCCTGTGTGGTCAACAGCGCGGCTGTGCACAGCTGGCTTCTTTCTGTGTGTCCTGCAGGTATGTGGCACTACTGGTTGGGCCAGGCATGTGTGCATGCAGCATGCCATCCATGCATACCTGCATGTGTGGCCTTCTGTGGACAGTTGCACACATCAGTGCTCCTGCCTCTGATACACCTGTGGCGGGAGTTGTCCAACTGTCACCATCACATACACGTACCACTGCGTGTGGCCAGTGTGATTATGCAGGGAACACTGTACCTGTGACATACATCCTTGTGGAGCATGGTCACATGTCCCTTTGCCATATCCTGTTCTTGTCCTGCCCTACCATTGCCTGTTTCTGCAGCCAAATCCCATGCAGTACGCTATGTGTGGCACTGTTCCACAACATATCGCCTGTTAGCAGTGGGTTTGGCAGTGTGACAGCCCTCTGCAGTGCCCGACGCATCTGCAGGCATGCACTTCACCATCACTGCATGGGGGGGGGGTTCTGTCTGTGACTGGGTGACTTGTGGCACTGAGGCCATGTTTTGTTTGTCTTTTACCTCCCGTAGGTCGACAGGCCACATCGGGATGTCAGGCCAGAGGAAGACGGCCACAGGGTCACATGATGGTCTGGGGCAGAGCAGCTACAAGCTGGGACATTCTCCTAGTTGTCTACAGGGGGTTGGAGGTGTTGTGAGCCATCAGCAGATTGCCCACCATTGTGGAGGGCCGCAGGATTTGCCGGGGTGCACAACGCCCACTCCAGTCATGGCGTCAGACCGATGTGGGCCACTAGGGCTATGCACATTATTATATAGTTCATTCTGTCCCACACCTGTACCCTGGCACATCCTATGTAAATAGCTCCCCCCGCATCCCATGTTCCCCCTTTCTCCTCAGCCTCCCTTTGTTTAATTTCACTTAGAATTTGAGGAGCAAAAGAAGGCAGAGACCCTTGTGTAGCTCCTTAGGACATAGTGTAGTAGTTCAAGCTTTCCCCGTTTGCTATATACTCATCAACATTATTTTTTAATAATTCTTTATTTTTACTAATAATAATAATTTCTTCGGGGAGTCTGTTCCAGAGGTTTGTTGATCTTACAGTATGAAATAATTTTCTTTTACTTGATTTATATTTATTCAATTTAACTTGTAGTGGGTGGCCCCTTACATTGAATTGAGAGTCTTTATATTCAGGCCCAGATATTCAAAAGGGTTGCGCCATGCACAACAGAGTTGCGCATGCGCAAGTCCAACATTGCGCCATTCTGCGATATTCAGCAGGAGGCAATTGCGCCACTGAAAACAGGTTGAGCAACAGCGCAATGCAAATGAATGCATGCTCAACAGGAGGGGGAGGAACCATGCATAAACTGTGCAACCCGATATTCAGTCGGGTTGTGCAGAGGTTAATGGCGCAATCCCCAACCTGCGCCTGCACAACTTTGAGCCAAAAAAGGATCAAGTTGAGGGCCACCCACAGGTGAGCTGCTGTATTGCAGGGCGCAACACAGCAGCTGCCACCATTGGCTGGCCCCCAACTCAATCCTATGCCCCACCAGCCCGATCGCGGGCAGAGCGTAAAACAACCCCTCCCCGCCCAAACAGCTCCCAATGCCCGATCGCTGGCAGAGCGTATCATGACAACCCCAGTTGCCCGATCGCGGGCAGAATGTAAAAGACCCCCAACCCAAATATCTCCCTGGTGGTCCAGTGGACCGTAATCCCGATCGCGGTCAGAATGTCCAGTGACAACCCCCAAACATCTCTCTGGTGTCTAGTGTCCCCCACCCACCCACCACCGCTCCCCGGCGCGGCGGGCGGCAGCATCCACCCGCCTGCCGCCCGCGCCCGCCGACTGACTGTCGGTAGGGCTGCCGCCGTGGTGCAGAGCTAGAGCCAATGGGCATGCAGCCCATACCGTATGACAGTCAGATTTGTGAATCTGGACTGTCATGTCTCGTTATCGACCTGCCCGTTAACCTGGCTCTGCACCCAACTCAAGCGGCGGCCGAGCGGGCAAGTGGTGAGATGCTGCACCATCCTGCCAAAGGCAGGTAATGAGCTAAATAATTGGGTGGGGTGGGGGACACTGAACCTCGGGAGATGTTTGGGGGTTATCACTGGACATTCTACCCACGATCGGGCATGTCGGTCCACTGGACCACCAGGAGATATTCGGGTTGGGGGTCTTTTACATTCTGCCCGCGATCGGGCACTGGGGGGTTGTTTCACATTCTGCCCGCGATCGGGCATTGGGAGATGTGTGGGTGGGGGTTGTTTCTACGCTTGTGCCCAAGATCGCTGCAAGTGCGCCGGTCCCTCGACGGCCGCTGCCTGGCAGGGCAGCCAGGCGCAAGTCCTCGGGATCGGGCGCACCTACATGCTAATGGCATGCAAATGGGGCCATAATCAGATGCAAATGCCCCCCAGCGCCTTTGCATGAATTATGGCCCCATTTGCATGTCACCTTTTGAATATCGGAAATTTCCATGCGCGTTGCAATGGTACTGCGCCACCGCAAGTTTAATGCTCAACTCTGACAACTTGCGGTGGCGCAAGTTCCACTGCACCATGCACAGTGGCTGTGGCTGGGGAGTGATATTCAAGGGTTGCTCAGTGGTGCAGCTCCTTTGGACATGCCGACCACACCCTCTTGCCAACTATTTTGACACTTATGAGGCTTGCACCTCAGAATGGCGCAGTTTGAATATCCGAGCCTCAGTGTCTAATTCATTCATTAGCACAGGGTCATTCATAATATCATAAAAGAACATGTCCCCCCCTTTTCCTCGTCATTTCCAAACTATGTAATCCCAAGCTTCTTAGCCGTTCATCGTATGACTTGCTTGCATTACCTTTGATTCATTTTGTATACCTTCATTGCAGCTTTTCAATTCTATTTATTTCTGTTTTATTGTGAGGGTCCCATAAGCAAGTTCCATTATCCATTTGTGGCCTGACGTATGATAGATAAAGTGGCATGAGAACTGCCTTAGATCTACTTCTAATATTTATCTTTATTGATAAAATTGTTCGGTTTGTTTTCGCAATTGTATTTGTACAATGTTGTTTAAATTGGAGCTTATATCTACTGTGATTCCTAGGTCTTTTTTTATACTTTTATTTTGAATGTTATTATTTAATAAGAGGTAATTATGTGCATGGTTACGTCTCCCCAGATGGAGCACACAACGTTTATCTGTATTTAATTTCATGCGCCATCTTACTGTCCAGTCGGCAATAGCATTATGTCCTTTTTGATCGAGGAGATTTCCTCTGCTGTAACACATGGTCCACTTATCTTAGTGTTATCTGCATAATTGATTATATTATTAGTTACGTTTTCCTCCAAATCGGAAATAAAGATCTGAAAGATTATTGGTCCCATTACAGACCTCTGTGGGGCCCCACTAGTGACACTGGTCTCAGTTGACAAATGTCCCCTTATAGTAACTATCTGTTTCCTATATTTTAATGAGTTCACAACCCATCTTACAATGTGTTGGTCCAGTCCATATTTATTTAATTTCTCAGCTACTGCCCAGTGCAAAACAAGGTTGAAGGCTTTGCTGAAGTCAAACAGCATGATGTCAGTTGATTTGCCAGTGTCCAATAGTTTATTTACCTTATCATAGAAGCATATCATATTTGTAGCACATGATCTACCCTTCTGAAACCCAAGCTGGTTATAGTCGAACAGGGGTAAGGTATTCAAGTGGTCCAAGATTCTATTTTTAATTAGAGACTCTAGGATTTTACAAGGAATGCAGGTCAGGCTAATGGGTCTATAATTTGCTGTTATGGATTTGCTTCCTTTTTATGTTTGCTTGTGTGTGCAGTGCACAAGAAACATACTGAGGTAGTAGAACATTGCAGAGGTGTGGCAGTGTTGTGGCCAACCCAGTCAATGCTTTAATGGATGCGTCCGTCAGCCACCAATTAATGCTGAAGCTGCCGATGATGGCAGTTTCAGAGCGAGTGCCGCCCTTGAAAGAAATCTGACGTGGCAATCAGGGGCAGTTTCATCACTGCAGTGGCAGTTCTCCCTCCCTCCCAACCAGTCACAGAACAGGACAACATCTTAGCTCCCTCCCACTGCTGCTGCCCACCTTTCACCCTCCGTGAAGTCTGCTGCTGCAATCAGGGGCAGTTTCATCATTGCAGCAGCAGTCTCCCCTCCCTCCCAATCAGTCACACAGCAGGACAACTAATTAGCTTCCTCTCACTGCTGCTGCCCACCCCACACCCTTTGTTCTCCATCCCCTGCCAACATCGGGGTGTTCAATCCTCATTTTAGCATGTATCCCCCCTCCCCCCCACTAATGTGGCACCTGGGAGCCACACCAGTGTGCCATAAAATACTTTTGATGTTTCCGACACGGGATGCCCACTCCTGGTGTTGAATGTAGCCCCCATGCTCCTATGTTCTCAGCCGACTCAAGGGCCCAACTTCCAGGCTCTTGCATTGATCCCCTCCAGTACTCCAGACACTGGGAGCCCACCCCAGTGTGCTGAAATCCATTTTGTAATATTTCATCTGTGAAAAGAAAACAGTCCCTTGACAGATTTTTTTTAAACCTTAAAAGAAAGAAAATGGCCCTGCGTCATTCCCGCTGGCCCCCCTCCCCAAACCTACACCCTTCGTCTGTGCACCCCATCTGCCCGCAGCCCCCTGACTCATAGTTTCCTCTGGAGGTTGGGCGCAGTGATTTTCTGTGGACTGAGAACACATCTGCACTCTTCAAAGACCAACTGGGAACTAAAGAAATGGTGGTAAGCCCTATAATGACAGTCAGTGGGGGGTTTTCAATTTAGGTTGATATCGCAGCCAATTTTTGGAGTTTTGGTCCCAAATTTTCAACATGGGGTTTTTGGGACCCCACCTCGTGAGCACTGTTACTGTCATTTCATTTCTCAGTTCTGAAAGGTGATTTCGTGGTTGCTGTGCAGAATCATCTTTTGGGATAAATTAACAAAATGACAGTGCCACTGTTAATGAGGTGGGGTCCCAAAAAGCCCTTGTTGTAAATCTGGTGAAAAATCTCAAAAAAATCACTGCGTTATGAGCTTCCGTTGTGCAGTTTCTATGCACGCTTGTAACTTCATCAATTTTTAATATTTTCTCTCAAGATTTCTAGCATTGCCATTTTTTCACACACCCTTATGAACAGTACAGCTGTCATTTTTGTAATCCTTCCCGAAATGTGTTTTGCACCTGCGGTGCAGAATGGCCTGATCTCTGTGTGAAATCAACTTTCAGGACAGATTAACAAAATCACAAAATCACAGTTCCACTGTTCATGTGGGGACATTCCAAAAAAGCCATGTTCAAAATTTGGTGAAAACATTCCAAAAAATTACTGCGTTACGAGCGTGAGTTGCTCAGTTTCTATGTACACTCTTAACTTCGCCACTTTTTCATATTTTCACTCCAGATTTTCAACATTGCCATTTCTTCATACCTCCTCATGAACAGTACAGCTGTTATTTTTCACATCCTGCCCGAAATGTGTTTTCGCACCTGTATGGCACCAGATAGGCACACTGCTGTCTTGAAATCACCTTTGGGATTGAGAATCAAATGATACTACCACTGTTCATGAGGTGGATTCCCAAAAAGCCCATTTTGAAAATTTGGAGCAAAAATACCAACAAATGCCTGAGGCATTAGGGTTTCCAGCCGTAACTCCCACCCTGTACAGACTGACAGGCATCGGGGGTGTGACTTGGGGCATTGGCCGTGATGCTCACCCCATTCCACCCCCACCCCCACCCTGCACCCACTGACAGGCATCGAGGTCTGCCTTGAGGTCTTCAGTCCTAATGTTCACCCCATTCTCCTATACTGCACCCATCTCAGCTTATTTCCTTATGGAATGGGGTGAGTGTAAGGGTCAAAGACCTTAATGCACACTGTGACACCTGTCGGTGTCTGCAGGGTGGGGTGAGGTGGAATGGCTTGACTGTTATGTCTGATGACCCAAAGGCACACCCCCAACGCCTATCAGTCTCTGCAGTTTGGGAGTGGGGGTTGGCGTTACTTCAATACTTCACTGCCATCCCTATTATGCATCTCTCTAACTTCTGCACTACCAATGAAAATTAAAAAAAGCAAACATTCAGCTCTGACAAATGCTTGTTATATATAGGAATAATTTTTGATATTTTACAATTATTTGGTACTGTCCCATGATTTAATGATTTTTCATATAATATTTTCAGGAGCTTCCAATATGATTTTTCATAAGTTTTAACATGGGGAGGGGGGTGAGGGGGTGATGTTATCCAGGCCCGGTGAACTATGGAATTTAAATTTTTCTATTTCCCTTATTATTTCTTCTTTAGTTATCTTATAGGAACCTTCCCCTATGTCAAGAGTGTTATTTGTAGATATGTTGGTGTTTGTATTGTAAAAAATATGTGTTAAAGACATTGGCAATATCCAGAGGGTCTGTTATTTGTGTGTCATTATCCTGTATTAATGTTAACTCAGCCTTTGGTTTCTTTAAAGAGTTTATATAACTGTAGAATTGTTTACTATTACCCCTGCTGGCCGTATTTGCTAATCTAATTTCATAAGTCTTGTTTGCATTATTTATTTTATTTTTGGATCTTTTTTGTAAGCGTTTAAACCTATTCCAATTAATGTCTGTCTTATGTCTTTTGTATTGTCCGTATGTTTTATTTTTCTCTTTTATTAACTTGTGTATCCCCTTATTAAGCATTTAGGTTGTTTTCCTTTGTTTTGATATTTTTTAACTCGCTTAACATGTTTGTTCATAGTTGTTAGAATGACAGTTTTTACATGCTTCCAACATTCATTTACTGTTTTCTGTGTTAGGATTTCACACCACTCTATCTCAAAAAGGTCTTTATTTATTTGTTCAATGTCAGCTGATTTGTAGATATAAAATTCGGTATACCCCTTAATAGTGGGATCCTAATTATTAATGGAAAAGACCACTGAGGCATGATCGTTGTTTCCTATGGGGCTTGGACATCACATTGAGTGATATCCACATCATCATCTGTTAATACCAGATCTAGTAAATTATCTGATCTTGTGGGAGAGTGCACATGTTAGGTTAAATTATTTTCTAAGCAAAACTCTAAAAACTCCTAACTGGTTTTGGAGTAGGCCATATTGTTAAACCAATCAATGTCAGGATAATTAAAATTCCCTGACAAAATTAAATTACCCATCTCTACTGCTCTTTCTATTTCCATCAGTTTCATTGTTTATCTCGGTAGTTTAATCCAGGTGCCTATAACATAAACCAATTGTAAATGGTTGTTTTTATATATTGCTATTTTTCTACTATATTGTTGTTCTGCATTTGTTCCTGTTCTTTTTTTCTTGTATTACTGCTCTTCATGTTGTTGTTGTTGCTGTTGTTGTTGTTATTATTATTATTATTGACTTTTTATTGTATTAAAGTATGTGGTTGTTTTTTCACATGGCTGTGTGTGTTTATTCCATTGTTCTTGCTGACTGCTGTGTGGCACATGTGACTCACATACCCGTGGAGATCGCTACACAGGTGTGTGACTGCTATTGCCTCACCAGACACACCCTGTCCCCAGGGTGTGGCCTCTGCTGTCTTTGTCACAGATGTCACTGTACTGGTTGCATGGGATTCTTGTCAGTGCTCCTTGTGTCCCTTCACGCTGGTTCCCTGTGTTGGCCCTGTGCCCCTCTCTGTTGTTGTCATAGACCATGTGGTTTTCTTCTGCACTGTCGGTGGCCATATCTCGCTGTCAGTGTGGGCCCCCTGTGTGGGCCCATGCCACCAGCCATTGTAGTGCTGTGTCAGTGGCACACTATGCCACGGCTCTGTCTAGCACATCTGCACCATTGTCACTCTACTTGTAGATTTGGTCCTGTCCATTGGCATGGCCGTTGCTGTGGTACCCTTTCCATGACCATGTGTGTCTACACTGCCTGGAGTGCATGGCATTCCCTATGGTTGGTGCCATTTGTGTGGTGCATTGTACTGGGCACTCAGAGGCCCTATGTCTGGCCATTTTGGCCACTGTGATGTGCCACTGTTCTCTCCTGTCCCCTGGGGTGCTGCTCTGTTGCGCCAACACCCATCCAACTTGCACCAGTGCATTGGGCTACTTTACCTGTTTTTGCATCCCAGTCCCTGCCTATCTTACATGGTTTCCCATATTCCAGAGTGTTCTGCTGCACTGCACATTTCCAGTTGCATGATCACGCATCTTCAGTATGTTCAGCTGGACATGCTCAATCGCATCTTAAAGCACATTTTCTGACTATTGCATTATTTTGGGCAGGCGCATTTCAGTTGCATGGCGCAGGCACTTGCGTGATTCAGCTGGCCACTTTTGAATATGGGGCCCAGTGTACCTTGAAGTGTCAGGGCATCTGGTTCACATGTGTGTTTATTTCACATCATCTTATTTCAGACACTGACCCACTTGCTCATACCTGAATATAAAAAAATAAGTTTAAAACCAATCATGAAAAAATCAGTACCTCTCACATCAGCCTGTTTTATCATGTGGGGCTAGACAGTTCACCTCAGTACTGGGGGGTTAATGCAGAAGCAAACAAAGTGACTTGGGAGATAAGAACACCTATGATAGGAACAAGCTCTCCTAAACAGCAATGCCCTCTATTGACAAGTGTACCAGCAGAGGGTCTACTTTACAAGAAAAACCAGTTATTCCTTTTTTTTAACATTTATTTGATCTCTTTTTAATCTTTAATTTAATTTTATTAAAAATTTTACTTCTAGCCCATATTCTAAGTGCAATAATACCCTCCAGGGTGGGCGGTATTGGGCAATATCAAACCTTCCAGGGGCTATAATCTCTCCGCTTGCGGCGTAGGGCCTCATTACGCTCATGGGTGGTCTGGTATTACTAAATACTGCCCACCCTGTTAGGTATTATTGCTTACATAAAAACAGTAACATTCTGCACATTTATCATTACATAGAGAATAATGGATGGGTAAGTGTGTGTTATGGATTTTTTTTACACATCCGAGGTGTGTGATGACCCATAAACCTCAAGAGCGAAGCTCGAGAGGTTTATCAGGTCATCAGATACTGAGGGTGTGTGAAAAAAATCCATAACATCAAACTTACCTAGCCATTATTTTTTATAATTGTTGGTGTGGAGTTTTAGACTATTTCTAACAGCTTGAAAGAAAAATGTTTTTTTAGTTAGAGTGCAGTTTTATTTTTGAAGAAATTGAACTGTACATGAATAAAACACAGTTGAAAATACTGCAGTTAAAATACTTATTGTGAAACAATGGAATGCAACAGTTTTAAAATATTTTCTTTGAGAACTGTCATATGAACCAAATTTTGAGTTATTATGAAGTGTCATATCAACTGGATTTCAGGTTATTATTTGCTTTGGAGCATAATAACCTGAAATCCAGTTGATATGCATTTTTAACAAAACAGTAATCCGGTTGATATTTATGATCACCAGTAATTATAAAACATTTGTAAAGGCTCTATATCTAATATTTTTGCAAAATAATTTGTTGGCCTAATAAATTACATTAACACTCATATGGGTCTCATTTATATAAAGTGCAATTCATGGCTACTCGCATCCAAATTTAGACTCACAAGGAAAAAAAGAGTATCATGGTTACTACATTACCCTATGTGCAGTATTAAAAGTTGAAACAAAAAACCCTCATAGAGACACTTAACTATATACTGGAATTGCTTGGATACATCATTAACCACATTGTTCATGCTCCAGCAGATTCCTTAGTTATCTGGAAGTTAACCTTATCCCAGATAGATCTTCTCCATGACAGGCTATCAATATCATGCATGATCTATCTAGAATTAAATATATGTTAGCCTGGTTTGTCCATGTTCCTCAGTGCTATCAAAGCAATGATAGCTACTCACTCCCCAAATAGTGTCTAAAATATTTTTTTCTTCACAATTTTCTCCAGTCCAAATAAAATCATGTCCCAACATTTTGTGGCAATGCAATTTCCTCTTTGAAAATGTTCTAATATTTCTTACAATTCAGTTTTAGGTTCATGTATCTTTCTCTTCCAATATGCAGTGGCTTGAACCTATTGTATTCTTTCTAACCGCAGGGATTCCACAGAGACAAATTTATCTCCTCTGCTGAATATGTTTGTGGTGTATGACCTGCTTATGTGCCATAGCAGTACAAGAATGTTGTCATCAGAGTAGCTTCATGGTTGAATGACACAGACAGAAACAGAATTTTACAGGCAGAAAAAGACCTACAGTTCATCCAGTCTGTCCAGTTCCTACCTTGGTTCTGATACAAGTCTAGTACTGGTGAGACCATACTTTGCTTACCCACCTACCATGTTATTCCCAACCCCCATTCTGGTCATTCTGAGTCTCTCTACAGAGTCCCCTAAATCTGTCCCACTCATGTCTGAGTGGATTAACCATGTGAACATTAACAAGTTTCTGTGGTAATTTATTCCACTTATCCACTAACCTTTCCATAAAGAAGAACTTTCTAATATCCCTTTTGAGCCTACCCTGTCAGCTTCATATTATGTCGCCTAGTAATATTATCATCTTGGAGTGTAAACATCCCACGATATTCTACTTTATTTATGCCCTTTAGATACTAATGGTTTCAATCATATCACCTGTCTCTCTTCTAACCTCCCAATGAGTGCATTCCTAGGTCCTCTAATCTTTCCTCATAAGGTTTCCCCTGTTCACCATGGATCATTTTGGTCACTGTCTTTTGAACTAATTCTAGACAGTCCCTATCTTTTTTAGGTGTGGACTCCAAAACCAGACACAGTACTCCAGGTGTGACCTGACCAATGATTTATACAGTAGAAGGGTTACATCCTTTCTCCTGCTAGAGAAGGCCCTCCCTATGCATCCCAACATCCTATTAGCTTTACCATAAGCCTTGTCACAGTGCACAGAAGTTTAAAAACAGTCACTGATCATGACTCCTAAGTCTCTTTTTTCTGAAGTTTGTGTCAAATGAACCCCAGTCATCCAGTATTCAGATTTTTTTTAACCTATGTGCATAACATAACACGTTTTGGCATTGAAATTTAACTGCCAAATACTAGACCATTTCTCCAATTTCATCAGATCCTTCTTTAGTTCCTTTACCCCTTTCTCACCATCCACACTGCCAGAAATATTTGTATCATCTTCAAACAGTGACATCCTGCCTTTTATTCCCTCACCAATGTAACAAATATACATGTTGAAAAGTACAGGTCTGGGGGGGCGTGGCTAGCCACTAGACATGGCAGATGTGTGCTAGTTAGCTCCTCGGGGCAACGCATTTTAAATTGACTGAAAAGCTGTTTTTTCGTCTGAAATTCTATCTGGAAATCACTGCCTAAAGTATTTCAGGTACATGGCATCAGGAAGACAGAAAAACCGCCAGGGGAAACTGCAATTTGATGCAGCAAATTCATCTCGAGCCAGGAAGGCTGCAGAGGCCATTTCAAAGCAACAGGCCTTAAATTTGGAGAACAGGGGAGCAAGCTCTCATGTGGAGATGGAGGCATTATTGAAATCTCTAGCAGGTGTTCCATTTACTTTGTTACAAATGCAACAAGAGATGAAATCTGGTTTCATTAACTTAACTGCGCAGCTTACTCATCTTCAGGGGATTGTCACAGGGCTCTCCGAAACTTCAGTGGAGCATATGACCCAGATCATTGAGCTCAAGCAAAGTGTAAGCACATTGGACAACACTTTGGCAGCAGTATCGGCTGAAAGAAATGGGCTAAAAACATTCTTAGAGGAACTGATGGTGAGGATTGATGACCAAGAGAATCGTTCACGGAGATCTAATATTCATTTAATAGGCCTGCCTGAAGGGACTGGGGGCAGAGACATGGCACAGGGCCTCCAAAAATGGCTGGTGAAATATCTCAATCTCCCAGAAGAGTATGCAGATTTTGAAATAGAACGAGCTCACTGCATAGGCCCCCTTCCTAAACCAGGAGACCAGGCGAGACATTGCCTGATTAAGTACCTCCGTTTTATGGATAAAGAGAAGATCCTACAAAAAGCCAAACAAGTAGGCCCCATAACATTTGGCAATGGTAAAGTGCACGTAAATCAGGACTACAGTAGAGACCTGTAGACTCTGCGGCAGAAATTCTCCCAGATAAAAAGCAAGCTGCACACTATAGGAGGGGCCTTCAGTTTTCGCTATCCAGCTCGACTACAGATTGACCGGCCCGGCCAAATACCACATTTCTTCACATGTCCTAAAGCTGTAGAAAAGTGGGTTGCTGAGGAGGAGACCAGAAGAGATAAAGGGCAAGTGGGTGACACATGAACTAAGCTAAGTATTAACTTTATTTCGTTTTGTTCCCTCTTTCTGGAGATCTTATGTCCACAGCACCCACCTTAAGCAGGAATAACATATTTCTTTTTTGGTGGCCTATGGTAATCCCTGATGCTAGATATTGTCCCCAAGTTTTGTTGATTGAGATGGCCACATGAAAGGTGTGGAATGCTACTGATGAAGTAAGCCTCCCAACCGTGTCTAGGGATACGGGTATCGGCGGGTAGGATGAAACCCCAATGGTATCAGGGTTTATCACCCTGCATCGATCCTGACTTTACCAATTGAGGAACTTTAATTGTTACAGCCAATGTTTTCTGCTAAATGAATCAAAATGGACAGATCATTTAATGACCTTTTGAGCTGGTTTCCTTAGTGAGACAGTCAATGATCACGTCTTGAAAAAATTCTGGAAAGTTATTTATTTTAATTGTTGTGTATTACAGCTTTGGGTATGCATTATATTAAGCTAAATGTTGCCCCATGCTGTTAGCGATGGAGATAATATTTTTCTGCCAATTGTTAGCAGTGGGATCTTGGACAGTTCTTTTTCTGTCTGGTGGATTTGGGGGGGGGGCTATGGGGAAGTTTATGGTGGGTATAATTCTGATAGTTTGTTGGGGGTTGGGAGAGGGAAGGAGGGTTGGTTAAAATGGGGAAATGTAGATTATAATGGCGGTGCTACCTACTTGGAAGGGGGGTTATGTGAAGTTGGAAGCTCAGCTATGTGTGGAGGGATAGCTGGTGCAAATCTTGGACAATCATACTCCTCTGTCTTACACTCTCAGTACAAGAAGCTGCCGGTGGCCTTATTTTTACATGTATGCTTTCATGTTGGGGTATTAAGTAATGGGGGGGTAGGTCTTGTTGGAGGGGGGATTGGGGATTGTTTGGGTTCATGGTTCTATTTTATATTAAAAAAATTGGTTTGGGGAGTGCAACTGTTCAAATCTGGTTGGGTATTGCTTTACATGAGTAATTACAATGCCTTCTGATGTTAAGATAGTCACATGGAACATAAATGGCCTGAAAACGATTCTTAAGCACAGGAAAGTTATGACTGAAGTAAAAAGGATGAAAGGACAAATACTGTTACTGCAGGAGATGCATTTCTCTGCCACCGAAGCTCGCAGGTCCGCAGCATCTATGGGGGAAGGGGGGTCGTAGGTCTTCTTTGTGTACTCGTCTAAGGCCGGGGCACCTCGATTTGGCTTCCTAGGGGATGTCCAGCTGAAATAATAGATTCAAAGATGGACTCAGCTGGTCACTACATGCTTGTCAAAGTGCGCATGCCTGGGGGTAGTACCGTATTGATTGAATCTGTTTATGCCCCTAATATTGAAGAGCCGGGATTTTTTCAAAGGTTGGCATTAGACATGTCGAGGTGGGAGAGAGCATGGATTGTTGGGGGGGATTTTAATTGTGTGTTAGATACTGTGCTCAACTGCTCTAATACTGTTGCAATACCTATGTCCAGAAATGCTAAAGCTTTTGAGCAGATTCAAGGGGATATGGGACTAATAGATGCCTGGCGCCATCTTCACCCCATGGATAGGGACTATAGTTTTTTCTCTCATTTCCACCAGTCATATGCTAGAATTGATAGGCTTCTGGTCTCCAACTCATTATTGCTGGGGATTGGAGAGGTAAAATATCTCCTGATATTGGTGTCTGATCATGCTCCTCATTATATATCTCTCAATCTAGCGGGTTCCACTTCATCTCCTCGCAGTTGGAGGTTGGATCCTCTCCTCTTAAAGGACCAAACATATGCTAAACAAATGCAGGGGAATATACAGGAATTTTTAGTTTACAATGCTTAGGGTGACACGTCCAATGGGACTAGGTGGGAGGCTCTGAAGGCCTTTATTAGGGGTCAGACCATTTTGTTTACTTCCCATTGGAAACATGAGGAGGAGAGGGCCCTAAAATCACTACAGATAAAAATTTCAGCATGTGAGATGGCACACAAATCCAAACCCTCTAAAGAGTTATATTATCCAGCATCCTAAATATAAACTTAATGTCTTAAACAGTGCCAAACTGGAGTGTTCAATAATATTGGCTAATGCGGGTGCCTATTTTAATGGAGTCTGGGGGGGGGTAAAATACTTGCTTGGCAGATTAAATGTAGGGAAGCAGAAAAAAGAGTTGGAGGGATAACAGATGAGTAAGGGGCTGTAGTACATGATACAGATGGTATTGGAAAAGCATTTGTAAATTTTTATGAAGAATTATATACATCAGAGTGTCAACCCACTAGTGATGACCTGGCATCTTTTTTCAGAAGGGCCCCTTTGAACAAGCTGGCTGAAGCTGTCTCCAAAAAGTTGAATGTCCCCCTGTCCAGACAAGAAGTGCAGTAGGCAGTAAAGGCCCTGAAGGGAGGAAAAGCCCCTGGCCCAGATGGTATCCCCATAGATTTCTTTAAAATGTGTTCCCCTTTATTAATAGAGCCTCTGTATTATATGCAGGAGGAAGGCTTGTCTTGGGGAGTTTTGCACCCCCTCCACACGGTCCGTAGTGATTACCATCTTACCTAAACCTGGGAAAGATCTAAGTGTGCCTCCTACTGGCCCATCTCCTTATTAACATCAGATTATAATATGCTGGCTAAAGTGATGGCCACTCGGCCAGAACCAGTTATACCACTGCTGATACACCAGCACCAAACAGGGTTTGTAAAGGGGCATCAAGGGAAGCACAACATTAGAAGAACCCTTAATATACTATACAGATGGGGTGGATGGAAAATACACATGGAGCAGCTATTGTTGTGCTAGATGCAGAAAAGGCATTCGACTTTGTGGAGTGGGGCTACCTGTTTGAGACTTTGGGGAGGGTGGGTCTGGGCTCAACCTTTTGTCAGTGGGTACGCACTTTATATACCAACCCTCAAGCTCAAGTGGTGGTCAATGGCTGTCTATCAAATCCATTCATCCTGGAGCAAGGTATGTGGCAGGGGTATCCCTTGTCCCCTCTCCTATATGTCCTTTCACTGGAACCTCTGGCTGCAGTCCTACGGGCACAGTCGGACATTGCTGGATTTGTGGGCGGTGGCTCAGAGCATAAGATATCCATGTACACAGATGACCAATTACTATACTTACAGAACCCAGCATGGGATCTCCCTGCAGTGCACAAATGTATGAGGAAATCTAGTGTATTGTCCAGTCACAAAGTTAACTGGACAAAGAGTGAGCTGCTCCATATAGGTATCTGTAACAGAGCTCAGTTAATTGCTAACCTAGGAGGATTACAATTGGTTGCACAGATAAAATTCTTGGGAATTCAGATTGTGGCCACAATTGGTTGTCTCTATGCCCTTAATTATAAACCTTTAATGACTAAGCTTCTGGATGACTGCGAGCATTGGACTGCCCTTCCTGTCTCATTGATGGGTAGAGCTGGCATCACAAAAATAACTATTCTCCCACGTTGTTTATATTTATACTAGTCACTGCCTATTAGAGTGCCACAGAGTCATTTTAGATGTATCTACACAATGTTGCACAAATTTATTTGGAGGGGTGGTAGTGCAAGAATCCATAGAGCGTTGCTCCTGCAGGCACCTAAAAGGGGTGGTGTGGGACTACCAGACTTCAGAGCTTATTACTGGGCTGCCCAGCTGGCATTTATACTGCTGGATCCTGGAAGGGATAGCCTCACCTGGATGAAGCTGGATGAGGAGTTGCTGGTGGGTAATTTTAAAAACGATCTACTGAGTGGTAGTCTAGCCTCATAAAGTGAACAACAGGTACCCAACCCATTCACCAACAATGCCATAGGGATATGGCTGTGTGTCCATCGACATATCGAATGGAAGGGGGCTAACTCCCCATATGTAAGCTTGATTTGGGCAGTGAAGCAAAGGGGATCATGCTCCCTGCAACTTATACAGAGGTTAAGACAGTGGTGGAATTTGGACCAGTCTAATATAGCTCAGATTTTCGAGGAAGGGCTGATCATTAGTTTCCAAGCTTTGTGTGCACCATGGGGCATTCACCCGGGAGATTTTTTTGTGTACCTTCATGTTCGACAGCTGCTCAGACCTCCCTGTCTACAGCGGAAGGTTGGGTTTCACCCTCACCTTTCGAGGAGGAGATTTACAGGCTGCAGCCAGGTTGTAGACCACTTTCTGTCTTTTATCGTACTATTGTGTGAGGAAATGGGGAAAGCTCTGAAGTGAGTAGACAGCGGTGTTCGAAGGACCTCTCTGTACACATTGACTCCTATACCTGGAAATTAGCATGCTGTCATTATGTACAATGCTTGTACAGTAATATGCTCAGGCAGATACAATTTTACTTCTTACATCATGCTTACGTTACACCAGCTAGGCTGCATGATATAGACAGTACTAAGTCTGAGCTGCGTCCCAAATGTAACATTGAAATTGGAGATTTTCTCCATATGGCCTTGACCTGTACAAACGTCATCCCATTTTGCATAGTATCCACAGAATTATTTCACAGGTCCTGAGTTATACTCCCTCAAAGTCCCCTCTGGAGCTCCTTTTGGGAGCTGACCCAAAACATCCTAGTAGGTCTATGAATAACCTATTATGGGATATTGCACTAATAAACTCCAGAAGGACCGTGGCCCAACTTTGGATGTGCGTGACTCCTCCCACTGTGTGCAGGTAGTCCAATAACCTGCTCTGCTGTATGGCCCTTGAGAGAGCACAGATGGGTGCCTTATGTCTAGTCAATAGGTTTCGTGAAGTATGGGGACCCTTGGTCAAAGCGATGGAGAAGGGTTGGTATCCTATATAGTCTCCTGCACAGTAACAAGTTGGTCGTTATATATTAATTTTCCTAGAGTCACTTGGAGCTATATTGTTCCTCTGTGTTTCCAATTGTGACACTGTACTTTCTCACAAATGGAGATGCTCCTGTTTATTATTTTGTTGTTCTCGTTTTTTTTATATCAACACACGACTCAAATAATATGTTTTTTATGATATAACTTAAAGTGTGATCTATTGTGGCTGTAAGGAAATTTTAAACAGTGGCTTTTTGTCTTATCTGTTAATATACTCAACATGGAACATTAATTTTGGTATTTAGTGATGCTGCAACCTTAAAAACAAATGATGCCTTTATGTTCTTCTTTTTTTATTATGAATATGTATGCCACTATGTTGTATTTGATTGTACCCCCTGAACCACACAATAAACTATTTTGAAAAAAAAAAAAAAGAAAAGCACAGGTCCTAAAACCTATCATCCTTCTTACCTCTGATTTGGCACCGTTAATGACTACCCTTTGTGTCCTATCATGAAGCCAGTTTCCCTCTTAGCATTTAATCACATCTCCAACCCCTATATCTCCCAACTTCGTAACCAGTCTCCTATGATGCACCAAATCGAAATCCTTACCGAAGTCCAAATATAATACATCCAGCAACATGCCCTTATCTGGGTCTTGTGAAACATCATTGAAGTATTCAATATTGTTAGTCTGACATGACCTACTTTATACATAGCCATATTGCTTATTATCCTGGATTCCCTATAACTCCAGGAAATCCACATATAGGATAGTGTATGGTAGCCCATACACAACAATGCTATTCTTACACTGAGTGGTTACTGACATCAAGGACCTCAAAAGAAAAGCTCGAGAGGTCCCTCCGATGTCATGGTAACCATGAGGTGTGAGAAGAGTGATGTTGTGTATTTGGGTCACCATACACTATTCTATATAATGTATGGTCTCCAAAAAAACAAAATTGCTAACTTGTTTTCAAGCATCAGCCTTTTCTGTCCACAACCCACACTTCTTGGCCATTCACCTGTCTGCCAGCTTGTACATACAATGCTTCAACCACCACTAGTCCTATCAACAGTGCTGATGGGGTCGCTTACATTGTGACATTCATACTAACACAGAATTAAAAATTTGTTCTGCATTAATATGACTGTCACTACTGCTGCAGAATGACTTTTTACAGTGTATGGCTCTCCATACACAATCATATTTGATCGTACACTATAAGCCTTTTCTTTATGATAGTCTCCAGGAGGTTATACAGTATGGATGTCAGACTCTCTTTCCTGTAGTTGCTTGGGTCCTCCCTTTCGTCATTCTTATGAAGTGGTATGACATCCACTACACTTCAATCCTCTGGGATCATGCCTGTGTCCAAGGGTATGCCCCCCTTACGGTGACAACAACACAGCGAACTACGATCTTGTCGGCAAAATCGACACTTTGCCGACAGGTCGCTGTGTTAGTGTGCCTGAGACAGGGGCACACTGTCTCCCAGTCCTTCACCCCCTTCCCAAAGTAACTCTGACTGGAGTTAGGAATCCTTAAGTTGAGGGTGGGGCAGAGCCCCCGCAGGGGTTGGGGGCAAAACTCCTCGATAAAAAAAAAAAAGGACCAGGAGACTGAAAGGAATCATGACGACTTCAACTTGCGGTCGACATGATTCCTGTCGCTGAGATGCCGGTTGACATAAAGGATGTAGAACCGGCATGGTAGAGCCATGTCCGAGGAGCAAAATGGCTCCACTAAGACTTGTGCCAGTTCCTTCAACACTCTTGGATGAAGACATCTAGTCTAGGTGAGTATTTAACCTTCAAAAGCAATAAACCTTTGTTAACCCTCTCTTACGAGATAGAACCTTTAGGCTAAACTAGTTTCTCCTTTGAGTGGAAATTACAGTCCAGAAGTGGACCTCCTTTCTGAGCCATAAAAATGGTGCAAACATACTCAATGAGTACCTCAAATGTTTATTCTGTCCCCTTAACCCAAAAGTCTCCTTTACCTAGCATTTCTATGTCCCTTTTCCTTTCCTCTCTTTTCTTTATGTATCTTGAAAAATCCTTGTCATTATTTGTCACATCCACTGCTAGCTTAAGTTCTATGTTTGCCATCACTTTTCTCACAGTTTTATTTGCTCCCTGGCACAGCTGTGGTATATTTCTTTACTGGCCTCTGAATGAGAAGCCTTATGCTCCATAAATACTGCCTCCTTGGCATTGTTAGATATCCAAATCGGTCAATTCTTTTTCTTCCCCAACCTGTCTAAGGCACCCTTTGGTAACCTCAGTGATTCTTCTCTTGATATATTCCATTTTCTCCTCAACATGTACATACTAGTGCTGTGTGGAATTTTCAAATTCCAGCAGAACTAAATTTTGTGGACTTTTCAAAATTCCACTGGAAACGGAATGGTGGAATTCTATGGTAGAAAAATGCAGAATGAGTTTTTCTGCAACATTTTTTCTAAGTTCATTGTCCTTCTTTCTGAAGTCCACTTTGCAAAAGTCTAAAACCAATGGTTTTGTATTATGTCTTTGCACCCTTAATGCTAACTTGAACCAAACTGTATAATGATCACTTGTACTGAGCGGTTCCTCCACTGATACTTTACTTACATTATTACCATTCGTCAGGACTAGATCTAAAGTGCTTCATATCCTTGTATGATCATCCACATGTTGGGCCAGGAAACAATCCTGAAATAACTCCAGTATTTTTAGGTTCCTCGTACTACATGCTACTGGAATACACCAGTCCACATCTGGTAAATTGAAGTGACCCACCAGTACAAGTTCACCGCCCCCCTTTGTAGCTTTCTTGATTTCCAATTACAGTTCATCATCCAATGTCTCAGTTTGGGTAGATGGAAGCCTCCAATCTTCTAGGAACAGTTGAACCCATAAGGTTTCTGCTCCCTCCCATCTACCTGATTCTTTGTTTTCTGTAACCATGGTACCCTCAGTAACATATCATGCAACCCCTCTTCCATCTCTTTCACCCTATCTTTTCTGAATAAGACATAACCTGGGACAGTTAAATCCCAGTCATTGTGCTGTCATATATACAAGGAAGTAGTAACTGAGTTTGCATGGAGGAAGAGGAATGTTTGTTGGGCACAGCTACGGTGGTACTTAGATGGAATAAAATTAAGCTCAGTAAAAATTTTCTGTAGTTCATGGAACTTTGGGAAGCCAATTTTTCAGGGTCAATCAAACTGGCAGGAAGGTAGGCAGGCAGCCTAACAGGCCAATAGGTAGACATTGTGGTGCATGCTGGCAGTACACACACACACAATACAAACCACAACTGGCAAGTTAGTACACTAGAACTGGAAAACAGGCAGTCATTAGTGAAGTATGTGTATGGTGCATGATTGCTGTACACACAGTATATTGAACTACACAGTAACACTGGTTGAGGTATAACAGACAGTACAGTAAAACATTTGTGTGTCAATATGCAATTATTAAACAGGGAGCATAGTGGATGAGAAATGTGATGATGGAGTTGGGGAATGGTTTACCCACTTTAGGGCAACAACAAATGCGGTGAGGGAAAGCCGGGCGCAGTCAAAGGACCACAAGTAGTGACAGCGCCAGGCAACTGTGCCACAGACACAGAGTGCACAACTGATTTATAATGGGATTACGGTGTTGTAATGCATAATTACATAGAAACATTGAATTTGATGGCAGATAAGAACCACTTCAATCAATCAATCAATCAATCAATATCTTTATTTATCCAGGTGAACATCGTTGAGCAAGCTCATTTATAAGATGGACCTGGTTAAATCCGAGCCAGTTGTAAAGTACACACAGACATATTTTAGAATGTGAATAAATAATTTAAATAGTAATGCAAGTCAATACACAAAACAACATTCATAACGGCTTATTGGAATCTTCAGTAGGATACAGTGAACAGCAACAAATAGTAGAAGCTGGCGCAAACCACAAAGATTCAGAAATGGATATTATCACAGGAAATTCTCTAAAATCACACTCAAGTCTTGGGGATATCTATCACAACAGTCAGATAAAGTAGGTGATTACAGCTTTTTTGACAAATTTCACAAAAAGGAATAAAAACAGGCATAGTTAGGTTTAGAAGGAACAACAAATCAGACTACAGGGCCCAATCATAGGCCAAATCCAGAGAGCACTCATATTCCGATTGGAGGGCAGCTTTGCCGTACCTTACTAGTGGCGGGTCTGGGCATAGGTACTGAGGCGACAGCTGGGGCAGCGCCGACCGCCCAGAGTCCATATTTTCCAAATCTGTGGTACTAGGGCCCATAAGGAGGCTTAAACTCAGCAAGGAAAAAAAACAGAAGGGGTCCAGTGGAGAGGCTGTCCGTGTTCAAGGGACCATCGGACCACTGGGAAGGTCGCACAGCAGGATAAGTGATGAATATACTTTGGCGCCTATGGTCAAGCTCAGATTAAGACTTCAGAAAGGAGTGTAATCACACAGATTTCCAACACTTGCACTCTGAGCAGAAAAAAAAGGATCCTAATGGTTAGGTAGATAAGTGATTAATAATAATAATAATAATAATAATAACTTTATTTAATATGGCACCTTTCAAAATATCAAGACATTTCACAGATACATACAGCTTTTCTGGCAGGGTTCAGCAAAGGCATCAGATTTTAGCAAGAATTAGAAGGATCACAGAAGTAAACTGTAGAAGCCAATCGGAAGCAAGGGCCGAAGAGCACTCGCAATCCGATTGGTTAGCGGCTTTAGCGATGCTTAGCTAAAGGAGAGTCTGGGTGTGTGGTCTCAGACAACGGCTTGTGAAGATGCCGGACCACCTGGGAACTAGGAATTCTACACCTAAAGTGCAGTTACCCCCTATAGGACTTGTCTTTGTCCGGGAAGAGGGTACAGAGACCGGAGAGTAGTAAATACATTTAGGGCCAATAATAAATTCACAGAACAAGAATTGTCATGGAGTACAGTCATTCATGGCTATAGCTAGACTCGGGGAGCAAGCTAACTGCGGTCAGCGATTAGGAACCGGGGAAACAGTTGCATGGCTCATACACATATCGAGCATATAAGGACTTAAAGTCATTAATGCTTCAGAGGCAGCTTAATTTCAGTAATTTTTGCATTTTGTTCCACAAGGATGGCAACATAAAGCTAATGGCCATTTTACCATAGTGTGTGGAAGCCTTAGGGATGCATAGTGAGATACAGGAAGCGCTTCTTAAAGCCATATGGTCCCAGCTCACTTAGAAGAAGACATTCTGTTATATTGCGGAAGCCTTTTCGTGATGTCTCTGTAGGTCCAAAAGACTGTGCTTCTATCACACCTGAACATGAGCGAGGACCATCCTACAGCTTTGTACAATAAGCAGCGATGGGTGGAGATAGGGAGACTGGTAATAAACCTGATGGCCCTGTGATAAAGCATATCCAACTTGACAAGTGAAGCTTTGGGATAATGACTATATAAGAAATCTGCATAGTTGATTAGGGAAAGAAAAGTAGTTTGGACCAGGTGCAGTTTGGCATCATGAATGAGGAACTGGCTAATTCTACAGAATAGTCCCAGCCTCTGCCTTAGCTTCTTTACAAGGTCTTCAACATGCCTGGAAAATGAGAGGTTTTGGTCTAACCACACTCCTAAGTATTTAAATTTTGTGATAAACTCCAATTTCTCTCCCAGAATTGTGTGGTAATCTGAGGTAGTACTCCAGAGCTGGCCGGGTTTATCACATGGCTATAGGGTGAGAACAGCATTGCCTTTATCTTTTTTGCATTTAACAGTAGTTTTTTGTGAAGGAGCTGGGTCTGAAGCAGGTTAAATTCTTCCTGTAGGTCTGCACAGGCAGCTTCGGCAGTTGATTGACTTATATATACTACTGTGTCGTCAGCGAACAGGTATATTTTCGCCTTGTTGATACACTCATCAATATTGTTGACATAGATAGCAAAAAGCAGAGGACCAAGTATGGATCCTTGTGGCACTCCCCTCAGAAGAGGTTTGAGTGGGGATAACTCCTCCTCAACTTTGATTTGTTGCTGATGTCCTACCAGGTACTCAGTAAACCAGAGCAAGGATACTGAGTCGAGGCCTATGCTCTTCAGAGAGAAGAGTAGCAGGCTATGATCCATGGTATCAAAAGCCTTGCTAAGGTCTAGCAATACAGCACAGACAAAGTTTCTGCTGTCTAGTTCATTGTACCAGTCATTTGTTACTTTAGCAAGGGCCAAAATAGTGCTATATTTAGTCCTAAAGCCCGATTGCATAGGGTTTAGTAAATTATTGGCTTCGAGATAGGCCCTAAGTTGGTTGCTGACAACCTTTTCCAGGAGTTTCGGCAAAATTGGAAGTGGAGAAATTGGTCTATAGTTATTGAGGTCACAGGTATCCCCTGATTTAAACAATGGGATGACATGGGCAGTTTTCCATATTGGAGGAAGGGACCCTTGAGACAGTGATAAATTAAATAGATGGGGGATAGGAACAGCAAGGACGTGGTGAGCGATTTTAATGAAGTAAGGATCCAATGAGTCAGCACCAGCACTTTTCTTAACATCCAACTGAAGCATAAGATCTTCAACCTCTTTCAATAATACCAGTTGGAATGAGAAGCCGGGTATCGGGGTAGTAGAGTCTGAGCAAGGGACACTTAATTGGGAGTGGACCAAGACTGCAGAGGAATTGTCAAAAGCTAGACCAGCTATGGCAAAATGATTGTTGAATGCATCTAAGATACCCTGTTTATCACAAATAGTTTTTCCCTAGGATGTGATTTTTGGTGGCAAGGAATTACCTTGAGTATGACTGGACATATCCTTGCTTGTCCTCCAGAATTTAGAGGAGCACTTTGCTGCAGAGTCCAGCTCACTAAGATAGAATGCTGCCTCAGCATCTCTGACCATTTTTGTACATGCATTACGTGCCTTTCTAAACTGACACCAGTCTGAGTCCAGCTTAGTCTGGTGCACCTTTTTCCCAGAGCTTATCCCTACCTAACAAGGCAGCTTTCAGCTCAGCAGTGAACCAGTGACAAGTTTTGTTTTTTTACTCCGATTTTTACCATCGGGGAATACATATCTAGGGTTCCTACCAGTATTTCATGAAAGATATCATAGTCCGAGTTGACTGTAGTGGCTAGGAAGAAGTCTTGCCAACGTGGCAAGTGTTCCAATTCATGTGCAGAGGCAGCCACATCGGAGTTACAACGTTTCCTTTTTGTAATGAATTTAGCTGTAGGTCCTGTATGATGTAACGACCTGACCACAGCAATGAAACAATGGTCACTGACTTCAGTAAAGAAGGTTCCAGCGTGCGAGAAAAGATGTTGCTTATCAACTAGTATAACATCTAACAATGTACTGTTACTCAGGTTCTTTTTATTAGGACGCTAGGTTCTTGAATTAGTTGCACTAACCCATGGAAATCACAGAAGGTGTTTAGAGGTGAAGCAGTCTTGGAGAGCCAGTCAAAATTAAGGTCCCCTAGGACAGTGGTTCTCAAATGGTGAGGCTAGCCTCCCAAGGGAGGCCCCAAATTGTTCGAGGGGAGGCCCAGTCAAGTCTGTGAATGTACCGTTTTTAAATTTTAAGTTTTGACTGTTTTGTGTGAAAGGATAAAACTAATTAAATATGGATAATTGCAGGTGAATTACTTTACTTATGCACAAATATGTGATCAGAAAGTCTCCATTGAGCCAAAGCGTGTTTATAGGTGTGTATTTATATGTAAATTAATGCCTGGGGAAGGCATGATGAGTCAAGGCTTGTTTCTACAATAGCTATTTATATGCAAATGAGTGACTTGGAAAGGCACACTGCATCATGGCTCATTTCTATAGTAGGTATTTATATGTAAATTAGTGACTGGGAAAGGCACAGAGATCCAATGCATATTTTCAGGTATCACCTGATGTAAGGGTATAGGAAGTTGCTTAACAACAGGGTAAGAGAGGGAGAGATGAAGTGGTTAGGTTTGGTTGTTCCAGATAGAGAGGAAACAGTGTAACAAGGGCTAAAGAGTCAGAAAAAAGGAGTGACAAGTAAAACCTGGGGTGTCAGGTCAGGGGTGGAGAGCAGTAAGTCGAATAAAAAGAGAATACACTCAGTCAACTTTATTAGTTTCATTTTATTCCTGATGTACTGTGCAAAGTAGGATTTTTTTTTTCTGTGGGGAGGCCCAAGATTTTTTTCCAAATTTGAGGGAGGCTTGAAATCTTTTTCATGGCTTGGAGGAGGCTCACTATCACAAAGTGTGAGAACTGACTAGGATAATTGTTTTAAGATTCTCTTTCTGAATGACAGAACCAAGATGTGATATGAGTAGTGTTCCAGCAGATGGGGGTCTGTAGCAACCAATCATTCTGATGGCCAAGGAAGTGGATAATTTATTCGATAGTGTCAAATTCAAAATCAGTCTTAACAGAGGTTGAATACATGCAGGACATTGTAAACCTTTCCTTGACGTATATTGCCATTCCACCTCCCCTAGTAGGCCTATTTGTTCTAAATAATTGGTAGGAGGGGATGCTAATCTCTCAGTCCTGGGAGGGTGACCTTAGCCAAGATTCAGAGATTACCAGGACATCTGGCTGAGTATGGCTGGTCCACGTCTGTATCATTGTAAACTTTTTTAGGAGGCTACAAACATTGACATGCCAGAAACTCATACCTTTAAGAGAAGCAGTATCCGAAGGAGAAGAAAGGGTAGAGATGGGACCAGAGCTTAACTCGATGTTGCCCAAGCATATCAGTAACAGAAGTAGCAGCTTTGTTAAGGCATCAATAGTCAGTTTGAGAATCCTGGCCCTGGTACGCCTATGAATCTTGGCAGGCTGGGTATGCCAAACACCACCCCTTAGGGTGTACCACCCTAGGGCTAGGTGAATCAATACCCTGACCAAAAAGTGCAGGGGGTGACTAACACTATAAAGAACAGTAGAAATAACTTGAGAAGGCAGCTCGATAAGGGTGCCATCACGATGGGCACCCTGGTTATAATCAGACAGTAGTACTACCTGAAAGGCACATAAGTAACTATAGGGCAAGTCTATGTCCAGAAAACAAATCATTAAGGGGTCAAATTCTGCTTGAGCAGGCTTCTGAGGGTAGAATGCCACCTGAGCACAGCAGAGGATAATCAGTAGGGATAGTAGCAAGGAGTCCCTCGTAAAGATGCTATCCGGGCCACCCATACTCAAAATGTAGTAGGAGCTAGTGTTAAATACAGTTTAGAGACATGGGAATACAATTAAAGTGTAAGCTCCCCTAGGAAGTCAAGGTCCAAGAACAGAGGAGGGGAAACATACACATCAAAAAATATAGGAGGCACAGAGTGTAGAGGAAGCATTTGTGGTCACCACAAGTGAAAGTGTCAAAGAGGCACCTGTATTAGCGGACGGCTGCCTCAGAGGGCATTCCTATCGTGCAATATGGAAGGTTGGACTGGCAGACAAGTGCCTTCGAGGGCATACTTTTGGAAGGGGGCAGGATAACAGCATATTTAATAAGTGGAGGGGAAGGGGGATGGGAGGATGGGCGAGAAATTAGCAGCTTTTGCTGTATTTTGTAAGATGAGAGTTCAAGTTTGGGGTCTCGGGCGGCGCCTGTGGAAGCGCCGACCGCCCAGTGTCTGAGAATCCCACCCCTGTGGGGCAGGGAGCCCCTGGAGAGCTTGTCCTCGGCCGGGGAGAGAGGGAAAAGGAGAAGTTTAAATGCTGGCCATGGACAAAGGACCATCTGCACCAGCAGGAGAGCCAAATCAGCAGGACAAAGGGATGTGTATTCCCTTGGCGCCTAAAGTCTGGCGCACACACAAAATTTCAAAGAGGAGCGTAATCACATGAATTTCTTTATCCTTAACACTCTAAACAGTAAAAAATATTGCTCTAAACAGTCAGACAAAAAGTAAATACAGCTTTTTTGAGCAAAGTTCAGTGGGAAATTTAAAGTTTTGATAACTTTCAGAAGAAATACAGGAGCAGACTGCAGGAGCCAATCGTAAGCCAGAGCCAAAGAGTGCTCGCATTCCAGTGGGTTAGCGGCTTTTGCTGTACCTTGTAAGAGGACAGTCCGGGCTTGGGGTCTTGGGCAGTGGCTGTGGAAGTGCCGACCACCCAGTGTCTGAGAATCCCGTGCCTGTGGGGCAGGGAGCCCCTGGAGAGCTTATCCTCGGTTTGTAAGAGGAGAGTCCAGGCTTTGGGTCTCGGGCAGCGGCAGTGGAAGCACCGACCACTCAGTGTTTGAGAATCCCGCACCTGTGGGTCAGGGAGCCCCTGGAGAGCTTGTCCTTGGCTTGTAAGAGGAGAGTCCGTGCTTGGGGTTTCAGGTGGCGGCTGTGGAAGCGCCAACCGCCCAGTGTCTGAGAATCCCATGCCTGTGAGGCAGGGAGCCCACCTAGTCTGCCCACTTTCCCTACCTACTGTAGTACCCCAGACCCTACTTGATATCCAGTTAACCCTCCCTTTCTGAACCACTAAGGCTCCCTTATGCCTGCCCCACACATTTCTAAATCCCATTATATCTTTTGCCTCCACCACCTCCACTGGGAGGCTGTTCCAGGCATCCATCACTCTTTTTGTGAAGAAGTACTTCCTCACATCTCCCCTGATTCTACTCCCCTCCAGCTTCATGGCATGATCCCTTGCTCTTGAGCATCTTTTCTTCTGAAAAATGCTTCTGTCTTGTACCTGATTTATACCAGTGAAGTATCTGAAAGTCTCAGTCATATCCCCCCTCTCCCTCCTATCCTCCAGGGTGTACACATTGAGGTCTTTTAATCTCTCGCCATAGGGTTTTTGGTGCAGTCCCTGCACCATTTTGGTTGCCCTCCTCTGGACCGCTTGTACTCTGTCCATGTCCTTTCAGAGATGTGGTCTCCAGCACTGGACACAGTACTCCAGATGAGGCCTCAGTAATGATCTATACAGCGGCATCACCACCTCCCTCTTTCTGCTGGTGATGCCCCTCCCTATGCACCCTAGCATCCCACTGGCTCTCCCCACTGCCTTGTCACACTGTTTGCCCACCTTTAGGTCATCAGATATAATTACCATTAGGTCTCTTTCCTGTTTGGTGGTCACCTGTACCACTCCTGCCATCTTGCACTTCACCCTTGGGTTTTTGTGTCCTAAGTGTATGATTTAGCACTTCTTCATATTAAAACTTAGTTGCCACACTCTTTGACCACTCCTCAAGCTTTCTTATATCCCTATTCATTTTTTCCATACACACTCCCCCGTAGTGTTTACTCAATTGTAGATCTTTCTGTCATCTGCAAAAAGGCATACCTTCCCTTCCAGCACCTGTGCAATGTCACTAATAAAGACATTAAAGAGGACTGGTCCCAGTACTGATCCTTGTGGCACCCCGATGGCCACCCTCCCTTCCTCAGAGTGAACTCCATTCACGACCACCCTCCTCTGTCACCTATCCCCCAACCACTTTTTACCCCATTTACCACCCTTGGGGCCACTCCCAGGCTGCCTAGCTTGTTATTAAGTCTCCTATGTGGAATGGTGCAGGTGGCCTTACTGAAATCTAGGTAGACTACATCCACCGCGCTACCCTGATCTAATTCACTGGTCACCCTGTCAAAGAAATCTATCAGATTTGTTTGACATGGCCAGTGGCCTCCCTGCTGTAAATCCATGCTGCCTCAGATCCTGTAGGCTGCTGGATTCAAGATATTCCACAAACTTTTCCTTCAGTAGTGATTCCATTCATTTTCCCACCACCGAAGTCAAGCTGACTGGCCTGTAATTGCCAGCCTCCTCTCTACTACCACTTTTGTGAAGTGGGACTATATCTTCCCTCTTCCTCCAGTCCTTTGGAACCTATCCCGTCTCCAGTGAGTGGTTGAACAGGACTGTCAGAAGTGCAATCAGCACCTCCCTAAGCTCCTTTGACATCCTTGGATGTACCCCATTTGGCCCCATTGCCTTGTCCACTTTTAGATTTACGAGTTTTTTCAGTACTCTCTCTTCTGTAAATGGACTAGTGTCCACCTCCCTCCCTTCCTGCAATTCTCCTAACACTTAACTGTGGTCCCTTGCCTTCCTCTTCTTCTGTGAATATTGAACTAAAGTATTTGTTCCGGATGTCCGCTTTCTGATCCCCCTCCTCACACTCCCCTCATTCCCCCCATAACTTTACAATCCCTCTCCTGATCTTTCTCCTTTAGCTTACATACCTGAAAGATGTTGTCTCCCCTTTTTACTGCCTGGGCTATTTTCTCCTCTGTTTGTGCCTTTGCGCTCCTGAGTGCTTTCCCTGCCTCCCTCTACTTCTCCTGATACACCTCCCTATCCTTCTCACTCTGTGTCTCCTTATACTTCCTGATTGCCAGCTTTTTTGCCCTCACCATCTCAGCCATCTCTTTTGAGAACCAAAGCAGTCTCTTTTTCCTCTTGCTTTTGTGTATTTGACTGACGCAGAGGTTTGTTGCTTTCCTTATGACCCCTTTTAGTTTTGCCCACTGTTGCTCCACTCCTCCCCAAGTCCTCCCCACCTGCCAGGGCATCCCTCAGGCATTCCCCCATCTTTGTAAAGTTGGCCTCCCTTAAGTCCAGGATCCTCGCCTTAGTGTGGTTCAATTCTGCCACTGTGCTAATATTGAACCACACTGTATGGTGATCACTGCTCCCCAGTTGGCCACCCACCATGACATCTGCAACTCTGTTGGTGAGTACAAGGTTCAATATTTCCTCCTCATGAGTGGGCTCTCTTACGAGTTGGCTGAAGAACGGCCACTGCAGGGAGTACAGAATGTCCCTGCTCCTAGCTGAAGCTGCAGCTGGGATGCTCTAATCTATATTGACCAGATGGAAGTCCCCTGCCAGCAGCACCTCCACTTAATTTGCCATATTTTGGATGGCTTCCACCAGAACCTTATCCATCTCCTCCCCCTGTGCTGGAGGTCTGTAGATCACTCCTATGCAAATAGCAGCTCCACTCCCTGTCTCTAGGGTGACCCACAGTGCCTCTGCCCTTCCCTGAATTCCCTGTGTCTCTGTTGCTTTAATGCTATCCCTCACATAAAGAGCTACTCCTCCCTCTTTTTTACCCACCCTGTCCCTCCTGAACAGAGTATAGCCTAGTATGGCTATATCCCAGTCATTGTTCTCATTGCACCATGACTGTAATGGTGACAATGTCTAGATCAGCCTCTGCTATGATGGCCACTAAGTCTGTGATTTTATTTCCTAGACTTTGAGCATTTCATGGCCTTCCAAATTCTGCCACTACCTTCTCTGTCAGACCCACTATTTCTCTTTTGCCTACTCTCTTTTTTTCCCCTGTGCCTTCATTCCCATCTCTCTTCATTTCTACTATTTTGTTTTTCTTTTTGCTGGTTACTGTTTTGTATTTCCATCCCATAGGGATTCTCTACTGACTATTGCAGCCCGTGGGACAGTTAATTGCTCCCTTCTTCCTTCCACCAACCCCCTTGGCTAGTTTAAATGCTCACCAATTTAGCATGTAAACCATTTGCTGCGGATTGTGGTTCCTCTCCAGGATGGATGCAGGCCATCTCCTCTATATAGGCCCTTATAACTCCAGGTGGGACCTCAATCCCCAATGAAGCTGAACCCCTCTTCTCTGCACCATTCCTTCAACCATGCATTGAAGCTCCTGGTATGGAGAATCGTCTCCTCCCCCCATGATAAACAGGCAACATCTTAGAGAAGGCCACTGAGCATGCTACCTGCCTAAGACCCCATCTCATCTCCCTGAACTACTCTTGCTTTCTCCTAGCCTTGTCCCTAGCCAGGTCATCTGTCCTTAGGTGAACAATGACATCTAGCTCTCCCTCCCATCCTGTTGCCCCAGCAATTCTCAGGATCTGCTTTCCATCTGTCTGATCCATGGCACCGGATAGGCACTTAACCTCCCCTTCCCTCGCTGTTCCCAAATCTACCCCTCTTACAATGGAGTTCCCCACCAGGATCTGCTTCCTCTTCATCCTCCTTTGGCATCCTCTGTCACCCACTTTGAGGTCTCCATTTTGGAGGACTGCCACATCCTCCCTGGTCACTACTGCAGGTGTCTCCATGGGACAGTCCACCCCCTCCACAGAGCTGCGTAGGAGTTGTGTAGTGGTACCATCTGAGGGACGTATCTCTGAGAAACAACCCTTGCCCTTCCTGAGCCTACTGTAGTCCAGCCACCCCATTCCTTGGCAACCTTTGGGGCAGCAGTGGCAGACTTAGTGGTTCCTGGGTGGAGGAGGAGGCCCGCAAATCCAAGCCAATTCAGCCTGGAGATGAGCAATGTCCCTCCCTCATCCCAGAGAGGTTCATGCAGATGGGGTAGCACTGCAGTCTCCAGAAAGTCTCTCAGCAAACAGCCATCCCACAGCCACTGCTCTGCACCACTCCCAGCATATTTATTAACATTTCTTTTTAGCCTGGCATATAATGATTTTTAATGCCGTTGTTATATATTTTATTTTTGTTATTATGATTTTGATAAATTGTTTTATTATTTTATTTTAATGAATTTGTACAGTGCCTTGGTTTTGGAAAGGCGCTTTTATAAATAAAGTTTAATTTGATTTGATTATCTGCCCTGCTTGTTTCTGTTTTGCTTACTTTAACGGTTTTTACCCCATCCTGGATAGAGTGTTTCACCTGATCTCAAGCTTTTACTTACTCTAGCAAGCTTTTGCTTTCTGTAGCCCTGCTTGTACCCCTACCCTAAATAAGTGTTTCACCTATACCCAATCTTTTGCTTACTCTAAACCCTTTCTGTTACCCCTACCCTAGACAGGTGTTTTACCTAAACCCAATCTTTTGCTTACTCTAACCCCCCCCTTTTTTTCCTCCCTCCCCTGGATAGGGTGTTTCACCTATCTCCATATTTTAGCATGTCCCTCCCACGCATTACTCCTTTGGTTTGTGTGAGCTATGAGCTAAGCAGGACTTTTACCTCAGTTGATCGGTAGACTTCCTGGTTACCCCTGTCTCCCTTCTTAGTAGCAGAGTGTCCAGCCGCTGCCTGACTCATTGGGCTGACTCTGGTGGGCAGACTCCACTGTCCATGTCACATGGGTTCTTAGTGTGTGGGGGGGCACAGCAGGGGGGGCCCACTTGGTGTTGTTGTCCCTAAGAGTGTGCCTGCCCTACTTCCTAGTTCTCAAGCAGCACCCAGGATTGGCTGCCTGGCAAGGAGGGGGCACTGTCTTCTTCCTGCTTGGCTCTGCTTTTGGAGCCTCCTGTAGCTCTCATGCTCTGCTGCTCAAGTGTCCCTGGTGACCTGGGACACTTGTCTGCTGTGGGGAAACTCTGGCCTGGACTGTCCTGGGCTGGGAGAGGTTGCGATCCTCTCACCAGCCCTCAACAATGAAGATTGGTCTGCTGGCCACTTTGGGGGCTCTTAATGCCACTACCCTACTTCTTAGTTCCCAGGCAGTACCCAGGATTGGCTGCCGTGTGAGGAGGGAGTGGAGCGGTCTTCTTCCTGACTGGCTCTGCTTTAGGAGCCTCCTGTAGCTTTCTTGCTCCGGTGTTCAAGTGTTGCCAGTAATCTGGAATTTTTGTCTGCTGCGGGAAAACTCTGTCCTGAGCTGTCCTGGGCTGTGAGAGTTTGCAATCCTCTCACCACGCTCACAGCAATGAAGATAAATTACAACTGGGCAATTGTAACATTTTCTTAGGAACCGGTAATCAGTGCATCAAAAATGCTCACAAGTAATTATAAAGTTGTAAATGTGATTGAGTGATCTTCTTCTTCAATCCAGTGAACTTTTTGATCAGGTATTAGTAATGGAACGTAAATTTCCAGCTCAGTGTCATTCCCATTGTCACCAGCTTCAGCTAAATCACTATCATCATGCTCTCTTTACAAATCAGTATTAACATAGTAACATAATAAAATTAAAGGAGATCTGTCTTTAACTTGCTAGCCAGTGTTTTATAGAAGCTGTGTTTCAAATACTGGTTTGTATTCTGAAACTATTTCATCATCTGTATGATGTAGGTTATGTAACATTTAAGCCCTTCCATTGTTGTTACAATGAATCCATGTTCTACTATAGAACTCAGTGACTGAAAAGGACATAAACTACAACACACAATTATAACATGGTAATTATGGCCAGTGTGTACTGTAAACACAGAAACACCCACTGAGTTAAATAAAAGGTCAGTGAAATTGGAACAACAGAATTGAAACTAATATTTAAAAAGTGCTTCTACAGGAAAACATGAATTGCAGATTCAACAGAGTTCTCCTTTAGGATTAGTAGGAACACAAGATCCATAATATCCATTCTCCCTGCTGCATAAGCAGGAATGAAAAAAGGTGTCACTGTTATGTGGTGAACTGTGTGACACTCCTGTTGCTTCTGCCTCACCACTGACTTGGAATTTTCGGGTAGCATGCAGGCTAAATGTCTGCATTTTACTAGAAGTCAGATTTGCCTTTTTTCTTTTAGGTCAATAAAAACCATTAACATGGATTAGCCTACCTGATACTGTACTGCCTTCTGTCTGGTGAGGAGCATCCTTTCTTGTACTTGCACTAGCTCTCTTTTTCCTGCTAGTAGTAGGATCACCAGCACCACTTGGAATAACACCCTTTTGCACTTTGCTTAGACATGCTATCATCCACCACCTTCTGTCTTCCCCACCTTTGCTGCTGATTAGCTTTTTGGACTGTTTCAAGGACACATCATGGGATAGTACTTGTTCTTATCTTTATCAGACATATTTTAGTACTCCCTAAGGGTTGCCACTGTATCTAGGAAATTACGCTGTTATGTGCAGTATGTGTATCCCTTCATTTTTGGAGTTGCTGTTTGGTCAGTCTCCTCATCTGCCACATGGTTGTGCCCCTCACATGGTACTGTCTAATATGGCTAAAAAGTCCTCTGTCAGGAAGCAGGTGGGGTAAGCAGATTCAGTAGCACAATGAAATGGGACCACAGGTGTTGCCACAAGGCTGGGAGGACCCACTGGGCTTGCGGTGAGGGTTGGTGAGCCTCAGATCAGCTAATGGGTCTGGGTGTCTTCACATGGCACTGATCTCTATGTTTAGGAGTAATCCTATGCTCCTAGTGTTTGTATCCCCAAAGGGGACCAACAGCAATCATAACCTCCATTTGGAGATATGCATTAGGATGCAGGATGGCCATACCTTACAGAGTCCCGTAGCTTTAAAGGCCAGAAACCCAAACCAGAGAGAAAAGCAGAGAAATTGGAAGAGAAAGAGCTCAAATGTTCATCATAGAAGCATTGTGAGAGCCTGGAGTGCCCTGTAGCTGGCAAGAGTGGCATATGAGGAAGGTATGAGTACAAACAGAATGTATGAATCTCTGTGCTGAGAGAACTTTGATCAGAGAGTCACTTAATGGGTTTGAGGCCTGCCAGAGTGACAGGGGTTGGAGTGTCTCAATTGTCTCCAAAGAGATAGACCCATAGATGAGTACCAGAATGGGTGCACTTGGTGCCTTGCAAGTTTTAGACACCTCTGGTTTAGAAAGGGATGAGTTGTGGAAAATTCTTTGGGTCCCCTATTAAAGCACTTCACCACTCTTCCCAATGGAGATGGACAGAGAGGGGAGATATGCCAGATTGTGCACATCACTTATTAAATACTGAATCGCCTGTAGGAAGTTGAGTTTTAAAAGAAGGAAAAAGTAAAGTGTTGGATCTGAATTGACAGAGCCTTGGCATCTGAGAGGTGAGAAACAAAAAGGTAAATAATGTTAACTGTTTAATTTTGCTATGGTCCCTCAGAGGTGCATATGGTAGACATAAAGACATTTTACCTGAGTGCATGTTTCATTATAACACTTCCCCTCTTATCTTGGGTGTTGCAGAAATCCAGATACCGTACATGGTTTTAACATCTGGATAGTAAACCTGGACAGCCCCTTGAATTAAGAGTATGCATGCCTGATGACCCCAGTGACATGGGATGGATAAGGAGACTTTATAAGCTTCTTACTGTGTGGGAATGTTTTTATAATTCAGGTTATAGACATATATATAAATAAACTAGTTACAATTCTTTATTTGAGTCTGATACTGGACTTAGTGGACTTGGAGAAGGAGGCAGATCTGCTGAGATATCAGGCTATCTATCTGATGTAGGATGGGGAGATATTTTAAACAGGACAGTATATCTCAAAGGACTGAGAGAAAAGAAAGCAACTTTCCTTTTGGTAAAAAGCTAATCACTTCCTTCTGTAAGTTAATGTAACAGTTCCATCTGTAAGTGTACGCCTAGTCTGAGCACACTAGGGAAGGGAGCATATTGGACCTAATTCTGACCAGTGGCTATTGTGTGTGGGAGCATTCAGTGGAGAAGCAGTTTAAAATGAGCAACCATTCCACAGTGTGGTTTGATCTCAGACTAAAAGCAGAGAGGTAGGACAATAGGGTGATGGTACTGGACTTCAAAATGCTGACTTCTGGAAGACAGAAAAAGATCTTCAGGCAAGCCTGGCCAGGTACTGGCAGATTAAGGGAGTAGAACAATTTATAAAAGGTGGGATAACCGAGGTAGCTAAGGGATGCCTTAAACAGATTAAAAAGAACAAGGAGAGAAAACAACCATTTGGGTTCACAGGAGGTATAATGGAGGCAGTTACAGTGAAGAGGACTACATTTTGTGAATATAAAAAATCTCAGTTGGAGACCAGCAGGGGGAGTTAACTGAAGTCCACCAAAGAGGCAAGGCAGTAAGAATGGCAAAGGCATCTACAGAACTCTGGATAATGGATGGGTTGAAGACAAACAATATGGAGTTCTTCAGCAGCATAAGGCAGACATGATAAAGAGAAAATGAAAAAGAAAAGCTGAAAAGGGAGGCTCCTGGGTTGAATTGAAGGACCAGAAAGATATAATCCTGAACAAATACTTTTGCTCAGTCTTTATGGTGAAACAGAATGGCTCTGTCCCAGACTGCAGTATACAGGCCAAACAAGAGCTAAAGTGGCCCAAGGGAACTATTTCACAGGAAAGAAATTTAAAGAGGCTGCTGGAGTTAAAAGAGAATAAGCCAACTGGTATGGATGGACTGCACTCCAGATGATAAAGGAAATGGTTTGAGCACTCTCAGAGTCTGTGCTGACCTATTTATCTGTTCTCTGAACTCCCACACAGTGTAGATGGGGGAACAAGGGGAACTACAGGCCTGTAAGTCTGATATACATCCTGGGAAAACTACTGAAGTCCACAGTGAAAGAGCAGCTGGTGGAATTTCTGGAGGCTCAAGGGCTTTAAGACTCAAGGCAGCATGGCTTTGTAAGAAGAAGACGATCTTGTTGGAGAAACATCATTGAATTCTTCAATGAAACTGAACAAGGAAAGGGCCCTCAATGTCTTGTACTTGGACTTCAGTAAGGTTTTTGACTTTGTGCCCCACAATTGGTTGGAGAAGGACTGAAGGACATAGGTGTGGGGGCATATTGACTCAGTGAGTGGGCAACTGACTTGGGGACAGGACTCAGAGGTTGATCATTAATGAGGATAGATCAGGAGTGAGAAGTGTGATGAGCAGTATGCCACAGGGGTCAGTCCTGCATCTGGTGCTTTTCAGTGTGTTCATATGTGACATTGGGAAGGCATACAGTGCAAGATGTCGATGTTTGCTGATGACATCAAAATATGTTGCAGGGAGGGCAATAAGGAAGGCATCTCAGAACTGATGTAAGATCTTGCCAAGTTGGAGAAATAGTCCAGTGCCTGGCAGCTAAGATTTAATGCAAAAAATGTAAGGTCATGCACTTGTGAAGAAAAAACCTTAGGACCGAATACTGGATTGCGGGATGACATTTAGAACACAGAACAGAGGAGAGACCTGGGAGCTGTAATCAGTGATAATCTAACGAACTTGGAACAATGCAATGAGGCACACAGTAAAAAATGGGGGTCATGTTCATGGACCCAATAAAGGCATTTGACTTGATTGACCACAACCCATTAGATATGAAAAATGTAAAACTTTTGGCCTGTCGACCAATGTTTTTTCCTGGTGAAAGGATTATTTATCAGAGTGTTCACAATCTGTAGGAATTTGATCTGTTTTCTCTGTCTCAAATTGCTGATGGGGGGGGTCCCCAGGGGTCCATTCTTGGGCCTCTGATGTTTACCCTTTTTGTTAGTTCCACTCCTAAAATTTGCATTAATTGTGATAGATAGATAGATAGATAGATAGATAGATAGATAGATAGATAGATAGATAGATAGATAGATAGAAACTTTATTTATACAGCTCCCCTTCCCGAGGGCTTGGAGCACTGAACAATTCTTAAAAACAACATCACATTTCCAACAAATTAACAACAACTCCATAAATAACAACTCATTGCAGAGTGTAAGCAACGTTTAAAAATCTATCTGTCATATAAAACATGAATGTCAGCATACTCTAAGACCGTAAACAATCAGATGTCATGTAGGTCACAGGCCTGATTAAATAAAAATGTTTTCAGCCCTTTTTTAAAGGTTTCCACTGAGGGTGCCTCCCTCAAATGAACTGGCAGTGCAGGGTTTTATTTAACTCTAAAAATTGATTAGTGTTTTGCTCATAAAAGTGCTAAGACATTGTAAAAATGCATAGCACCTGCCTCACTGTGTTTAACAAACATAACACTTCTAGAAAACCTATATAAATACTTTCTGAACAGTTAGTATTGCCCCAAGAAAAAAAACTGCTAATCAATTATTTAAAACCCTGCAGTGAGATCCACAGGGCCGGCACAGCAACAGAGAAAGCACAATCCCCAGATTGCCACAACCTAGCACTGGGAACCACCAGGAGGCAACCTTTGGAGGAACGGAGAGCACTGGCCAGGTAATGAGAAATCAGGAGGTCTTGCAGATAGCCTGGTCCCTGTCCAAGTAGGGCTTTGTAGGTCAGTAATCCAACCTTGAAGGCACTTCTCCATCCTATCAGCAGCCGGTGCAGTCCATGGAGGACAGGCGTGACATGTTCAAATCTCAAAGTGCCAGTCAACAACCTGGCCGCTGTGTTCTGAAGCAGATACAGATGGCAGAGATTGCTTCCATATAGCCCAAGATACAGAGCATTGCAGTAATCCAACTTAGACATGACAAAGATATGCACTAGAGTGGCAAGGTCATCAGCTGGTACCAGGGCTTGGATTCAGGCAGTGTTACTCAGATGATAAAAAACACTTTGGACAACAGCCAACACCTGGGTGTCAAGTGTCAGACCATTGTCAAGGAACACACCCAGATCCCTAACCCGAGTAGAGGGAGTCAAGGGGATGCCTCCTAGTATTAAACCAGGGTCATTCCCCAACCCTTCCCCATCCCGCCAAAAGCCAGGATCCACTACCAGTACCTTCATCTTGTTTGCGTTGAGTCCTAGCCAGTTTTGAGCCATCCAGTTCTGGATCTCATCCAGGCAGGTGTTAAACATGGAGGCCACCATCTGGTTTCCAGGTACACAGAACAGGTACAACTGGGTATCATCAGCATAGCAATGAAAACCCAGCCCATACCACCTGATAACATTCCCTAATGGCAGCATATACACCATGAACAACAGAGGTGACAGGATCGATCCCTGCAGAACTCCACAGTGTAGGGGCATCGGGCTAGATGAGGATGACCCCACCATCACCCTCTACACTCTACTCATGAGGTAGGACCTAAACCAGCTGATGATAATGCCAGTTAGTCCACACCAGTTCCGCAGTCAGTCCAGTAACACCTCATGGTCCATGGTGTCAAATGCCTCAGAGAGATCCAAGAGAACAAGTATAGTATGTTCTCCCTTATCTCTTGGTATCAGGAGATCATTTAGCACCTTCGCCAGGGCAGTCTCTGTGCTATGCCCAGGTCTAAATCCAGACTGGAAATGCTCAAAGATGGTAGAGGAGGAGAGACGGGTCTTGAGCTGAACGGCCACCACCTTTCCAAAAACCTTCCCTAAAAATGGAAAGTTGGAGATGGATCTGTAGTTGGTTAGACACTCTGAGTCCAATGAGGGTTTCTTCAAAAGAGCTCTCCCCAAGGCCTCTTTCAAGGCTATAGGAAAGACCCCACTCCTCAAGGAACACTGGACAATCTCAGCAACCACAGATACAGTCAAGCCAACACAACTGACCAAAAGTCAGGTTGGACCTGGGTCTAGGTCACAATAGGCTGGTAGCAGCCTCAAGACTATCTTGATTATCTCATCCACTCTAACTGGCTCAAACTCACCCCACACAAGAGGGGTGCCCTGACACATCGCCAGTCAAATCCCACTAGCTCTTTGAGCAGCGCTGGAAGAGATCTCAGTCCTGATAGAGGACATGTTGTCAGCAAAGAACAGAACAAACTCATTGCACCTCATGATTGAACTTGCTTCTCCAGTATGGAGATAGGCCAGATGTAACTGCCCATCCACCATACAGAAGAGCTGAGCTGGTCTACTCCTTGCTGCAACAATGTCCCTTGACAAAAAAATCTGTCTTTTTTGGGAGATTGCCCTTTTATAGTGACCATAACGTGACTTCAAAGCCAATTCATCCTCCATCAAGTTCTGACCTCCTCCAGTGGTACTCCAACCTCTGATCCTTTATCTTTAACGCCCTGAGTTCCCCATTGAAACAAGGGGACCTCTGGCTGGAAGATAAAGGCCAGGCATTGATGGGCACAACAGAGTTGAAGGCTGCAGTGACAGCCCTATTATAGGCCACCACTGCCTCCTCCGCACCCATCGCACACACAGACTCCACACTTGAGAGGTCCAGTACCACCTGCAATCCTAGTGGGGACAATGCCCACAAAGGGCAGTACCGCACCATCTCCACAGAGGATAGTCCCTTGGGGGGGGCCCAAATGTGAACCTCACGGTGCTATGATCCGACCAAACAACCAAATCAATCTTGAGGTCATCGACCCCAAGACCCAGTGTGATCACCAGGTCAAGTGTGTGGCTGCGCGAGTGGGTCGCTGAGGTGACAACCTGCGACAGGCCCAGAGCTTCCATACTCTACAAGAGGCTGTCATCATCCCAGGCATTGAAATCCCACAGAATCAATCATCTGGGGGATTCCAGCACCAGGCCTGAAAAGAAGTCCCCAATCTCCTGCAGGAATTCCTTTTCCATGCCTGGTGGCCGGTACATTAAAAGGATCCTGTAGCCTGTGATTGGATCCCCCTTCCCACATGGCAACACTCTTGAATGACCTTGTAGAACCCACCAATAGCACTGTGAGGCCCAGGCTGGCTTTAAAACAAATGGCCACTCCCCCACCTCTGCTATCCTTCCTCAGGGTGTGTACCATGGAGTACCCAGATGGAACTGCTGCCTCCAGAATGGGAGCAGGATTTTCATCCAGCCATGTCTCCATGATGCAAGCTAGGTCAACCAAGAAAACTAAGTTTGCTATTATAGCAGTCTTTTTCCTCATTGACCTGGCATTGCAAAGCTCAGCCCAGGTTAGATTAGTGGGAGCTGCTGGACCAACAACCACTGCCCACTATCTATGGTGGAACCCTTGGGTATGGGAACCAGGCAGGATGGACCCCTTTCTAGTACACATTTCACCCCAGGGCACCCTCTGGGTCTTACCACCCAGATCACCGACTCCCTGACAGTCACTTGCATGGGCCCCCACCCTGACCCCTGCTGACAAGCAATCCCCAATGCCCTGCATCTAACGTATATGTCTCTGTAGGTAGAGGGGGAAGCTCAAAAGTACATAGGTCATGCAGATGGGCCACTGAGCAACTTATGGTCTTTAATCCCCAACACATCCTGACAGTCAAATAAGCTTTAATAACCCAAATAAATAACCCACCCACCCAACACTCAGTTATACAATTTACCCCTCAAAGAACATACACACCACTAACACACACCCACATTTACCACTCACACACTACAAACACCAACACCTTCCCCCATCCCAAAATTTTAACAGTTACCAATATATAGGCAGTCCTACAAAATATATTGGCAGAGTCACTGTGCAGTGGTATGTCCAGCAACAAAATCAGATAGTTTTGAAAATGTTCTTGGCGCTCTCACTTCCCAAAACAGTAATAGGTCCAAACGGATCAAGGAACTCTCACTCCCTTTATCAAATACAACATAGCAGTTGTTATCAGATCAATCTGTCCTTTAAAACAGGCTCTCTCACGACCTCAATATTAAAAACTTTGATGGGATAATTCCAACCCCTTGGGTGCTCTCAGTGCCTTTGAGGATCCATTTATAATTACTCAATAGACAGTACCTCTGGTGGAGTGCTCTAGTTATTTGTCTCAGGTGCCTAGTCTGCAAACCGGTAGAAATATAAAAACAAAACATGCACTCGCTGATGTTTCACTTGAGGGCTGTAGCTCCACTCTGTGGGCCACAATTGGCTCCCCTGCTGCTTCAACCCAGGTACTAACCGGGATCTTCAATTCAGTCCATGGTCAGCAGTGAATGGGAGGCTCCTGACTCTCCCCTCCAACAGCAACCACACATACCGCCAGCCACCAGTCACAGCAAAACTGCAGCAGGCTCTCATGTTCTCCAGCTCCTTTGATACTCTGTCATAAAACTCCACTGCCATTGCAGCAAAATTCAGCTGACCAACACCTTCAACAGCTCAAGCAGCACAGGTGCTAAGACCACATTGTTCTCACTCGGGAACCATGAAACTCCATGTTTCATCCCTCTGAAATACTTGGCCAGGAATCAGAATTTTGGCCTCAAAGTCCACCAGCAAAGTCACTGCTGGAATGCTGGAATACTCGGCCAGGAGTCAAAACTTCAACCTTAAAGTCCTCCAGCAAAATCACTGCTGTAACACCAATTTACGGCACATCACCAATGTCAAATTAGTTCATCGACACCAATGATTATATGCCCTGGGTGCACAGTGTCATTGCCCTAACTAAAAATAAAAAATTTGGAGATCACGTGATGCTTTTAGCTCCATAGCTGCTCCTTCAGACAGTACCCACTTTCCTAATCCTTGCTAATCTGCCTTCTAAACAAACAGTTTGGGGTCAGACTATGTGGAATATTGTGTCTAATTGCTTGCTGCACTGTTATTTCTGAATTGAGAACATTGCTATTGGCATCTAAGTCTGCGATGGAAACGGAGATGAAGCAGGCCCCTCCTCGTCGTACTCCACCAACCATGCTGGAGAAGCAGGCTAAAAAATCTAAGACACAAAGCTAGCAACCAACTAAACAAATTGGCACATCACCTTCAGCCATCCCTCTTACAGAAGATAGAGTTCTACAAGAGTTGGCTCCTTTCAAGGAATCATTGGCCGATATCACTGCCAAATTGAAATTGATCAGGGCAGACATGGCCGATTTAGGCCGCAGAATCTCTGACTCGGAGGCACGCATGACCTCTATAGAAATATGGAGAGACAAAGTTGATCCAGAGATACATAAGCTAAAACAACAAATAAATAAGCTTCAGCTCAAAACTGAAGATCTTGAAGGGCGCAGCAGGTGAAGTAATGTTCTGCTTTTCAGCCTGCCAGAAGCTGAAGATGGCCCCACAATGATAACCTTCCTTCAGAAGCTACTCCTTAAGGTAGTAGGTCCCTCACCTCACAACTCTGTCTACCTGACTGAAAGAGCTCACCGCTCCCTCAGACCTCAACCACCAGACACTGAGCCCCCAAGACCTATCATAATGATGTTTTTAAACTATCTAGAAAAACAGCATGTCCTTACAAAAACCAGAGAACTGCAATCAGTTACCTGGGAGGGCAAACGTCTATGGTTTACACAAGATCTTCCGTTGGAGACTAGGCAGAAGGGGGATGTATTCCACCCCATTGTCAGCAAGTTCATTACTGCCAGCCTGAAATCTAAGATGGCCTACCCAGCCCCACTGCAGGTGTCGATAGACGGGGCCTGGTACTCCTATGATTCCCCATCTCAAGTCTTGGAGGACCTATCTCTCAAGCTACCGAGTCTCTTTAAAGCTCCCTGAGCTGTGGTCTTTATCCAGGCCTGTCTACAATTAACCTGCATTTTAAACTCTTTGTGGCATGTTTTTTCTCTTACCCGGTTGGGATGATGAAGTGAGAGCATCGTTGGTGAATATCAGAGCTGCCCTGAAGCCTAATGTCCTTGGGGGATAACTGAACTGCTCCTCTGCTGATTATGTCACCTAGATCCCACGAACCAAAAGGACTTTCTTTCTCCAGCCCTCCCAGTGCTATACAGGTACCTTTTGGCACTGGGCAGAGCTGGGAACTATTTGGGCTGGGATTCATTTCTAAGAGGACCGATTTTGGAACTGGACTGGTCTCGTTCTATTTTGGTTCCCCTATAGGCCAAACCATCACAACCATCTATTTAAAAGGGGGATCCATCCATCGAATATACACCCTTGGGAGTAAGGCTCTTAATTATATACCTAGTTTGGGCTACTCTAATGCAAATATGCTGGTTATCCTCCAGAATACTGTGACAGGTATTTGACAGTTATATGACTTCATTTGAAGTAAATAGTCCCTCTGTGGGAATAGTAGAGGGATTTCATGTGCACTTCCTGTTTCTCTTCGAGTTCCCACTACATAATTAAGAGGGCACTTTCTCCTTTGGCCCTTAGTAATGCTTGTATAACAAGGCCTAAGTGAGCTTATCCCCATAAAACCAGATGCTACTCTGGTGGACTGCAGCATAGCCCAGATAGATAACTACTAATATGGCAGGTAAGACTGATTTAGGATGCTATTAATCTGTTAAACATACTGAATGAAGTGTTTACCCCATTATTCTAGTTCGAGGGTGGGAGGGTGGAGGGTGGCCTGACTGGTAAGCCAAGTGGGGAATGCTGAGCCTCGCATACTGGATAGTGGGGAGGGGGGGAGGCTGATCCTGATCACACCTCTACTGACACCCATACTACTCCTTCTCTGGAGGCTGGAAGTAGGAGCGCTACACTGGATCAAGGGGGGAAGAGATATAATATTGTACCAGCGAGGACATGCCATGTCAGCTCTTTTGTCCGGTGGCGGTCCTTCTTCCATGCCTCTATTTCCGGGGGTAGGGGGCTCAGGGTCTATAAGGGGTGGTCCTGCAGGTCGTTGAGATCTTTCCATTCTTTCACCCACTGAGGACCGATGGGACCAGTGTATATAGTTTGAGATGGGGAAGGTGGGAGGGTTGGGGGGGTACTTATACCTGCTACTGTTACAAAGTTTGTTTGGGGGGGAAGGGAAGGGCCTTATGAGTATTGGTGGGAATCAGAGAGGGCTCATAGACACGATGGCCACCAACTTGTGGATAAGAAGGGTTTATTTAAAGCTTTTTTATATGCTCATTTTTCTGTCATAATGTCATTGACAACCAGGACTTCGGATTTCCGTGTCATTGTTGTTTCAAAGTTTTGCCTGATGCCAGACATCTTTTGGACAGAGAAGGGGGGGTGGGTGTTTTTTGGGAGGGAGTGGGGGAGGGCTCAGGGAGAGTCATATAGTAATGTTTATGCTAAGATTTTACCACCCTGGTCAACTGAGTGGAGAGACTGGGTGGGTAGTGGGGGACCTCTCCTTGGTCCTCTTACTGGCAGCTCAAAAGGGGTTAACAACTACTATTGTACTTGGATTTCTAAATTACTGCACTTATTGGCTGTCCTTTTGTTTCTAAAATGTGCTATACTGGGGGAATAGGGTGAGGGACCTCGGGAAGGGGGGAGGGTGCACAGTGTGTACTTGGACTAGTGTTCACCAGGATAACCATTTTAGTTGTTACGAAAATAGCTAGTAGGTTATTTAAGATTCTAACCTGGAATGTCAGAGGTGTTAGGGAGCAGCTCAAAAGGTATCAAGTTCTTAAACATATCTCCCTCCTTCATGCCCACATTACGTTTATCCAAGATACACATCTTTTCCCCCAAGAGGCAAACAGCCTCTGCAGGCAAGAGATTGGCCAAGTTTTCCCCTCTGGAGACTCAACCTCAAGTAAAGGTGTAGCCATTCTTGTGAATCATATGGTCTCCTTGCAGGTAGACCAGGTTTTTACTGACCCACAGGGAAGATACATCTTCATAAAGGGCCTTGTTGATCGCAAGGAGCTAGTTCTGGGCAGTGTATATGGTCCAGTGGGAGGTGACCCAGCCTTTTTCATGGATTTAGCTGACAAACTAATCCCATTTCTCTCCCTCCCACTGATTTTAGGGAGAGATTGGAATCTCCTCCCTACTCAAGACTTAGATCAATCTAATTACCCTCTCAAGCCTCTCTCAGCTGCACAACGTGCATTACAAGAGTTTATGGATACCATAGGCCTCTGTGATCCATGGAGAATTCTTAACCCATTATCCTGCACCTACTCCTTTTACTCCATGGTACATCACACTTCCTCTAGACTAGACTATGTCCTTATCAGTCACCCCCTTCTCCCCGGTCTTTGTAATGCCAGTATGGAACCTACTGTTCTTTCTGATCACGCTGTGGCATGGACAGTACTTGCCCATGACATCAATCTACAGCGAGATATGGCTTGGAAACTAAATACTCAACTCCTTAAGGATGACCATGTGGTCTTCAGAGTTTCACCTCTTTTCCAATCCTTCAACCAAGCTAATCAAAATACAGTACCGAGGGTAGACCATGAATGGTGTGCTTTAAAATGTTTCCTACGAGGGGAATTTATCCTACTGGCCTCCACCCAAAAACATCATAGAGAATCAGAAGCCCTTTCCATACTCACTCAAATTCGTACCTTGGAGCACTCTCTCTCTCCCCCCCTCTTACTCCCCAGACTCTTAACAGACATTAATGTCTCTTCAAGATAAATACTCCATCTTCCTGCAGGAAAAATATTCAGTCTTAAAAACCCAATCCAAATATATCAAACAAAGTGAAAAAGCATGCCGGTTGCTTGCTCTCTGTTTACAGAAGTTAGAAGCTTCAAGAATCATCTCCTCCATCCTGGCTCTGGATGGTTCCATAAAGACACTCCCTAGGGACATTACACTGGTATTTGAATAGTTCTACTCTACTTTATATGGGCAGCGCTCATCCCCACCAACTATCACTGAAATGTCTTCCTATCTAGACTCTGCATCACTACCTTACCTCCTGGATGACCATCGAGCCCTTCTCTCAGCCCCCATCTCCCTGGTATAGGTGGAATCTGCTATACATAGTCTAGCACTCAACAAAGCTCCTGGCCCTGATGGCTTTCCCTCTAATGATTACAAGCTTTTCCTTAAAGATTTAGCCCCTCTTCTACTTCATCTCTATCACTTCATGGTATCTTCAGAATCATTAGATCCCTCTCTTCTGGAAGCCACTATAGTCCTCCTTCTTAAGCCTGATAAACCACTTACCCATCCCATGAGCTATGGCCCTATCTCTTTATTAAACTGCAACATTAAAATCCTAACTAAGATTCTAGCCACAAGAATTGAGAAGGTGTGGTCATGCCTTCTGAGTCCAGAGCAAGTAGGCTTTGTCTCTGGCAGGTCCTCTGCTGATCATGTCCATAAGATATTCTATTTATTCCAAGTGGCTGGTTCCTTTTCTTCCCCCATGGCTTTGATTTCTGTTGATGTGGAAAAGGCCTTTGATAGAGTTGACCGGTCCTTCCTCTGGTCAACCCTACAGAAAATGGGCTTTCCTCCCTCTTTTATACAGTGGCTTAAAGTGATTTACTCGTCCCCTATGGAAAAAATGTACTGTAATTGTATTTTCTCCTCCTCATTCCCTCTTTACACAGATACCCATCAAGGATGTCCACTTTCTCCCTTTCTCTTTAATCTATATCTTGAACCACTTATCAGACGTCTTAAATATTCACCCAACATTCGGGGCACCCCTATTGGTAACCTATCACCATCTCTCTCTCTCTATGCAGATGCCATCTTACTTCATCTCTCAAACCCCATCCCTTCTCTCACTGAGGTCCTAAGGATGATCAAACAATTCAGTAAGTATTCTAACTACTGATTGAATCTCAATAAAACAGAAACATACTCTTTCAATCATTTTGTTTACAGTCAAGAATTGGCCCCCTTTGGAACTAAGTGGTCTCCCCGCTGTATCAAATACCTTGGCATTTATTTAAGCACTGATTCATCCCTGATAAGGAAACTGAACTTAGAAGATCTTCTGAGTATAATACAACAGGACTTAACATGTTGGAAGAATCTCCCAATATCATTAAGGGGCAGAATAAATATTATTAAAATGAATGTCCTTCCTAGGCTTTTTTATTCTTTAAATATGCTTAATAACTGGTTTCCTTTATCCTTCTTCAAATGTATTCACTCATGTATCACCTCATTTATCTGGCTGGGCAAATCTCCCAGGCACTCCTACCTTAAACTGGGACTCCCTAAGGAGTCAGGTGGTCTGTAACTTCCTGGCTTCCTGCTCTATTATTGGGCTAGTCATCTTCACAAGTGCAGAAAATGGATCTCTATGCCTCAGGCTACATCTGAAGAAGACTACACCCCATCTGGTTACAAATAGAATCCAAGCTAATCTCCAATCACAACCTGTCTCCTGCTGCCATTCTTTTCTCCTTCTGGAGATCTCTTCTGGATGTGTTGGGCTCCTCCCTGATTGGTATTTCTAGCAAAGTCTTTTTTCAACTCTGCTCCTATTTAAGAGTTTCCCCTTCCAAAAATTTCTCTTAACCCATCTTTTCTAATTTAAACACCAAGATCGGAGACTGCCCATTATCTCCTGTCTGGCTTCCCATCCATCCTGAACTTAGAGTGTCAGACTTTTATACTCAGACCTCCATACTCACCTCTCCAGAGCTACTAGCTAAATTCCGACTGGGTCTAACTAACATTTTCAAGATCTACCAACTGCGACACCTACTGGTTCAACAATTTGGTCTTTCCTTACAACCATCTGTACTTGGTGACCTCCTTCAGCAGATCCAGGATCTAGCTTCCGAACCCCACAGTGTATCTGCTTTATATATGTGTTTGATAACCACCCCTCAACCTCCCACTTCGGCCTACTCCAAGATATGGGAGTCCCTGATGCCAGATTTTGCCTTTAACTGGCCACGTCTCTGGAAGGATTTTTACACTTACCTGATTCAGGACTGGTTACGACTTACCCAATATCATATTTTAAATAATATGTACTTTACCCCTGTAAAACTAGCTAAGATGGGTCATCTCCCCTCTCCTAGCTACACCAGCTGAAGCAAGGCAGATGATACCCTGTTACATGTTTTTTGGTCTTGTGTGAGAAGGTATCTCCCCTGTGGGTACATGTTGAAGAGCAGAAGAACCCTCTCTTGGGGTTACAAGGTCTCTTTTCCCCAGAGTATGTATTATTGGTGATACTTGCAGATTCAGGTCAAGGAAAGGAGGTACATGGCTCTCATCTCCTTGGCAGTTAAAAAACTAGTATTGAGACATTGGCTGGACCAAGTATCCATCACATGCACTTAATGGCTGCACGAGCTCTCTTTGTCTCTATGGATAGAACACCTGATTGCTAGTCTACGTAACTGAATATCCCTATTTAATAAGAAATGGGGCAAATTGTATGCCCTATACCTAAACTGACTGACTTTTGTGCTATCTCTGGTACCTCACTAGATATCTTTTGTCCACATGGACTTGACTCATTCATTATCTACTGGGATAATTGCTCACAGGCAACAATGCACCTCCATGTATGGGGAGGGGTATGGGGTGGGGTTGGGGAGGGGATGGGTTTCATGTTTTTCTTGTTCTTTGTTTCTGATGTAATGTACTGTTATTGAATGTGGTATTTTTAAAAGTAGTAACGTTTTTTCAATTTAAAAAAAAATTAATAAAAAATCTAACTCCTGACCTACTCTTACTTCTCAATCAAGCTACGGTGACTCTCCCTAAACTCAGCTAACTAAACAAAATTAAACAAAATAAAACAAACTGCCCTAACAAAATACTTAAAATTCTTAAAATTCCACAGGTGAGTTGCAGCTGAGTTGCTGCAGCAGACGGTCAGCCCAGCATGGGCACCATCATAATATTAGTGGTGGTTATTTGTATGCTGATGATTTAATAATGCTTTCCAGTGCTAGGGAAGTTTCAGAAATGACTAATTCTTTGGATAAAGATGTCCACACAACCTGTGACTGGTTTACACAAAACTCCTTGGTCCTTAATGTAAAGAAATGAAAAACCATGGTTTGGGGATTCAAGATACTTTTGAATGGAAATCCCCCATTACTATTAATTGATCCTTAGGATCATACAATTGAACACGTTCTACAGTTTAAATAGCAGGACATTCTTTGGATCCTTCATTATCCTTTATTGGACACATACAGGTGGTTTGTAAAAACCTAGATAAAAACTTTAGGGTACTTTGAAACTCTTTAAGCCATTGTTGTTGATGCATTATTACCCTTTTCTGATTATGTTTTGCATTTATTTTGTGATTCAGGCACAAAAGAGCTTCAGAATCTTACAGGTGTCTATAACAGTAGTTATTGTTTTGTTTTACTTGCCACTGTTTGAACCCATCATTGGTCCTGATATTCTAATCTTGGTTAGCTATCTCCTGTGTTGCAGGTGAAATATTTTTTCAGTAGTGTACTTCACGAGGCCATTTTTTTCACACAAATCTGCTGCTCTTTTTGACCATGTAACGGTGAACACTAATAATGGTAAGTTACCTTCTGGAAATAATATATAATTGCAAACTAAATTTTGTAAAACTAAGATGTGATCTTGAGCATTTCTATTGCTGCTCCTAATTACTAGAATACGTTGCTTGGTTTACTTTGTCAGCCATGTACTACGTGAGTTTTTCAAATTGCACTTTATTAATATTTGTTGGAACAAAGTTACTATAATTGTAGGTTATTTTTTTTTTATTCTGTTATTTATCTGTTTACTTTGCATTATCTGTATCATTTGTATGTGCTTATTTTGGCCCAGGATGAGCCTGAAAAAGGGGCCCTTGGTCCAGTTGTTCCTATGCGGAAAACACATTTTCAAAGACAAAAAAAAATAAAACATGATGCTTAGATGCATAGGTAGGCCTTTTCTAGCAGAAGTAAGTATGCAGTCCTGCCATTGTATCATGAAGTGGTAAAGTTTCACTTGGAGTACTGTTACCAATTCTGAAGTCCACATCTGAGGAAAGACTGGGACCTCCTGGAGGCTGTTCATAGCAGAGCAACTGAGATGATCCATGGCCAGCAGGGAAGATCCTATGAGGAAAGGTTGGTTGACCTCAACATGTCATCTCCGGAGACTAGAAGAAAGTGGGAGTGCTGATTGAAACCTTCAGGTATCTCAAAGACATCAACAGAGTAGACTGCCAGGGATATTCAGGCTCAAGGAAAAAATGTCATGAAGGGGCACAGCCTGACGCTGGAGAGGAATAAATTCTGGAGGAATATGAGAGAATATTTCTTCACAGAGATGGTGTTTGAAGAATGAAACCATCAGCCACAGGGTTTAGTAAGGGTGCTGATGGTAAATGTCTTCAAGCATGGTTGGGACGGACATATGGGTCTGGGAAGGGGGGCCCATAGAGGGGGAAAGGGGAAAAGCTGTAAATAAGTAAGTAAAAGTTTATTTAATTGAGCACTCCATCCAAGAGGGTCTGAGCACTGTAAAAGTAGGTAAGAAACACATTTCACAACAAATAAACATAAAATGAATAATGAGATAAAAAGAGTTAAAATCCAATTTAACTAAGATTTTTGCAGCAAGTTCCTATCATAACTCTAGATAATCTGGAAATGCTTTCCTAAAAAGATGTGCCTTTAAACCCTGCATAAAAACCTCTACTGATGGGGCTTCTCACAAAGATTTTGGTAGCGAGTTCCACAACACCAGGCCCACCACCTCAAATGAACGATCATCATAGGACTGAAGCGGGCTCTGGGAACCAAAAGGAGGCTTTCAGTAGTGGATCGAAGTGAACACATTGGATGGACAGGAGTCAGGAGGTCTATTAGGTAGCCAGAGACCGTTCCACATAGGGCCTTATAGGTAATCAAGCCCACCTTGAAGGTAATTCTCCATCTAACCAGCAGCCAGTGCAGTATGTGCAGAACTGGGGTCACATGACAGGACCTCAAAAGACCCATCAGTAACCTGGCTCCAGCATTCTGCACCAGTTGCAGTTGCTGGAGAATGCCTTCAGTGACCCCAAGGTACACAGTGTTTCAGTAATTGAGCCACAATATCATGAATGCATGCACCAGTGAGAGCAGATCATCTGGCAGAATTAAGGCTTTAATCTGGGCAAAATTCCTCAAGTGGTAAAAACCACTCCTGACAATGGTTGACACCTGGGCCTCAAGTGTTAATCTATCATTGAGGATGACACCCAAATTGTTCACCTTGGTGGATGCTGCCAAGGGAGTGGGGCCAAGAAATAATTCTGTTCCCATCCCAGCAGTGTACACATTCCACCAACAACCAGGCTCAATCACTAGTACCTCCATCTTTTCAGTATTGAGTCTCAGCCAGCTAGAGGACATCCAGTCCTGGATCTTGGCCAGACATTTGTTTAGCACCTCCTCAATGCCATCTGCCTTGGGTACAAATGACATGTACAGCTGGGTGTCATCTGCATAGCAGTGAAAACCCATGCTGTACCATCTAATGATCTCACCTGGGGAAGCATGTACACTGTGAACAATGCAGGTGACAGGATCAAACCCTGGGGAACTCAACAATGCAGGGTCTTTGGGCAGGATGAGAAATTTCCCATCACCACCCTCTGCATTCTGCCTGTGAGGAAGGACTCAAACCAGATGATGGCAGCACTGGTGAGTCCTCCGAGCTTCTTAAGGTGATCCAGCAGTACTACATGGTCCAGAGCGTCAAATACTAAGGAGAGATTGAGGAGGATGAGAACTGACCACTCCTCTCTATCCTTCACTCTAAGGAGATCATTTGGCACTCTAATTCCATTTCAGCGCTATGCCTTGACCTAAACCCAGACTGGAATGGCTCTTGACGTCAATGGCTGTGAGGTGTGCTTTGAGCCACAGAGCCACTACTTTCTCACTAACCTTACCCTGAAATGGGAGGCTAGAGATAGGTCTATAAATCACCAAGATGTCAGGGTCAAGAGATGTTTTTTTAAGGAGGGATCTCACCAGCACCTCTTTCAAGGTGTCAGGAAACCATCCCTCCAAAATTGAACACTGGACAATCTTGGTGAACACTGGACCAATGGACTCAACACATCTAACTAGGAAATGAGTCAGGACCGGATCCAGTTCACAACAGGTGGGCCACAGCTTTGAAATCACGTCACAAACCTCAGCCACCCCAGCTGGCCTGAACTCACTCCAGATAATAGGAGTGCCTCTAGACACACATGACTCGCCCCCATGGGGCATTAGTTGCCTCTCTGATCCCAGCTCTGATGGAGGACACCCTGTCCAAGAAAAACTGAGCAAACTCCTTTCACTGTGTGACTGAAGTTGCCTTTTTTTTGGGGCTGCAGACAGGCAGGATGGAGAAGCCTGTCTACAACACAAAAAAGCAGAGCTGGTCTGCTTCTCCCTGCAGCAATCTCCCCCAGACAGGAACTCTGCCTTCTTATGGTTGATTATCCTTTGATATTCACTGCAGTGAATTCTCAAAACCAGTTTGTCCTCCTCAGACTGAGACTTCCACCAACAATGCTCCAACCTCTGATCCCTGGTCTTCATCTCCTTGAGAGTCCCATCAAACCACATGGTTCTCAGGTGAGAAGACTTGGGTCATACACAGACAAGTGCAACAGAGTTGAGTGCTTTGGAAACAGCCCCATTGTAAGCTGCAGTCACCTTGCCCACACCCATCACACATGCAGCACTCTCACCAGATAGATCCATAACTGCCATCAGTCCCTCTGGGGACAACCCCTTCAAAGGGCACTAACAGACCATCTCCATAGGGAAGGACTAGCGGGGGGAGGACCCTGAGCAAAAAACTCATCATGCAGTGATCTGACCAACCGACTGGATCAATCCTGAGGTCAAAGACCTCAAGTCCCAATGAGAACACTAAGTCCAAGGCATGGCCATGGCTATGGGTTGCAGAAACAACAGCTTGTGCAAGGCTCAGTGAAGCCACTGACTGAGAAAGTCACAACTAAAGTGTGAATATTTATCATTGATCCAGGCATTGAAGTCATTGTGAGAGAGGAGAGACCAGGGGTTGAGGGAATTGTGGAATTGGATACTGCCTGGCTAGTAATAGGCAGGCTCCTGGCTGAAGGTAGGTACCAGCCTGACTGGATAGACCAAAGGTCTTTATCTGTCCATATTGTCTATGTTTCTATATTTCTATTGTGTTAGAGTCATGACCTTGTGATTAGTCTTTAGCAGTTTTCATTTTCATATGTTTTTCATATGAACATACATACAAAGAAGCCAGCAGAGGAAGGCCATTTGGTCTATTTAGTTTGCTCATATTACAGGGTCCAGAGCTTGAGCTACTGACCTTGCTCCCCCACCCCACTCTTCCCATTCTTTCCATCCTCCCTACCCATGATCCTTTCCTTCCTTGTATGCCTATCCCAGCCTCTTTTGAAGATGCCCACTGTCTTCAACAAGACCACCTCTTCCAGCAGCACATTACAAGTGTCCACCACCCTGTCCATGAAGAAGTGCTTCCTGACCTCCCTCCTAAATGCCCCCCTCCATTTTAAGACTGTGCCACCTTGTGACCTTTTGGTTGCCACTTAGCATAAAGAGACCCTCCTTATCCACCATATTTGTTCCTTTCAAGTACTTGAAGGTCTCAATCATGCCCCCCCATCCTCCAAAGAGTGCATGTAAGTAATTTTCCTAATTTACTTTTAATCTTAAACCTTGAAGTCCATGTTAGAGCTTTCATAAGCTCTGATAAGATGTTTGCCAGTCCCACTGTTCTCCTATTCTCCTGGGGTCAAGTACAGTCCTCTGTGACTGCACTTAGCCCAAGGAGGACAGCAAGACCAGCAAACAAAAATTAGAGCTTATATAAACACTAACATGCAATGCAGGCTATTGAATCTCTCACTGCTGTACTTCTGCTCTGATGTCAGCTGTAGGGGATTCTGGGGTTTTTAGTTACAGAAAATGTCAACCTGGAAGTATGAAAAATTAATCTGATACAATGTACTATGCTACAGTAAACAGTAAGTAGCAAAACATTTTTGCACACAAAGTTCAAACTGGGACTAGCCTCACAAATTGGGTGTGAAGCTCTTGGTGATGACTGTTCCCCTTAATGCAGACATCAGGGTTAAAGAACACAATATGGACAGAGTAAGGAAATGAAAAACATTGGAGTTTGTAGTCCATAACTTCCTGTCCAAAGCACAAGGTGCAGCTCCAATCTATGCCTCACAGGTATATTCTCTTTGATGTACAGAAGTTGGCACATCACATGTGGCCAGCAGAATCAGTCATACTGTGGGCCCTGTGTGAGGCAAGTGATAGTGTATTGTTTGCTCATGGGATGTGGCGGGCATTAGGGTTAACAATCCCAAGGAACACACCACAGATTTGCTAGGCTTTAGGGTTGACAGCTTTAAGGAACACCACACCACAAAATCGCCTTAACTCCTGAGACTACAAATCCTAATGTTTTTCATTTTCTTACTTTGTCCACTTTACATTCTTCAACCGTAATGTTTGCATCGATGTAGTTTTTTGCAATTAATTTCTCTTTTTTTCTTGTGACAGAGAAATTATGTCCTTGTTCATACAGGTCCCTTTGGGAGCTGCACAAAATTAAATAAACAAAATAGTGGAGATATTTCAAGCCCCATCTTTCATGCCAACCCACTTTTTGTGATACAGTATGTGGTCCCATCAGGGTTTGACTCGCACATCAATCCCTGCAAGAGAAGGCTTCCCTGCCCTCACACAGGGTATCACCTGTGTGGCAGAACACTGCACGATCACATTTTTTTGACGTTTTGACTCCAAATATTTAGCATAATCTTTCTATTACCCCCTCCCCTCTTCTGAACATGATGGATGTAATTTATAAAATACTGGCCGAAATGTCATTTTGTGCCACAAGTGTGAAAACACGTTTTGCCCAGGATTTGAAAAACAACACCTGTTGTATTCATGAGGTGGTGTGATAAATGCATATGTTGAAAATGTGGGTCAAAATATTAGAAATTTCCAAAGTTATGAGTGTATGTATGATGTAACTTCATAACTGTGTTGTATTTTTACCATTTTGATCCCAAATTTTCAACATTCTTCTTACGACCCCACCTCACGAACATGGTAGATGAAATTTTCCAAATCTTGCTCAAAAGGTGATTTCACATAGAAATTTTGAAACCAACCTTCAGGTTGCATTTGAAAACTTTCATGTACATTGTTCGTGATGTGGGGTCCCAAAAAGCCATGTTGAAAATTTGGTGAAAAAATATAAAAATATGACCAAGTTACTTATAAAAGTTAAAAATACATTGAAATTATATGGATCATACTTAACTTGTTTTATCAGTTCCCAGAAGACATTGAAGGAGTAGGATGTGTGGGGGGTTGAGAGAATAAATTTTGATGGTGGACCTGAGATGGGTAAGTGAGGGGTGTTGGGGGTATGGGGTGATTGGTGCTAAGTGGGGCATTGGGTGAGGGAGAGGCCACTGGAAATTATAATGAATGGTTTTCTTCTTTGCTAGTACAGTTTGAAAAAAATAAGATGATGAGGGATGGCTTGATACTGGGAACTGGGAACACCTGTGTCACGGATATTTGGCAGCTCCAGGGGTGGGCATTGTGGCGCCCACATACATTAAAGTGGTTAGGGGTGCACTGCTTCCTGGCACCAGCGTTGGACACCCAGTGCCAGAAGAATGGGGGGAATTGAATACCTGGATGGGGGGGGAGGGCAAATTCATTTTACATTAATACTGGTGGTGGATTGGGCAACCACCACTGGTTCCATTAGGAATACCTGGGTCAGGCTGGAGGGGAGTTACTGGCAGTGGCATTGAGCATCCACCACTTATGCTCTGTCAGAAGAGGTATCCAGTGGCAGTATTGAGCAGTTATCACTGGTTTTAAATAAAACAGTAACTGGTCAGGTGGGAGGGTGATACCACCAGCAGCACTGAGTAGAAGCCATTGGTTTAAAACACTTTGCTCAGGAACTGGGGGGGGGGGGGGCAGTTCTACAAATAACTGTATTCCAGGAAAGCAGTGTCATAGAAAGTGATTTCTTTCACACTGGTTTGGTCAGTCATAAATCTCAGCTGACGAAAGTAGCTGATATGAACTCACTTTCATTACACCGCTTTTGCAAAAATACAGTTGTTTGTGGGATATTCATTTTTTGAACTGAGCATGCTCGGGAACTGGCACAGTTATTAACCTACATATCAAAACATATCCATCAACAACTTGCCATTTGGAAAACCATGTACCTTAGGCCAAACTCTACCAAACCTGTAAGTTTCAGGTTTCAAAACAAATCTGTTTTTGAGTTAACGACTGACAGTGTATGAACCTTGATGGACAGAGCTTTTTATGGGCTGAGTTTGAGCTGGTATTGGTGGATGACATGTTTCAGATAGTTTCTGGACTGTGTCTCACCTTCTGTGCATTGGATCCTGGGCTGACCTGGCTTCTTATAGAGTGCTGGGATTCACTTGGTCCAATCTTGGTGGAACTTGTTAGGCATCCCCTTGGGGAGGGAGTATTCCCATCTGCCCTTAAAAAGGCAGTGGTGAGGCCCTTCCTCAAGAAACCTTACTTGGACCCTGATGATCTCTCTAATTACAGGCCTGTCTTCAACTTTCCTCTTCCTGGTGAAGTTGTTCAAGAATGTGGTAGTGGTGCAGTTGGAACAACACCTGGAAAAATATGACATCTATGAGCCTTTTCAATTCAGTTTCTGGCTCTGCCATAGTACTGAGACTGCAATTCAGGGTTCACCATGGTCTTCTTTTAGTGAGAGATAGTGGACAATGGTCTATTCTTGTCCTGCAAGCCTCTCTTTAGCTTTTGACATGATGGATCATGGGGTGCTGTTGACTCATCTGAGGCACTATGTAGGACTTTTAGGAATGGTTTTATGATGGTTTAAGTCCTACATGTCTGGCAGGATGCAGAAGGTGACACTCAGCTCATTTACATCAAGCAGTGTTGCACTCTGTTGTGATGTGCCTCAGGGGTCAATTCTAGCCTCCATGCTGTTCACCATGTACATGTAACCACTGGAGGAGATCATTATACATTATGGCTTGAGTTTATATTGTTATACTGATGATACCCAGTTGTATGTGTTTTGTGCCTCTGACAATGCTGTGGTTGGTTCAGAACTGAGAGAGTGCCTTAGGGAAATTCAGGATTGGATGCAGGCCAGCTTAGGCTGAAACCTTGAAAGATGGTTGTGCTACTGGTAGAGCCTGGTTGATTGGGTTCAGTGGCAACAAGTAGTAGCACCATCCTCCCTGTGTTGGATTCAGGGTGGAACAAATCAGTTTGGAGCTGGTGGTCAGTTTGGCCACCATCTTTCAAAATCTGGTAGTCAAACCAATATTTTTAATGGTTTCCTTTTTAAGGGCTCAAAAATCACTTTGTCAGCAGGTAGCCAGTTGGCTGGTAACTTTCAAAGTCTAGTAGCCAAACCAATTGTTTTAGTGGCCATTGGCCACCTGGCTTCCCAATTTCTCCCAGTCAGGTTGGATGGCATGACTGTTTGAGCTGCAGTAAGGTGAGGAATCTGAGGGTCATTATGGACTCCAAGATGACATTAGAATATCAGCTGTCAGTTGTTGTCTGCAGTAGCTTCTATCACCTGTGAAACATCTCCTGGATCAAGCCCTATCTTGAACCAACTAATCTGGCAATGCTGGTGTATGGCTAGATCACATCAAGGATGGATTACTGTAACTCTCTTTACCTTGGGTTATCCACAAAGTTGGTGCATCATTTGCATCTAGTCTAGATTACAGCAGCCAGGCTGGTTGCCAGGCCACCCAGTTTGAGCATATCATGCCAGTTTTCTGCGCTTTTCACTAGCTGCCTATGCAGTGGCACATCAGTTTCAAGGTGTGCTTGTTGACATACACAGCCCTGCACAGTCTGGGTCTGGGATACCTGCAAGACCTCCTGTACCATTCACTTCTTGTTGTCCCCTCTGGTTGGTGGAGGCAGACCTCTTATTGGTGACAAGATCCCATTTAAAATCATTGGGTGATAGGGAATTTGGTGTTGCAGCCCTGATTCTTTGGAATGCCCTTCCCTGGGAGGTGAGAAGTGCTCCTTCTTTGGCTATTTTTAAAAAATCCTTAAAAAAACATTTTTTTTACGTTTAAGTTTTTGCCTTGATTCATGACATACAGTTTTAAATTTTATTATTTATTGATCTTATACTGTCTTTTTGTTGTATTTGCTGTGAGACACCCAGAGCCCTTGGGATTGGGTGCCATATAAATAAAATTGCCTGCCTTATAGGTGAGCACAAAGGTTATAATTTTGGTAATTTTTACGTATATGCACCTCTGTAACTTTGCCCCCACCCCCAACAGATTGTTATGAAACTTTCAGGGTCCAGACATCCTGGTACCAGCTCCATGCCTGCAAAATTTCAGACAAAGTGGTTAAACAGTGGCTGAGTTATTAAGGTGCAAAAACTGAGGTTTAATATTAAAGTAATATGCAGCCCTAATATATGCATACTGTATATAGTGATGCTACCTTAGTTAGAGTTACCAATCATTTCTATGTTAAATCTGTTTCTTGTTTGTTGTTTGTACAAATATAGTTATATGGCTTTGCATGAAACTTTCAGAACCTGTTATCTGTGATAGAATTTACTACTGTAGCTCTAAAAGTTTTATGCTAATTGTTTCAGTGTTTTTAAAGTTATTAAAGTGTAAAACATATTTTCACCAATTTGTAACACTGTTTTTGCCATATAACTCTTTGAACAATGACATTTTGAGTGGGTTGGTGGGTGATGGTTTCCTCAGGGGTTAGAAGTTAGAGTGTTTTGCATGTTTTAAGATATTTATGTTTGAAAAATCATGTTTTGGCAAGTTAGCGTACTGCAGGAACAGAGTAGCTCCAATGTACTTAACCCTTAGGCTGCCAGCAGATTTAGAACATATAGGACTTCTGGACTGATATATCAGTCTATGGCACAACAAGGGTTAATTGTATAAGTACATCAGGCTTAGAATGGCCCTAACTGTTCATGTTCTGTGTAAGCAGGATGATAAGATTTTAACTTTTTTGATATCTGGATTACCGACACCTCTCTTCTATGCAGAACCCAGTACAACTTACAACACTATTAAACGCGAAAATCTTGTTTATGAAGACTAAGTATGGATCTGTATACTGTAATAATTATTTAAAAGTACAAACCATATTAACTTATTATTCTTAGGACAAATAAAAGCCTTGCATAGAACATTTTTAAAATCTTAACTTTTTTTTAAAGGGAAACAGTCACCGCAAAGGGCTCCGCAGTCAAGTGTGGGGCTGGTCCCAATGTACGCTTTGTCTTCAAAAACATTTTGGTTTACTTACTGTTTACTGTAGTATAGTAGCTTGTATCAGACTAATTTTGTTTACTTCTAGGCTGACATCTTCTATTTCTACAAATCCCAGAATCCCCTGCAGTTGACATCAGAACCATAGGCAACAGTGGGAGATTCAATAGCCTGCAGTGCATGTTAGAGTTTTTATAATCTCCAATCAGATGTTTTCTGGTTCTGCTTTTTCTCCCTGGGCCTAAGTATAGTCCTCTGTGACTGTATTCAGCCCCGGGAGGACAGGGGGACCAGCAACCAAAATATCAGAGCTTATATGAACTGCAACATGCACTGCAGGATATTAAACATCTCAGTGTTGCTTACTGCTCTGAGATGTCAGCTGCAGGGGATTCTGGGATTTGTAGTAACTAAAGAAAATAAACCAAAATGTTTTTGCACACAAAGTGCACATTGGATCCAGATCCACACTTGAGTGTAGTTCCCTTAGTGCTGACTGTTCTCCTTTAAATAAAGTGATATATTTTTATTAATACAAAATGTCAACATGGTTGAGATTAATTTAACAGCATTTATGTGTTGATATATATGTGTTGATTTGTTATTAGAGGCACTCAATGCAGGGTAATATTGGTTTCACACACATATTCATTTGGGTAAGACAACAGAGAAATGAAGTTCAAGTGAAATCTCTCCCATAGTACAAGTTCATTTAAATGCCTGATACATTGTAGTTTCTATTATTTAATAATCATAATTTGGTGTTTCAGCATGTGTTAAACTGTTGGATAATGACATTTTTCAGGTGTTTAATGCACTTAATTTCAATTTGTGATTTACTGCCTGACATGTCATTTGACTACAGTAATGCACCATTCCATACCATTTTGCTTAATAATACATTTATTACATAATTACTTTTTTTACTTTAAAACATTGTAATGTGGTAAACAAGGCTAATTATTGCTGATCTGTTCTGTTTTGCTAGAATAATGTGTGGCCATACGATAACATTTGGTGAATCATGTTGTTTTGTTATAATAATTTAATAGGGCTTTTGAAGGGTGTCAGTTAAGGTCATGGTGCTATCCCCCAAGCTTCATGCTTGAGTATGTTATATTTAATTCAAATTGCTTTACCCATAAGCAATACAGGAAACATGCATTTTCATTTATAGATGTGACTGGGGGGTGGGAAATGAAAAGGCATGAGGGAAGGGGAAGTACAAGTTGCGAAGGATTAGGGAGAACTTACAACAAATCATAAGATGAGGGAACAATAAGTACACTGAGGCAAAAGCAAACAGGGTAAATAGAGGCAGTAACATCAGCGAGTAGAAAAACAAGCAGACATGAATAAAGTGCTTCTTAATCAGTGATTTGAAGGTACAAATGTTGGAGGACTGGGTAATGGAGAATGGCAGACTATTCCAGAGCTTAGGTAGTCAAAAACTAATTTGCAGCTTACTCAGTCCATAAGACATGCTACTTAGAGGCCCTGTTAATTTTTTAAATTAGGACATGACAAAGGGACCTATAGAGCAGTCTAGGGACAAAAGTCATAGGCGAGTGTCTTACAATTGCAAGTTTAGATTATTAAATGGAACATAACCTGAACCCTGAGTTCCCTAATGCAATTATTACACAAATGCACATTTAGTCTGTGTAAGCGAGCTAGCTGGGTTTCATAGTGTTGCTGATTGGGTTGAGTTCTACATACAATTGAGGTGTCAATAATCCAGATACCAGAGAGATAAATCTTACAGCATGCTTACATAGAATGTGTGTTGTTAAGGTAGTTTTTGACCCTAACTCCCCATTTCCTTTCATTTTGTGGCTAGCTGAGCAACACACATTGTATAGGTATTCTCGGTGGCTTTGGTTTACTCAAATCCTCATTGCACCTACTAGGCTCAACATCAGATCAGGAACCCACACTGTCCTTGACTGAATATTTGTCAGCCACATTGACAGATTCAGACTACATGGGCACCTATCTGACTCAGTCAGTGACCACTCCACTATTTATTGCCTACAGCAAAATGGTGCAGCTGGCAATCCAGTTCCAAAAGAAGTCACATACTGTAACAGTAAAAACTTCAATTCCTCAGCAGTCTTGTAAGATTTCTTAAATATTGGCTGGTCCTTTATGGATGACATACCTGATGTTGACTGTTCACTGAGCTTTTTTATTTCAGAGTTGGTGGCAGTACTTGATCACCATGCCCTTATCATCAGATGCAGGGTCAAAAACCTTAATTCCAAAAGGCTTACTAAAAGCCATTTCAAGTTAATGAAGGACAGAGACATTGCTTGGGGAACCTTCAGGAAAACAAACTTACACTCAGTTTGGGTTGCATACAGATATTTATAGACTAAATGCAAACGCAAGCTCAACATGGCAAAAAGCACATATCTCAAAGTGCAGCAGATAATCTAAGTGACCCCCAAAATTCTGGAACTGCATAAACTCCTTGCTCAACCTCAGAACTGCCACCTCCTCTCCCTCCCTTGAAATGAATGGCCTGAAGTGCAGTGGTCCCAGATCTGTTGCTAATTTGTTCAGTGACTACTTCTGTAACCTTAGAAACATAGAAACTCCTGTTGTTTGGCACAAATTGTCCTCCAGATTCCAGCATACCCAAAACATTGCCATGCCATCCCCTATTTTATTTTAAGAAAGTCATTGTAAAGGAAGTCCAGAAATTGCTGCTTCATCTAAAAGCTGACACAGTGACTGGCTGCAATGACCTAATTCCCAAATTCCATAAAATCGTGGGCACACAAATTGTTCACTTCATTTTCAAAATTTTAAACTTTCGTTTGTGTCCAAAATATCCCTAACATTGGAAATCAGCTTCTGTAGTACTGTTGTAAACTGTTCTGGACAACTACAATCTTATTTCTATACTATTGGCTTTGGCTAAGGTGCAGAAGAGAATAGTACATAATCAGCTCACTTCCTACTTACACCAGCTCAGGCTACTCTGTGAGGAGCAACATGGGTTCAAGAGGAGGCACAGAACAAGCACAGCCTTACTCAGCTTCATGGATACAGCACACTATGGTGCAGGCAATGGCTTGCTGACTGGTGCCAGGTTTGTGAATCTGGCTAAGGCCTCCAATTTGGAGGATATAGAAGCTGACTTGGCTGGGACTGGGATTTGCTCATATAGAAGCTGACTTGGCTGGGACAGGGGGACTCATATACTCTACAGTTTTCCAACTATATACAAGACAGGTCACAGTTTGTCAAAGCTGATAAAGTCTTGTCCAGGGTGAGCACTATCTACAGTGGGGTCCCCAAGGGTTCGTTCTGGGCCCTCTCCTATTTATTATTTTTGTTAATGACCTACCCAAGATCTGTAATGCTGTCAAAATTCTTCCATATGCAGACAATGCAGTCATCTTTGTGCATGGGAAAGATACCATCACTATCAATGATATTCTTGGGGGAGCAGGCACGAGAGGCAGAGCAGTTAGTTGGAGGCAATGGAGGGAGAACCATACCTCAGCATCCCCTTGGATTTAGAACACATGACAAGAGATCTTAATTTGAAACTTACTTTTGATCTGCATACTGTGCCATACCATATAATTATAACAGTAACAGCAACAGCGATTGCTTAAAGAAGAGTGGATTCTGACTTACTTCTTTATGAGGCACTTGGTTGGCTGAATCGGCTTGGTGAGGTGGCTAGTGTACAGAAATCAGCATTTTGAATTTCATGGTACTCACTGCAGACTGTCCCCTGGGTAGAGGGGATGAAGAAGTCCTGTTGTTGCTAAAACAAACAAGTGGAGATGATGAATTGGAAAGTATCCTGTTGCCCTTTTCATTGTCTGCCGGTCGGCTGTATAGACGAAGTGCGGGAATGGGTCAACTCTCTGAGGGACTCTGCCATTAGGCAAGGACTGGGCCAAGCACAGTGGTAAGAAAACTCTCTTGACCTGCAAAGGTTAATGGAAAAGAAGGAGAAAAGGTAGTGGGCACAAGATTATTCACACTACAAATAAACTGGTTGTTATATGCCTTCACTGATGGAACTTGGAAGTGCACTCTAATGCTCCCTCATTCGAGCACTATTCTCCTGAAGTTATAAGGCTTCATGAAAGGTAAGAGAGGCAACAAAGATACTTTTTAAACAATGTTGACTGGATAGATGGATGGTTAGCTGTTATTTCAAACATTAAGGCTAATAAAAGAAGCAAAGGTGCAAGACATGAAGATATATTAACATACTGAATATAAAATACACTGTCAAGGGTATTTTTTGAAACTAAACTCTGCAAATTGTGCTTTCTGCTCTTTTCAAACTAAGTTCACAGTTGAACAAATAAAAAATGGCACCCCACAGGGAAAAGAGAGAAAAACAATTATATGTGGAAGCAAACAAAAAGAGAATTGAAAGAAGTAAGGATTTATCAAAAAGCAAGTTAAAACTGCTGAGCTGAACAAGAAATTTATAATTTTTGGGCAAGATTCCTGCCCCGAACCTCCGCATCCCAGTCAGCCCATTATTAACCCCAGATCATACCTCTCAACTGTCACACATTGCGAGGTACGTCACTCATTTTACCTCTCAGGAACCCTCTGTCCCACATTGAGAAAGTGACATTCCACACTGACCACTGAGTCTTTTAAGCAGAAATATATAATAATATAAAATGCTAGGTTATCAGCAAACATTATAAATATTAGTGCACTTATTTCCACAGTATTCTGAGCTTGCAATGTCATGTTTGATGATGTGTCACACATTTTGTCCAGTTGTCACACATCTTGTCACACATTTAGGTGTTAAAAGGTTGAGAGGTATGCCCCAGATATATCCAAAGAAAGTACCTCAAATTTGGGTATATAAGATAATGGGAAATCAGATGTAAAAACAAAAGAAGAGGTTTCTTAGAATAATGTATTAAAAGAAGCAGGGGGAGAGAAGTGAAAGAAAATGAAGGGTCAGATTTGTTAACAATAACTCAATAAGAGCCTGAATATATATCAGCAGAATCACATATGGAACCATCTTTTGAACAGGAGGAAGCATGTGAGACTGCATGAGGTAAAGGTGACCCAATACTGAATACCTCCCCCCAAGCACTCAGAGAACTCACAGGGCCCCAAAATGACGTCAAAATTGGAAGACAAGTCTCCTCCAATCTGGGCCACAGCACTATTAGGGGACATAAATGAAATAAAAAAAAATCTGAATTTTGTCAAATTAAAAACAGAAGAAATAAAAAATTCCCTCTCACTTCAAGATAATACAGTTAATGAAGTCAAAACCAAGGTTATACAACTTGAAACCAGACTCTCAGATGTGGAGGACAAATTATTACAGTATGACAGACAATTACATTCACAGGAAAAATTTATTTCTGATATAACTACTAAAATCATAGATATGGAACTAAAGGCCCAGCGGAAGAATTTGAGGGTGATAGGCATATCAGTGTCTTGGGAGCAACAAGAAACCTTGACAGACAGTGTATTACAAGTTTTTGCTGCCTTTTTAGACATCTCACAAACAGAAGTTCATATAGAAATTGATAGAGTTTACAGAGCCCTAAAAAATATAAACCAGAGGATGATGGCCCTCCAAGATCTGTCATTTGTTAAACTTTTTAAGTCAGATGATAAGTTGTGAATTATGAATGCTGTATGCCAGAAAAAAAGGGTTCTCTTGAAGGGTGCTCAAATATCAATTTACCAGGACCTGCCTTATGAAGTGGTGGGGGAAAGGAAAAAAGTATAATTATTAGAAAAACTTACTGTGGCAAATAGAGTTTTAAAACGGCTATATTAATGCCTGCAAGGCTACATGTGACTATAAAAAATAAACATTATTTTGTTTTACACAGCTGAACAAGCAGAAAAGGACTTAAGAATGTTACTTCCTGATGTATTTAAATAACTAAAAGGGGGCAGAGTAATGTAAGAGCACCTAACAATTAAGGTAGCTATAGGTAAAATAACAAGGGGGATTATTGAAAATGAAAAGATTTGGGTGGTATTATTTATTTAGATTTTGTTTACTGTGTAGGTGCACTGGCCATGGAGATGACTATTTTATGGCATGACCCGGGAGGATTACATCAAAGAAAATGGCAAACAATCTGTACAATAAGTTGACAGTAAGGGTGATACAAAAGAACATCAAGGAACCAACAATGTGTTACAATGACAGTAGTAAGGCAAAATTGCCAACAGAGAGGTGTGCAGATGTGGGTACAGGAGTATAGTTGAAAACATGTGACCAGCAGGTAGGTTAAGGTAGAGTAAAACAATGTCAAGCAACAAAACATTTAATATACTTGGGCCAGGATATTCAAAGGGGTTGAGCATGGCGCAACAGTGTTGCACCTTGCTCAACCCACTGATGAGCCCTGGCGCAATATTCAAAAGGGTATGTTGCACTGCACAAATCCCAATGTGCCGGGGCGCACCAGTAAGGTATGTGGTGCAAGTGTGGGGGGCATGCCCATGCATATTCGGCACATCCCGATATTCAGCCCAGGATGTGCGGTGCATATGCAGGAACACACTCACCTTGAGCCGCACAGGGGGGTGCAAAGATCCACCAAAAAAAATCAGAGCAAGGACTGGCCACCCACAGGTGAGCTGCCGTATTGCAGGGCGCAACCCCGCAGCCGCCTGCTGTGGGTGGCCACCCGATACCCGAGATACAGGCTGGGCATCGCCCCCCCAAGCCTGATCGTGGGCATTGTTAATGTAATGCATCCCTGGTGGTCCAGTGGACTCTACCCCCTCACCCAATCGTGGGTGTAATGACATAAAATCATTCCCTGGTGGTCCAGTGGACCTGCCCCCCAGCCCAATCATGGGCTTTGTAAAATGAAAAGTTTCCTTGGTGGTCCAGTGGACTGAATCCAGCATGATTGCGGGCTTTGTCAAAGAAGAATCCCTAGTGGTCCAGTGGTACCCCCCTCACCACCTGCCCATGCAGACCCACCATCCCGCTACCCCCCATCAGTGGAGGTGGCAACTCCCCACCATAAGCCGCCTGGCCACCCGCCGACTGACAGCAGTGTACATTACGGCTGTCATGGCCATGGTCTACAGCGTTGGCCAATGGATGTGCAGACAGCTTAGATAACATGGTCCCAACATGTAAATGAATTCCATTACATATCGGGACCATGTTGTACAGTACAATCTGTATGCCAATTGGCCCATGCTGTGGACCAATGGGTGTACAGCCATACTGTATGCTGTCAGTCAGTGGGCGGCCATGTGGCCTGCAGGTGAGAGCTGCTGCCGCCGCTGATGGGGTGAGCGGGCAGCGGGTCTGCATGGGTGGGTGGGAGGGGTACAGTGGACCACCAGGATTCTCTGACAAAGCCTCGATCAGGCTGAATTCAGTTCACGGGACCACCAGGGAAACTTTTCATTTTACAAAGCCCATGATCGGGCTGGAGGGCAGGTCCACTGGACCACCAGGGAAACTTTTCATTTTACAAAGCCCATGATCGGGCTGGAGGGCAGGTCCACTAGACCACCAGGGAAACTTTTTATTTTACAAAGCGCACAATCTGGCTGGAGGGCAGGTCCACTGGATCACCAGGGAAACTTTTCATTTTACAAAGCCCGTGATCGGGCATTGGGGTGCGTTGCTGCTGAGGGGCAGGGGGGCGTCGGTCCCTGACTGCTGCAGCCTGGCATGGCGCCAGGTGCAAGTCACCAGGGATCGGCGCACCTGCATGCAAATGGGGCCATAATGACATGCAAATGGTCCCATTTGTGCCTTGCGTGCATTATGGCCCCATTTACATATACAGCGCTGAATATCGCGGTTCATATGCTTAGCACACCCACACTTGCGCTGGCGCATCCCCCTGCTCCTCTCTAGCCACTTGCACTGGTGCAGTGCCACTGCGCCATGTGCAATGTGGGTGGCCACAGTGCCATATTCAACGGTGCTGAGCCTTGGCACAGCACCATTGAATATCACCCAGACCATGCCCTGGAGCATCCCAGTTGCACTGCGCCCAGGCTTGCGCCCCAGCCTGGTGCCGTCTGAATACCCTGGCCTTAGTATATAGGTTCTCCAGGATTAAGAGAAAGTTTAAGATGGTGAGGAGGAAGGGGGATGATAAGTAAGGAGGAAACGCTAAGGGGGTTTAAAGCATGAGCATTGTTTGGAGGAGATGAGGTAGTTGCAAAGTTCTTTCTTAAGTTGTTGTGCGAGGGAGCCTGGCGAACTAAACAAAAAGACATAAAGGTTGAATGCAGATCTGGGTGCGGTGAGGTTGAGCTGACTGGAGAGGGGGGGGTGAAGATCATAAAGAGAATGAATGGCTATATTCTCAGGGGAGAGGTGGGTCTCTCTCTCTCTCTCTCTCTCTCTCTCTCACTGCCTAGATTCAGTACGCCTAATATCCATAAGAGGGGATACCATATGTTCTATAGAGAGCTAGCATATAGGTTTTTGAGGATGGGAATACATGTGCAAGTTTATAAATTTGTCATGCTCAGAAAAAATACTTTACTTCCTTCTAGAAATTTAACAATTTTCTCTTGTCACTATTATACTATACTTAAATCTGTGTTCAGTTATGGGTTCTAAAAATAATTATTCAATGGACATCAAAGTGTCATCGCTAAATGTGAATGGCTTAAATAATTAAAACAAATTAATAATATCCTACAGTTTGGTAAACTACATGATGTGGGTATTTTTATGCTTACAAGAAACACATTTGGCTTCTGATGTTGTCATGGAGCCTGCAGCAGCTTGAGCATTTAGTTCCTGCTCCCTGGGACAATTTTTCCCCTTAAAAATGGTAATTTTATCTGAATTTGCAGCACAATGTCTGGAAAGGGGAAAGGAGAAAACACAAAACCAAAATTTAAATTGTGGAGCCATTCCAAAAATATGGATGGTTGTGGATTATCCCGAGAGACTATGAGTCGAAGCCGCTCAGCCCAGCCAGCTCCCACCACCCAGTCTGTAATACGGATGGGGAGGCCGAAACCTTACCTAGCAGCAGATTTGAGGTGCTACTCAGGGAGATAAAGGACTCTAGATACAAAAATAAATGAGAATTTAAAGCCTTGAATCAAAAACTCTCAACAATGGAAATCCAACTGCAGCAGTCGGAGGAACAGGTCTCAGCTGTGGAAGAGGACATGTCTCAACTCATCTACATTATGGAAACTTTGATGGTACATGCAGCGGATCCACAGGCCAAATGTCTGAACCTCGAGGGGCACTCCCGGAGGGAGAACCTACAATTATATGGTCTTCCGGAGGGTTCAGAAACAACATCCATGGCACCCTTCATTGAAAACTTACTTAAGGATGTACCGGATTTACCTCCCACATTTGAATTATCTGTCGAACGGGTCCATAGATCGCCACAACCCCGGCCTCAAGACCAAAACACCTGTCCCTGCTCAATAGTATTCAAGCTAACCACATTCAGAATGAAGGAGAACCTTTTAAGGAAAGCCTGGGCTAAAAAAGAAATTACATACCTTAATAACAGACTTTTTCTCGATTGTGATTACCCCCAAGAGGTCCAGCAGAGATGCCTTGCATATCTGCCACTCTTAAAGGTGGTGAGGGAGAAGGCTATTAAGTTTCAAACTCTGCACCCTATCCACCTGAGAATTTACTGGGATGACAAGGTATGCAAGTACAACACCATGGAGGAAACCAAGGCAACTATGTTGGAAAAAGGTCTAGCCCCCCCGATACTGGGTACCCTAAACACAAGTCGTGGAATGGGGGATGGCAGCAGGTGAGTAACAGGAAGAGGTCAGGCAGCGGTTTGCTGTCCCCCACTGAAGCTTTGTTGCAACTGCATACCTTGCTCCAGAAAAGGGTGAAAATGACCAAGTCGAGTTGAAATCCGCTATAGCACTGTCATGATCTCAGTCAAAAGTACAGGGCTTCTTAATATAAACAGACATTGAAGCCAGTTAATTTCAGAATTTCTCTTCATGTCTGAGATGGTGGGAGGTTAGACCCAGATCTGTATGCTCTCGATGGACATTCCTAATATCAAGGGACTCACAAGCAGCTACCGCATTTTCTACTGCAACCCCAATTCCCTTAGAAACTTTGAAGCTCTGAACTGAATTCACCAGATGGAAAAGATGTTAATCCATACATCTCGCTATAGTTACATTCGAACTACTGGCACTGGCCTGAACATTTAGGTACCTTTGTTGTTATAATGTCAGTAGGAGACCTAGTTATATAGTGCAATGGTACTGATCTCTGATTTAGGATGTTGGTTGAGATCGTTTGTGGAGGGGTCATTAAAGCTATATTTTATGTAGTAGTTCCTACTAATGCTTTTCTTTATGCTCATCTATTGAATAAAAGCAATAGGCTGAGAATATTAGTTTGACCCCCACCACTCATACACTGATGTGGTGACTGTGGGGGGGACTCCTCCTGTGTCTCTCCAGATATTCTCAGTAATTTGGTGGTGGTGGAGGTGGTGGGGAGTGCTGGGGAGGGAAGCTTCCACCCAGAGACCTTCACTGAGTTTTTGTTTTCTTTGGGGTTGCAGTTACACTAAACCAAACATTTCTGTACAATAGATAAAAGTTGTCTCAGGGGAATGGACAGCATAATTGGATCCACGATGACTGATTTGTCTCTTCTCTGTGGGCTTTGTGCCTTTAGCTCATGTGGGTTACCTACTACAGGAGCTTTTGATACATCATACTCCAGAAGGGGGTTCCCTTTTTTGGGGGTGTTTATTCTCCTCTTCTATTCCCCTCTAATTTTAGAAGGGGTACAGAGGTCTGTCCTTGGCCATGACCTCCTACCTTGGGCATTAGTTCTTTTGTTTACTGCACTAGCCTGGTTGGCTACATTCCAGTTTGATTACATGGGCTCTAGTTACTTCCAGTTTTTCTTTGGGAAAGTGTACTGTGCACTGAGGTTCTATCCAGGAAGAAAGTTATGGATTACTGTATTTAGCCACTGTAAGGAAGGGTTAAATAAGCCACTGTACAACTATCTTTTATGGTGGCTACTGGATATACTATATGCACAAATAATGTGCACAGACACACTAATCCAATTAAACGTAGCAAAATCCTAGCATGTTTAAAATGCTCAAGGGTTGACAATTCTTTGCTGCAAGAAACCCATCTCTCCACAGCTGAGCATAAAAAACTGGAGAGATTTGGTTTCTCGCATGTAGTTACAGCCTCATACAGAGGTGGTAGGAGATGTGGAGTTGCTATATTTATACCTGCTAATTTCTCTTTTGAATACGTGGATAAACTGGTGGACAGGGAGGGGAGGTATGCCCTGATAAAGGGATGTATGACTGTAATTATGCTTACAATTGCCTCAGTTTATTTCCCACCTAACATGAATTTTAGAACTTATCATTCCTTTTTGTTAACCATGTCCCAATGGGGAGAGGGTCAACTAATATGGGGAGGGGATTTGAATTTAACTTTTGATTCCAGGGTGGACAGTACCTCACAGACTCCAAATAGGGAACATAAAACTGTGAGGGAGATTGCTAAACTATTGAAAGAACTGGGCTTCATAGGCACATGGAGGTACTTGAATGGCAGTATGAGGAGTTACACTTTCTTCTCCCAAGTGCACTCCATGGACTCCAGACTGGACCATATTTTTAGTTCACAGGAACATGTAATAAATGACCTTAAGATATGGACTGGAGATTTGTATTGTCTGTCCATGCCCCTGTTTTTTTGAAGGTACACTTAAATGCCTTTCAAAAATCTACTTTTTGGAGACTGAATCTCTCTTTATTGAGAGATTCAGACACTTTGCAACAAATTAAAGAGGTAATTCAGCAGACCATGGTGGACAATGACAACCTAAACATGAACCCAGCCATTCTGTGGGACACTATCACATCTAGCATAAGGGGGAAACTCATTGAGATCTTGGTAAGAAATAAGAAACTTAGGGAACAAAGGAAGGAAGCTCTCCTTGCCCAAATATAGACTTTGGAGGATCAACAAAAGGCCAGTTTTTTGCAAAGCCAGAGCAGGTCAGCTGACCTCACTCAAAAAAGATCTTCATGGGTTACTAAACTATTATGTGAAAAAAAAACTACTTTTTTTTAGGCAGAGCTATTATGATGGAGGACCTAAATCCCTTCAACTCCTTGCAGGCAGGTTGCGGATACAGAAAGTGAGGGCTTGTATTAATAAAATTAGAAATCCCCAAACCCATCAGTTAAGCCACTCAATCCCAGATATTTCTAAGGCCTTTGTGAACTTTTACTCCCATTTATACTCTGCCCCCCCCCAAGTTGTCCTCAGGATGATATAACAACATTTCTACAACCATTAGCTATCTCTCATATAACCAATGAACAATCAGCATCACTCCAGGACCCTATTACAACTCAGGAAATAATCAATCAATCGATCAATCATCATTATTTTACCAGGCGAGACACCATTGAGACAAGCTCATTTACATGGTGGACCTGGGACGGTCAGCAATAAAATACATGTAATACAAGTACATAGAATAACAGTTAAAATTTCATTTTGAAAAAGAGATATATACAAGTACATTGATCATTAACTAGCACAAATAGAGTAACAATTAATAAGAATGATTTTCATTGGTATTGACATTGGCATCAACATTTTCCTGAGCAGGCAGTGGGCAATGTTAGGTGATACAAGGAGTTAACAAGACTGTAGATAGTAGAGAAGCACATTATGTAAATAAGAAGCAAAGGTAAATAGTAGTGAAGGAGGAGGGGGAGTGCTATCAGGAAGAAGAAGTGTTCGAGGAGGAGCCTAGGTAGATAGGGTAAGGTGGAATGAGGGGCTGGCAGGAGTATGCTAGGATCGAAGGGAGGGTAAGAGGGTAACTGAAATTGGTAGATAGAAGACAGGAAAGTGCCTGAGGTCAGATGGCCTCCCTGGAGAGTTCTATAAGACACTTCAGAAGACACAACCCAGTACTACACAAAACTTTTACCTACATGTGTGGTCCTAAAGGGTCAATACCCCCCTTCTGGAATTACGCCATCATTTATGTTCTCCTGAAGCCGGGCAAGGACCCAACCCATTGCGCCTCTTATAGGCCTCTCTCTGTTTTGAACACAGACTATAAGATCCTTGCATCCATCTTAGTGGGCTGATTAAAACAGCTACTTCCTCATTTAATACATCATGATCAATGTGGCTTTATAATGGGTAGACAGGCACAAGATAATATTAGACGTAGCATATATCTTATAGAACATAATCAAAATCAAGATCAGCTGGCACTACTGTTAAGTTTGGATGCTGAAAAAGCTTTTGATAAGTATCATGGACCTTTTTAAGGGGGGGTTCTTACTGACTTCGGGTTCCCCTCCCCATTTGTAGATATTTTATTTAGATTTTACAACACTCCCAGGGGGTACATCAGGTTGAATGGGCACATTTCTGAACATTTTTTGCCTTGAGGGGGCACCCAACAAGGATGTCCTCTCTCACCATTGTTGTTTGCATTATATATTGAGTCCCTGGCAGAATACATACAGCAGTTCCCGGATATCCATGGGGTACAGATGGCAGGGACCAAGCACAAACTTGCTCTATATGCGGATGATGTGCTGGTTTATATGTCATATCCTGACACCTCTCTCCCTTTCCTTTTTTGGGCTCTCCAAACCTTTTCTACTCTCTCAGGTTATACGTTAAACACACTGAAGATGGAAGTGCTTGCCTTCAATTATACAGCCCCCCCCAGAGATTACAGAGGCTTTTCCGATGAAATGGGGTACACCCTCTCTAAAATATTTGGGTATTCACTTACCCATTGATCTTACTCAGCTTTACACCCTAAACTACATCCCTCTGGTTACAGGTCTGAAACAGGATTTGAGAAGATGGCATCTTCTTCCTTTTTCCTTTTACAACAGAGTACTAGCATTTAAAATAAATGCCCTCCCTCAATTATTATATTGTTTACAATGTGTTCCTTGTGTGATTCCACTCAAAGAACTGTTGGAGTGGCAAAAAGCCCTCTTAAACTTTATATGGCAGTATAAACATCCTTGATTAAGACACTGACTTGTGATACTACTCAAACAACTTGGAGGACTCACTCTCCCACACTTATCAACTTACTGGGCAGCAGCCCCGATGAAGCTAGCCCTTCTTTGGGGGCACTCTTCTTATGCTATGCACTGGAAACAAATGGAACTAGCTAGGCCATTGCCCACCCCTATCCCAGCAGCTTTATTTAGCTCCCACTACCTGAAGAGGGTAAAGTCACTTATCCCTCTTGAGACCTGGACTATTTTAGAGGGTTGGAGACACAGGACCCAAAGCAAGCCCCTAGGAATGCATTTTTGGAAATATGCTTGGTTAGTGGACAATCCACAATTCCCCCCAGCTCAACAGGACTCTTGGTTCCAGGGACAACTTTTAAAGGGACTGGTGGCTCCTGGACATTTGTTGCGCAATGACACAGTCATACATTTTGACCAAGCCAAAGTTCATTTTGGATGGAAGGAACAAGATAGAATATGATACTTTCAAGCTAGGGACTATATAACCAGGCAACTCAAAAGTAAAGATTACCAAACACAAATCCTGGGAGAAACTCTCCCTATAGATAAAATATGGGCCACAGAGGTGGGGGAGGAGGCTATTTCCCTCCTATATAAGGTCCTGTTGGCTGCCAAATCCCACCATTCAGATACCCTGAGGCAGAGATGGGACAGGGACATGAACCTAGATGGCAGCACATCAATACAGTGTTTCAATTACAGCAACTCAATTATAGTGACTCATTTATAGTGACTGCATTAATAGTGAGTGCTACATATCAGCGATGCACAGATTCAGCGACAACAGTGTAATAAACTACCTCCGAGATCCAGGTGCACCTCGGAGGATGTTATTTTAGAAATAGCAGGGGGTTCGGGGTGCAGGGGGCATAGCCCCACCCCTGCATGATGTAGTAAAGTAAAGTCGATCTGAAAGATGTAGAAGCATGTTTTCCATATCCATTTGGAACTGTTATCAGGCTGTGCTGAATGGTTCTGCTTGTATGAATAACACCATAAAGGGCTGGCATCAAGCATTCAATACACGTCTTGGTGCAAGTCATACCAATATGTTGCATTTTATTCACTGTCTTCAGGAGGAACAGAGCATGTCAGAGGTGAAGATGGAGCAGGTAGTGTACAGTGCTTCAGTAGGGGGCAGCAGATGTCGGTACCGTGATTTAACCAAACAACTTTGCCAGGTCGTGAGCGAGTACAGGATAAGGTCTTGGTACGACTATTTGCATGGATTGGCATATACTTTGCAGCTCCAGATGTAATATGGTAGCTGAATTTGTGTTCGCCATAATTGTTATGCGCTGTAATTGCAGTCGCTGTAATAAAGTTGCAGAAATTACATTTGCTGATATTTAATCACCATATTGACATGGAACCACCTAGACATAACAACAGACACCTGGAGAAAAGTTTGGTGGGGGACCTGGTCTACCACTCTCTTCCCCATATGGCAAGAATTTGTTTGGACAGTTTGGACCAGATATTTTTTGGTGCCGGCTTACCTAGCCAAATGAGTACCAGCCACTTCATCTACTTGCTGGAGGGGATGTGAGGCCTTGAATGCCACTCATGTACACATCTTTTATGATTGTCTAAAATTATTATCTTTCTGGCAGGAGATTTCTCAATATTTAATAGGCATCTTTAACATTTCTGAATCAGTGATACAACAGCAGTTTTTATTGGGTTCTCCCCTATATCCCTTAGGGGTAAAGATTCACATTATCTATGGAACATATTGTTAGTGTCAGCTTACAAATCAACAGCCAAAAAGTGGTTCCAACAGGACCCTCCATCTTTGGAGGACTGGAAGACCACAATCACACATATTCAAAATTTTGAGCGTATCTCTTTTGACCTCCAAAATAAATGGGGTCAGTTTATTAGCAAATGGACCAGATGGGAATGGTAGCCCATGACAATGGCGACCACAATTCAACACTTTCAAAAAGGGTGACTCAATTGTGGCACCTGTCCACAGGGCTACTGGGCAGGGAGGGTGACCGGATGGGGGGGTCCACTAATATAGTGACAGGATGTCGCTATATGTACACACGCGTGGGAGGAGTGAGCACACTGAGCAATGGGTGGAAGGGGAGGGAGGGTTTGTGAGGCATAGTCCAGCAGTGGGCTGCCAAGCTGTCCCCATGGCATGGTGGGTGGGTGGCAGCCTACATTTGTGAGGGTGCCAGGTTTGGGTCCAGGTGCACGCTCATTTTGTTGCACCCAGCTGTGAAATTTTTTTTATCCAGTTTTACACCCCCTCAACATGCAACCCCTGAAGTTGAAAATCCTTTATTAGAGGGGGGCATGGGGGCACAGCCCCCTGCATAAACAACAAAAAAAAAACAAGTCTCCGGTGCCCTTTTATTGTGTGCCGGGTGTGTACATCACCAAAATTGATTTTCAGTGATGTACACTTGCCCTAATGGCAATCACCTTTCCAAGATCACCATTATCACATGGAACTGATGGGCATTATATCCAGGGTGAAATGCTCATTCATCTTCTTGAAGGAGAAGAAGAGAACATTTTTCACATACCTCCTTCTGTTGTCCCCCCTCCCCCGGGATTTCTTGATTTTAATCTATTTGCTATGTAGAAACTACCCTTGTCACTTGAAAATTAATTTTAGTGTCCTAGCCCACTGCACAATTAAATGCATTACTTATCCATGACTTTACTGGAGATTTGACTTGTTTATTGTCCTCTGTTTATCTTGTGCCCTAATGTTTTAAATGTTGTAACTGTTAATTTGTTTATCTGTTACTCTTTTAGTAAATAAGCTACAATCCTGACTGTAAAGACAACTGTTACTCAAAAATGATGTATTAAGTTATATGAAGTTATTGATGATAATCTTGTTTGGTTCCAAACCTATGTATTAAACTTTTTTTATCAATAAAGGTGAAAGAGTATAAAAAAAAAAAGAAACACATTTAATAGAAAAAAAGCTAAACATCTTAAGAAATCATTGGTGGGACAAACTTTTTATGCAGTAGATCAAACAACAGTAGGGGTACCACCATTCTAATCTCTAAAAATATGGACTTTAAATGTACAAGTCAGATCAAAAACAAAGAAGGGCGATATGTATTACTTAAAGGGGACTTGTTTGGATCAGAGATTATTTTAGGTTCAATATACGGTTCTTTTAAGCAGTATCAGGAATTTCTAGAACAACTAGAAAAATACATAATTTTCTTAAATGGTACAGACATAATCCTCACAGGAGGCTGGAATGCACTACCAAATCCATATTTAGATAAAACTTCTAAAATAAACACAAATGACAAACACATCTCCAAAATCTTATAGGATTTTATTGACAGAAACTTTTTAATAGATGTGTGGAGAGACAGGAATAAATTTAAAAAGTAATTTACTTACAAATCAAAACATTTAAATATGTCTAGTAGGATAGACTTCACTTTGGTAAATAGAATCATGTCCAATAAGATATTTGGAACTAATATACATAGCATCTCACTGTCAGACCATGCTATGATCACCTCTGTATTTATTCCAATGCTAGATAGGACCAAGACACCACAGTGAAAATGTGATCATTTATTGAAAGATCAGGATTTTATAGAAAAAATGAAGAATGCTATGGAAGAATATTGGCTTCATAATGCTTATCTGGATCTTAGCATGGCCATGAAGTAGGATGCTATGAAGCTTCACTAAGAGCTACCATAATTTCATATTCTAAAAAAATTAAAAGACAACAAAGGAAAACAATGTTAGTGTTAGAACAAGAAATTAAAGATTTAGATACCCAGATTAATTTACAAGGCAAATACTTACTACTGGAGCAGAAGTTACAGGATTGTAAAAATAAAAAAAATGAACTTCTAAAACAAACAGAAAAGGATTTATGGAAAATTAAAAATAAGTAATACTTTTACGGAGATAAGACAGGTAAACTGTTAGCTTATGCCCTGAAAAAGCAAAAAGAAAGGAATATGATTACAGCAATAACTTCTACATAAGGTGGTGTATATAGAGACAAACATATCACATGTATTTGTAGATTACTTTAATAGTAACATGAATTACACTACAAAAAACAGCACTATCAATGAAATTCTTGGACACAACTTTCATTCCCTTCAACAGCATTTCACAAATGAGAAATTGGTTCTAAACATCCCTAAAGCAAAAGTCGTATTACTTGATTCATCCCCAAAGGATAGAAGATTGTCCCAAGACTTCACTATCTCAGCCTTAGATGGAATGAAACTGGATCTAGTTAATTAATTCAGATACCTTGGTGTTACCATCAATCCTCACCTCACATTTGATGCTTATATGACCAACACTCTAAGAACTGTTCATGCCAAACTGGGTCTACTCACATATATCAAAGTACCTGACACCCAACACTAAAGTCAGAATTGTCCGAAGCTGCATGCTCCTGCTGACTGAGTATGGCTCCATCATTATGGATGCTGTTCCTCTCAGAATCCAAGCAAAGAAAATAATCTTGATCCTCAATGTTGCCAGACTTGCATCATCACAGGGCCTACTGTCCCATCACTGCAACAACTTTGAATGACTTGGTTGGTCACAACTCAGAACCACAGCTCAGTTAACCCTAGGGAATTTCATGCACAAAATTCTACACAGACGTGCTCTCCAATGCCTAACCAAGCTATTCATGTATGTGGACAACCCCTTCTTTCACTTCTCTGCAATCTATTGAAAGTTCTATTTATGCACATGGGCATAGAAACATAGAAGCTGTCAGCAGAAAAGGACCTCATGGCCCACCCAGTCTACCCTAAGTTCCTGCCTATTGAGCTACTGCAGACCCTAATTGATCTCAGGTCCCCCCCCCATTACTAAGGTCCCCTTGTGCCTGTCCCATGCATGTTTGAAACCTGGGCCAGAACTGTTTCAGATACAGAGCAGGATCATTCTGAAACACAATCTCTTTTGCTATCAGAGCTGTCTTTTCCCCTAAAATGTTCACCGGCTAAGTGAAAGTACATCTCCAAAAGTCTACTGTCTGTACCTGCTTTTGCTTGACTTACAAAACACTGTTGACTTGATGTTCCGTCTGAATGCCTTACTTTTACACCATGTCACTTCATCTTGTATTATGCTATACTTACGTGCTTGTACCTGTTCCGCTGTTTTGTTGCATACTCTTCTGTACCCTGGTCTGAAAAAGGTGTTTCTGTACCAGTGCACTAACTTGATCATCAAAAATCAGTCAATCAATCAATCAATTAATTAATCAATCACAATCAGTCAATCAATAAATGTGGGTTGTCTGTGATTCTAATGTTGTCATAACATAAAGAATATACTGTATTATATCAGGGTTAAATATGTTATTCTATGTTAACCCCTCATTTTTGCACTTTAATAACATAGCTGTTCCGGAACAGAATAGCCTGGAATATGACAAATTGTACAAAAGATGGAAATAAATGATCAGAGTTGAAAACACAATTCCCACAAAACTTGGAAATGTGCTGTTAGGATTCTTATGTCTACCTCTCACCCACCCTAACATGTTCACTACCCTCATGACACAAGGACAGTCTACAAAGTTTGAGCTTTAATATATTTTTTTGCCATACATTTTCTCACGTTTTAAAAAAAATTGTGTAGTACCTTCATTTAGTCATGGCCTTCAAAACCTTCTGCAAAGCAGCAGGTGACTCCTAACATACTTTTCACAGGACCCTTTCTGGTTTGTGAAAAACTAGATGATCATCTGTGTAGGAAGACACAGTAGTCTTTCCATGAACTGCTATGTACCATAATACAATGCTTCAGTGGTCTATGGAGCTATATGGGCCTTTGGACTGAAAGCCAAGTGCCCTTATACATTTTCTGGCATTAAAAAAGAAAACAACGGACATAAAGAATAAAAAATAAAACCATATCAAATATTATCATGTGCTACATGTGTAATGCTAGAAGCCTTAATAACAAAAATGAAGAATTAGAAACAGTACTCAGATTTGAGGGCAACATAGATGTAGCAATTATAACAGAAACATGGTGGTCAAGGGAAGTTACCTGGGGCAAAGGGATACATGGATACCAACTGTACATACTAGAGAGAGAGGAAAAGGAAGGCAGGGGTGTTGCTATTTATTTTTCTGACAAAATGTCAGTATCTAATATTTCTAAGAAAATTAAAAAGATGGAGGGCATAAAAGAAACAATATGGCTCAAATTAACAAACAATGGGCCCTATGCATGATGCCATCACGCTACAGAAACCAAGCACATTGGAGCCTATACACCTGATTGCCACAGAGTGGGGTCCCATGGACCCCATACGACATCATGAAGGGGGCTCAAGTCAGGAATGCAGCCGCTTCCACGGCTGAGCAGAGTGGAATGCACCAGGGGTGTTCTGGGGGCATGCCAGCACTATGTGGTATTCACTCAACCCCATAGGGCTGGCCACATGGGTGCAGAGCTGGGTGCAGGCTGTGGCAGGGGGGACCCTGCCATAACCCACTGTGTGCCCCCATGGATATCTCCCAATGGTTATGGCGGGACATGATATGACCCCCCCATGCTGCCAAGGCCCACTGGGCAGTAAAGGGGGGATGGGACTGCTGGTTAGGTGAGTGCACAGCACTGACCATCAGATATGGACCATGAGGAGGAGGCAGTGGCAGTGCCAGGGGGAAGGACAGTGGGAACACAGCCCACTACTGGGGGCACAGGTCTGGCTTGCCTGTGGAAGGCATGCACTACCCCAGACCCACACCTCACTATGCGAGGGATGCACTTCAAGACCTGGGAGATGCATCCCATTGGATGCCCACCCAGGACCTCAACTCCTTCTCTGGCCACCCTGTGGAGTCCTGCGCACTGGGGGGGGGCAAGGATAGGTGGCTGGTGTTTGTGAATGCCGGTATGGGCGCACCTGTCTGCAGGTGTGCAGTTACACGGGTGGGGTATGTGCTCTTTTTATGTACCTCTGCCCTAATAGTGCATGCCATGCTTGTAAAAATAAAATAATAGGTTTATTTTACAGGCCCTAACAGCAATAATTATACAAATGAGGCCATTAACCAAGAGCAAGAACAGGCCTGTGACTTTTGAGATAAGACATAAAAACCCCTACCAGAGGTGAGAATATATTGGATATATTACTAAGTTCTAATAATATAAATATCTCAGATTGTGTGGTAGGAAATCCACTAGGGACAAGTGCTCATAACAATGTTACCTCCTGCATCCATGGCTTGTGTGGTATGTAAGAGTAAAAAGATGTAGGGAAATCTACCTTTATCAAACAGCCAATGTCCAGGCTATACATGAAGACCTAAATAACATTGGCTGGGAACAGTTATTAGAAAACAAATCAGTTGAGGAAATGTGGTTGATAAAAGAAAAAATCATATCTAAATGTGGCATACAGATTAAGAAAATACAATACAATAAACAGGGTGTCAAACCAAAATGTCTGAACAATGAAATAAAAAAGTTAGTGAGAAAGAAAACAAAACACTATAAACTATATGTCGAAGACAGACCTGATAAAACCTGGAATGATTACAAGACCGTATTGAGATGATGCAAAAATAAAATCAAAAAATGAAATTTTGAATTGAAAATGGTGACTATCACAACAAAAAATTATATGAAAGATTTCTATAGCTATATCAATTCCTTAAAAAACTCTGGTACCAAACTTGGCTCCATCATGGAGAACAATTCAATAATTAATGATCCAAATAACATAGCAGATGCATTCAATAAATACTTCTGTTTAGTGTTCTCTGAATCTGTTCCATGTATTGATAACATTCTTCATACCGGACAAATTTGCATAGAGATATCTAAGGAAGACATAATCAAGAAAATGCACTATTTAAAAAATCATAACTCAACAGGCCTCAAGAATATTTCAGTTAGAATGCTAAAGATATTATCACCAATTATAGCAAGACCTCTAAAATACCATTTCTTGTCATCTGTGGCAAATTGCATCATCTCAGGGGACTGGCAGTCAGTCATTGTGGCATCCATACATAACAAACTCTAGCCAGAGCCAACATGGCTGTGGTAAACTTGCAAAGCTCTGAAGAGTGAGTGCCGCTGAGTACCATCTCCAAGATGACGGCAGTGACACAACTGTGCATGTACGGCATTTGAGCATGCATAGTTGCGGTGAATGGCAATATATCATTCACAAGATGGCTGTGCCAGCAGAACTGCGCATGCACGTGAAGTGTACATTTACAGTTCTTGTCCCGAAATGCAGAAGTAACAGCGAAAATAGTGCGGCTGTCACTCCATAATGGCCGATTGTGGCAGAGTGTTACAAGCTCCATTGGACTTTCAGAAGGATACTTCCAAAAGTCCAATGGAAGGTGCTACGATTGGCCATTTTAAGGCAACAGATTGCAAAATTGCTGTAGGCTCCACCCACAGCTGTAAAAAGGACAACAAAAATGAATGTAACAACTATAGGCCAATAAGTTTAACCTCAGTACCTGCTACGTTCCTTGAATCTATGATTAAAGATAATAAAATTAACCATTTCAAGGCAAATGATCAGGCTGCTATGGAACAGCATGGTTTTACAATTGGGAGATCGTGTATTACTAACTTGCTTTGTTTTTATGAGAAATTTTCACTAGCACTTGACAAAGGGAGACTAATAAACTGTATTTATCTGAATTTTTCCAAAGCCTTTTAGTCAGTTCCACACTGGGCATTGTTCAGAAGATGGTCATATTAAAGTAGAGAACTGGACCAGTAAATATGCTGATAAAAACCAAATTAACTGTATGTACAGTTGAAGACAAAGGAGTCAATACATGCTGACTTAGATACCAACCAGAAACGGGCAGACACATGGGGAATGATGTTTAATCATGAAAAATGTGGTGTTTTGCATTTGGGAAATCAAATGACAAAACATATTTGCGAACAGGGGAAAATATAATTAACTCATTACCTCCTGGCTGCCATTTTGTGTCAGGTAAACAACGGATAGTTCGGACTGCATATGGAGCTATTGGAGGTAATTAAGGAGGTTCAATACAAATGAGATCTTATTTATTATTTATTTATATTTATTTGTTTCTTTTTATTTTTTTTACCAGGAGAGACATACTAAGCTGAAGCTTGCTTACAGGAGTGACCTGTGAGCACAAGGAAGTTAAGTAACTTGCTCAGGGTCACACAGTATGCAAGTGGGGGCTGTGGGATTCAAACCCAGGTCTTCAGGTTTGCAGCTCAGAGCCTTAAACCACTGTACTATACTGCCTCCAATCTGGGGGTTATCATAAATAATATGCTAAATTCAATGGGCCGCTGCATTACATTAATAGCCAAAGCAAATTAAAGGATTATAAGCAATTAAACAAAACTTTACCAGCATAAGGGCTGAGATCATTATGCCCCTTTATAGGGCATACCTCAGGCCAATTCTTGATTATGGCAGCCAAATGTGGTGTCCACTTAACAGGGGCGAGATAGACAGATTGGAGAGGATCAGCATTGGGCTACAGAAATGGTACATGAAATCAGAAATCTTAGTTACCCAGGTCATCTTAAACATTTTAATTTAATATCACTTGAAACTAGAAGGAAAAGGGGTGACTTAATGATTTGTTATGATATAATGCAGGATGCTTACTTAGTAAGTGAACTAGGCCTACAATTTAAAAATGATAACTTGGGCACCAGGGGCCACCTACTGCAAATAAAACCACTAAAATTTCATATTAACAAGAGGAAGGGCTTTTATACGCAACCTCTGGAAAAAATTACCAACTGGGATAATAATCAGCAAGGATAAGATGGAATTTTAAACACGACCAGATAGATGTATACTGGAGGGACCTGATCTATCATATTACAGGTGAAGGACAGGAGCGCATATGGGCAAACACTTTTATTTCTCCATTACCTTTTAGTATGATCTTTAGTATGTTTTGATGCATTTTAAATATTTATTTTCAGTTGATATATGGCTGACATCAATTAAACCTGTACAGAATGCATGTGGCTGAAAATAATCAGAAGTGGGGTTGTTCTCAGATAATCTACTGTAAAAACTGATAGAATAATAAGTGTTTTTTTAGGATATTAGAAATTTTAGGATATTGGTCTTCAAAATGCAATATCCTAAAAAAACACCTCAGATGTCAAATCAGATGTAGGATATTGGAGTGTCCAGCAGCCAATATAATAAAATCTGAACACTCAGCCTCCTTATAGTAAAAGAATTGATGTCTGCTGCCCCCACCCTGACAAATTCTCCTTCCTCCACCATTCTACAATATATAACAAGCCCCATACACAGAACAGAGCAAAAAAACCCCACCCAACAGACCCACTACCCCTCCCCCCTCCTCCTTATAATAAAATAATAGTAGAAGTGTAGTGATTGAAGCAGGCTGCGTCTGTGAAGCCTGTCACCCTACACCAAAATCCTACTTTCCCCACATTCACACAATATAATCAAAGCCCTATCCCTAGGTAAGAGCAACCCCCCACCCAACACAACTAGTAGCCCCCACCTCCCTCCTTCCCCTCCTACTTATTATATAATAATAGAAGTGTAATCACTGATAAATGTTGTCAGAAACCTTTATTCATCCCCCTTCTCTTCCTCCACTGTAGCATTCCTTACAAACACTTTTTAAAGTGCACACAAGGTAGGAAAACCATCCTACTGCAAATCTTGAAAATATTCATATTTTGGGATTTTGTAAAATTACAAACATGTTCCAAAGTGCACACAAAGCAGAAAAACTATTTTGCTGCAAATCTTAAAACTGTTTGCATTTTGATTAGATTTTGTAAAGTTACAGTCACTTGTCAAAGTGCATGCAAAGTAGGAAAACCAATCTACTGCAAATCTTGAAAGTATTCATATTTTGAGTAGAGTCTGTAAAAAATGTAAAGTATCATGATGCAATCCTTTATTTTTTAAATGAATTATAAGTAATTACTAATTAGTTTATTTAAACAACAAACTGCTTTGTATACTTCATAGTACCCCACCTTCACAAACATGCTTACCCTCTACTTTTGAGTTTTTAAAAAGTTACATTAATTTAAAATTATTGTTTCTGTGCAACATTAACAACAAAAAAGTGTACATGTTGTTTTAGCTATTTTGTATGTTTTTTTTTCTAACACACGTGTGACTACTTAATTGCGATTAACTCAAAAAATAATTAATTTTATAGCAAAACTCCCAAAAGGACCTATTCTGAAGAGACATCTACAAAACCTGTAAGTTTCACAATTCAACTCTTACCCATTTTGTAGCTGTCTGAGTGCAAAAATGAAGGTATAAAATTGGGCAAAGTATGTAATTCAACCCTTTATCTCTCTGAAAGTATAATGATAAACCTCATAAAATGTGGAAGGTTAAAATTGAAAAACTGTATACCAAATTTCACAGCCCTAGGATCTAGGACGAGTTATAAGGCTCTGAAAATGGAACTCCCAATGCAACCCTAATATACTGGCACTACCATGACAGTATAGCTATCTCTATCTAGCTCTCTATCTATCTATCTATCATGGGACCAGTTTTCAAAGGTGTTCAATTGATGCAAGGGACTTGCATCAAAAGAGTTTGATGCTAGTGGTGACTTACATCACCACTTGCATTAAACATGATTTTCTAAAGCAGCCTGCATCAAATCCTGAAGCCACTGTGTCAAAGCCCCTTTGCACCAAGGTTGCAGAAACCAACCAGGTGCACCAGATTGCAAGGGGGCTTGTGCTGTGGAAGGGCTGGAACATCCCCTTTTGGGGATTTTACAAGCCCTGCCATGGATGCAGCAAAAGGCACTACTTAGACCAGCAAGGAGGTGGTCTAAGTGACTTGTGCCTGTGGAAGGGGATCTGACAATGGGCTGCCAGGTGCAGAAGGGGCATGGTGGGTCAGGGGGACAGCTGGGCATCACTGGGAGTGATGTGGCACCGTATTTACCATGTATACAGTATGCACCCAGGGACACTGACTGACAGCTCAGAGTGAGCTACCATTTAATAAGCGCATACTGTGTACAGTACTTACTCATTGATAGCTCAGTTGGCCACCAGCCATGGTAGAGAGAGGAGGGCTGTTCTAGTCACTGACTCAGTTTTGTGCTGGGTTAGTGGTGTGAAGGGGCACTACCTGCTGGGGGGTGGGGGTACACTAAACCACCAAGGAATGGTTTACATGCAGTATACATGGGATCAAGGATAGGGAGTAGGGTCCACTAAACACCAAGGAAATGTTTATATTTACTATACAGGGGATCAGGATTGGGGTTACACTTGAAACCAGGGACTTTGATGTCAATGTTGAGTGGGTGCTCAGGTGGGCGGAGGGACCACTGGACACCAGTAAATATTTATTACACATGTGGTGGATGATCAGAAGGAGGGAGGGACCACTAGCCACCAGGGAAATATTTCTTAATACATTGGGTAGATGATTGGGTAGGGGGAGGGACTACTAGACCACCAGGGAAGATAAGTATACTGTACTACCATACAGTACATTGTAAATGCACCCTGCTAAGTGCCATATCATTCCTGGTGATGCATAGCTGTCCCCCCAACTCCCCATGCCACCTCTTGTGCCCCTTCTGCACCTGGCCCCCTCCTATCCAGCAGCTTCCCTTCCCCATCCTGGCCCCTCTAGTGTTGCATCTGGTGGGTGGGGCAGATCCATGTGGCAATTTCTGCAGATGCACCAATTATAAAATTGGGTGCGGTGTCTCTGGTGCACCTGGAGGTTGCTGCTGCCCTGGAGTGACAACTTGCATCACTCTAAGGGCTCTTTGAAAATTGAGCCCAATACTTATATATAGATAAATAAAAAAAATGCTACATTTATGCAGATAAAGCAGGGAAATGAAAAACATTAGGGGTTCAGATCTCCAGAGTACTGGCAAATCAGAGGTGGGGTCTTCCTTAGGGTTGTCAGCCCTAATGTTGACCTCCTCATTTAAGCAAAGAAAGTCAGATATGATCCCTTTTCTTCACACAGGGCCCTGCATGAAGAAAGCAAAGACAGATTCTGTTGGAAACATGTGGCAAGCCATACTTCTCTACCTTTAAAGAGTGTATCACTATGAGCTATTGGCTTGGAGCTGTGCCTTATGCTTCAGACAGGAAGCTAGGGGCTGGGGGGTGGGCATTAGGGTTGACAACCCCAAGAAAGACCACACCAATGCTTTGCCAATTCTGCGGAGACTCAAAACCCTAATGTTTTTCATTTCACTGCTTTGTGCACTTTATTCTTTAACCCTAATGTTTCCATAAATGTAGTTTTTGTAATTAATTTCCCTTCTTTTTTTGATTTTGGAATCGTATCTTCATTTGTGCAGGTCCCTTTGGGGATAGTCATGACCCAGTGCATGAGCCCATCAGGCCTCGACACGCATGTCAATACCCTGTGAGGGAAGGCTCCCTGGCCTACCACAAGGTGTCATGTGTGCACCAGAACACTGCTCCCTCCCTCACCAGGCTGGGGCCAGTGCTGCACACTACAGCACCTTCCCCCCAGCCTTGGCCCATTAAGACAGCTTACTGTGTTTGCACCCAAACTGAGGTCACTGACATAGGAAGGCAATGTGGTCCCCCCAGGACCAATGGACATCCCTGCAAACAAAGCTACTTCATAATTTTTTGGTGACATTTTTACCCCAAGATTTCAACAGAGTCTTTTTATAAACCCTGCTTCTGAACATGACAGGGTAATTTAATAACATACTGGTCAAAACATAATTTTGCTCCAGAGATGCGGAATCACATGTTAGCCAGGATTTGAAAAATGACAGCTGTCACATTCATGAGGTGGTGTGGAAAAATGGCTATGCTGAAAATTTTGGGTTTAAATATTGAAAATTACCAAAGTTATTAGTGTGCATAGAAAAATTACAAGATACCTTCATAGCTTTGTTGTTTTTAATATTCTGACTTCAGATTTTCTACATTGTCTTCTTATGACCCCACTTCATGCACCCAATAAGTAAAAATGTTTGCATCCCCACCAAAACATAATTTTGTACCATAGGTGTGAAAACATGTTTAGGCCAGGATTTGAAAATCAATAGCTGTCATGTTCATGAGGTGGTGTGAAAAAATGGCTTTGTTGAAAATTTGGGGTAAAAATATTGAAAATTACCAAAGTTATGAGTAAGCGTAGAAAATTTTGACTGTACACACATAACTTGCTCATTTCTTTTATATTTTTTGCCCAAATGTTCAGCATGGCCATTTAGGGACCCACCTCATGAACAATTGTGGTGAAATTATGTAAATCTGGCCCAAAAGGTAACCTTTCAGGCTGGAGTTTACATAATTTCACCAAAATCGTTCATGTGGTGAGGTTCCAAAAAGTTCATGTTGAAAATCTGGCCAAAAAATAGGTAAAAATGACCAAGTTATGAAGAGAAGTTCAAAATGCATTGAAATGCATTATACGGCAATTACCTGTTTCCCTCAGTTTCCCTCAGTTCCTGGTCCAGCATTGAAGAGTAAAGACATATCTCCAGTCCAGGGAGGATTATGGTGCTGAACCTTAGCTGGGTGAATATAGGATAATGAGTGGTGTGGGATGGTGGGTGCTGACTGAGGGTGTGGGGTTGTGGGGTGGGGATGGCGGCAGACAAAAAGGGACCATTTTCTTTATTTCAGGTACAGTACTTCCAACACTGGAGATTGGGCACTCCAGTGTCAGTATGATAATTGGGGCACCGAGGGGGTGTCTCAGACTGCTGGGTCTGGAGGAGGAAAGTTGTGTATGCTGACAATGTTCAAATTCAAGTTCTTTTATTATTAGGAAAATGTACAAAGACAAAGTTTGTTACATTCTAAAATTATGTAACATACAGAATACAATATTTCAATAACATCATAAATATTCCACAGATTACAGACAGTTTGTGCAAATAGTTCATCTAAACTAAAAACATAAAAGAAAATATGCAATTTTAATCAGTACAACTTTTAAAATCACATCACATAAGAGAGATAATTCTAGGATAAGCAAAATTTAGTGACCCCATAAATTAGTTTAACTGAGTCTAATTTTAATAGAAATTTTTTTATAATCAATACCTTGAGGGATAAAGTGCGTTGGCATTAAAGGAGAGATATTTTTTCACACTGTTGAGTCCACGTTTTACATTCGAACAACATATGCATAATATCTAACTCTAATTTATTTGTACAATTACAACTGCTTCTAGGTTTTTTACACTTCCAGTTATTCAGATTATACTACGAGTTACCTAGACAGGCTAATCTTATTCTACACAAAGTGTTCCTATGTATAGCATTTTTACATAGAATCAGGTAGTTCTCTACACCCCAATTGACTTTAATACTTGTATAAAGTCCATTAGAGTCCAGCTCATGAACACTTCCAAAATCCTGTTGGATAGCTACATCCTTGAGTCTTTGAATCACCTCACTCACATAACCTTCTGGGTTATTAATTGTGAAGCTGCTCTATAGATCACTACACCCATGCAATTTCAGTATTCCATTTAACTTATAAAACCAAGACACAATTTGGCTTCCCCCAACCAAATTATTCATACTTTCTTCCCAACAAAGCATAGGGAGTCTATCAATATTAATTTTCATCAACCTGCCCCAATACTTGATTGCTCTAATCATTATCTTTGTTTTAATCTGGATCATGCCAGATTCCAATCTCTTTTGAACCCCCCCCCCTGAAATTTAGAGAGCATCTCATTCTCTTCTACCCAGGCCATTAATTTATCCAGGATTAATCTATAATATGTTTTCTGAAGTACGGGTAAAAGTGTGATAGGCCTGTAACATTTAGAATCATGCTTTTCACCTGTTTTAAATAGGGGCATAATAATACCTTTGTCCCAATATTGTGGGAGAATCAAATAATTACTTATTGTTGTAAAAATGGGAGTACACACAGAAGCCCAATAATCTGGGTTATGTAAAAAAAACTTCTGCAGGCAGTCCGTCTGCACCATTGGCCTTATTCCTTTTTTTGTGCTACAGTAGCAGCTTTCACTTCATTGATTGAAAATTCCAACACACCACCTCCAGTATTAGAAGGGGGTATATCAGGATCTTCCACCAATGCCATATTCAGTCCCTGGTTTATTTTATATATCATACTAAAGTGTTGCACCCACATTTGTTTGCTTATCATGCTAGTTGTATTAGAGCCAGTGTTACTTTCGCTACACACAAAAGCAACCATGGTCCAAAAGGTTTTTGAATCCTTTGCTGCTATACATTCCTGTAATGTCCCCCATAATTTATGCTTATAACTTCTTTTTTTATAGTCCAGTATTATTTTATATTCTTATTTAAGATGTTTAAAAGCACCTAGTATTTGATAGGATGGGGTCTTTACCCTTAACTTCCTACTTTTTTAATTTAATTTCTTATATGGTAGCACTCTATATCAAACCATGGTTTCTCCAGGCCTATATCATTTTCTCTTTTGAGTCTTTCCTTCTTACTTAATTCTGATGAAGTAAGGGCAATTAGCTCATCAAACTCCTTAACTAAAAGGTCCACTCTCAACTGACTGCGGTTTAGAATTACATTATTCTTAGTTTTTTTTCTGGTCGTTTAAGATAATATTATCTAACGCCTCCTTTGAAAAAGAGACCCATTTAATTTTTTTCCCATACTTAATACACATGCACAAATTTGCATTAGCTTCTGCTGACCTATGTAATATATGCCTATTAAATCCTAAAGAGAGTGTGCAAATAGTAGGAAAATGATCACTATCCCATAGTTTAATAACTTTGAACTTACTTACTAAGAGGGTCCTTGTTCTGCTGCTTCTACAGCACAGAGGTCCAAAACTCCCCCACCATTCACAGTTGGAAATGTGTACTCACCCTCCCAGTCACCCTTTGTTCGACCATTAAGAACTCTACAGTTAAATTTTTCAAGGAATTGAAGAACTGTTTTCCCATGTTTTGATATAGCTTTGTCTTTAGAGTGCCTAACAGGTATGTTCAAAAGATCGTTTAATACACCACTCATTTGTTTGTTCCTCTATCAGGCTGCCTATATGAGCATTAAAGTCCCCAGCTAGAATGATTTTTACCCCTGTAAATCTCAATTTTATAGACCCAATACTGCTTCCAACCATTTCAGTGACTCTATAGTAGTTTAAGGTATTTAAACCTGAGGGAATATAAATATTAAAGAGAGCCCATTTAGTATTGCTGTTCATTACCACAATATACATATACAATTCATTATATGTGCTCACTTCAATTGTGCTAAAATCCAGATGAGAATCAATGTAAATTGCTAGGCCACCCTTATTATGGCTGCATGATTTTTCTTTGTGTGCAGGAGACACCCAGGCATTAAAGCCCTCAAGTAATTGGTCACCTGTACTTTTTGACCAGGTTTCTTGGATAAATAGAATTGTAGAAGATTTCATCCATTGAAGACATTCCTTGCCCATTAATTTCCACTTTAACCCGGCCACATTCCAACATAAAATATTAATTTTCTCTTTATGTTTCTTTTGACCTAACTGTCAGACGGAGTCATCTCCCAAGTTTATCATGCTATTTGAGCTATCCTCCCTGACTGATGAAATTTCCTCTGATGAATATACAAAGGTAGAGGCACTGCTTTCCTCCTCCATTACAGTACTGTTTTTAATTCTTATACCCAGCTGCTTCCTTCCTCTTCTGGTTAGAATCTTCCCATCATCTCCATTTAAGCTGTGTACTAACTCACTTGGTTTTATTTATGCTGTTATCCGGGGTTGTCTAAGAGCAGTAACTCCTCTTGCCTCCTCACCTTTAGACACTGTATTTTTTCCCTAAACTTTTCATTAAATGTTTTGTTTGTTCCCTTATTGTCACATCTAGTGTGATCCCAATGTCCATAAATTTATCTTTTATTGTAATAACTCTCATAATTGCATTTTTGAACACCACACATACCCAACCTTTGTGAGAACCATCCTTATCTCTATAAGTGGATTTACTATCTTGCCTTCCAATTTTTGAGCCTGCAATACCTTTGATCAAATTATATGTAGGAAGTTTTAATATACAGTTATTTTCCAATTTCCCTTTAGGGAGCCCTTTTATATATAAGGTTGGTAGTATATCTCCTAAGGTGATCAAACGCTCCTTTCTTTCTTCTACTGTCTCAGACTTCTTTCCTTTCGTTTCCGGAGTCTTTGCTTCACTTACTTTCCCAAACTTCACTTTTTTCTTTTTATTTTCCTTTGGACCCTCTTCCCTTTCATTTTGCTTTTCCTCAGTACCCCCCATTTTATCTTTTTTTCCTTGTTCTGACTGTACCAAGTCCAACATTTGTTGACTTTTTTGCTTTTCACTGTTCCTTACTTTATTGGTCTTTTCCTTCCTTTTTCAAGCCTTATTAATATGTTTCTTTCTTTCCATTAATGCTTTTATCAATTTATCTATTTCCATCACTTCATTATTGGCTATACCATCCATAATAGTTCTAATACTCCTACTACCACTGTCAACTTCCACATGTCTATGAGCCTAAATACTCTCCCTCTCTCCCTCCCCCTACCCGATCAGCATGTGAACTATGTCTTTCTTGCTCTGGTACCTCTGCAGGCTGCTTACCCACATTCAAATGTTCTATATGATGGTTGTTACAGATGCAGTGTTCTATATCCCTCATAAAAAATTTATTGCTGAAAGTAAGGCCACTTTTAAAAATAGATTGGACCTTTTACTTTTATGTGCAAATAAAAACTCTTCCTGTTGTATGTAAGCTTAGGAGTTACATGGGCTACTTGCCTTTTACTCCTTTCTCATCCTTAGTATGATCCCTTAGTATAAAAGATCTGAATAATGTAACCAGTTCCATAAGCTGATCATTCCCAAAATGTATTTCTCTTTTTAGTTCATTAAATATTACTGACAATAAATTTTCTATGTTTTGGTCTTTAATAACTGGTCTCTCAAGACCTCTTTCATTTAAATCATGAGATTGAGACATCACATTGATGACACTTGTCCAAGGTTGGGGGACAGCACCTGAAGTCTCTGTTTTTTGTGGATGGTTCTTTAAATTCTGATTGGTAACATGAGGGGTCAAAAAGGACTAAAAAATATTAAGAAATGAACCTTTGTTAGAAGATTGTATTTACTGATGAACACTTAAGTCAATACCATGTGCGGTTATCACAGCCCCTGTAACTGGTTTACTAATTGTCTACCTTCAGCTTTATTCCCCCCACAATTTTCCATATCTATCATATTTGAATCATTCATATTGTGTGGTGATCCATTCTTTCTATACCTCGCTGATACCTCTGCTGGGTGTATTAAATCTGACAAATGAAGATCTGGACCAGTAACATTAGTAGCATTAGTTATTTCTGTTTTTTCTTGTTTATTAGAAATATTTACTTTTTCTTACTGTTTAGAGATTGGAGGTTCTTCCAGATCTTGAATTCTGTTTAACAAAAAATGAGTAGAAGAATGAGTGCTTCCTTGGTGTAACCCTGCTGGAGATTAAGTTAATTTTTGCTGAAATATTTTTACCACTTTCTTGTTGCCCCTAAGCTCCATATGTGTAGCTGAGGGAATCAAAAACTGAGTCATTTTCTGATTGCCAGCCTTTTCTTTCTCTGCATTTGCTACACTCGTCTCTTTAGACTTAATATTTTTATTATTCTTTTTACTAGATGTTTTAATTACACTTTTGCTTGCCTTCTCTGGCAGTATGTTACCAGAGACAACCAGGTAGAAAAAAATAAATAAAAGGAAAGGGAGGGACAGAAAGACCAACAGCTAATAAAGTGAATGAGGAATGCAAAATAAGTTCCAGAATGCTTATAAACTTTTTTCGTTCTTCTTTACTTGGGATGGATCATCTTATATCTAGAGTGCAATTATGTCCCAGCTCTCAAAAGTTTGAAGCTGCAACGTGTTCAAAGTGATCAACAATAAGAGTTAAAGTTTACAAAACCACAGACTACACCATGAAGGGGTCACAGAAGGGTCAAGGATAGCCAGTGGAATTCTTCTTCACTCTACTTTATGAACACAAATGTATATCAAGCGAGAAAATTCTGGTAGAAAAATCCAATAGAAACCCAAATTCCACTTCTCAAATACACGAGACACCTCCACTATAAAAAAATAAATAAATGAGATTTTAAGTTTGCGCGTTTTTGTGAAATATCACATAAGTACCAAACTTATACTATCTTCTTTTTTTTAAAACCCTACTATTATAACTATTCTAAAACAGTCAGATTTTCATGCTCAGCAGAAACTAAAAAATATCTCTTTATGCTACACTAGTGATTTAGTTTATCACACCATCAATAAAAAAGGAGTGATTTTACCAAATACAATCATACATTAATATATTAATACACTAAAGCAGGAAGAGAGAGAGTTCTTATTCGAATCAGCAGTTTATAATACTCATAAAAATATGCTACTTACTTTTCTGATTCAAATAAAACTATATAGGACTGTAAAGGACTTATAGCGTGCCTGCAATTACCAAAAAGTTATGCGTTGCCAGAACCGAGAAGCAGGAGCTCCAACTTGCTAAAAGACTCCCACGGATAGACGATAGTGTGAACAGCAGATCAAAAATAGTGGACTGTAACACAGCTTTATAAAAACAAAATACTAGAAAAAACACTGCAGAGAATAAATAGCAACCCTTCACAGAAAAAAAAAAGAGATTTTATCTTCTCATTAATACTAGATAAAAAGTCAATTGAAATCAGGGGACTCATCTTTTTGCTGCTCTCTCTCTCTCTCTCTCTCTCTCTCTCAGGATCTCAGAAGTGACTGATCTTTCAGTGTGCTAGTGCATATGACTTATATCCCTCACAGACATCAGCTAATTAGCATATGGCATGAATTTTAAAACTTAAACACAAACATAAACTTAAACCTAAAATATTTAAAATAACTCAACCAGCTTTTGCTATTATATTATAATGCTAGATCACAGCTTTATAAGGACTAGCACTAAAAAGATTTATAGTTTCTTTTAAAACTTGAGCTAATAACAGTTAGAAAAGCACACAGACAGTACAGTTTGCTCGCTTTTCAGCCTTTTCAGCTTTTAAACTAACAATTCTTCCAAGAAAACAAAACCAACAAGAATACAGAAGAATATAGAAGGCTGTAAAAGACTACTCAGCTTTGCTAGAGTGTTGTGTTACAGTCTGTTTTGAATTTCCTGGCTCCGACTCGGCTTGCTCTTTAGAGTTAAACTCCTGTAAACTCCTGTAAATCTTGCAGCTTGCAGCTCTTGCACCCTCGTAGCTCCTCGTAGCTACTCATAGCTTATTCCTTTATTTTCCTTAGCCCTTTCCCCAGGGTCTATTGAGTATAAACAGCCAAACAGCCAAATCAAGAGCAACTACCACTAGAGCCTCCCGGGCCTGGGAGGCCTCAACCGCATCAGTCTCTGACCTGCAAGATAGAACAAGAAACAAAACAGAAACACAACGCCAGCAGTCAGTCACAGTAGGATTATCTGGAAAGAGAGCAGACAGTAGGCAATGGTGGCATACCTCTTAAAAGTTTTAAAAAAGCACTGCTGTCCTGCTTCTTTATGCTCCTCCACAGCATAAAGAGCACATAGTGAAATCTGACCATCTCAACAATGGGGATTGGGCACCCCAGCGTTGGCAACTTGAAATTACAGATGGGAAGGGGAGAACAAATCGGCACTGGGGATGGGCACCCTAGTGTCATACTATACTGTTAATAATTAAATTGGCACTAGCATCCAATTCGAATAAATAAATACATAAAGTCACACATGTAACTAATGGCAGATGGTGCCCAGAAAAAAAAACACACACACGCACAACATGCTCAGCAGGGGCACGGCTATGTACTGACAGGTAGCTCTGTCCTAGCTGAATGGAAACAGCAACAGGGCATATGCAGACAGGGATCTGGTCCAGCCAGCTGATAAATGAGCACATTTCTATAATAAGACCATGTGACTTCATTTGGCAATAAAAATTCAATTATCTTAAGAACACTGATTTTTGGAACTGCGCATGCTCACAAATGGAATGTTTTTTCTTAAATATTTTATAAACTACTTAAGTTTGGGAGATAAAAAACACAAACGTACACACCTTGTGCCAAAGCCCATTGAATCTGCACATTTCTGGTTTCAAATCCTCCTAGTTTTTTAGTTATGCTTTGACAAAAAAAAAAAGGTCTTTGTGTTTTTTGGCCCTCTGTAACTTTTTCCCTGTGAACTGATTGCCTTGCAATTTTCAGGATCCAAAGATCCTGACACCATCTCTGTCATTCTAATATTCAAGTTAATCAGGTAAAGTTATTAAGGCACAAAAACTGGGGTTTAGCATTAAAGAGCTTACACAACCCTAATATAAAGGTGCTACTGTGCTTGTAGAATATATAAATAATGGATGAGGGGGTATAAAAATATGTATACCCATTGAAGGGGCTAATTAGGGCTATAAGGCTACAAGCCCAAAGGATGAGTGGTTTTATTGCCTTAATTAGCCCCCAAGATGGGTATATTTCTGAGTGTTCCACCCTTACCCATTGTTTGTTGAATATAGTACATTAGGATGGTTATTGTTATGGAGGTAGCATTTACAATAATTTTATGGCACCTGAAGGTCTCTTGCAGCAAGGAGGGAATGGTGTGTAATGAGTGCAGGCAGGAGTTTGGGGGATTTCTTGGTTTGGTAGGGTTTTGTGTGTTTCTCTCCAGGTTCTTTTGCAGCTTGTTAATTGGTTTGTCTAGCTTCCTAATGATGTGTTAATTGTGTTATTAGTATTTTCCCATTGGGTTTAATGTAGTGCAGGTATATACTTTTTATTAGTGTGGGTATATACTTTTGATTGTTTGATTAATGTAGTTATATAGCTTTATTTAGTGTAGGCATATAGCAGTAATTGATTAATTAGTGCAGGTATATACTTTTAATAGATGGATTAGTCAAAGGTATACAAGGAAATGATGGCCTTTTCTATGGGGAAAAGGTCTCATGCAAGTACCATATATATAGATATATATATATATATATATATATATTATAGTGTGCAGTCACGCCACTATAGTTAGGGTTCAGCGGTCACTTACATACTAAAGTCAAAAGTTTGGGCATTAATGACTTTGGACCCATTCAAGGAATTTGCCTGAAATTTGGAATGCCTGGTGGGGCATTGTAGATTTCTTGATCTGCCAAATTGCGTTTTGGTCGGACTTACGGTCTTTGCATACGATAACGCTGAAAAATGCAAAATTATCCATTTTTGGAGGCAGTTTTTGGGATTTTGGACATGGCTGTACATGGCTGTTGTGTAGCATGCCACTCTGTGAGATGGCTTGTTTGAAAGAGCTTTGGTGGCCGAACATGCTGCTTTTTGTTTGGTGAAAAAATATTAAGACATTCAAAAGTTATGCCACTTTTAATTTCAATTATAAGTCAATGGGAAAATTTCTATGTATGTTTTGTGAACAAAGAATGGGGTTCTGGCCATCTCGTCCCATCTGGCAATCAAAGAATTTGCAGCCTCACGGTTCAAGAATCTTTTTCCCTGAGAATTTTCAAAATTCTTTGATCGTGAGGTCCGCCATATTATTTTTTAATTTTTGATCGGAAAAACACAAATATCTTGGCTTGGGGTCACTTCTGAAGTAAAACTTGGATGGGTTTTTCTCAGGGGGCTCTGATATATCAAGCCATGCCTTTGGTTTCATCCAAAGGAGTCAAAAAACAGAGTTATAAGCTTTTAAATTCTTAATTTGCAGCTTGGTCTATCTAGACTTTAGCAAGGCATTTGACACAGTCCCACACAAAAGATTAATAAACAAATTAGCTAGCCTGGGAGTGGGTCCCAAGGTGGTAGCCTGGGTAAAACACTGGCTGGACAATAGGACACAGTGGGTAATAGCAAATGGAGTCCACAGTGAAGAAAGGGGGATTACTAGTGGGGTACCACAGGGTTCAGTACTGGGGACAGTCCTTTTTAATGTCTTTATAAGTGACATTGCAGAGGGACTGGAAGGGAAAGTATGTCTCTTTACAGATGACACAAAGATCTGCAACAGGGTTGATATGCAAGGTGGGGTGGAAAGGATGAAAAGGGACTTGGCAAGCAACAAAAATGGAAAGGGACCTGGGGTAGTCATGTCAGATGACCTAAAGGTGGGCCAGCAATGTGAGAAGGCAGTAAGAAGGGCTGGGGGATACTGGGATGAATAGGGAGAGGCATCACCAGGAGAAAACAGGAAGTTGTTGGCCCTCTGTACAGACAGTTGGTAAGACCACATCTGGAGTACTGTGTACAGTTCTGGAGACCCCATCTCCGCAAAGACATAGACAGAGTGGAGGCTGTTCAGAGGAGGGCAACCAAAATGGTGCAGGGTCTGCACCAGAAGACATATGAAGAAAGACTAAAGGAGCTTAAGATGTATAGCCTCGAGGAAAGAAGGGAGAGAGGGGACATGATAGAAACTTTCAAATACCTCAAGGGAATCAATGAAGTCCAAGAGGGTAGCATCTTTCAGAAAAAGTGATGTGCGAGAACAAGGGGGCACAATTTGAAGATAGAGGAGGTATTTCTTCACAGAGAGGGTTGTAGATGCATGGAATGGCCTTCCTGAGGAGGTCGTTGAGTCAAAAAACAGTGGGAGAATTCAAGAATGCATGGAACAGACATAAGGCAATTCTAGTGGTGGGTAGCAGGAAGTAGGCTGTTGGTTAGCTAGGATCTGCAGTTTATCCATTTGGTAGGGGAATAAGCAGATTAGGTGGGCCAAGTGGTCCTTATCTGCCATCAAATTCTATGTTTCTAAATAGATTTAAGAGGACTGAATTAGCAGCATGCCGGTTTTTGATGATTGTGACTAAACAGCACTATATGGCACCAACAAGAAAACAACTTTGGTCATTTGGTAGCTCTTCACAGCCCTATCAGATCCAGCTAGAACTTGTTTATTATAGTTATTGTTCACTAAGCATTTTCAGTCAACTTTTTAAACCATGTCGTTATGAAGTTTATCTTTTGGCCTTTCATACTGCATTATATTTTTGTGTTTAGATGGATTGGTTTCTTTCAACTTTCTCACTATTTTATAAATTCAGTATACTATACTACCAGATTACAGGACACATATAACTGTGCAATTTGAAAACAGCTTTCTCTTGTGTTTAATCATGAATGCCTATAGGTGGGAGTTAAGTAATTTTACAAGACCTATCTACCCTGTCATTTAAAAGCTGTGCTTATTTGTCAGAGTTGTTACCTCTTCTTTTGTTGCTGTCAGGAGATATTGAGTACAATCTTGGCCATGCTAATAATTTGTCAAATGCTACATGTAATGGTATTTGGTTTGGAAACAATGGTTTGCAATTCACACACTTAAACACTCATAGCCAAGTTCCTAAATTGGTTGAAATCAACGTTTTTATTGTGGTGTATGTCCCACATGTCCAGATGATTAGTGAAGGCTGGTTGGAACCCAGTGTCCAGGACCATGAGATTGCAATCCCAAATTTCTCCACTGGAAAAAATTGACTCAAGAAAGATGAAGGGGATCATGTTGTATGTTAATGATTAGATAGATGCCTCTATTATTTCTGTTAACTATTCACCCAGGACTGCTCGTGAGTGGCTTGTTCCCCAGTTAAAGATTGACCGAATGAAACTGGTTGTATCCAGATGTAGTACCAAATGTTAATTTTGCTTTGGATTCCTTTTAGTAAGTGATTTCTCAAAATTGTTCAAAAGCATGCTCCCCTGTATAGAAGATATTTCTAAGGCACTAGTTCAAAAAGGATGAATAAACAACTCTTCAAACTTTTTGAAACTTGAGAGAGAGAGAGAAAGCTTAGTCACAATTCAAAGAAACTGTATGTTCTAAGGACTGGACTAATTACAGATACCATCATAAGCTCTATAAAAAGCTATGAATATAGCTAAAAGCAACTACTTAAAAAAAACAGCAGATGGATAATCTATCTGATCCGAAGAAATCTGGCAGTAACTTAAAGAATCTACTTTGTCTACCTAAAACAAAGTTTGAAAACTGAACTGAATGGCCAATAATTTGTTGGTTATCAGAATATATCCAATATCTTTAATGATTATTTCTATGGTATTGATAAATGTAGATCAAAAATTGTATTGATAAATATAGATCAAAAATTCACACAGTAGGTAATCTTGAATTTAATTCTGCTGAGCCATCCATTTGTGAATGTCCTAAGTTTTACATTAGATGAGTTACTAGCTCTCAACTTTTTAAATTGCTATCCAGATTGAAAACCAATAAATCTTAAGGCAATGATAATCTTGTTCGTAAATTCTTGAAAAAAAGCAGCACTAGCTATAGTACTTCCAATTTCAAAAATGTTGAATTTATCATTTGAGTCACAGCATGTTCAGACATATGGAAGTTGACTCATGTAGTTTCACTGCATAATAAAGGAACTGTATCTGCAGTGGACAATTGTCAGCCAGTTTCTGTGTCTACACTTTCCAAGATACAGGAAAAATTGCTCATGTATAACTGGTTGAATATCTCTAACAGTATGAAGTATTGTGTGCTGAATAACACAGATTTCATAAAGGTCATGGGCCTGATACTACATTAGTTATGTTCAAAGACATCAGATGCAGGTATGATGGCAGGTGTGGTGTTCATGGACCTGACTGAGGAATTCAGTTTGGTTAAACATGACTTATTAATACATGAGTTAAAAACCTTGGTTCTGGGAACATCATCTTTATACTGGGCCTTTGATTATTTGCAAGACAGAAAAAAGGTGGTAAAGCTAAGATCATTTTTTTTTCAAACAAAAAAAGGGTTTCCCTGCACTGTTCCATAGGGTTCCATCTTAGGGCCTTTGGTCTTTTCTTTATTTATTAGTGAGGCTCCAAAAGTCCATCCCTCTGCAAATCATTAAAGGGAAAGGGGAAAGGGGAAATTGTTTAACCAGGAAAGACACACTAAGCCGAAGCTTGTTTCCAGGTGCGACCATTAATTTATGCCGATGACAGGGTTCCTTATGTCAATTCTAAAGACATAAAAGAAATTAATGTTACACTTCAGAATGAATTTTAGCATCTTCCTAGCTGGTTTGAGACAAACAAGTTAGCATGTCAAAAACACAATCCTTGTTATTTGGTGCAGTGTCAAAAATTAAACAATATTCTCAACATTTTCAGTCAATGACTGTTAGTGGAAATATGCTTTTTTTGGATTGATGTTTGGAGCGCACATTAAGAACATGACTGAAAAGAGTTCGTCAGAAGCTTGGCTAACTATATTATATAAGAAAATATTTGTCTTATGAATCATGATTTCACATTGCAATTCGTAATCTTTTAGCAATCATGGATTATGGTTCTGTTATTATTGATGCTGCTTTTAAAACTTACTAAGACTAAAATTAGTCTGTTTACCATAAAATTACCAAATTTGTTTTGTCTTCTGGCAATAGAATCCATAATTGTACAAATATTTCTAACCTGAGTTGGTTATCTTTTGAGAATAAATCACAAATAACATTTGCGAATTTCATATTAAAACTTTGGAAAAAACACTTTTGTTTTGCAAATCAACTCAAAGACTTAAGTTGTATTTGTAATTATAATTCACTTTGTATATCAAAAAAACTTACTTCAAATTCCTCATATACATACTTAGCTGGGAAAAAATTAATTCTGCTATAGAGCAGCCATTTTGTGCAGTAACATATCTGTACTGATCAGATACTCATCTTCCTCCAATGCTTTCAATGCTGCATTGAAAGATCACTTTTATAATTTGAAAGTGTAATTGCTTTGCCTGAATATTGATAATTGTGCATTGTACATGATCTTTGTCCTTATTTGTACTTTTATGTACCAGTTGCATTTAATTCTTCATAATGAAGCTTTTGTTCTCAAGTGTGTACGGGGACGTGCCTCTAAAAGTTGTTTTGGCACCAGTGCTCTTACCTGGATAACAACATAAAACTAAATTAAACTATTTATTAGTCAATGAGTTCTGGTGCCCGATATTCAAAACTGGGCAAAGCAGATTGTAAATATTTGCATTGCACCTCGTGATTGCCCAGGTTTAAAAAAAAAAGCTATATTTAGTGGAATAGCACACCAGCACTATTCAATTGAATATAGGGCCATTGTGACCCAGAGCTAAACTACTAAGTGCTGGGCAAATGTGGCTCATGAAATAGGGTGTCTTAATGGCTTACAACTGTGCTAAATTTCCAGTGTTCAAATGGACCTATGCAAATGAGCTCATTTGGGCATGCAACGTGCTAAGGGGTCATTTGCATGCCCATTACAGGCTCATTTGCATGGGTAGCCCAGCAGTTTAGCATGGCACTGCCCCCACTTGCCTGATCCCAGAGAGAAATCCCTGGTACTAGTGGTCCCCCTCCTCTGCTCATCGCCATCCTGATGTTGAAAGAAATATTTTTGGAGTCACATGATGCCCAGGACCAGATAGCTGCTCCTTACTTTGGTTCTTGCTACTTTTATCTAAAACTCGGCAAAAATCGTACTAAATAATAAATAAATCTTTTTGCTACTCAACCAGTTCACTAAATATTAGGAACTCAGTGAGGTCATTTTGATTGCCAGCATGGAGGCTGACATGTGTGCAGCACCTCTCAGACACACTTCACCCACTACCCCTGACAAGCAAGCGAAAAGAACCAAGGCCCAAGCACAAGGGACAGGGCACCCTTCTACTACCACCTCGGACACTGCTCTGCTGATGGAGGAAAGATTTCAGGCTGAATTTACCCCTCTCAAGGATGCCATAAAAGGCATCACAGTGGAGCTTAAATCCTTAAGAGATGACATCATGGACCTCAGGAGCAGAATTGGAGATAATGAAGCCAAAATATATTCCTTGGGAAAATGGAGGGATTGGCTGGATCTCAAACTTCAGGCCTTCAAACAAAAACTTTCACGTATAGAAGCTAAAATGGAAGACCTAGAGGGCCAAAGTTACTGCAGTAACATGCTGGTTTTTGGCTTACCAGAAAAAACAGAAAGTTCTTCTCTGATTCAATTTGCCTAGAAATTATGCACAAAACTGATTGGCCCTTCCCCAAATGGCACCTCCTACATCATCTAGCATGCAAACAGATCTGTTTGCCCACCTCCACCAAAATGGTTCCCCTCTGAGACAATTTATTTTCAAGTTCTTAAAGTATCTTGACAAACAGCATTTGCTCCACCAGGTAAAAGAATTACAAGAGGTTACATGGGAAGGAACAAAACTGTGCATTGTGCAAGACCTCCCTAACGACGTCTGACAGCGAAGAGCAGCTTATCACACCATAGTTATTAAAGTGATTGTGGCTGGGTTCCGCTTTTTAGGTATTATATCCTGCCCACCTACAAATCCAGACTGGGGATACCTGGAAGACATGGGATTCTGCTAACCAGGCTATTTCTGCTTTAAGAGACCAGCTGCTTGACCTTCTTAAGAACTGTTGAGCACCCTTTGTCCAGTACCTACTACTTTTATGGGAACTTCCACTCTGGTAGATGCACAACATAGACATTAAAATATTATTTTTTCCCTTTTCTATTTGGATCTCCTTCCAGTGGAGATATCTCATACTGGTCCCTCCATCTTGAGCAGACTACCTCACTAACTGCAGTATTCGGTCATCACACTGATGGACCAGCTCAGCAATTCCATATCGAAGTAGAATTCTGCATCATGGACTTACTCTCCTGTGTGAAGCAGGTTCTCCTGATCAAGACGGTCGGCACCCTGCATCAGAGAGGGACATTGTGGTTTTTCTTTTCCCCTTGAAGCATAGTATTTCTCCATTTCATCCCCTATAGACTATATCCTTTCTGTGTAATAATGGCTACAGTCTCTGTTTCAGGGTTAGCCAGTGTGACTGATGCAAAATTTACAAGACGTCTGGATGTGGATTTCTTCTCCAATATGGGATTCTATGCCACACCTGAAACCTTCTAATCTATAGACTGCTTTTATTACAGTCTGTCCTGGATATGTAATGGATCCGCTGGGGGATGGTTTCTCCTCCCTTTTTTGAAAAAGACAGCACCTTTCGAACTACACCCTCATGCTGAGTGCCCATATTGCTGTTGCAGCAATTTCTTTGTTGGACTGGGATCATTATCTGAAGCACAATCCTGCATCACAGAAGGGCTTGTTTCCTTTTTTCTGATCTTTATGCTAGCTATATCTGATCTGCTGCACTTTCATCTCTTGCACTATTAGAGAAGATCTGGAGGGCATCCAACTACACTGGAGGCTTTGCCCTTATGGAACAGAACTGTCTGATGAACAGAGAGGGTGTAGGGAAACTCAATGTGAGATTCCATATCGATGCAGGATCCTATGTCATACCTGCTTTTTCTTAAACTATGGACTGCATTCCCTAGAGCTGAAGTTGGAAAAGTAACGAGGCTGCTAAAGACTGAACCCACTTTTCATCTCCATGGAAAGCCCCATCTTTTCTTTTATACATCCCCCTGTCTCTGCTGTCTGGCTTATGCAGGTACTCCATGACTATACTGGCTGACACATCGATTTTGGTCTTCAGATCAAGACTGCTCTGCATTGTACAGTTCTGCACTGCAAGAAGATCCATTGCCTTTTTTGGGACCCATTTTTTTCCATCGCTCAAGGCTGTAGCACTGCCTCAGACCAACTGGATTTTTCTTTTACATTATTACTGAGGACCTTGATGATGTATATTGGTATTGAATGGCTTTGCATCCCTGGTTCAGGGTTGCCTGGTCTCATAGTATGTTTTGATATGTTGTGGGCATGTTCTGTTACTTAACCTGGTTTCTTAAATTATTTTATTCTATAGAGATTGTTGTTTGAGATAAAGTACAGTTTATGCAATTGGGATGAGGCGAGGGACAAGGGCCAGGGGGAGAGGTGAAATCATTCACCTGAGGTTTATCATGCACCAAGCAATTTGTAGGGTGGGTGGGAGGGAGCAAAATACAGGACAACCTGTATAGTGAATTTAGGGATGGCTGGGATGATTTAGAGTTGTGTTGTGGGTTTTGGGTGAAGTATGGGTTTGGGGGGAATGGGCAGAACCGGAAGAGAATAATTACAGTTTATGGGTCCAATTGGTTAGATAATTGTTCTGGATTGATGCACAGAAACGGTTATAGACTGAGCAAAGTATATGGTAAATACTGTAGTTATCATTTTTGTTCCTGCTCAACCCCCAACAAAGAGGGTTAAAATATTGCTCCATTTAAATAGACTGCAGGTTGATGTAAGTTTCTTTCAGGAAACCTCCTCCTTCCAACCCACGTCTCATTTTTTAGATGTTCTTGGGTGCAGCGGGTGTTTGCAGCAAGATCCGACTCTCGTAAAAAAGGAGTGGCAATTCTGGTGGCAAGAAAAGTTCCTTTACGACTGCTTCAGGGTCAGTACTTACTCCTACAGGCTCTATTAGGGTATTTGGAGGTGGTTCTTGGGGTAATTGACCCTTATTTCTTCACCAACTTATTGAGTTTGTTGTTACCATGGGTCTCTCAATCTCTCTATGCTTCTCATTGGGGACCGGAACACTGTTCTCTGTAATGATCTAGGCTGGTCGGGTAAACACCATCAAGCTCTTACTCCAGGACAATTAGCTTTATGGGACTGCATGGACTCAATGGGATTAGTTGACTCCTGGAGAATCCTCCACTCAGTGCAGCGTGGATATTCCTTTCACTATTCCCCACGATTCCTTCTCCAGAATAGATTTATTTTTGTTGGGTTCTGAGCACCTTTCACATATTTCACTATGTCAGTACAGTGCTTAAGTAATTTCTGATCATCATCCCAGCCTTGTTCAAGTGAGATTCTCTGCCTCTAGGGGAAAGGGACAAGACCTGGAAATTGAACAACTAGTTGTTAAAATTTCCTGAATTGACTAAGCATATTCAGATGTTTATCACTTCTTTTCTAGGAATCAACTCCTCCTCCTCCATGGCTAAACTGGATGTACTCTGGGGTGCCCTAAAATGCACACTTAGGGGTGAGTTGATTCGGATAGACTCCAAACATAAAAATATAGCCTTGCAGGAAATTTCATCCCTGTTGGAACAGATGAGGTTCCTGGAGAAACAAATTTTCTCTAGGTCCCACCATTCAGACTAGGAGCATCTGGAATCTTTAAGGGGAAAGTATAACCAGTAACTAGGTGAGAAGGCTGAACATTTATTGTTGAGATCCAAAGTAAAATACTTTGACCAGTGGGGAAAAAGCAGGCAAATTCTTGGCCCTATGTCTACTGTCTCATACCACAGATATAATTGTTTCTTCTTTTCGTATCGAATTGGGCCAACTACTTACTTCCCCCTGGGTTATTGTTGCCCACTTTCAGTCTTTTTACCAGACTCTGTATACCCCAAGTTTGACTTCTTTTTGTACCGTCCAATTCAGGGACTTTCTCCAGGGCCTTGACCTACCTTATCTAAATGAGATGCAGACAGAACTTCTGCAGGCACCCCTGACCTTAACAGAAGTATACAATGCCATTGATTCCTTGACCCCAGATAAATCCCTGGGACCAGATGGATACACTCCCAATTTTTATAAAAAATGTAAAACTTTATTAGCCCCTAATCTATTGGACACCTTTAAGTACTGTATATCTCAACCCAGGGACTCTCAGATCCTTCCTTTACTGAAGCTGTCATAGTGGTTCTACCGAAGCCTGGGAGAGATCCCTTCCTTGTTTTTAACTACAGGCCAATGTCACTTATTAATGTTGCCCTTCAGATATTCACTAAAATATTGGCCAATAGTTTGAACTAAGTCTGGGGAACTCTTTTCAGCACAGAACAAGTGGATTTTGTGTCAGGGAGGCTTTCAGCTGACCACTTGCATAAACTTTCCCACCTTATCTCTGCATCCAGGGAGTCCTCTACCCCAGTGGTGCTTGCCTCCATGGATGCAGAGAAAGCCTTTAATAGAGTCTCTTGGGACTATTTGTTTTATCTATTACCTAAATACCATACCCCCTCTGTTTTCATTCAATTGAATAAAGATGCTCAACACTCACCCTTCGCACATATACTTTGTAATGGGGTCCAGTCAAAAGGTTTTCCTCTACAACAAGGCAACAGACAGGGCTGTCTGCTTCCCCCTTTCTATTTAACCTATTTTTAGAACCCTTAATTAGGAAAATGAACGTTATCCCCCTAAATCTTGGGTATCCCTGTGGGTCCATACCAGTACAAACTTTCGGTATACGTGGATGATGTTCTACTACATGTCACTTTGCCTGAAACCTCTTTACCAGCTGCCCTGGAAGTAATCATTCAATTTAGCAAATTCTCCAACTACAAATTGAACCTAGCCAAAACTAAAATTATGCCTTAGAACATGGTGGCGACAAGAGCGAGTGTGGAGCACCTAGGACTAATATGGGTTAAAGGCAAACTTAAATATCTAGGTATTTATTTAAGTGCCTCTTCCTCTAAATTGAAACAATATAATTTGGATCCAGTGGTCAACCATATTAAAACAGATCTGGATTGATGGTCTCTCCTGCCCATCTCAATGTGGGGTCATTTAAGTATAATGGAAATGAGTGTACTTCCACATCTCCTGTACCCCTTTCTAATGCTCAGTCAAGCACTATCAAAATCATGGTTTACCCAGATACACAGAATACTTTCTAACTTTCTGTGGCAATGCAAGTCATCTAAAAGAGCATTGCACAAGCTGATATGATCTAAATAGAGAGGGGGCTTGAAGGTTCCTAATTTCCTTTTATATTGTCTCACTATACAGTGCTCTAGATTTTTCCAATGGTGCAGGCTGAAATCAGAAACAGTGCCTGTCCTATACTCCACAGTGGTTAGAACTAGAGTGATATCAATGTTTACAGCTAGGACTGGACATTCGAGCTTTACTGTATACTTCTAATAAGAAACTCCCCTGCTGTATGGTAGGTACTCCCATATATATGTCACTACAGGCCCATAAACAATTATGCTCATTACTCAAGGTAGACCCCCAAAGAGATGTTACTCATCCCCTACCAGGAAACCCAAGCTTTAAAACTGTGGGTCATTTGTTAACCACGTACCTTTGGCCCCTCGAGGAAGTAAATACGGTAGATCACCTTTTAGAAAATTGTAAGTTACTCACGTTTTTGGAGGCACAAAGGAAATACAAATGGCTTTCTTCATTATGTTTCAAACACCTTCAGTTGACTCACATGCTAGTCCAACATTTTGGGACTGGTTTGTGGCATAGGTTATATGGAACACAGATTCTTACTTTGGCTCTAACTGCACCCACATCTCATACCATCTCTTTTTATTACAATAAATTACATGAAACTCTTTCTGATAAAGAGGGTGAAATATTTTATTATTCGGATCAGGCCCTTCCTGACTCAAGAGGCTCACATAACTGGTCCCATATCTGGAAGAATAATTATGAATATATAAAATGGGACAGATACCACTTTATGCAATTTCATTTTCTTCATAACCGCTACCACACTCATGTTAAACTGCATAAAATGGGCAAGCTCCCATCTGATCTTTGTTCCAGGTGTAACAAAGATCCCGGAACATTATTACACATATTTTTTCATCTGTGAAAAGGTAACTCCCTTCTGGGATAATATACAGCATCTACTGAACCCTATACTGGGCTTGACTCTGCGTTTCTCCCTGAAATATGTTTGTTGGGAGCATTTGATGAGGATTTAATTGGGAATCAGTAACCCCATCTGGCTCTGATATTGGCCTGTGCCAAAAATGTAATTCTCAGGCATTGGCGTGATGAAACTGTCTGAAGAAGTTTCTTATGGTAGTCCCTTTTAAAAATCTCCAGAACCCCTTGATCGCAGGGCTGCAGCTTTGAGGTCATGTTTGCAGGCAGGAACAGTACCCTGACAGTGCCATTCCTAGTCCGGACTTCAGGAATGTCTGGATGGTCTGGCGAGTTGTCAAGCAGTAAAACTACTTTGACAGGAAGTCCTTTGGACCATAGGTAGACTTTTACCTGCAGCACAAACTGATCAGTGAACCACTGCTTAAAAATGTGAGCATCCATCCAACTGTTCCTCTGTGCCTCATACTGTACAGGCAGGGTGGCCTTGTTAAGGTGTTTAAAACACCTCAGTTCATGGGACTTACCAATGAGTGGAATCCTAAGCTTGTGGCCAATAGCATTGACACACGCCAGTATGGTCACATGCTCTTTTTGCTTTTTGTACCCCGGGCCATCCTGTTCTAAGCCATGGGCAAGTGTGCGGTCTAGAGGCATCCCCAAAACAGACTGGTCTCATCAGCATTGAAAATCTGCTCTGGAACAAGACCCTCAATGTCAATTGTGTCTAGCAGCTTTTCTATGAAAGGGGTGATTTCTTGGTTGGCTGCACTGAGCCTCTCCCCCACACAGTTTCAGCTGCCTGATGCCATGCCATTTTTTAAAACAGTTCAGCCATCCTTCGCTGGCAACAAATGAGTCAGGGTTGCCAAGTCTGTTATGGAATTGTAACGTCTTCTCCTTCAGCAAGGCCCCCGATATTGGAGTGCCCTTCTCTCTTTCCTGGCAAAACCATAAATAAATTGTTGAATCCTGTTGGTCGTCATTGCAAGTTCTCATGTGTTTTTCTGTCTCATGCTTCTGCTGTAGATTCCATTTTCATGGTGAAATCCATCAGCTTCTCCTTGGCTGTTTTAATATTACTGATGGTAGATTTGCCTACCCCATACTTGCCTGCCAGAACAACAGCCCTTTCTCTGTTTTCTGGGCAGTCAAGGAGTCGTAACTTTTCTGAAATGGTAAGAACAACTCTCTTATGTTTCGTGGCCATTACCACTCAGATCAAACAACTAGAATTCTGCCAGCTTGGCTTTTAACTACAGGCAGCACCTGATCCAAATCTGTGTTAATTGCTTTGAATGAGCACTAAGCGGGCAACGAATAGTGTGGGAGTAAAAATACAGCAGGTGTCAATTAATGTGAATTACTGTGGGGGATATAGCTGTCGTTCGTTAGATAGGAAGGTTTGGATTACAGGAGGTTGGATAAATGGGGTTGGACTGTATTTCTCAATAAGATGTTTTAGGACACAAATATTGTCAATTGTGGAGATGTTTGATCTAAACCCAGCCTGACAGAGAGAAATCCCACCAGTTCTTTCTACTTCACATGTTAGTCTGGCCAATATTATCTTAGAAAATATTTTCAGATTTACATCGAGTAGACTGATGGGCCTGTACATTGCAGGGTCAACTAGACTACCTTTCTTATGAATCAGCCCAAAATTAGCACCAGCCCAGGTTTGTGATTAACTATTGTTCAAAATACATTTGTTATACAATATAGTCAGGAATCTTGTCCATACAGGAACATCAGTCAGGAAAACCTCAGCTGGTATCCCATCAAATCCTGGTGCTTTTCATTTTTTAGAGAATAAATAGCTAAGTGTACCTCATGTAACATGAATAGCTTGAATGTATTATAATCTGCCTGTGTTGGAATTAGACCGTCATCTTCAGTCGGATCATAAAAAATGCCAGTAAAAAAGTCTAGCCATTTGTTCTCAGAAATATAAGTATCTATATCTGTCTTAAATGTATTCATCTCTTTGGCCATGGGTGTCCAGAACAGTTTACAATCTTTGTTCTTAACTGCCATTAACACTTTCTCCCATTAATTGGTGTAATATATATATATATATATATATATTGTTTTCATTATCAGTTGCTTATGTGTTCTTCTTTCTTTGTTAAGTTCTGTAGGAATTAATTTACTTCCGGAGTTTTTATACCTTCTGTACAATTTCCTAATAGTGACTCAGGATTTTTTACAGTCCTTAACAAACCATGTATTTGTATATAAGTCCTGTCTATCTGGAGGGAGTCGTTCTAATTTACTCTTAATCTCAACAAATAGCGCATTAGCCAGCTGAAGAAGAGTCGTCAGATATAAACCATTAATAGTTTGAGGAGGCTGATTTATAAATGCACTTGAAAGTATGGAAAGGAGTACATTATGTGATCCCTGATTCCATATAATTATTTTGGAAGTTCTAATTTCAGTAAATAATAAGTTATCTAAATCTTTATTCTGAGACACTTACTTGCTTTTTGTAGATTCTAATACAACTGGGAAGTAGTCACTTTCAGCTCTTATAGGTATAGATAAGTTACTCCAGTATTGAGTGCTTCCTGTCCAGAGAGCATAGTCAATAGTGGAGGCACCTCTTGCCGATACAAAAGTATGGTCACCTTCCACGTTCCCCTTAAGTCTCCCATTCAGAGGGTAAAGGTTATATCCCTGAAGTATTTCTATTAACAATTTTCCAGAATTGTTTTCTACACTATCCTTAGCTTTTCTTAAGGGTAGAGAGTCTGGTGAATTAGTGTACAAAAACATAGGACTGTCAAGCATATCGTCATATGTTCCAATGCGGGAATTGAAATCGCCCAATAATTATAATTCAGCTGAAGGAAATTCCAATAGGGCTTCAGTTAATATATTCATCAAGTTGTTCCAAATTGTTTTAATGTAATAATTTGAATTCTCAGGAGGTACATAGCACTACCAGTTGGGGTGTGCCAAGATTCCTGAATACAAATGATCTCAAATCCCAGAAGGAAACTTTTACACTCATTATCAGCAATCTTATTATACCATCCAGCAATATTCAATGAGATATATCTTACCCAGTGCTCGGTCCTTACACCCAATTGGCTAAATTGCTCCTATCCTCAGATAGTCATTCCTCATTGTATCCTGCTAAATTCATAAACCTGTTGGTGAGGGGCAACAGCCCTTGGGTTTCATTGTCATAAGATGACCTTGAAGAGGAATTTGTACCCTCCAAGATGCTGGCATCCACAAGATTTAAGCCAAGACAGTCAAGTTTGGTTGCTTGGCTCAAAATCAAGTCAGCCAGCTTCACACTAGAAACTGTTATGTTTATTTGGCTATCACTGTTTGCTCTCTGGGCCAATATATAGTCCAGTTCTTCAACTGGCCTAGCAAGAAAGTTGGTCATTAAATCCTTTATAGCTTGAGTTCATTTTACATCATTTTCTTGTTTTAGTAGGCCCATACCAAATAGCATTAATAGTTTATGTTTGTCTGGACTCACATTGTTTCCAGTACTTATGTTAAACTAATCCCTATTAGGGTAGGTAAGAATAAGCTCTTTGTCCTTAATTAGCTCACTGTTAACCCATTTATAATTAGCCATTCGGGGTGATCTAAACCTAATATCAATAAGAGCTGCTGCAGTGATGAAAATGTTTCTAATCTCGACAATATCTTCCTCCATCAACGATATGCCCAATTCTTTATTTAGGCAATCCAATACTTGTAACTCAAAATTAGCTGGATCAAAATTACCCCACTTAGCTGGTCCATATAACCTGATAAACGGGTACTTGGTTACCTCACTGCTATAATTGTTATCATTACCAATGTGCTTCATGAGAACCCTTTGCTTCTGGGGATTCACTTCCACTTTATCTATTGTATTGCCAGTTCTGGCTGCCTTAAAGAGCTTTGTTGCCCAGTACTGACTGTTTCCCCTAATTGATAGTTAAGTTTGGCCAATTCTTATTCTGGCAAGTCCAATTGGACCCATAGGTAATCCTATGCATCTTGTTTAGACTGGTAGAGAAGGGTTAATTAAGCAATAAACCACGACAGGGTGTTGGTGATGCTGGTTTTACCCACGCCTGGCGTGGTTTGGTCATGAGGCCACAGGACGAGTGAGTAAACTCGCCAGGCATGGGTAAAAACCAGCATCACCAACAATTCCTGGAGTGGTTTATTGCAATTATACAATGTGTCGCTTAATTTTGTTCAAAAAAGAATAGAAAAATAATTATTTTTGTATTTTTTATAGCTTTGTAATGAATTTGTTCTTACACTACAAAAAATAGTGCAGTGTAACCAAATCCTCTAAGCAGATGCAAAAGCCAGAAAAATACCCTGCATAGATAATAACTTTATGTAATGGAGATGGGGAGGGTGACAGACACATACTTAGAAACATTAGGATACCAAAACAACAGGGTGACAGACACATACTTCGAAACATTATGATACCAAAACAACAAAATCAAAGCAGAACCGTAGGATAACAGACTGGAATGTTAAACAGGAAGAGGTCGGGATTAAAGAAAGTTGTGTTCACCAGTTGGCCGGTCACTCCGAGTGATCCCCACCCGCCTCGTACATCCCGCCACTGACAGCACTCGGAACTGCACAAAGGGGGCACAACTGCAACCCAGCCTGCCTTAAAAAGTGTCCGATTTTTTCGCTGGTCACTCCGAGCGATCCCCGCCCGCCTCGTACATCTCGCCGCTGACAGCACTTGTACAGCACTCGGAACTGCACAAAGGGGGCACAACTGCAACCCAGTCTGCCTTAAAAAGTGTCCAATTTTTTACAATTCTGCAAGTTCAGGAGCTGGCACTTGCTTATGTAGTCATAGTCCGTGGAGAACACTCCGGTTGGAATTTACCAAAAAGGGAAGAAGAAAAACGATGTTCTTATGGTGCCGGTGCCACAGTAATGTTTAGCGAGGAAAACAACATGGTGGCTCGGAGTGATTTTTACTTTTTTTTTTTTTGGCAGTTAGTGAGATGCGGCTGGCTGGCACTTGTTCCTGTTGGTGATGCTAGATTTTACAACAGGGTGATAGTGCCAGCTGGCCAATGAGAAGTTGCTATTTTTTTGCCATTGTATAATATCATTTAACCCCTCAGTGAAATTATTTTTCTCCTTATTTGTTTGCAAAGACCCTTGCTTATCTTTTTTTTATTAATCCTAATTCCTGTTCTTCCAAAATTCTATTTTTACCTTTCCTTCCAACCTTTCTTTGTTTTTTTTGATTTATTAAAGTTCTTGCCCTTTCGCTTATTTGTTTTTTTGGGGGGTGAGTCATGGATTTCTTGGGGGAAACATTATCATTTATGGAGCTGTCAAATGACCCTTCAATAGGCTCACTGTCATCATCTGATACAGGTTCAATATTAATTACATTAATAATTTAGTCTAATTTTGCCCTATTAATTGCTGTGTCCTCCCTCATGCATTCAATCAGATTTGTATTAATTGCAAGCTGTTCCATTAGTGTAAGGTGTGCATTATTGTGGTTCTTTAACAAATTAATGAGGTCCTCACTTAAGCAGCTTGTTTTAAAACAGTCAGAATTATGTTTTTTATGTCCTGCAAAACCTGCCTGTATAGCAGCACAGTTGCTACAACACTTTGGCTGTGCACCTGTTCGTCCAGCTTTTTTAGACCATTAATTGTACAGTATGTTGTAATTCTGTTAGAACTTCATCAATTTCATTTTTGTTCTTTTCAGTGCTCAATATGATGTTTTCAGAACTATTAGATGGGTCACTTGTAAATCATAATTGTGGGGTTTTCTCTAAATTGCTAGTGCTACAGCAGTTATCTTGTTCTCCCCCTTTCTGCCCTGATATTTGTGCAGGTTTGGTGGGGGAGTCTGACCTGACAGAATCTTTCTCATCCTTTTTAGGTACAATATTATTATTATTCACTGGCTGGTCATTAATAATTCTACACAGAGTAGTAATTGCTGAAATTGAGTAATTCCTGTATCTTTATTAATCACTAAAGATGGGTTATTGGAGGAGATAAAGTACCCATCCTTGGGATCGATGTCTTATTACAACAATATTGCATATGGTCAGTTATTTTAGTTTGCTTGCTACCAGCTCTTTTCTTTTTTAGAGAGGGCTCTAGCAAAGGAGAAGATTTACTATTACTCAATCTCTGCAATCTGGTGCTGACCACGATTAGAGTAGTTTTCCAACCCCTATAGCAGTAGGGATTCACACCCAGATGGAATGCAACAAATAACAAAATAATATGTACAAGACAATTAATAACACATCAAAAGGAATGCCGAGGTGGAGTACCACACTTTAAATTTATCCAATAGATGTCAAAGTGCCAACTCAAGGGCTCATTCAAATTTAATAATGTAATTCTTAGTCACCCCTTTTATATAGATCAATAGTCCTTAAGTCCTTATTGTAATGAAGCAAAATAAGCAGGTAGTGTTCTCTATAAGTTCTCTTCAAGTTCCTGTCTTCTTTCATGAAATAGGAATGAACTTGTTGCAGTGCTAGCAACTACGGTACCTTCAGGTCAGGCAATCCCTACCTTAATGTAAGGACAAAGGTGTTCTGAAGTCCTGTAAATTCATTCAAAATCTGTATTCAGGCTGGGAGGATGTTCATTTATGCTTAATGTCTTAATGGTTCTCACTTGCAAGTGGAACTGGAGTATAAAATACACTAGAACAAGGAAAAAAACATGAGATATAATAAATAAACAGGGACAATCCTTATAGCAATCCTTATGGCAACAACCTAGATTGTAGTCTTTGGTTCTGCATGCAACGCACTAATCTCTTGCCTTAATAATTTAAAGTGCTTTATACTGATTAAGCAAATCCAGTAAGAGATCTAGAGTAGCTTGCTATATTAACTCATTTTTCACAGCAGATCTTAAATAAGTAAAACCAACCAGATGCAACCCTTGAACTCTTGTGCGATTATATGCTGCTTTGATTTCCAGTACTGATGGTATTAGCGTTAGCGTTTGGTGTCTTGACAGTTAAAAATAAGCTTGACACAAGACAGTAGCCTTTATCATTAAAGCATACAGAAGGAAAATACAAATGTTACAAACTGAAGCAGGAGTTAGGTTCCATTTGAAAATCTGGCCTCAATATAATGGACGCTAATTAAAATTGGGCCTAAATGCTGGTGACCAAGTTAGCAGAAGCTGCAGTACCCTGCAAAGCACACTCACACCACGCTCATCAGAGATAACTGCAGAGTGAACTCCAAGGCTTCCCAGCGCATGTGCCTTTATGGAAGTAGCCTCATGGTGCAATATAACCAATCAATTATGAAGGGCTACCAGTTGATGCTGTTATCCAGAAGTGAGTATCATAAAAAAAATATTTTAAAAACAGAGATAAATATTTATATAAAGGAGTAAAATATTAAAAAATCTAGAAGGAGTGAAAGTATACTTAAAAAACTTCCATTAAGTACTAAAAACCCCACTCTTACACTAGCAGTGGCACTAAGCTGGGGGTATCCAGCTTATTAACATGTCAAGTAAAAATAAAAACGTCCATTCTCTTTCCACAGATCTCTGGTTGAAACTCAGACTAGGTACATCTGTCCAAAGGTGCAGTCCAATGGCACTCCTGCAGCTATTTGCAAGCAGCCTTCTGGCACACTGTAGTCCCCCTTCCACTATGGGAAACTCCCACACCACCAGTGGACCTTCCTCCTGTAGTGGGTCAAAGGAATAGGAAATGCCAGAGACACTGGACAACAGACGCTTGCTCAAAGTTTTTCTGAAAAGGAGACAAACTTCTACAAAGGCACAGGTGGCATACCTTTTCAAGATCTTTGCCAGCACAATGTCTCCCTACTTCTTTGCTCTACTCCACAGGGTCAGAGAGCGCATAGCAGAGCATCTGTCATTAGTTCCTGCCTGCTTCCATTTCTGCCTCACCTGACTCTCCGAAATAGCTTGGTAAATCCGATGACATTATCATCTTGTCACTAACAAAGAAAGGCCTACAGAGTAAGCTAAATTACTTATTTGAGAAATCAAATGAGTTAAAGCTGAAAATTAATCTGAACAAAACTAAGGCTATTGTATTTGGGGAAAAAATAGTGAAGGTAAATGGTTTGTAGGTAACAAACCTCGGAAAGTTGTTAACAATTATACATACCTTGGCATTGTATTTCAAGAAAATTGTTTTCGTGCTATTCATACAAAAGTGTTATTTGAAAGATTGAAGAAGACAATGGCAGGGCTAACTAGGTTTAATTTCAAATACGAACATACAAACATATGAAATTGCCAGCAGAAACAGGCCTCACAGTCTATCCAGTCTGCTCGAGTGTACAGCTAGCACCTCATCTCACAACTGCCCCTCCCGCTCCCCTCTTCCCAGTATCCCTAACCCTTATCCTGTCCCAACCCCTCTTGAAACTGCCCACCGTGTTACAGGACACTATCTTATCTGGTAAGGTGTTCCATTTGTCCACCACTCTTTCAGTGAAAAAAATGTCCCCTCATCTCCCTCCTGAATCTTCCCCCCTCCAATCTCAGTCTATGCCCTCTAGTGTCCCTCCCCCTACTCATCTGGAAAATTCCTTCTGTGTTGGTCTTGTTTAGCCCCTTTAGATACTTAAAGGTCTAGATCATAACCCCCCATCCCTCCTCCAGTGACTACATATTCAACTCTCCCAGCCTATCCTCGTAGAGCTTGCTCTCTCATACCTGGATCATCTTTGTGGCTCTTTGCTGCACCCCCTCCAACAATCTGATGTCCTTCTTCAGGAAGCGGCTCCAGTACTGCACACAGTACTCCAGGTGGGGCCTGACCAATGACCTATACAGGGACAGGATAACCTCCCTCCTTCTGGAGGAGATCCCTCTTGCAATACACCCAACCATGTTGTTGGCTTTTACAGCCGCCTTCCTGCACTGAGCAGAGTTGTTCATAATGATCACTCCTAGGTTCTTCTCCTCTGTGGAGCTCCCCAACTGTACCCCATTCAAGAGATAATCCCTCCCCTGATTCCTGGCTCTGAAGTGCAGAACCTTGTACTTCTTGGCATTAAGACCCAACTGCCATGTTTCTGCCCACTTCTGCAGCTTAGTAAGGTCCTCCTGCAACCCCTTCCACTCCTCTGCATCATCAACCACAGCTCCCATCTTGGTATCATCTGTGAACAGACTGATCTTGCTCTGGATCCCATGTGTGTGATATCTGCAATAAAAATCCCAAACAGCACCGGTCCCAGTACTGATCCCTGTGGTACTCAGCTCATCACCGCTCTTGGTGACGAGACCCCCCACCACCACCCTTTGCTGCCTTCCCTTTAGCCAGTTTGTAATCCATTTCACCATTTTTGGTCCCACCCCCACATGTTCCAGTTTCCCTCCCAACCTGCCGTGCGGCACTGAATCAAAGGCCTTGCTGAAGTCTAAATATGGGACATCCACTGCATGGCCCTTGTCCAGTTCCCATGTCACCCAGCCATAGTACTCTACAAGGTTTGTCTGGCAGGATCTGCCTGCTACAAACCCATGCTATCGATCATCCTGGAGACTGTTTTCTTCCAAGAAGCTCACTAGTCTCCCTTTTAGGATGGTCTCCATGAGCTTTCCCATGATTGATGTGAGGCTCACTGGCCTATTGTTTTCTGGTTAATCCTTTGGGCCACTTTTGTGGATGGGCACCACATGGGCCATTCTCCAGTCCTGTAGTACACATCCTGTGTCCAGAGAGGCATTGAACAGGTCAGCCAATGGCCCCACCAGGACCTCTGCCAACTCCCTTAGTACCCTAGGGTGAATGCCATCAGGTCCAGGTGCTTTGTCCACCCTTAATGCCCTCAAACCATCTAGTACCCTGCTCTATGTAATCCCTACATTTGTCGTCTCCTCCCCACCCACCCACCCTATCCTGGGGTATCTGCCCCCCTTCCCCTGCATGAATACAGAGCAGAAATATTCATTCAGTGCCTCTGTCTGCCCTGCCCCCTTCTCCACCCACCCTCCATCCTTCTTAATCCTCATCAGCTGGTCCTTGCTCCTTCTTCTCTCTCCAATGTAGTAGAAGACGTCTTTTTCTCCACTTTTGATTCCCTGTGCCAGTCTCAGCTCCCTGGATGCCTTGGCCACCCTAATCAGTCTGGTAACCTCCCTGGACTTCTCCATGTACGTATCCTTATCTTCACCCCTCTCTGACTTCTTGTATTTTTGAAATGCTGCCCTCTTGGCCCTCACCCCTACCATAACCTCCAATGTCAGCCGGCTGGGTTTCTTTGTCCTCCCCTTCTTGCTTTTCTTCCTAGTGCAAGACTCCATAGCCTCTGCCAGCCCTTCCTTTATGATGTCCCATTTCTGGTCTGCATCCATGTGTGGTTGCATATCAGTTAGGTGCCTGCCCCAAATTTTCCCCATCTACTTAATGTCCACCCCCCTAAACTCAATTACCCTTGTACTCATGTCCCCTGCTTCCCTACCAATGTTGAGCATGAACCACACCGAATAGCGGTCACTCCCAGTCAGTGGTTCCTCCACTTCCAGATTCCTTACAGCTTCCCTGTTATTCAGTACAAGGTCTAGAGTCCTTTCTAACCAAGTCGGCCCCTGGACCAGCTGTGTCAAGAAGCTGTCTTGAAATGCTTCTAACAGGACCCCCTCCTTTGCACTCATGGTGGTTGGGGTGCCCCACTCCACCCCTGGTAGATTGAAGTCCCCCACCACCACTGTGCTCCCCTTCCTTCAGACCCTCATTATTTGTTCAGCTAATTCCCTATCCAGGTCACTCCCCTGAGCTGGAGGCCTGTACACCACCCCCATCCTCAGTGTCCTATTCTTTGCGTCTTGGAACTGCATCCATAGTGCTTCTGTCCTCCCCTCCTCCCCTTCCTCCCTTATGCACTTTATCCCCTCCCTTACATAGATCACTAGTCCCTTCCCCCATTCCCCTTAGCCCTATCCTTCTTGAATAATCTGAACCCTGAGATCCTCATATCCCAGTCCTGGTACTGGGTGGCCCATGTTTCCATGATGGCCGCAATGTCCACCCCCTCCACCGCCAAGAGAGAGACTGTAACTCTGCTGTTCTATTCCTTAGCTGTCTTGTGGTGGAATGTCTAATAAGCCTCTACTCCAAGTTATTAAAGCAAAATTTGAAGTGCAGTTATTGTATGGAGCTGACATATGGGAAATAAAAAATACTATTAGACTAATGATACCTGTATATAAAACCGTACACAGCTTATTAAGGTTAGGACACTCTTGCCCAGCAGTTTATTTAATGTCCGAATTATGACTTACTAGCATTAATGCTGTGATAGAAAGTAGAAAACTGAGCTACTGGATAAAATGTACAAGGATGGATGACCTTTTACTTACTAAACAATGCTTAAAAGAAAAAGAACAGTGGTATAGTATGGACTACAAGAGTGGGTATTGGTATACCACCTTACCTTCACTCTTGGATAAACATAAGCTATGCAACCTCAAGTTGGTTGTCGATAAATGCAGAACCTTAAGTCTGAAGTATAAAAAATATGCGATGAAGAAAGTGACCAGGTACTGGAATAACCTAGATTTGAAGTGTTTTACTGAAACGTACTATTCTAAATGGTTTGTTGATAATTTTTTTCACGGTCTCAAACCATTCTTGGATATTATTACAGAACCAAGGCTCAGACTTACCTTTATGAGCTACAAATTTGAACAATTTTCTAGTAATGTGTTAGATTTTTGATATTTTGTCAGGAGACTGTGATTGTGGAATTGATGAAAATGAAGATTTGTTTCACGTACTATGGAACTGTAGATGATATTCTAAATAAAGACTATACCGGTTAGGGCCTTTTATCAATAATGTATACCAAGTAGACAAAACTATGCTCACAGATATATTAATACATAGAGAGGATCCTTGGTCTCTTGACAAGTTAGCCAAGTATTTCTATGCTATAAAGGAACTCAGGAAAACAATAATTGTTGTTTAAATATTCTGAAATGACTTATTCACCTGAAAGTTCAATATATCGATTCTATGCAACTTGGCTTGTGAATGAACTCTTTTGTTGTAACCACGTGACAATATACATCTTAATGAGTGTATTTATTATGTCTTTTAATATTTATTTTAATATTTTGTATTCTTTGTAAAGGCTATTTAGTCAAACAATAAAAGATGATGATGACAAAAATTTATAGGCACTGCATTTGATTGACAGAGGGAGAACTTCTTATCAAGGAACAGGAAGGGCAGGACCACCAGGTCACATAGAGGGAGGATCTGACATACTGAGCTGATTGCTTCAAATCTTGGGTTGGCAGGCACCCCCCCAAAAAAAAACACTTTTGCTTTTATTCAAGGTTAGAAGGTAAGGTCTAACAAAAAGGAGTAGACATGATGGGAGTGGTGCAGTGCAGTGCAGTGGCTGTGGGGCAGCAATCTTCAGGGAGACCTTCTGGAGGCTGCAGTACTGCCCCATCTACAGGCATCTCTCTGAGCTGAGGGATGAGGTTGCCAGACTCAAGGCTGAGTTGGCTTGGGTTAGAAGGACCAAATCCCCACTCAGGGACTGCCAAGTACTCCTCTGCTTTCTCTGAGGATGCCGGGAAGGAGGAGTGGATGGACAACAGTAGGCTCAGGGAGGGTTAGAGTGGTGGAGTAAAGGCACATCCCTACTCTCATACCACTACAGAACTCCTAGGCTACACTGACAGGGCAGAACTGTCCCACAGAGGCACCCTAAGTAGTGGCTGGGACCAATGTGGAGGTCCCCCAGGGTGGAGACCTCAAGGGGGTAGCAGAGGACCCCAGAGGAGGAGGAGGAAGCAACTCCTGGTGGGGGGACTCCATTGTCCTGGGAGTGGAGCTGGGGACAGGTAGCAGGGTGGAGAGGGAGGTAAAGTGCATGCCAGGAAGCATGGCTTGGAGGGATGGAGATCACTAAGGCAGCAGCAAGGAGGGGGGAGCTGGATGTCACTGTCCATCTGGGGACAAATGACCTGGCTAGGGATGAGGTATGTATAGGGAGAGTACAAGAGGAGCTCAGGGAGTTGGGTAGGGGCCTTGGACAGGTAGCAAGCTCTGTGACCTTCTCGGAGGTGCGGCCTGTCCACTGAAATTGGGAGGTTAGGAATCTCCGCACCACGGACTTCAACACATGTTTGAGGAATTGGTGCAGAGAGAAGGGTTTCAGCTTCACTGGGGACTGGGGACCCACCTGGAGAATGTGGGCCTATGCAAGGGCAATGGCCTGCATCTGTCCAGGGAGGGGATCGATGTCCTTAGTGAGCGGTTTAAATGCTTCATTTGCAAACATTTAAACTAGCCAAGGCGGGTAGTGGAAGGAAGCGGGGAGAATCAAACTACACATCCCCACAGGTTAACATCATCAGTAGGGAGAATCCTAAGGTTGGGAAATTGCCAATGGTAACTAAACTAGGAAAATACAGAATGGCAGAAAAAAGAAGAGAAGGGATTAAAGGCAGGGGGGTAATGAGGGCAGGCATGAGGATAAAGGGGGGATGACAGAAGGGGAGCAACAAAACATGGAAGGTCATGTTTGGGAATGCTCATAGCCTGAGAAAAAAAATCCCAGACCAGGTGGCTTTGATGGCAAAGGCTGACCTGGATGTTGTCGCTATTACTGAGACATGGTATAACTGGAACCATGACTGGGATGTAGTTATACTAGGTTATACTCTATTCAGGAAAGACAGAGAGGGTAAAAAGGGAGGTGGGGTAGCTCTTTACACCAGGGAGAGTATAAAAGCAACTGAGGTACAGGGATTATTGGGGGGGTGGAAGCCCTGTGGGTCACCCTAGAGACAGACAGTGGCACCACTATTCACAGGGGCGTGATCTACAGACCTCCATCACAAGGGGAGGAGATGGACATGCTTCTAGTGGAAGCCATCCATAAGATGGCAACTAAAGGGGACGTGCTGATAGTAGGTGACTTTAATCTACCAGATGTTGATTGGAGCATCCCAGCCGTAGTTTCAGTCAGGCATAGGGACATACTGGACGCTCTGCAAGGGGCATGCCTCAGGCAACTAGTGCTAGAGCCCACCCATGAAGGTGCTTTTTTGGACCTAGTGCTCACCAATAGGGACAGAATTGCAAATGTCAGGGTTGGGGGGGGACGCCTGGGGTCCAGTGATCATCTCACGGTATGGTACAAAATGATGGCAGTGACAGAGGCAGAATCATGAAAGTGAGTGTCCTGGCAGAGTCATGAAAGTGAGGGTCTTGGACTTCAGGAGAACAGACTTTGCAAAGTTGGGGGTATGTCTCAGAAGGCCCTAACAGGGAGGGAGGACCAGGGGGAGTGGAGAACCGGGGGAGTTGAGGACCAGTGGGCCAATCTGAAGGGAGCCATAGTGGAGGCAACAAACCTTTGCATTAGGCAAATAAACGAAGGTTCGAGAAATAGAAAACCACTGTGGTTCTCAAGGGAAGTGGTTGGGAAGGTAAGAGCAAAAATGGTGGCGTTCAAAAAGTACCATATGTATACCCTAGTGCAAAGGAGGGAGAAAGGTGATATGATCGAAACATTCAAACACCTTAAGGGCATTAACAAGGTGAACGAGTCTAACATGTTTCAATATAACAAAAATAGCAGGACAAGAGGACACAGCATGAAATTAGAGGGAGGCCAATTAAGGGGTAATATGAGGAAGTTCTTTTTCACAGAAAGGGTGGTGGATGCATGGAACAGCCTACCTCAGGAAGTGGTAGTTATTAATACAGTGCAGGGCTTCAAACAGGCATGGGATAGGCATAAAGGAGCAATACAGATGAGTATGACTAGATAGGCCATTGACAGAGTAAAGGCCTATGGCACATTCATAAGGTAGAAACAAATGGGTAGACTGGATGGGCCTTGTGGTCCTTAATCTGCCATCAACGTCTATGTTTCTATGTTTCTATATTACAAGGAAACACAGAACGACGAAGACAGGTTAGTGTATATGGACAAACAGAGTGAGGCAGAGAAGGCAGTCAGGAGCGCAAAGGTGCAAACGGAGGAAAAAATAGCCAAGATAGTATAGAAAGGTGACAAAACATTTAATTTTATATGTACATTAGTGAAAGGAGGAAGACAAAGGGTGGGATTGTAAGGCTTAAGGGGGAAGACGAGGAGTGTGTGGAAGGGGACTTGGAAAAAGTATCAATCCTGAAGAAATATTTTTGTGCAGTGTACACAGAAGAGGGGTAGATGTAGGACCACAATTCTGTGGCAGAAGCAATAATGGGAGGGAGGTGGACACCAGTCCTTTTACGGAGGAAAGAGTTCTAAAGGAACTTACAAAACTAAAAGTGGACAAAGCAATAGGACACAGAATATTTATCTTACATGCCCTACCTTTGTATTTTCCTTGCAGCTTCAAGTTAAATTGGCTGCAGAGACCACCCGCTGTGCCAGAGTTGGACACTCTCCCCCTCTTACCGAAACCATAGGTACTTCTAAGACACAGAGCAGAGACCCCTCCAAGGTTTTCCAGCCAGTAAAGCTCTATCTGCCTATTAAACTTGGTGCCTTTTCTACTCAGGGAAAATAATTTCTTAACCTGGATACAGTGACTGTTCTGCTAAGTTAGTTAGCTACTGCATAGCTATTTAATAAATTTTACTGCTTAGAATTCCATAATAGAATATGTTTTAAAACTTTTTAAGGCTTTTATTTATTTTATTTTTTTTAAACAGTTTTACTTTGATTTGTTTGGAGACACTGTTTGGGCAGGGGAAGCCCGTCTCCTGTAAATCTCCTATTGTGCTAGCTCTCTGTTCTCATCCCCTCCTACAGAATATTTATCTTACATGCCCTACCTTTGTATTTTCCTTGCAGCTTCAAGTTAAATTGGCTGCAGAGACCACCCGCTGTGCCAGAGTTGGCCACTCTCCCCCTCTGACCGAAACTGCGGGTACTGCTGAGACACAGAGCAGAGATCCTTTCGAGGTCTTCCAGCCAGTAAAGCTCTGTCTGCCTGTTAAACTTTTTTTTTCTCCCCACTTTCCCATTTGCAAGTTACACATGAGGGCACTGTTCCTAAGCCAGCACTACTCAAACAGAAAGAATCTTTCTATCTTTCTGACACATCACCTGACTTTAAACTAGGTTCTACTTATGACTTCTGCTCCACTTTATCTAGACCTGTCACTTAACTAGGCATTACTGAACACTTCCTTCCTGAGGCTTCTCCTATTAAAAAAGCAGCAGTGTTCATCCTAGCCTGCCTATTCTGTTCCCTGTGGTCCCTGTACTTCAATACTGTCTTTCTCCCACCATACGTAGGCCCTCTGGAGATGCACCACACTGATGACTCTTCTTACTCCAATTGTATAGCCTCCTGGCAAGCAAATGTGCATCCCCTCTGGTGCTTCCCATCAAATTCTATGAAAATTGCATTTAGACTGCTCAGTTGCTCGTGATACCATCCTCATAAAATACCTTATAGGAGGATCTGGCTGTGGCACCTCCTCTGGTGCTCCGCTCTTCTTATCCTCCTTGCTGGAGATGTTGAACTGAACTCCAGACCTACCTCACAATAGACCTTTAACACCCCCTCCTGGTCCCTTCTTAAGGGTCTTAAGATTGCACATCTCAGTGTTCCTAGTCTCATCCACAATCATGTGGAACTGACTGCCTGGGTTGACCACTATAACCCTGATATTATGTGTATCATGGAAATGTGGTTGAAACCTACCACCCCTGATTCAGCCCTCGGGCTCCCCAACTTTAGCCTCCTGTGCTGCGATTGCTTGGGTAAAAAGTGTGGGGGGTGGTCTTTTGATATACTACAAAAGTCATCTTTACATATCCCTAATCCAGTGTGACTTAGCTCCCCCTCTGCCACCTGTGAATTCATTCTGGGGCTCCTCCTACTAGGGAATGCCAAAAAAATTCACATCATCTGTGCTTACAACTCTCCAAAGGAGGGTATCAAGGGTTCTCCTATCTGCTTGATAGCATTAGCCCTAAAATCACCTCAAATGAGGTACTTATATGTGGTGACTTCAATCTAGATTGGTCTGGTGACAATGTCAAGCAGTATGAACCACTGTTGGTGGCACTTGGCCTTGCTCAGCTCATCAGTGAGCCCACATGAAACCACCCCAATGGGAGTCGAGGAACACTTCTCGATTGGTTTCCGACAAACAGGCCTGATAGGATCTCAGCATCTGGAGTCCTTCCTGACTCCATATCTGACCATTCCCCCATCTACTGCATTTGGAGAGTCTCCTCTCCCAAAGTGCCCTATAAAATTATACAAGTGAGAGACTTCTCCCACTTAAACTCTGCTCTCTTTCTTCAAGATCTTGCAACCACAGATTGGGCAACAGTACTGTCTGCCACGGACATCACAGGTACTCTTGACAACCTTCTAAGCATCCTCCCCTCTCTGTAGGATAAGCATGCCCCTTTGCTTCAGAAAGAGAGTTAGAGGCACTATCACTAAATGGTTACATGGGGACTTGCTCTCCCTCATAATAGCCTACGATAAGCACTGAGGTCAATTTAAAGCCTCTAAGGAAATGTCTGACTACCATGAATACCAGTGGCTCCGCAACACCTGGCAAAAAGCCATACGTAATGCCAAGAGTGAATGCTGCAAGACTGCCCTCTTATCCTCTGCTAGGGACCCGTGATACTTCTGGTGCACTATTAAAACCATAGTCGGGGGTTACAGCCAGTGTGATACTATGGATATGATTGTCGATGATAGAAATTGCAATAATTCTACTACTATTGCCAGTGCCTTTAACAAGCAATTCTCCGATCTTTCAGCATACACCTCTCTGTTTACTACTGACAATGATGAGTCATCTACCTCTAACCATTCCTCCCCTCCAGAATCTCTGTCTCGCCCACCTTTCTATCTTAAGACAATCTCAGTGAGGGAAACTTACAAGATTGTTGCTGGCCTTTCTCCTCATATGAGTGCTGGTCACGATGACTTTGAACCAAAACTCCTAAAGATTGGGGTCCCTTTGCTTGCACTCCCAAAATCCCATATTCTTAACCTCTCCCTCACAACCAGAATTGTTCCTGCAATCTGAAAAGTTGCAAATGTTGTTCCTGTTTTCAAGCAGGGTGACCAGAAATACATCAAAAATTATCATCCTATAGCCACCCTGTCTGCTGTTAGCAAGATAATGGAAAAGGTGATAGAAGTGCAGCTGATGGACTAATTGTCTAAACATACCTTACTGTTACCCGAACAGCATGGATTTTGTAAAGGATATAGCACTGGTACAGCCCTTGCTAAAGTTACATCTGACATAAGGATTGCCAAGGACCAGGGTATGCTGACTGGGGCTGTCTTTGTTGACCTCTCAAAGGCCTTCGATCTAGTGAAATACTCCCTACTCTGTACCAAGCTTCACTCCCTCGATGTTGTTGGTCCAGCCCTAAACTGTTTTTCCAGCTATCTCACTGGCAGGCTACAACTTGTTAAGTACAACAGAGCTCTATCGGAAATTGTTCCTATCACTATTGGTGTCCCTCAGGGATCTATTCTGGGCCCTATCTTATTTTCTCTTTTAATCAATGACTTCCCAACGATCCCTACCCATAGCACCATGACCCTATATGCTGAAGACCTGGTCCTCCTGGCTAGCTCAGGTGATGTCCATGCCATAAATCATAGCCTACAAGCTTACTTCAATAAACTGCAACATTGGCTCCTGAGAAATAAGCTTGTGCTGAACTTAAAGAAAACTCAACTCATGCTCTTCGGCTCCTCTGCCAAACTCAAACAGTGTCCTGTCCCACTCAATGTCTTAAGTCTTGATGGTGTCCCACTTGGCACTGCATGCTCCTTTAGATAACTGGGCGCTACTCTTGACCCACAGTGAGACCTGTCTCTACACATTTAAAATGTCTGCAGGGCAACAAATATCAAGCTTGGACTTGCATACTAGGCTCGTGGGTCCCTTACTGCTGCTGCATTGCTTGCTGTTGCTAAAGATTTATTCCTTCCCTTTCTCAGCTATGGGCTGACAACCTTTACCCTCACCACAAAAACTAGCCTTGCTACATGGAATGTGGCCTATAATAATATTTGCCGCTTTGACCTCGACTTACTCATCACTGTGATTTATACAATCAACTACACTGGTTGTCCCCGGGTAACTATCACTCATTTGTCTTGGGCCGCTTCAGATAAAATTGCCCGCAATGCCACCCCACTCACCCTTTCCAAACTCCTTCAGCCAGTTCTACCATCATACCGGCTAAGGTCAGCTGACTTGCAATCCCCTCCTTGTCCCAAAAACTCACAGACTGTCAGGTGATCGTGCCATTGCTGTTTGTGCCCCTAGATTCTGGAATACCCTACCTGCAGCCATCAGATGTACCCCCACCCATCCCATCTTTAAGAACGCCCTCTGGTTGCACCTGAAGTGTGCCTCAGCCTGTAACTGTTCCTATGCTGCTTGATATCCCCTACCCCTGCTTGAATCCTAATGTGCTCCCTCAACTTCCCTGGTCCTCCTACCCCCTCTGAGCTCTAGTAAGGGGAATTACATTGATACATAGATACATAGACAGTGTCGGCAGATAAGGGCCTACAGCCCACCCAGTCTGCCCATTTGAGCTTGTAAGTTTACTTTATGTATTCCTAGAAGTCTGTTGCCCCTTACCCCTGACCTCCAGAATTCCCTTATGTCTATCCCATGCATTCTTAAATCCCGTGATTGTTTCAGCCCCCACCACTTCCTCTGGCAGGGTGTTCCACTTGTTCACCATCCATTCTGTGAAGAAATTCTTCCTCACGTTTCCTCTGAATCATCCTCCCTTCAACTTCATCCCATGCCCTCTAGTCCTGGAACATCTTTTGCGCTTAAAAATAGTGTATTCCTGCACCCTGTTCCTCCCTGTAATATACTTGTATGTCTCTATCACATCCCCTCTCTTCCTCCTCTCCTCCAGGGAGTACATTTTCAATTCCTTCAACCTGTCCTCATAGGACTTGTGATGCAATCCATGTACCATCTTTGTTGCCCTCCTCTGAACCTTCTCCACCCTGTCTATGTCCTTATGTAAATAAGTTCTCCAGAACTTTACACTGTACTCCAGGTGGGGCCTCACTAGTGTCTTGCATAGTGGAATTATGACCTCCCATTTCCTGCTGGTGATGCCCCTGCCTATGCATCCCAGCATCCTATTTGCTTTACCTGCTGCCTTGTCACACTGTTTCCCTACCCTGAGGTCATCAGAGATGATAACCTCGAGATCCCTTTCTTGCTTGGTGCATGCTATATCCTCACCCCCAGCTGATATATTGTGCCAGGTTTTTGTGCCCATATGCATTATCTTGCACTTCTTTGCATTGAATTTCAACTGCCAACCCCTGACCATTCTTCAAGTTTCTGCAGGTCCCTTCTCATTCTGTCTACACCCTCTGGTGTGTCTGTTACAAACTTTGTGTCATCAGCAAACAGGAAATTCTGCCTTCTAGGTCCCTGCGCAATGTCAGTGATGAAGATGTTGAATAGGACCGGTCCCAGCACTGATCCCTGTGGTACCCCACTGGTCACTCTTCCCTCTGTGGAGTGAGAGCCATTTACCACCACCCTCTGTGTCCTGCCACCCAGCCAGTTACCTACCCACTGCACTACTGTCCTGCCCACACCCATATTCTATCTACCCTGCGTGCCCTTCACCTCAGCACTTACCATCCTCAAAATGGGACAAATTGCACTTGTATTATTTCCACGAATTGTACCCATTGTTTGCTTGTTCTTACCCTTCATGTATATGCTTATCTGTTCATCCTGTACCTGTTTATTTGTATGACTCTGCTCATTGTTTGTATTTCACATTGTTGTAATTCCCTTGCACTGTTTTGTAAACCATGCTCTTGTAATCTCCCCGGTCGTACTATACCTGAAAATAGGCATTACTTGTCTAGTGTGCTTACCCAGTAAACAAAAGCTAATAAATAAATAAGGTGGTAAACTGGGTTAGAAATTGGTTGAGGGATAGAACACAGAGGGTAGTGGTAAATAGAGCTCATTCCAAGGAAAGGAGGGTAACCAACAGGGTGCTAAAAGGGCCAGTTCTGGGGCCAGTCCTATTCAATGTCTTCATAAGTGACATTGAAGAGGGTCAGGAAGGAAAAGTGTGCCTCTTTTCAGATGACACTAAGATCTGCAATAGCACAGACAATCTGGGAGGGGTGGAAAAAATGAGGAAGGACCTAGGTAAACTGGAGGAATTATTAAGAGTGTGGCAGCTGAGATTCAATGCAAATAAGTGCAGAATCATGTATTTGGGGCACAAAAACCCAGGGGCAGCTTAGATGATGGGGAGAGAGATACTGACGGACACCAAACAGGAAAGGGATCTGGTAGTAGTCATATCAGATTATCTAAAGGTGGCCCAACAATGTGCCTAGGCTGTGGGAAGAGCCAATGAGGTACTGAACTGCATAGGGAGAGGTATCACCAGCAGAAGAAAGGAGGTGGTGAAGCCTCTATATAAATCATTAGTGAGACCTTACCTGGAGTATTGTGTCCAATTCTGGAGGCCACATCTCTGTAAAGACATAGACAGGATAGAGGCAGTTCAGAGAAGGGCAACAAAAATGGTGCGGGGCTTATACCCAAAGTCATATGAGAAAAGATTGGAGGACCTCAATTTGTATACCCTGGAGGATAGGAGGGGGGAGATATGATAGAGACCTTTAAATATCTCAGGGGCTTAAATAAGGTACAGAAGTGTAGCATCTTTCAGAAAAAGAGATGTTGTAGAACAAAAGGTCATGGTAAGTAGCTGGAAGGGAGTAGACTAAGGGGGTAATATGAGGAAGTATTAATTCATAGAAAGGGTGGTGGACACATGGAACAGCCTCCATGTGGAGGTGGTGGATGCTAAGTCTATAGAGGAATTCAAAAATGTGTGTGATAGGCATAGGGGAGCCATTGCAATAGGTGGGAGAACAAAGCCAGAGATCAAGTAGGGTCAGTGTTTTTTGCAGTAGGTAGAGAAAATGGGGAGACAGGGTGGGCCTGGTGGGCCTTATCTGCTATCACATTCTATGTTTCTATGTTTCTAAGTATACAGAGAATTGAGAACAGGGAGAAGGGGGTCTGCAAGACACCAGGGAATGGATATCCTTTCTTGTACAGGGGATCAGGATGGGGGGACCACTGGACACCAGGGAGTTCTCAGTTCTACATCGGGCATGATGCAGGTGGGGGGAGGGTACCACTGAAAACTGTGGAGTACTCAGTTTTACAATGGGGCATAGGTGCAGGTCAGGGGATGGACCATTGGACACCAGGGAACTATTTCTTTCAACATCAGGCTGGCGATCGACAGGGGAGGGGGCCACTACACAACAGAGAAAACATTTTCTTTATACTGGGCCAGAAATTGATGGAAGGGGGACTACTTGACACCAGGGACTGCTACGGTGGGGGTTGGGTGCCAACACACTTTCTCTGCCAACCACTAGAGATGCACAGGAGTAAGTTGAGGTTTTGATCGGTGGTATGTGTGCTGTGTAAGGGGACCAAGCAAAATGGCCTTGCATGGCACACATACTCAGAATATTGGACTGCACCAATATTCAGGTCCCCACCCCTTCATTTACATTGTGCCCCCCTCTGAATCTTGCCCAGGTGCAAATCCTGTTTGCCTGCACTAACTGGGCTTTTCAATAATGTGCATCCACACAAAACCCGGTTTTGTGCCGCACCCCCAGATTTGTGCCCGGGCAATCTTTTAAGTATTGGACCTCGTAGTTTTAATAATATATGATTCTTGATTGTTTGACAACTAAACTCTGAGCACATTGACCTCCTTCAGTGAAAGTTAAATTGATAATAAAGCACAACTTATAGTTGTGACAAAGATCAGAAACTGTAAAAGATAGCGTGCAGGATTCACAAAGAAGATGCGCCCAGCGCAACCCAGATGCACCGGAGCAAGTCAGATGCACCGAGCACAGACAAAGCGATTCACAGAGGCATGTGCACTGGGATGCGCCAAGTGCATCCCCTCTGTGAATCGCCCAGACACAGGACTGCACAACTGGAGTGCGCCAGCACAACAAGAGATGTGCCAGGGCATCCCAGATGCCCTGAGCCACACAAGGGAGCAAGTCAAAGCATGTGGAGCAAGCCAGCAGGGCTACAGGGAACAACCATGGTGCTGGAACAATGAAACCCACAGACACAGGTGCTGATAGCAACATGTTTATAAAACAGTAAAACCAGACACAAAACTGTACAACAGAAACCCCAGAACAACAAGGAAACAGGGGGCCATAAACAGAAACAGTAAACAGAGCAAGGCCCCATGAAGAAGCAGAGGGACACTAGCTACACCCATGCATGGCCTCATAAGGGCAATCGCTGAAAAACAATTTGCTGGCAGCTGACAGGCACTGAACAGTCCTGGAAATAGGCCGCAGGGCTGCCTGGATGGCCACATGGATCCGCCCCTCCACATCAGGCTGGGCACCACCCCCTGCCACAGCATGTCGTCCCTGGAGACCTACAGCAATGACAGAGAGAACACACACTAGGGCCTGAACATAGAAAACACCCCCACCCAGCAATATGCCACAGCAGCAGACGACAACAACAGCAGAATGCACTGCCTACCTGACCCTGCAAGGGCACTAGGCCTGGTGCCCAGGAGCCTCCGCCTCTGCGACTCAGTGATGGCCACGGCCCTCCGCCTGTCCTTTGGGCCTGCAAAACACAACAGACAGAGAGCACCATGAGACAACACAGCAGTGCCAGTAACACACAGCAACACCGACATACATGGGGGGGCAGGGACAGCCAAACAGCGCCACTGTGCAGGATGCACTGTCACAGTGCCACCCCCCTGGCATGAGTGCATGCAGCACACAGTGACCTGCATGCAACCACAGCCCTGCCCATAGGCCCCCCATGGCACACAAGTCAGGGATGCATGGGGCTTGTGCAGCCACCACCATGTGTGCAGGATGACAGTGACCCAAGCGGGTGCCCCATGAGGGCCCAGCACACACCACAAAAGGAGCCAGATAAGCGACACCTACCTGGCCTTGGCAGCACACCCCAGCATGAACGGTGATGCAGCAGCCCCAGTCTCTCTGGGTCCCGCCTCTGGAAGTCGCCAAAACGATGCCTGCACAGCTCCCCAGTGTGTGGCAGCCCAGTGCACTGTACCAGCATCCTGGCAACAGAGGCCCACACCTCTGCCCTGGGCACATGGAAGTCCTCCTGCCCAAACAGCCACCCCTCCACCGGCATAACAAGTGCCACCAGATGCAGCAGCTCCACTTGGAACCAGTTCATGGTCCTAGGGGATTGTCTACCAGCTCTAGACAGTTCCCCACTGACTTTAACTGTCACCCAGAGCAACATGGTGAAGTGCGATCGAGGTCCCAGTATGTGCCATGTGAAACACAGAGCCACGTGCAGTACAATGCGCACAGTGCATGAAGCATGATAGGTCAAAGGAAGCATGGCATGCACAATGCCAACCGCTAAGTCGTGGCAAGGTCACGGCCAGATCGTGCATGCGTGATGCATGTACGGCCTCCATGTTGTGCACAGCATGTGCTACGGCCACCTACAGTGCACAACGTGTGATCCATGGGCAACACTACGACCACCCAGTGCAGCACGTCCCACGCATGTGGGTGTACGGAGCGCAATACAGGACACAGAGCAATGGCCAGTGTCCCTGCAGTGGTGCATTGTGGAAGCAGTGTAGCGGCACATATCGGACAATGCGCCATTGCAAAGGGTGATCGTGCATGTGCGACAGATGCACCATAATGTCATAGGCACATCTCAGAGATGCTCCTAGTAAAGTGAGATGAGCTGGAGGCAATTATGCAATTCACAGACAATGCACCCTAAACCACCTCATTCCACATGCATGGGCATCTCAGTCAATTAGCATCTCATTACCAGAGGCCCAAGCCTCATTTGCATGCCCTGAGCCATAAACCCTCCCAAAGTTGCAAGCTGAGATCAGGTGACTGAGAGGAAACAGAGCCTTGAAGGTGAGTACACAGTTATATTGACATGGTCTACTAAACGCACTGGGGGAATGCACAGGTGCATGCAAGGCTCTGAACATCCACAGCCACCACATGGGGAACAGTGCCTCCCAACATACACAGAATGTGGATCAAATGCCCATAATGTTGAACACTGAACCTATGCAGTGCACAGGATGCATAAGACACTGGTAGACAGGTCGCTGTTATGTCCAGACCACCTGTCACAGTACCATGGTGCACACATGGCGGCATCTGGGATAGGGCACTGCTGTACACAGGTACAGTTTGCAGTGGGCCTTGGCCATGCACCATGGCATACGGTGGTCCTGTGACCCACACGGAGGTACTGTGCCCTGTATAGTGGTACTGTGGAGAGGTATCTGTGACTGGGTGTTACTGGCCATGTGTGGTGGGTGCAGTGATGCACTACCGGTCAGTCCAAGGCACTCGGCGGCGCCTGTGCAGGCAACATGACAGTGTCACCATGCCACACACACTGCGGCCAGCTGCCCCATGGGTGTGGTCCACTGGGCTGTGCCCCCCCAGCATAGCACAGGTGAAACATAGAAACATAGAAGTTGACGGCAGATAAGGACCGCAAGGCCCATCCAGTCTGCCAATTTGTTTTTCTACCTTATAAATGTGCCATTGGTCTTTGCTCTGTCAGTGGCCTATCTATTCATAGTCATTTGTATTGCTCCCTTATGCCTATCCCATGCCTGTTTGAAGCCCTGCACTGTATTCATAGCCACCACTTCTTGTGGTAAGCCATTCCATGCATCCACCACCCTTACTGTGAAAAAGAATTTCCTCACATTCCCCGTAATCGGCCCCCCTCTAATCTCATGCTGTGTCCTCTTGTCCTGCTATTTTTCTTATATTTAAACATGTTAGACTCTTTCACCTTGTTAATGCCCTTAAGGTGTTTGAATGCCTCGATCATATCACCTCTCTCCCTCCTTTGCTCAAGGGTATACATATTGAGCTCTGTTAATCTGTCCTCATGTCTTCTGATGCAGTCCCTGCACCATTTTGGTTGCCCTTCTCTGGACTGCCTCAATTTGGTTAATGTCCTTGTGAAGGTGTGGCCTCCAATACTGCACGCAGTACTCCAGATGGGGCCTAACCAGTGTCTTGTAAAGAGGGATTATTACCTCCCTCTTACGACTTGTGATACCCCTACTAATACACCCTAACACCCCCCTAGCCTTACCTACTGCTTTAGAGGTCTGCTTGGATGATTTCAGGTCATCAGTGATGATGATGCCCAAGTCTCTTTCTTCCTTTGTGACTGCTAGCAACTCCCCTCCCAGCCTATAGATGGCTTCAGGGTTTCTCTTCCCTATGTGCATGATTTTGCACTTCTTTGCATTAAATCCCAGTTGCCACTTTTTTGACCATTTTGCTAGTTTATCCAGATCTCTTCTCATTCTGCCCACCCCATCTGGATCATCTACTCTGTTGCAGATCTTGGTGTCATCTGCAAACAGACAAGCCTTACCCTCTAGTCCATCTGCAAGGTCACTAATGAAGATGTTGAAGAGGACTGGCCCCAGGACTGATCCCTGAGGTACCCACTTGTGACTTGCATCTCTTCTGACTGTATACGTTTACCACCACTCTCTGTTTTCTGCCGTCAACCAGTTTGCCACCCAGTTGACCAACTCGGACCACCCGAGCCTACCCAGCTTATTTATCAATCTTCTATGTGGAACAGTGTCAAAAGCTTTGCTGAAGTCAAGGTAGGCGACATCAACTGCTCCCCTTGGTCCACCACTCTGGTTACCCAGTCAAAGAAATCTATGAGATTAGTTTGACAGGACCTTCCTTTTGTAAACCCATGCTGTCTTGGATCCTGTGCTCCTATGGATTCCAGGTGTTGCACTATCCTTTTCTTAAGGAGTGCCTCCATAATCTTGCCCACTACTGAGGTAAGACTGACTGGTCTGTAGTTTCCCGCCTGCTCCCTGCTACCACTCTTGTGGAGCGGGATCACATGAGCCCTTCTCCAGTCTTCTGGGACCTCTTCTGTGCTCAGAGACTCACTAAACAGTTCTGCTAATGGCTCTGCTAGTTCCACCTTTAGCTCCTTAAGTAACCTGGGATGTATGCCATCAGGTCCCATTGCCTTATCCACCCTGAGCTTAGCAAGCTCTTGTAGGACCCTTTCTTTTGTGAAGGGAGTAGCGCTCACCTCCCTCCCCCTGTGTCCATGATGCTGAGCTGTGGGCCCTGCCCTACCTTCTCTTGAGTAAATACTGAGCAAAAGTATCTATTTAGGATAGATGCCTTTACAGGGTCCTCCTCCTCACATGCTCCCTTTTCTCCATTAAGCTTAGCAATACCCCTCTGGACTTTCTCCTTTCACTAATGTATCTATAGAAAGTCTTGTCACCTTCTTTACTGTTCGTGCTAGTGTTTCCTCAGTCTGGGACTTTGCCTGCCTTACTGCCTTCCCTGCTCCCTTAGGGCAGTTTGGTATGCCTCCTATCTTCATCCCGCTGTGTTCCCTTATATTTCCTGAAGGCCAGCCTTTTGGCTCTGACCTTTTCTGCTACTGTATTTGAGAACCAAAGTGGTTTCCTTCTTCTTTTGCACTTCCTTTTCTGTTTAACACAATGGGATGTTGCTTCAAGTATTGTATCCTTAATGCTTGCCACTTTGCCTGTACTTCCTACCTGTGTTTCTTTTTGCTAGGGCTAGCTTAACTCTGTTGGCCATCTTATCAAAGTCAGCTCCTCTGAAGTCCCATATTTTTGCCTTGGAATGGGATGATTTAGATGTAGTAGCCAAATTGAACCATACCATGTGATGGTCACTGGCCCCAGGTGACCTTCTACCTGGAGATCTGTGATCCCTTCCTTGTTAGTCAGTACTAGATCTAGGATAGCCCTGTCTGTTGTGGGTTGCTGTACCAGTTGTTTGAGGCCTCTCCTGCAGGGAATCTACTATGTGTCTAGTTCTGGCAGATGTTCCTGCTGGTATTGACCAATCTGTATCCGGCATGTTGAAGTCTTCCATTATCAGAACCTCCCCATTAGCTGTCATGTTTTGTATATCTTCTAACAGTAATGTGTCTATGTCCTCCCCTGGTCTGAGGGCCTGTAGACAACCGCAGTTCTTATGGCTGTCTCATTTCCTGTTTCAGGTGACCCACAGTTCTTCTGGCTCCTTATGTATTCTGAATTTCTGCTTTGATATTTTCATTGACATACAGAGCCACTCCCCCCCCTTTTTGCACCTCGGTCTCTTCTGAACAATACATAGCCAGGTACTGAAGTCTTCCAAGTGTGGTTACTGGTAAACCACGTCTCACTAATTGCTACTATGTCCAGTTTAGCCTATGACATTATTGCCCGTAGGTCTGGGATCTTATTTCCCAGGCTGTGAGCATTTGTGTACATGATTTTCCATTGGCCAGATTTTGGTGTGTTAGTTGTTGAGTGAGGTTTGGCATTACCCCTGTGCGCCGTATGGGGAGACAAACCTTTTTTCTTACCTGGTGATGCAAATGAACTGCAAACATGCTGAATCCCTGTTTGACCACAAGCTGAAGGGGAAGGGGTGTTCTTCCCATTCGACGTATAGGGTGCTGCACCCCTCTCCCCATTTGCTAGTTTAAATATTCTGCAAAGACGTCAAACTTCTGCCCCAATGCACTGACTCCCTCCTTAGTCAGATGCAGTCCATCAAATTTAAAGAAGTTTTGCTCCCAGAACTGTTGCCAGTTCCTACAAATCTGTGTCCTTTTCCTGGCACCACCCTTGAGCCACGTGTTTAGCTCCCTTCTCTGACCTTCCGTCCATCTGCTCCCTCTCCCAGACTGGCAGGATCTCAGAGAAGGAGATGCGGACGAAATAGATGATAGTTTGTCACCCAGCATGGTCAGGTGTTCCTTGGTCTCCACAACTGACGGCTGGTGAGATCATTAGTCCCTATGTGTACTAGGACATCAATGTTTTCTCCTGCTTTGTGAACAATTTTAGTAATGCGGTCAGTGTCTCTCCATGCTGATGTACCTGAGACATCTGACCATTACCAGCTGGAGATGGGTATCAACTCCCTGAATCATGGAGTCTCCTATGATCAGAAGTTTTTTGGATTTCCTTTTTGCTTTCTTTGTTTTGGTTCCTGATTTGGGTGAGTTTTCGGCACTTTGCAACCATGCGGTTATACGGGACCCTGGCCAGGCATGGTAACACTGCGGCCACACACACACACACGCTGCTGAGGCACCAAGACATGTCCATAGTGAACAGCACTGCATGCCCCCCCCCAGAGAGCAGCACAGGCACCCCAGCTGTGAACCTGTGGATGAGCAAGGCAGGTGCACTGTCCCAACAGTCCCTGTACTGTGGTGGGCCGCACACCATACCAGGTCACCACATGCAGACCACTGCCCAGACCACCTGCTGAAGGGGTCCAGGTGGGGTTGACGGACTGAGGCGGGCAGGGTGGGAACATGTGGAGCCACAGGCATGCCTAACACCCAGATGCTTCCCCCCACAGTAGCCATAATGTCGGAGGATGCGAGTGCCGCCACAAGGCGGCGACCGAACTTCACGCATGATGAGAAAAGGGCACTCATTGAGGCATGCCATCTATGCCTGGCCATCCTCACTGGCAGGGAGGCAGCCAGACTGCATGGGAAGTGGGCTGGGAGGATGTGGCCTGGCAGGTGAACGCCATGGCATCGTATAACCGCATGGTTGCAGAGTGCCGAAAGCACTGGAACGATGGGTACAGGAGGGCCAAGGAGAAGGTGGCCAACATCCAGGCCTCCCTGCAGCGAATAGGGGGTGGGCAGAGCACGGCCAAACAGGTGAACCCTAATGAGGCCCTTCTGGTAGCCAGTGTGTCCCAGACAGCCGTGCAGGGCTTCCCTGGTGGTGGGTTCCAGACCTGTGGCAGCCCATCACAGCATTGTGAGTAGCCGTGTGACCTGGTCATGGCTGCCACCCATGTGCCAAGGCCACCACACCTGCCCCTGTACTCCCAGGCACAGCAACATAGGGTCGGTTGTCCCTGGCCAGCTGTGACTTGCCCTGTGGTGCCACTGCCACCATGCCACTGCACCGGGGGGCCCATGCTGCTGTGCATCCACGTTGCATGTGCTGCCACTGCTGTGCAGTGTGCATGATTGGATGTCAATGGGAGTAACTGTGCCATGGCGTGGCCAGCCATGTCACACCATGGCACCGCTGTGGTCAGGCCTCTGGCCTTGGTGCCATGTGGATCGCCATTTACTGTTGTGCATCAACAATGTGATGTATGTGTACTGTGCATTAACCATGAACCCTCTTCTTCCTTCCACAGCACCATCACACCTCCAGGGTGCAGCCATGGCCACAGCTGCACATGACACCCTTGTGAGCGATGATGTGGGCCCGTCTCACAGGGCTGTCAATGCCACCATGGAGGACCCTGCAGCTGCACCATCCACATCCCGGGTGACACCGATCACGGCCCCGGCGCAGGTGGGCCCTGCAGGCCCCTTGGCTGGAGCTGGCAGAACAGCCGGCAGGTACATCACATGGTTGGGGAGCCTGTCCGGGTTATCTGAAGATGACCAGGATGATGTGGTGGACATTGCTGACACCTTCCTTGTGCTCACCAGTTGGAATGCAGGGGGGGGCCTCAGCACCACCGCGGTCAGCACCACCACCACCAGTGCCGGCATGACAGACAGAGGTGCACCCGACATGGAGATGCCTGTGCACGTGGCCCCAGTTGCCACTGATGGCCACACTGTGCGTGATGAGGCTGCAGATGTGGCACAGCTGCCCACAGCTGCAAGTGCTGTGCCCCCTGTGCCACTGTCATGTGCAGTACCAGCAACGTCGGTGGCATCCGGCCAGGATGTTGCGGTGCACACACCAGCTCCATTGGCCCGGGAGGACACCACCCATGGGCATACAGTGGCATTGCCCAACCAATCCCCGCCCATGTCCCAGCCTGACAGGGTGCATCCACCACCCATGGATGCACCAGGACAGGCTTCTCCATCCCCTGCACGTTGGTGATGTCGCTATGAAGCATCACCCACTGACAACATGGGGGCCTACCTCACCCTCCTGCAGGTGACTGTGGAGGGGCAGGAGGCCCTCCGTGCGGAGTTCCATAGCCACAGGACAGTGATGATCCAGAAGCATGAGTCCGCAGCTGCATGGCATGCACAGATGCTGGCACAGGTACAAATCATGCGGGTGTTCATGACCGCAGCTCTGGAGTGAATTGCAGCTGCTGCAGAAGTGGTGGCTGCCACCACAACATGCTGTGGACATCATGCATCCAGTCAGATGTCAGGGAGCACATATCGCACACTCCGGCAGCAGAGCCAGGTGAGCCCTCTGCTGCTGACTCTGTCACCACTGGCCTCCATGCCTACTGTCCATGGCTTGGACAGTGGCCATGAGTTGGCCACTCCACTGGGCACCCATTCATGGTCCTGGCGCAGCACCCCTGCAGGGTCCCAGGCGACACCCCCTCTGGCCAGTGGTGGCACGCCCACCACCACCAGCTGTGGCAGAGGCCACCACCATGTCCATGGCAGCTGGGGCACTGCCCTGTGATGTCCATGTCCCCAGGCGTACAGTGGCAGGCTCACACACCTGTGTGCACTGGATGCCCTGCAGGCAGTGCCAGTGGTGGTGTGGTGGTAGGAACCTGCCCCACAGTGGACCTGGCACCACTCTGTGCTACCTGTGCAGGACCACCTGTGTGTCTGTGTGTGCCACTGTTGTGCCATGTGTCATGGGAATGATGAGTGAGTTCTGGTGTCCGCTGTACCCTTGTGTAAGCTGCTGTGCACACTGACCCATAACATCTGCGGCATGGCCCAGGTGGTGCACGGCTGATGCATGCCTGGTGTGTGTGTGTCTCTGTGTCTGTGTGTCCCTCACCATGTGTGTGACTGTGTGCACCTCTATGTATTGTCCATTGTCCACTGTGCCGATGGCATGCATTCTCTGCACCTTGGTGCACACCCTGCACACATACATACATACATACCTGCATACTCACCTGCATGGCCCGAAGTGTTCCTCCACCACACGCCTGTGGTGGACCCTTGCCCTGGCCATCAGTCTCGGGTCCCTCCATCCCAGCCCAGTGTCACCACCCTGGCCCTCTGGGGGTGCTCGGCCCTCCCTCCCTCCCCACCCTCCACCTCCCTGGATTTGTCGCCCTCACCGGCCTCGACAGGTATTCCATGGTTTAGAGCCATGTTGTGTAGCATACAGCAGGCTAGAAATATGCCACAAGCCTTCTCAGGGCTATACTGTAGAGTGCCACCTGACCGACACAAGCACCGGAAGTGCATCTTCAGCATGCCGAAGACACGCTCTATGATGGCCTGTGTTGTGATTTTTGCCTCATTGTAGTGCTCCTCTGCCTCTGTTCTGGGTTGTTGGAAGGTGGTGAGGAGCCAGAGCCTCAGCAGATATGCGGCATCACCTGTGGGGGTAGATGTGTGTCCATTAGTATGTTGGGTCACACCTTGCCATGTGCCCTGTCCTCATCCCTGTCCTCAGCGGTGTGTGTGCCTGTCCTGCTCACCGCCTGTGCATCCCCATTGCAGGCAGTCCTGCATCCCCATCCCAGCTGCACCTTCATGCCCCTGTCCATCGTGTGGTGCACAGTGGTTGCATGTCCCCCCTGTGTCCGCCTGTGTACCCTTGCACACCCCTGCTGTCCCATGGCCCATGCACATGCATCGCACTGTGTGGGTGCCCACAGCCTGCCCCCCTGTGTCCTGTCCTTGGTGCCCTCCTGTGTTGTTGGGGCCCTGTCACATGCACCTATCAGGTGGCCACTTGGTATGTCCCCATCCTCGCACCTCATGCACAGTTCAGAATGGTGCCATATGAATGAGTCATGTGCACTCCCAGGGTGTGTGGCACAGTCATTGGTGATGCGCCCTGTGGCATCGCACACCACCTGGCAATTCATGGAGCGGTATCCCTTCTGGTTTATGTAGGGAGTGGCATCCTTGCCAGGTGGTGCGCGGATTGCCACATGGTTGCAGTCTATGGTTCCTATGATGCCTGGCATGCGTGCCACCCCGTAGAACCCCTGCATGACTTCTGTCCACTCCAACTGCATGCTGGGGAAATGGATGTATTCCAAAGCTTGCAGTAGCAGTGCGGTGAGGAACTGCATGAGGAGGCGGGATGTAGAGGCCTGTGAGATGCCAGTGGTGTCCCCAGTAGGCCTCTGGAAGGTTCCTGTGGCGAGCAGGCACATGACCATTGTCACCTTTCTCTCCACAGGAATGGCATCACCTCATGCAGTGTGTGCCTGCATCACATCATGGCACAGCTCACAGAGCTGCCTCAGCATGGCCCTGTTCAGGCGGTATCGGCATACTGTCTCCTCCTTGGTCAGCTGCTCAAATGACAGCCTGGTGCAATACCGCCATGGGCGGAACGCCTATGGTGCCTTCCACCACCCTGCCTCCTTCTCCTCATTAGTACATCTGCAATGACCACTGCTGCTGAGTTCATACTGTTGCAGGGTACTCAGTCCAGCCCTCTGGCCCAGCCTTTCTGGCTTGCTGTGCTGGCTGGCTGTCTCTGTCTATCTCTCTCTTTGTCTCTCTCTCTCTGTCTCTCTCTGTCTTCCACTCTCCCCCGGATCAGGCAGTGTGCTGCTGCAGCAGTTCAGTCAATGTCCTGCAGGTGGGCTAGACTTAAGTCTCCTTCTTTTGTACTTATCTTTCTATGGTGCATCTTGCCTTTGTGCTGGAAATACCCTATGGCTGCACCGTGGATTTGCACTGTGAATCAGGTTGCACTGTGTATGCATCGGTACGCCCCCTGTATATGCACCGCATGTCATTACATTGCACCTATGGCACATCTCGTTGGATTCAGGGCATCTCGGTTGTGTTGACGCATTCACCCTGTTTGTGAATCGTTCTGAGGCGCATTTCTGACTTGCGCGGTGCATCTGAGGTGTGCTGGGCGCATCTGTTTTGTGAATCCTGCCCATCATGATGATCTTGCCTCTTACAAAATTTGGGAAGGAATATATTTGGGATTTTGAGCCAGGAATTTACCTAGCAGTTTTGTAAGATAAAAAAGAATAAAAATGTGGGTTTAAATCTTACATGTTGTCCAGTTCAATTGAATAGTTAAATGCCCATGCAATCTTATAGGCAAAGTCATGGATAACAACTGTGCACATCAAATGCAGTAATATAAGCAATTTCTAGGTGGATGAATACTCAGTCACTTATTGTGGCCCAAGGTTACTAAATTATACTTACCTTGTGAATTTTCTAATGATGACTTCTTAAGACGTTTTCGGCTTAAAAGCTTAAAATTTTTTAGAATATCCTGATACTGTAAAGCTTGTATTTTAGTATATTTATGTATACAATTTATTTTTAATATCATGAGTCTGCAATTGTAATATTAATCTTGTTTATATTTTGCTTACTTGAGGCCAGGTGCAGCTAAACATGGACCTGTGGTTCATTCCTCCTACCTGGTTACACAAAAGTGCAATTTATGGACAACAGAAAACAATTAGGTGACTCAATAGGCAGGCTGGATATTATAGGGTCAAATGTCTGCGCCAAATTTTTATTGTTTTAAAAGGGCCATTTATAATCCAAATCTAACATATTTTATTTATTTAGTTGTTTTGTTGACCAGGGAAGGATGACTTAGAACTGCTTCCTGTTTTTAGCCTCATCTCTTGGTGGGGTTGGGGAGTACAAGCACAAACCAAATCATATTAAACCAGATTAAGCTGGTGCTGATTTTAGTGACTGAGAGAAATTTGACTAGGATACTGAGACTATCCCATGCCTTAAGAAAGCATCACTTTTGGTGCAAAATGTTGGCCCGTACCTGACCACTGCAGCCTGTAAGTATCAACCTGTTTGTTATCATTTAAAATAAACTTTTTGAACTGATCTTTTGTGTGCAGTGCTGTTAATGTGGTGTGGCAATTTCATGCCCATACTTTCTGCTTTTCAAGAAGTGCCATAGGATCTTTAGCATCTATGTGAAAAACAGTATTGTAAAATCTCCAAACAACACAATTCAGTGGATGGCAACATATTGGGCCAAATTGTTTTGGGACCCCAATTAACCCTCTTTTATGACTGCTGCTTTAAATGGAGTAACACCTTTGAGAGGAGCTGACCAACAGGAACAATAATGATTTTCAAATCGGTATTCATTAATCTCATTCCTTGTATATGTTACTGCTGCACTGTATTTGGCTAGTTAGCTTTTCTATCCCTGTTTTTGCTTAGCTAGACCATTCTGGTCTGCTTAGTGTATACACATTTCCCTTCCACTGTTACAGCCTAGTAAACCTCTCTGGTCTGTTTGATTTAATGTATGTTATTTTACTCACATGAATTTGTTAGTTTGTGCTGACTACTGTACTTGTTTTGACTGACTGAATGTGCAGTCATGTCTGCTCTAGAAATTTGCTTTATTAGTAGACAGATCAGCTCTTGGTATCCACATTTAAATAAGTTTCACCTGTAATGAGTACTAAACACATCTGAAAGGGGTTCCCCTCCCACCTCTGTTGGCTAGCTGCTATAACTTGCACCATCCACTGGTTATCACCAGTTTTTGTTGATTATGCTTCACTCCTGCCTCTTCCTTTTCATTTTGCTGTTATTGTCTATTGTTCTTTCCTTCCCTGTTCCCTTACCTTTCCCTGTATTCTACTCCCCTTCTCCCCAACTATCCGCCCACCTGCCTCCTCATTCACCCCAGTCTCCTCTCCTCCTTGTATCTCAGTCTTGATGCTGTCCTGCATTCTTTCCCTTGGATCCTCCCTTTTTTTCCCGTACATGTTCATAGGTGCAAGTCTTGCACTGTTATGTTCCTCACAGCCCTCTGCTACTACTGCTGGGTGATATGGAGCTCAACCCTGGTCTCTCTCCTTCCAACCCCCCTTCCTAAAGGGCTGAATATTTTGTATGTAAACATCAGGAGGCCACTCTTCAAGCTTGACCAGCTAATAATGTGGGCCATATATTACAATAAAATAATTACAGAAACCTGACTGTCACACAAATCAGTTTTGTAGAAATTGTACACTCTGGGTACACAATTCACAGACAGGACCATGGGAAGAGTGGTGGTGGAGTTCTATACATATGCCACAGCCTTAACTCTGATGTTGTATACCATTCTGCTATCCCCTCTTCCCATGAATTCACACTGTACAGGTTCTCTCTCCCCTGCTTACTTCCTATCTTTAATGGTGATATTTAATTCTCCCCAAAGCTATGCCTACCTCCTGTCCTGCTACCCTCTCAACCATTTCCTTTCTCTCAGTGTCAGGTGAGCTCCCAATCCTTTGGGATATATTGGCATTCCTCCTTGGAAAAATATACCATTCTCCAAATTGTGTCCCTCAGTCTCATACAACTCATTACCGAGTCCACCCATTTCAATCCCAACTCCACAAAGCACTCCCTTATTTACTGAGTCCCATCCTCACTTCCCCACTGCAATATTTCTGCTGGCACCCTTCCATATGCTTTCAATAATCATTGCATGGTCTACCGCATTTGTAAGATCTGCTGCATCAAACCCTACCAAAGTTTGCCTGGTCTAGGTTACTCAGGTCTCTGGACCTCCCTTTCCTGTTAGATGAACTTCAGACCACTGACTGGTCAGCAGACACATAATCTAATGATATGATGTTGCTCTAACTTCTTTCATGGCAAAATTCGTTGCAGCATGAGACAAACTTGCCACTCTCAGGAGGTCTCATGTCCATGGATACCATTCTCCCTGGATCTCTGCAGAGGTCTTTAAACTGCTCAAAGTTCATTATATAAAAATTAAAATAAAAAAATGGAAGACAAAAGGGAGATAGTAAGTAAAGATGGACCAAAAGAAGCAGTCAAATTAATAAGGATAGTAGTAGTAAGGATTCAGAGAGTGCAACCAATCCTAAATAAATCCTACTTGGGGCACTCTGATAAAAGGGCCACAGACCAAGAGAGCAGATTAGAAGCAGAAGAGAGTACTGGGAAGAGGACCTACTGCCAAGGTTTAAGGAACAGTATTAAAGAAAGCAGAAAAGCAGGATGTGAGGAATTGAGGGAGTACAAGGTAGGAGGGGTAGTCGGCCTGATAAACTGCAACACCTGTGGTACAGTCATCTCCAGGGAACGTCTCTTGAGGAAACAGTGTTGTCCACTGTGAAGCAGGTTTGTGGCACTCACTAAGGAGCTGGTTGCAGTGAAGGAAGATCTGAGCCTTCTCTGAAGCAGACATCAGAGGTCGCTACTGCAGACAGTCACTAATCCTCTTCCCTGATAGACAGCTAGGGTCTGGACTGGGCAGTGGACTGTATTCAGCAGGAGGTAGGAAGGTACACACTGGGGGAAGAGCCTGTGGTGGTAACAGTGAATGGATTCAAACCTACAATTGAATTAGTCACTCCAATCTTCCCAGTGTGGAGGCTGGAGCCTGCAGCCACTGAGGAAACCAGACCTTTCAAGAAGAAGACACCTGAAGTGTAATTGGGAAGGGAAAAGTCAGGACCAGGAAGGTGAATGTGATTGGGGACTTTATTGTTCAAGTGACAGGAGAGGTAATGGGGGCAGGGGATTAAGGAGTAGAGTACTGTAATAAGGTGCCTCCTGGGAGCCTTGGTTAGGAGGAATGCATGCAGGGTTGTGAGGATAGTTGGGGGGTTGGAAGAGAATGTGACGTTGATATCATTGTCCACCTGAGGACCAATGACCTGGTTTGCAGACATCTGGGGGAGGTTACAAATAGCTTTAAAAAACTTGAGGGGGGCTCAAACAGGCAGCAGCCTGAGTGACATTTTCTGAGGGCCTGCCAGTTTGGAACAGAGAAAAGGGGAGTAGTGCTTTAATCACTTGCTTCAATGCTTAACTGAAGAAGTGGTGCAAGAAGGAGCAATAGGAATGATGGGGGAGTGGACTACATCTAGAAGGACAGAATGCTATTCAGGTCAGATGGCCTTCAGCCATCTGAGGAGGGCAACAGGAGGCTAGGGTGCAGAGCACATTGCAGGCCCTTTAAACTAGTGGGGGGGCAGATCAGCAGTACAGAGGGATACTTGTTCATTCGAAAGGGGTCCTAATGACATTCCCCAGTGCTAGGCTACAAAGTGGGATAAACAGAAAATAAAAGGAAGAGAACAGAGAAAGGCTGGGAAAAGCTACAAAAGAGAAGCCTAGCAGAAACCAGATAAGAAGTGGCAGAATGGGGATAGAGGCTAGGATGGCTAGGAGGTCAAGAGGACAAAAGAATGTGCTGGGTTCAGGAGATGGGGAACAGGTGATCTGGAGGGCTGTGTGCATACATGCCAGGACCTTGGGGAAATAAGATCAGTGATCTGCAGGCAGTGGTGATGGAGGTAAGTCTTGACTTGGTGATCACAGAAACATGGGTAACCAGTACCATGACTGGAACATGGCCATTTCATGGTATACTGTGTTCATAAAGGATAGGAATGGAAAGAGAAGGGTAGAGGTAGCACTATATTTAAAGCAAAGTACAGTCTCAGGCTTGGCAAAAACGATCCTTAAGACACTTGTAAAGAGCACACCCAGCTACATACAGATTACTGCAGACCTACTGTACTTAACAAACTGAGCACCCTTGGCCCTCTACCAGAGGGGACGATTCTAGCAACCATGGGTATTGAAGCCTTGCATACTAATACCCCCCACAGAGATGGACTGTTAGCAGGAAGAGAGCATCTGGAACAACAGACTGTACCAATGGAAGCAGTTACTCAGCTATTTGTTCTTTTTGTAACATTTTCGTTGGTCCAATAAAAGGTATCTAACCACTTACTTCTGGATCTAAATTATACTCACACACTACTACTTCTCATTTGGAAGTTGCACATACTTGCAGACGATGGGCACATCACTGGGTACAAGAATGGCACCTCAGTATACCAGCCTGTTATATGGCTAAGCTGGAAGAGAACTACTTGTCCATTTGCCACATAAAACCCCTAATATGTTTGAAATACAGTGATGATTTATTCCTTATCCGAACCACCAGCAAACCAGACCTAATACAATTCTACCTTTACTTCAACTTGTTCCACCCTACCATAACATTTAAATTCAGTTACTTGTCCACACAGGTCAGGTTTCTAACACCAATATCATTATAAAAGATAGGAAAATACAGAATCCACGTGACATGATTGGGTAAGACTCAGTCCCATTTGTTGTGCAGAGAGCGATAAAAGCAAATATCTGTTTTGTCCTGTCTTATTTTGCCACTTGTGTGTTTCTTGCATTTCTGATTGTACAATTAAATTCTTCTTTTCAAATCTTTCTAGCAATTGGTCACTCTAATGGTCCCACAATTCCCCACTGTTATCTCGTGTCCTTCTCTTGCTGTTTCAATTCTTTATTTCTCATCTTGCTTCTCTGTGGTTAAACAATGTGTGAATCTTTATGTGAAACTGGGATCCCTTGGTTTGTAAATGTATATCACTACATTGTTGAAATGATTACAGAAAGCTATTTGGGTTCCTTAAAAAAATAACAATCTGTAATATGGGGGTTGACCTTGAGATGTATTTTGACCTGTGCATGCTTGTTTACAGAATTGCCACCAGCTCTGGGACATAATTTTCTATTTTACTGCACTTGTTAAGACTAGATGTGCTCTTCAGGCTGAAAAAGGAAAGAAATTGACAAAGTTCTGGTACATCTTATATGTATACACTGAGAAGGAAACTGGCAAAATATGTTAAAATTGCCCACAGTAATCAGGAAGAAGCCCCAAAACAGCAAAAGTTGTATTATGACCATCGGGTAAAAGAAAATGTTATTGAATCAGGTGAAAAGGTCTTGTTACTGTTACTAACTAGAGAAAACAAACTATTAATGAAGTGGCAAGGGTCTTATTAAGGTAGCCCGTGACATGCAAGACTCAATCTCGGTGCATGTCATGGGAGCTACCGATGATGAAGGGTGACTGGATGGGGGGGTTGCACATATAACGACAGGATGTCACTACATGCATACGGGCGGGGGAGGGGGAGCGAGCAAGCTGATCGTGGGGCAGGACGGGAGGGAGGGCTTGTGAGTTGCGGTGCTGCGGTGGGCTGCTGAGCTGGCCCTGTGGTGTAGTGGGTAGATGGTGGGCTGGGATCACACGGGTGCTGGGTTTGGGTCAGGGTGCAAATACATTTTGTTGCACCCGGACCCCAATTTTTTTTCTTGGGACTTGCACCCCCCCTGACATGCATCCCCCTGGAGTTGAGAATCCTTTAGTAGGGAGGTACCAGAGGCAAAGTCCCCCATGGGGAGGTGCAGGGGCACAGCCCCCCATGTAAAGCAAAAAAATCTAAGTCCCTGGTGCATTTTGGCTGTGCACTGTAGAGTCACAGCGCCAAAACTGATTTTCAGCGATGTGACTTTGTCCTAATGGCAATCGCCTTTTGGTGATTGCCATTATGTCATGGAGCCCTTATAAAGTGGTTAGACATACTGGTATAGTGAGATTGAGACCCCTGATAGGAAAAAGCCAACCAAGATATTCCATGCTAACCTCCTTAAGAAATGGTTTGAAAAAACACCAACGGTTGCTTTGTTAGTATTAACAGAAACTGCTAAAGAAGATATTGATATAGCTTATGACATACTGGAATAAACAATAACTTCTGATGCTGTAAAAGTGAATGTTTCCTTACCCACAGAACAAACTACAGAAATTCATAACTTGCTAAAGACATTTAAAAGTACTTTTACCACAGTGCCAGGCTGAGCAAAAGGGGATGAGCATGTAATAGTGGCAGAATGCTCACCCTATTAGACAAAAGGCAATACAGATTACCAGAGCATTTAAGAGCACATGTGGTTAAGGAAATACAAAAAATGAAAGAGCTGGGTATCCTAGAAGAATTAAAAAGTGGTTGGTCATTACTAGTGCTGATTGTAAACAAAAGGAAGGAAATGTAAGAACCTGCCTTGATTTTAGGAACTTAATCAAGTGTCTGTATTTGACAGCTGTCCTGTGCCCAGGATAGATAATTTGATGGACAGACTGGGAAGCGTTAAGTACATTAGTACCCTCAGTCTCACCAAGGATCACTAGCATATTCCCCTAGCTAAAAAATCCTGAGACAAAATTGCATTTTCCACTCCAGATGGATTCTATCAATTTACCACCATGCCATTTGGTTTACATGGTGCACCTGCTACATTCCAGCAGTACAGCAGCCCCCCCTCCACTGGATTCTACCCTCACATCTTGGTATACCCAATGCTGCACTTTTCACCCTCTCCCCACCCTTCCTACATTCCTTCTCCCCCCCTCCCCTCTTCCCTCTCCCTATGACTCTGGCACTTCTTATCCGTTGTCTATTTTCTCTGACAAATGCCGCTGGCTGCCTTGTTACAATGCTACCCTTGAATTGTATTAATCTGTACTCTGTTTGCAATGTCCACATTGTTATAATGTCTGTCTTGATGTTCCCCATAATTTGTATTTCTCTGATGTGGAACCTTTGTAAAAGAGCCAAGGCTCAAAGATATTTGTAATCCTAGACTTGATAAATAAAAATAAGTAAATAAATAAATAAAAACATAAATGTAATTCTAGCGTCTCACATTGGTTATCATGCTGCTTACCTGAATGATGTTGTGGTGTACAGTCCAGACTGGAAAAGCCACCTGAAGCACCTATGAGCAGTTATCCGATCTATCAAAAAGGCAGGTCAAATCATTAATCCAACCAAGTGTGCATTAGATATGCAGGAAACCAGATGTTTGGGCTATAGTTTAAGAAATGGAGAACTAAAGTCAGAGATTTCCAAGATTGAAGCTGTATCTACTGGTCCTGTCCCTAAACCAAAGAAACATGTCAGGTCATTTTTAGGTCTGGCTGGATAGTACCAGAGATTTGTTCCCAATTTTTCCCAGTTAGCTACTCCTCTCATGGAACTCATGAAAAAATGTACCTGCTGTATTTGGCCTCCGCCTCGCCCCTCTCCCCTCTATAGCACTTCCCACTCGCCTCTGACAGGCGTCCCCTACCCATTAGCTCCCTCCCATGTGGCACCTTGAAGTCCCCACACTATTTTTGCCCTGCCCACTGGGCCTGCTACTGGATTGGGCAGTTCTCTCCTTGCAGTTCGAGCCAGACTCTGCCATGGTGGTCCCCCAGGTTGTGTTCCTCCCCCTCTCCTCACCCACTAGTTCCATGCTGTCCTACTGCACTGTTCACTCTACCCCTTGCCTGTTCCCTGACACACACCTGGATTGTTCACTGTTCATGCTCCCCCCTTAGTTGCCTGTACCTGTAGTCTCCTACCTCCATGTTACCTTGTGTGTTTAACATATTTGAGTTGTAGTTGTACTCATGTTTGCTAGCTCTGACTCTGTACTATGTCCATATATTGTACTCTTGCCCCACCTGTGTGTGGGTGAGTTTGTTATTCTGTCTATGCACTATGTTCCTTGTACTGAATTCTCTCTGGCCCACCTGTATTATGGGCTTGTATGCTACCTTGACTATGTATTATGTTTTTTCTGTATTGTAACCTCCCGGGTTGCACCTGAAAATAGGCACTTGTTGTCTAGTGTGCTTACCTGGTTAACAAAAACAAATAAATAAATGTGACATTGTCCCCAGAGTGTGCTGGAACTTTTTGAGCCATCAAGGCTGCATTATGTTCACCCCCTATTATAAGAAGTTAAGATTTTGAGAAAAATTTATGTTGCAGACAGATGCATCAGAGGTAGGCCTAAATGCAGTCCTGAGTCAGAATATAGCTGGGAAGGAACATCCCATTCTGCATAGCAGTAGGAAACTGCAGAACAGAGAGAAAAAGTACTCCACTATTAAAAAGGAATATGTTGCTGTAAAATGGGCAATGGACTCCCTTAAGTCTTATCTACTAGGATCTGACTTTGTACTTACAATGATCACAGTCCTCTCTTTTGGCTTAATCAAGTGAAGGATAACAATCTCAGAATCATAAGGTGATACCTAGCACTATAGCCATTTGAAGTCAAAGTGATGCATAAATCCAGAAAAGAGAATGTCAGTGTTGATTTTTTGTCAAGATATGATTCAGGAATTGAGAATTTAGAAAGCTGAAAACATGTGTGCTTAACTGAAATGTTTGTGGTGAAAGGTGCTATGAATAAAGGATACTGCATATGCAAAGAACTGTAAATCTTATAAGGTACGGTAATGTTACAACAGAAATAAAAGAAGGTTTTGGAAATCTGTTTTTAAGAAATAAAAATATTCCCTCTTAATGAAGTGGGGTGTTGGCAGGGTTGGGTAACACCCTTTCCAATGTGTTATGCAGTGAGAGTTAAAAGCAATGTTCTATTTTGTCCTCTCCTATTTTGCCACTTGTCTGCCTCTTGCCTGTCTAATTGTGCAATCAAATATTTCTTGTGGCACCTAGGAACTGACCATTCTGATGGTCCCACAATTTCCCCCATTATCTCCCTTCCTTCACTTGCCATTTCTATTCTTTCTTTTCCCTTTGCTTGTCTGTGGTTAAAAAAATACATGTGAGCCTTTATGTGAAACTGGGATCCCTTTGTTTGCAAATGAATATAATTACATTGTTGAAATGATTGCAGAAAGCTATTTGGGTTTCTTAAAAAATATAATCTGTAATACCGGGGCTTGACCGTGAGATGTATTTTGACTTCCACAAGCTTGTTTACAGGATTATCAACATGAGACCAGCTGTGTGACAGAATGTTCTATTTTGTTGCACCTGTGAGAACTAGATGTGTTCTTCAGGCTGTTCTCAGGAAAGAAATTGACAAAATGCTGGTACATTTTGCGAGAAACAGGAGATGCAATTCACAACAGCATGATGCAGAATTAAAACTGCCAGAAAATACATTTTATAAAAAGAGAGCAATGTTTCGTTTAGAGAGAGAAACACAGAGAGAGAGAGAGAGAGAGAGAGAGACAGAGACAGAGAGAGAGAGTGAGAGAGAGAGAGAGAGAAAGAATGAATGAGATTTAAATTGAGAAAGAGAGAGAAAGAGACTCTCATAAGGACTTTGTATTGTCTTTATGAAGAGCCATCCTGTACAATTTTATTGTTGATAATAATAAAAGGTTACTTGTGAATTTTATAACTTCTCCTGGTCTGCCAGTACTTCCAGATCTATGCCTCTATGACAATCCATTTACCACAAACCCACTGGCCAGTTCAGCTACATGCATAATAAGTGCCCCACCCAAGCACACAAAACACTCCACCATCTACAGTCAAGCCATATGGTACAGTCAAATATGATCTGCCACAGAAGACAGAGACAGACGTATCAGCACTCTCATAGAAGCCTTCGCCGCAAATCAATGATACTACCCGCTGATCATAGAAAATCAGATCTGCAGGGCAACAAGAATACCCAGAAAGAACTAAATGGAATATAAGAAAAAACACACAAAAAATTACTACAAACCATTGGTTGTCACATACAGCCCCCGCACTGAACACTTGCATAAGATCATTGAAGATCTCAATCCTGTTCTCCAAAGCCATGTTTACACCGCGGCATTTGCACTGCAGCAACCTGAGTGCTCGGGTTGCTGTGGTGCAAATGCCGCTGTGTGGACACTTACCAAATTGCGATAAGTCGCTCCCTGTAATACTCAGCAGTCCTGGAAAGTTTGGGGGCATCTTTGGGAATGAACGGTTTAAGTGGCCGTGTGGACAGGCTGTACCACTCGCTCCCACTTGTGGGTGCTTCCATCAGCTGACTGCCCTGACTCCCAACCCCTCTCCAGCACATCTTACATTGGCCCTGATATGGGGCTGTGAAGATGCATTAGCCAAGTGTCTTTTGGGTCGGGGCAGCTCTGCAACGCTCCAAAGAAGGAGCAAGGTCAGCCGCGTAAACACGGTTCAAGAGAATGAAAGGCAGCAAAATGTCATTTTACGACTCCCATATCTGGCATATAGGCAACCCCACAATCTACAGCAATCTATTGTCTGAAGCAAGATGTCAGCAGATAAGAATGTATCAGGGACATTCTACTCTCAACAGACAAGATGCCAGCATACACAAGACTACAAAATACAGGTATAATTTAGCTACTGCTCCACTACTGTTTGTATATCTAATTGTGTGCTCAAAATGCCCCAACACAAATATTTGTGTGGGGAAAACAGGACAATCAGGAAGCAGATGAACCTGCACTGTTACAATATTAAACATCAAATCACAAACATACCAGCAAGAGAGCATTTCTCTAGCATAGAATGTGCTTTAGGTGACATGCAAGTGGAAGTCCTGAAAGGCAACTTCAGAACACAGAGGGAGAGAAGGACCTCAGAGTTCAATGTTATGCAAACGTCTGACACCCTGAAGTATGGCCTTAATAAATACAGAGGTTTCATGCCCCACTACTTAACATAGTCCTTAAACTTAGCACAGAGGAACATTTTCCTTGCAATTAGCCACACAGCACCTGGATTGCTACATAACAATAGGCCGTATATAAATAGTTTAAACAGTTTTTAACACCTTCTGCTTAGCCCTTTTGATGCAAATCAGCATTACTAAGTTTGTTTTAGCCCTAAGGTTTTAAAATCTCTGCAGCTTTTTGTCTGCATGTCTTAGAAAACAACTTCCTGTGTATACTGTGACAACAGCTAGAATGTAAATACTGATATTATTCTTACTGCTTTGATGTTAATTAGCATATTAAAGTTTGTTCAAACAGGCTGGCCATGTGGCATTAAGGGTTGAAGTGCTGGATGCCTCACACCATGCCTGCAACCCGAGTGGACTTGGATCACTTGAGGGTTGGCCAGGAGAGGGAGGACTGAGTAGCCATAAGATGGCTCTCCTCCCTCGGGGGGGGGGGTTCTGCATCTCACTGCTTGTCTGACATGTAGGGGCAGCCCGATGGCAGTGCACGTGAATGCATTGTAAGTGGGAGAGGTATGCATTTAGAGCACAGGGAGATGCCTTCGCAGAGGTGGACTGCAAATGTTGTGTTCATTACATATCTGTGATAGCCTGGGAAGAAAATCAGGTGGAAAAACTGGAGGCTGGGCTTAATCAAACTCTCCTTGCGTCTTGATGGCTCGCCCAGTCTCACTGGCTCTGGGGGACAACTGGGTTTGTGCTTTGGGTGGGGGAGGTCAGACCTTCCTTCCTGGCCCCACTGTGGGGTGCAATCCATGGGGGATACTACTCCACAGAGACTGGAGGAGATGTGGGACAGCTGCGGTCATTGGGATGGGCTTAGTCAGCCACCCAGCCTGTCACAGGAGTGTTAAAAAACTTGCATGGAAAAAAGTTTGTTCAAACCTTTGGAGTTTTCTTCTTTTTTTTCTTACATTGCTAATCAAAAGCAAGCTGCTATAAAGTGCACTTCATCCTACATTGTAACATTCTTGAGAAGAGGTTTATAGACTTTGAAAGCTTGTATCTTTACCTTGTCATTAGATTAATGAATGTATATATTTATCTAGCAGTAAGATTCTCTTTTTGTCTCTCTACTGCTTTTGTGTGTGCTAATGTGGTACAACCCTATCGTGATCTGTAATGGGAAGTATAAAAGCTTCAGAGATGGCGTATATAGGGCAGAGTGAACTCATAGAAACAACATGGATACAGCTAGTTCTGGAAGGAGAAAGAAATATCAGATTGGGCTGGTTTATAGACCACCATCACAAATAAAGGAAGTGGATGGTGAAATGGGGTTGGAAATCGAAAGGACAGCAGAGCTTGCAGAGGTGTTGCTAATGGGGGACTTGACCATGCTGAATATGGATTGGAGGATCTCAACAGCAGCAAGTGCAAGAAGTCTTTTAGGTTGTATTCCTACTACAGAGAGTGGAGGAGCCTACTAGGATGTCAGCTATCATAGACTTTGTACTTACCAATAGGAACAGTGTGGGGGAGGTAAGAGAGCTGGACCCACTGGAAACCAATGACCATTAGACTGTTCAGCATCAGACTAGAGGCGGAGTCCCAGACTAAAGTCCAGGACTTTAGGAGGGCTTATTTCAGAAGAATGAGGGAGCTTCTGCAGAAGAAACCTGAGAGGGTAAGAGAGACAAAGGAGGTGGAAGCAAAATGGATATTGATGAAAACTGGGACAATAGAGATCACAGATCTTTATGTAAGGGTAATTGGCAAGATGAAGAGTGGTAAACAAATATGATTCATGAGGTAGAAGAAGTAGGGGAGACTGGGAAGGCTATAATAATGGCACTTAAATAAATATAGAACAAGCCAAGCAGAAGGGGACAGGGTTGAGTTTCACAGCAGAATGAAGGAGGCCAACAGGATAGTGGGGAGGGCTAAGGCTGACATGGAACTGAGATTTAGGGAGGGTGCAAACAAGGGATATAAGACTTTTTATTATATAAGAAAGAAAAGTAAAAGAAGGAATAGTCCTGTTGTTACAGGGAGAGATGTGAGAAGAGGAAGATAAAGGAAAAGTGAACTTTTTAAAAAGATTTTTCTGCTCATTGTTCACATTAGAGGATAATGCTTAATGCTTAACTGTGCCATCAGGGCAAAGAGGAAGGGGAAGGGGTCAATGTTGATTCCATTCCAATGAAAAGAGTACTGGAAGTCTTGAGTGCACTTATATTGGATAAGGCCATGGCCCCGGATGGCATACATCCACGTGTGCTTAAGGAAATGAGGCAGGTCCTAGCTAAACCACTAGTTGAGCTTTTCAGCATTTCACTGGAGATAGGGATAATGCCTAGTAATGGGATAGTGGTGAATGTAGTTCCCCTGCACAAGAGCTGGAGCAGGGATGATCTGGGAGCTACAAACCTGTTAGCCTAATGTCTACTGTGGGTAAACTGCTAGAGACCATAATACAGGAAAGGATATTTACTTTACTGGAGATGAAGGACTGCAGGATAAAAGGCAACATGGGTTCATGGGGGGGGAGGGCAGTATGTCAGTCAAACCTGAGCAAATTCATTGATTGTGTGACAAAAGCAGCAGACAAGGGACAGGCAGTGGATGTAGTGTACCTAAATTTCAGTGAAGCCTTTGATACCATGCCACATGGATGGTTAGGTAAAAAGATGCAGGACCTCAGAATAGGGACAAAATTACTAGATGGGCAGAAAACTGTTTATGTGACAACCCACAAGGTGGTAAGAAAAGGGAATGCATAGAGGTCAGGGGTCATTAGTGGGGTGCCACAGAAATTGATCTTTGGACTAGCCCTTTCAATATCTTTTTCTGTGACCTAGGGATAGGCATCCAAGGCAATATATTGCTTTTTCCAGGGGATACTAATACCTGTGGCCAGGTGAATAGTGTGGAGGGTGTCAAAGTCATGAAGGAGGACCTGGGTAGGTTAGAAAGGTGGTCCAAGGTACTGTATGACAGCTAAAATATAATGCCAAATAATGCAAGGTGTGCACATATGGGTAAAAAATCCTATCACTGAATATAGGATGGGGGAGGTAGTAGTGAAAAATACTATAGCGGGAAAGGACTTGAGAATTGTAATATCAGGCAGCCTGAAGGCATTACAATAGGATGGTGGGCAGGATAAATAGGATACTGGGATGCATAGAGAGAGAGCTCGCCAACAGGAGAATGGAGGTGCTGCTGCCGCTATGTAAGTCACTAATTCAGCTTCACCTGGAGTACTGTGTGCAGATGGGGAATCTTCATCTGAAGAAGGACAGGGTGGTGGTAGTGCAGAGGAGGGTAATCAAAATGCTCCAGGGACAGCGGAAAAAGAAATACAAGGAGAGGTTAGCAGACCTGAACATACACACGTACCTCAATGGGTTCAGTAAAGTGGATGGTGGGGAATAGTTCAGACTGAGTGAGAACACAAGCATGGGGAAACTCCAAGAAGCTGGTGGTGGACAGCAACAGAAAGGGAGGGGGAAGGAAGGAACTGAGAAGCCTCTAGGTCTCCCTCATTCAGCATTAGTTAGGAAGGAATGGGCAGACACAACAGACAAAACATCCTGTTTCTGCTGATAGATTCTGTGTTTCCATGTTAGTGAAACAGTTTATTTGGAAAACAAACAAAATGAACCATATTTAATGAAAAAATATAATTCAGGAAGCATAGAAGAGATGACATTTAATACATGGGAAACTTAATTTTTGAGACCTTTTTTTATCATAAACAATTTATCATAAACAAGAAAGAGTCTTTAGAAAACAGAAGACACTGTATTGAAACTCTGCCATGAATTTCCAGTTTTGGTTACAAGTGTCTGCTTAGACCAAGGAAGACTGACCATGCTCATTAAAGAACAATGCAGAAAGAAAGTAACTGAGCAAGGAAACATGAAAAAAGCAGCCAGGAACATGGAGGGGCAGTAAAAGATAAATATGTAAATGGGAATGAGAAAACCAAAGTCTTCACCAGCAAGGCAAAGTTGATTGAGAATAATGTTGCACCTTGAAATAATTTTTCCTGTTGAATTTATTCTGTTGAAATATTGGTTCCAGATCTGTTACTGTTTCATATTTACTGTCATTTTAATAAACTTAGAGGGTGTTTTTGATTTATACACTGATGATAAGTACCATTTAAGCTATGATGTAGTTTGTGTCCCTTTCAGCAGCTGACTTCTTTCAAAGAATACTGATGCATTATTACAAGCTGAAAAGAGAACAAGAACAAAACTACATCATACAGTTCTAAAATGGTGTTTACTGACATTGTGTAACTGAGAAACACACATTGGATTTACTAACAGGCCATTAAGGGTGGACTGCTAACAAAATGTGAACTAGTATATGAAGTACAGTTTCTATACAATACAGAGACTTACAGGTTAAAGACAATTCTACTTTAAAATGGAGTAAGGGGGATCCAAAATGGTGCTGAAATGGCAACAATATGCTGATTAAGCTCTGCTCCTAGCACAAGTTCGAGAGCATTATATCTACTAATATTTGGGCTTCAGAGCATAATTGGCAACATTCTTGCTGTATATTTCCAGACAATGCCTTCCTGAGAGTTTACTATTCCATAGATCTTCTACAGTTGGCAAAACTCAAGAGAAAGTAGTAGGGAGCCCTAAGAGCAACATGGCAGTAGATTATATTGCAGGGTTACAGGCTCTGGGAACTCCATTCACTTTAGAATCAATTTCTTTATATTATCTGCTGATCACAATGGCTCACCAGAAGTTACAGAACATTGTGAGCCATGTCACAAAATACACTGTGTACTGAAACACTTACAAAGAAAGTACATGAATCCCAGGTACATGTCTTAGAGACCAAGAGATACATTTCCTTCCTCAAAGATACTTTATAGGACTTTCTGAGGCATATCGAAGAGCTGAAATTGCTTTACACAGAGTGCAAAAAAGCTAAAGGACTTTGAAAATAGGGGACGGCACAACATTAGAATAATAGGACTCCCTGAGGGAATGGATGAACACATCCTGTACTGTTTTAGTAAATGGCTACCCATAGTGCTCCAGTTAAAAATGAAAAACGATTGGTTAAAAATAGATGGAATGCACCGAGCTGTTACACATATGCCGAACCCAAGGGATAGACCAAGACATATCATATTAAGCATACACAATTTGCAAGATAAACAATGTTTGTTAGATGTGTATCGTAAAAATAGGCCCTGATACACCAAGATTAAAGACTAGCTATAGCAGAGGATTATTCCCCAGAGAGGCTGCAATGCTGGAGAGCATTCAGTAGAGCGATGAGAGCCCTAAGAGAAATAAATACAAGGCTCACACTGAAACTCTTTCATGGGCAGCAGTTCCAACTCCCCTGATGCAGTGATGAGGTTTGCCGGCATAATAACACCATTGTAGAGCAGATTCTGCAACTGCTGAGCTGGGAGTTTCCTTGAATGAAATTGGGTTCTTCTACACCCCTCCATAAAGTACTTAATCTGTTTATCAGGTTCATAACTGAGGCCCTGAGATGGCATCATTCAACAAACATCATTAGTGGGCCCCTCTCCTTGCTTGAGGGACCTGCAGGGTTATGTGTACTGACTTAAACATGGAACAATAAGACTTACTAGTCATATGACCACTAACAGAGTTCTAAGATATTTTAATTTGGGTGTTTTCTTTTGACACATCAAACTTCTTTGATGAGCTAGAATATTAAGGGATACACTTGGAGAGATGCCACTAAAGCAGGGATTGTGGAGATGTCAAGTGGAAAGGACTAAAATATGAACCCTGATGGCTCATGGTGACATTGTCACCTCATACTCTGGGGTCAGTGTAGCCTAGGAAGAAATGAATAGTACCTACATTTGTGGAGGAATCAATACTTTTATGTATATCAAACTGAGACACTCTTAAATATTTATCAATTGAGCAATAAACTAGAGCTTCAGACACATATTGGACAGAAGAAGGTGCAAAAGAATGTGGGACATCCTCTTCAGACAATAGAGAGATGGACACATATTGGACAGAGGAGGGTACAAAAAATGTGGGGCATCTCTTTCAGACAATACAGAGCTGTTGACTAGGGAAATATTACAGTGTCTGAATTTGAACTGCACATGTTCACTTCTGAATAAGAAATCTTACATTCTAAATTAGAGGGCAGGTGTTTTAGTGATCTACTATCTGCAGTACATTTCACTGGAAACATGGTCACAAAGACACTTTCTGCACTGAATGGCAGTAAGGGACCTTACCTGATGGGGTTACACATAGGACTCTGAAGGAACTGGGAGATGTATTATCTGTACCACTAATGTGGATTTTTCAGGTTTCTATCAATAGTAGAGATGTACTAGATAATTTGAAGTTAACAAATGCAGTGTCATCTTATAAAAGAGGATTTAGTAAAGATCCTTATAAAAGAGGATCCTAGTAAATACTCACCAGTCCATTTTTTTATTTATTCAAAAAGTGGTGACTGGGAGAGGTACACTGAGCTGAAGTTCATTTCCAGGTTTGACCCAATAGGAAGTGGCTACAGAAGGGGTATCGAGTACTATCAATATAGGTAAACAATAACAGTAAATATATACAATGAACAAAATAACAGTAATTCTACAATACAAATACATGGTGGAGAGAATGCGGAGTAAAACAAGTGTTCAAATAAAAAAATTACACATTCAAAAGGCAACTTTTTCCAAAGCAGTAGTAGCAGAAATGACTGTAATTACAGTAAACAGGGTACCAGAATTGTAAAGGATGTAAATTTGCAAGCAAATAACAAGGTACACAACTGTGTAAGATTCAGAAACAAGAAGTAGTAAAAGGCCTAGACCAGGAAAGGCTAAGGACAGTGAAAAAAAGGGGCAAACTGAGATGAGAGGAGCAGTTTGAGAGTCAGGTAAGAGGAGGATAGGTGGAAGGAAAAAGGAAGGCAGTTGCAGAAGGAGCAGACATACAAGGAATGCTGTTTGATCAGCAGAGGTGTTGCAGTTGGAATACTAAAGGAGTGGAAATCTGAGGAGTGGAGTATATAAGAGGAGGGGATTCAGAGAAAGTCATAGAGGTACAGAGCTGCCCACCAGGATGAAGCTCTCTGTAAAAGATGTTATAGGTTCCTGCATGACAAGCTGGAGTCGTAAGTGTTGGAATACATTAGTTTCTACAGTATCTTACCATATATTGCTAGCTGAAACTGTGACACTGCTCTTAATCCTGGGGGATGGCACTTTAGGAAGGGAGGGATGTGAGCCAGTGCTTTGAAAGGAAGGTAGCACAATCTGAGAGGCACCTAGACTTAAGAAATTGAAAGGAGTAGCTCTGGTAGAATGGGCAGTGTGCATGAGTGAGTGAAAGGGAATCAGTAGCAAAACATCAGAAAGAGTTGAAGAGGGGAACAAGTCTGTCCAGATTGGACTTAGGGGTGGCACCATATACCACAGCCGCACAGTTAAATGTCAGCAAGATTATTCTAAGGATGATCATGCATAGGACTGGAAAGAGCAGTTAGGACTTGTTCCTGTGTAGGGCTCTGAGTGCATGGTGGAATTTGACACCATAGCCAACGCAGTCCTCCAAAACGAATTTGGTGGTGGCAGGATTCTCTGACCTTGTGATCAACTAGTTTTGTACTTTTAGTACTGTATCTCTTTTATTATCACCAGTTAGTCTAATACAAAAATGTCCCCTTTCCACCCTGGAGTCTCACAGGGTTCCATTCTGAGATCAGTCATCAGCTCCATCATCTTTAATTACATATCCACCCCACTGACTGTGTCTTCTCACACATTTACATGCACATAGATAACACTGTTCCTTTTGCTTCTGGTGTCACACTTTCTGAGCTAGAACTGTTTCTGCAGTGGCACTTCAGCAAAGTCCAGTGCTAATTCCATGCTCTCCAGTTTTCTCTTAATATCAAAAAGATGGTCTGTACTACTTTTGGCACTAAGGAGAGACACTCTCTAGGCTACACTCTACCCCAGTTTTCAATTCTCAAGGTAGCACTCACCTTTAAAAAGTCCCCACTTCAAGTAATTCAGTGTTTGGCCTGATCAAAATCTTGATTTCTCCTCCCACATCAATGACATGAGTAGGAAGCTCAGGTACACTTTACTACAACCAGCCCTGCCTACCACTCCCAGTACACCATGAGGTTCTCCTTAAAATGTTCCTGCCATTGTATTACCTGACAGAAGTGACTTACAGTGCTGCCCCAAATCCACCATGGCCAGGTTACATTGTTACATTGTAGATTGGGGCTAGCGATAACTACATATATGAAGAAAATTAAAAAGACTTATTTTTAAGAACTTTAGTGTTTTGAACGATTCATTTGAATCAGAGCAACCACAACCCCTAATTTTGCTGACTAACAAAGTTTCCAGAGATTGATATGCTCTACCACAACACTGGAGCAATCATATATGATTATCCTTTGGGCTCCATTTTTTCGACAGGTTACATTGTTACCAGGTACAGAGTAACCCACTATGAGGGTTCTGTTTTACATGTACATGTATAAAAGAGACCTAGGCCATACTAACATAGTCCAAGTGGATTTTATTGCTGTTACATGCTCTTACCACTGAACTAGATAAAGAGCACATATTCACAATTTTGTATCATAAAGATTTACCCAAAGTATATGACAAAAAATATTATTTCTCAATTCAGCAAAGGTATTATCTCAAAATTACTATTTCCTGTGATTGGCAGACTTATGGCCTATGGGCCTGACTGCTAACCTAGGTTACAAAGCAAAATAACCTAACTAAGCTATGGGGACATTCATATTACCATACAGCATTCATATTGTAAACCAAGATTATAAAACAACATAACTATTATAAAGCAATTACCCCAAGTTAACCTATGCCATAATATTTGCATACTGTACATGTTATAAAGCAATAATTCCCTACAGCAGCAGCCTCAGTAATCTATGGTCTTGGCTATTAAATATTGCATGAGAGGCTTGTCAATGCTAGAAGCATGTATATGTCCTTACCTCTTGGTGGCCTTAACAGCACCCTGCATCCAATGCCCACTAAGACTAGTGACCAGCAGCTGTTTCCCATGAGCCTGCTGGGTCTGTCCTCTCAACTGTTAAGAGTCCTGGATTTTTATATCCTTGGACTCTCTAAAAAGTGGTGCTGACCCAAATAAAACTGACATTAGAAAAAAACATAAGTAAGGACTCCTGGCTGCTGAAAGGACAAGAACACCAGGTGGTTGGTAAGCACAATAACAAAATAGCTACTTGTGGTAAGGTGAATTCCCCTTTAGCTGAACTGAACTTCCTATGCTTGTCTTGCAATTATCAATTTGTGTAATTTCTTATTTATTTTGCTTTTACAACTGTTTGACTTTGTTGGCTGTTCACTAAAACCAGGTTCATCTTTATGTAGTCCCTGTAAGTGCATGGTCTGGCTGAATTTTAGTCAGATCCAGGACCTTCAGGAAAGCTTCCCTGGTATCAACATTCTCATTTTAACTTTTTGCTGTCCCTTTGCCCTTATCTGCTCTCTGCATACCTGTTATTGTCCCGATTAACAGAATCTAGCTCTTCCTTCTCTGGAAGCTTGGCATCTCTCTCACTGTTGCACTATTTTTGCCAAGTTCTGTTTGCAGTTCTGTCCCTCTCATCTCTTTTCACTTCTGTCCCCTTCCCGCCTCTCCTCTTACTTCCTCCACTCAGTGGAGACATAGTCTTTACCTTGCTGCAAATTCTCTGCTGGAAAAACTCTCTTCATCTTCTGCCTACACCCCTATGGAACAGCCTCCCCCTCCCTAATGGCTTCTCCCATTCCTCTTTTAAAGCCCTCATTAAGGATTATACAGTACTGCACACTTCTGTGCCTGCAACTGGCAATACTGTCTCATTTCCTACACCCTTCTCCTCCCCCATTGTCCCCCTCCTCCTCTCTTGCTGCTTCTCTTCCCCATTGTCTATCTCCTCCTGTCCTGTTACTTTTCCTCCCCATTGTCCCCCTCCTCCTGTCTTGCTGCTTTTCCTCCCTCCTTGTCCCACTCCTTTTCTGCCAAACCAGCTTAATTTGAGTGCTACATGCCTCCCCAGAACCTTTACTCTATTTATCTCCTGAGCACTGTAATTGTGTTTACTTTCTAGCTATTGCATTTTATTTTCCCCTTGTACTTGTTTTTATTTGTATCTGTATTTGGCTACTCCTGTACAGTGTTCTTACAGATGTTTACTGTTACTGTAATTATTTCCTTCATACTGATTGTAATTTGTATTACTTTAATACTGTACCTTGTCTGTTGATTTTTTCCCCTGTACAGCACAATTTGCATCAAGCTGTTACACCCATTAGTTGCGTTTGAATTGTTTTTTTCTAAGTAAAGTCTTTACTGAATTTTCAAAAAAAAAAACAGTAGCACCAATGTGATAGATACAAAATACAGAAGTGTAGCAGATACTGAATCAGAAGCTGCCCTTTATATATTTATATGGAGAGTATATGAGGCAACCTTGTATATACCTACAGGAATTAATAAAACAATGAATGTTATATTTAACATAGCAGTTTAATAGGATACAATTTAACATAATAGCTAACTGAAATCAAACTGTAGGCCTCTAGGGTAATAAAACTTGGTATAAGGCATCTAGAACTGTGGGTGTAAAGGTCTTACAAAATAACACACTGAGAAATACCTAAGGAATCATATGAGTCACTGAGCCAATTGCAATGGGGAAGGGGGGATGGCACAGAGTTGAAAGTAGCTATGAAAGATGGGCTGTACATATGCAAGTTGATACTTGGTGCCCTCTTTTTTGAATTTTCTACATAGTTCCCCAGGGTCAGGTGGCTAAGGTGCTCCGCAATACACAGCTGGACTACCACTTCTCTCTATTCTGTTACTGAATTTACCACAGTTTGCCACCATTCCATAAGAATTAAACATTTGCCTTCTTGGGTTGCAGTCAAAGGTCAGCTTTTAGTGAGACCCTGTATATGTGGCTGGTTTCTAGATTCTCCTAGAAGAAGAATCTGGGTGATTGTGGAATGTACCAACCTGGGACTTCAGAAGGATCCCAAGGGCAGTAACTGCATTCCAAAATGGTGCGAGTTTAGGGACATGCCACTAGATTAAAACATAGAAACATAGAATCTGTCAGTAGATAAGGACCATATGGCCCATCCAGTCTACCCATTTCCCTACTCACTGCTGCAGCCCCAGATCCTATTTGATTTGCAGCTGTCCTGCTCTGCACATCCCCAGGGTACCCTTATGTCTATCAAATGCACTATTAAACCCCTGTATTGTTTTCGTACCCACCACTTCTGCTGGAAGGCTGTTCCATGGCTCCACCACCCTCTCAGTGAAAAAAGTATTTCCTAGCATTACCCCTGAGCCTTCCATCCTTCAGCCTCATATCATGCCTCTTTGTTCTTGTGCAAAGTGTTCTCTGAAAATATGCTTTCCACCTGCACCCTGTTTATTCCCCTAAGGTACTTGAAAGTCTCTATCATATCTCCCCTCCCCCTTCTTTCCTCCAGTGAATAGATATTAAGGTCCTTAAGTCATTCCTCATAGGGCTTCTGGTACAGTCCATGTATCATCTTCACTGCCCTTCTCTGGACTGCATTTTGTCAATGTCCTTCTGGAGATGTGGTCTCCAGAACTGGACACAGTACTCCAGCTGAGGCCTTGACTTGGGAAAGCTGTGCATCAGGATCACCACATCTGCAGCAGCAGACACTGGGAGGATGTTCTATAGAACTGAGGTAGGCAAGGTTTCTAAAAACAATGTAGAATTTTTCTTTTAGCATATGGCTGGTCATCAATAATACTATCACAGAGCATGCAAAAAAAATTCCAATAATAGCATCCTTTGAAAAGTGATAATACCACACTTCCAAACTAATAACAGTATTGTTCAGATGCTGTGATACTGTAGTTTGGCACCTGAACAATAGTACAGTATTATCAGAGAACCACAACAGTGCATGCTCAGGACTCCCTCCAATCCAACAACTTGTCGCTATGGCACCAACTGCCCTTGCTAGACACGCAACACATGCTTCTGGAAGTATGCTTCATGATTGGCTACTTGTTCTCTGTGGGCAGGCAGCACAGAAAAAAAAATATTGCAGTTGTCTCTTGCTTGGCGAGATCAATTTATTTTTACTTTCAGCACTGTAATTTTGATTTTTTTTTATTTGTTTTATTTGTAAAGTCTTATCTGGTCGATCTTGCCTTCACCGACTTTGGGAAACAAAATAACATCTACCACTGGCCACCAAAGCTGATGACCACAGACACACCCAAAGGACAACTATACACAGTGAGTGTCTCTATACAGTACAGCACACACAGTGAGTGTCTCTATACAGTTCAGTGATCGCCTGGCCAAGCGGTCGGGTGGCCATTTAATTTTAAATCAGATCCATATATTAAAAAAAAATGGCTAGGTTATTGTGCATTATAAGGTACAGTAGCACTACCATCTTGAGGTTCTGGGGACATTGGAACCTCTTGATGGTATTACTACCTTGTAATATATGCTAACCTATCCATTATTTTATTTATATATACAAATGGCTGTTAAAATCCCTAACTGCAGTTTAAGCAAATTTACAGCAACTTTCCAATGCCAAGACAGAGATATTGATGTGAAGCTCGTCTTACCAGTCAGATCTAGCTTTTTCTGTGGGGAAGGGAAGTGAGATCATTAAGGCATAGCAGATGCAGCCTGCTATCCCTCTGTATATGTTGAACCTGGTTCTGTATTTTAAGGAGTCTAACAACACTGAAGGGGAGGCCTGGTTTGATGGGTGGAGGATGAGGATAAAATGCTTCCTAGTTGCTGAAACTTCAAAACTGTTTGAGAAGCACTCTTGAATTTGCATTATTTTTTAAGTTGCAATACATTAGCAACTCACTTTATGTTGTTTCTCAAAACTTAAGCAGTTCAAGATCAACTCATATCAAATGTGTTTGAAGCTCAACTGAAATGCATCTGCAGTTACATCACAATGCAATGCAAAACTGACTTGCAACTCTTAGACAATAAGTTTTTAAAAGGTTTTGTACTAGTTCCAGCAACAGTTCTGCAACTCATTAAGATATCATGAAGCAAGTAGTTGATGAGACAGTTTAATGTGAATTGTGCTGTACTTCCCTTCCCCAAGGTCACACTGGGAGAGGAGTCTTGGCTAAGTGTGCCTTTACAATACAATAGAATTTTAAATAAATGAAAAAAAAAATCTGGGGCCCTTTGGGGATTACTCCAAACAGTTAGTGGGCCGGCCAGGGTTCATGCAATTACTGTTACCAAATCCTGTGCAGGAAGCAGAGGTGGGAGAAATATCTGGAGACAAATGTAGGACCTGGAAATAACGTGTTAACAAAGGGGATCAAGTTACCTTTTCAGCTCCCTTGGGTGGGGAAGCTTTTCAAACCAAAAACCTTGTACACCTCTTCTTGGATAGAGCCTGGAACAACCAATTCCAAAACAGATGGCTGCTTAAACAAAACTGGCCTCTTTATTGTGTGCAGTGGGCACTTTAAAAAGGTAGCTGGATGATAATAAACATTTTAAGCTTAGTGCTTGCAGTCAGTTATGAGGGTGTCTTGTTGCATCAAACAGTCATAGTTACTTTATACAGAGTCAAAACAGCAACAGGAATTTACTTGTCAGAATTTAACTTGATTGCATTTCTTTTTGGACTGTTGTTTTTATGTCGTTTTACAATATGTATGGTGGTTTGTTCTTTCTTTTTCTTGTATTGTTATCAGAAACTAATAACGTATACTCAAATATAAAAAATGTACTTGTCAGAAAGCTGAAGTAATGGTGCAGTTATCATTGTGGTCCAGAGACCCTAACTTGTCCCCAGGACTGAGGCACATCACTTTGAATTAGTTACTCAATCACAAGAGAATGTCTTATACTGTACTTGTACTATGCAGTGGAATTAACTTTGGGGTTCCCAACACATTCCCTCTTACAGTGCATATTTGCAAAGTCCCTGATGAAACTGAAATCTCTTCACTTGGAATTTGTGTTTTTCATGGAATGGTGTTTTTTTGCTCATGCATGGAAGCCGTACTATGCCATTCCGGTAAAGCAGCTAGTCAGTACCTGGGTACCTCTACCAGCTTACAGTTCCTCAAATCCTCCTTATACACCAGAATATGTATTTACCATTGTCAGTACATGGTGACCATATTTTTTGCTTTTTCTTCACAAGTTGCCATTGGAGGAGCAGCTGATGAGCTGAAATCCAAAAGAGCATAGTGAATGTGCTGTTTAAAAGCAAAGTGGGCATTACTTTTCAATCTTTTTACAAATGGACTAAAACCTCTGCTTGTGTGTAGGGAAGGAGGGAGAAGAGGATTGCAGTAGAGGAAGTGTAGGTGGGTTAACCAGCAGGTGGATCAGGCGCTATTACTGGTGGGAACTACATACGCGAGTGCAGCCAGCCAGTAGTGAGGCTGCAGTGTGGAGACTGAAAAGGCTGTGCTGGGCATTTGTTAATGTTTTTCTCCAAAAGTCAGCATTAGAGAAGTAATGGCAGAGCTGAAATCTGGGACAGCACAGTGAGCATGCAATTTAAAATCTAAGTGGGCATTGCTTTTCAATCTTTTTAAAAAAATGGACTAAAAACTCTGATGGTGTGTGGGAAAGGAGTGGAAGAAGGGAGACAAGGAATGCAGTGGGAGAAGTGGAGGTAGGTTAATTGGCAACTGGACCCGGCACCTTTACTGGTGGAGACTGCACACAGGACTACACCTGGCAAATAGCACAGCTGCAGCATGGAGACTGAAAAGGCTGTGCTGGGCATTCGCTGGCATTTTTCTCTACAGGTCAGTATTGCAGCAGCTGCTGAGCTGAAATCCAGAACATCACAGTGAGGGTACTGTTTAAAAGTTAAGTGGGTATTGCTTCTCAGTCTTTTACAAATGGATTAAAAACTCTGCTAGTGTGTGAGGAAGGAGCAGCAGGATGGAGGAGAAGGTTGTGATGGGCATTTATTGGTGTTTTCTCTACAGGTCAGTATCAGAGCATCAGCTGCTGTGCTGAAATCCAGAACAGCACAGTGAAGGTGATGATTTTTTTTAAAACTCATTTATTAAATTTCCAATGAGAAAAGTACAAACACAGTTGGGTATATTTTAAAGTTGATAAGAGACAATAAGTCACATATACAGGGACAATTTCATACAGGATGGACACATCAGTGGTTGAACACATTTGCATATGAAGCATCTTCCACAGCAATAGATTTTAGTACAATTAGCTTATCAAAAAACATTGAATATAGATGCAACCCTCTTCCGCGGTGCCTCTATTTTGTAAGCACTACTCGGGCTAGCCTAGGTTCGGGGAGAAACCATTTGCACAGCATCATGGCTAGGTTTGTACTTCTGGTCAGGGGCACCCAAGTGACTCCAATTACAAGGAGCAATAACTGAGAATGTCAAAACCAGGAATGGGATTCTAGAGTGTGGCTTTTATTCACTTCAACACCAGAATAACAAAGCAAGATGGACCCCCACAGGGCTTCACTCACTGGAAATGCAGATTCATAAAGGTCAGAGCACATCTTCTTTACTACACAATACACTCAGGTTCTGAACACAACAGGGCTCACACGGCCCGAACTGGTACTTCTTCTACTTGGATTCCTTGACATGGCACCCCGGCCAGTCCTTGGACACTTTTCCATAAAGCATGGAGTCTGATGGTGGCTCCCTCAACCACCCATGAGCACTTTCTAGCTCTAAAGGGAAAACATCCTTAATCCCATGTCTGGGTACTTTCTGCAGACACTGGCCAAGTGCCTAGGAGAAAGCTATAGGTGCCCAAAGTGAATCCGTGGAGGTAAACCTGGTTACTCCAGATGGGGATCTCCCACCTCTTGTTCCCAAATCCATATCCAGCTATTCATTTGGAACAACACCTTTCTTCGAAACTGCTGGTTGTAGATGCTATCTCAAAATGTATGACACATTTAACATTCTACTCTGTATTTAGGTGGTGTCCTGACTCAAACAGTTCTGTTAGTGGCTATGGCCATTCCATAGACCCCCACTGTCTCAGATACTTCCAAGCCATACACAAAGTTAAAAGCACTGTACTTGGCTACTCTTCTCCTGACCCCACAGTAGGCTATTACTTTTACACAACTCTGTCTTGGTGAAACAGGGGCTCTATTTCAGAAAAGATTCATCGTGGTATGCAGGTGCCCCAGGGCTTTGCTCAAAGGAAACACACATTCTCTGGTACTCTCTATACAACTTCTCTTCTGTCAGGCAGCTTTTTCCCATTTCCAAGCAGGGCCAGGGGAGTGCCCCTGAAATGCTGGTTCCCCCCCATCCCTCCAGGGATGGGGCACTGGGACAACATGGGGAGTAGTCTCTACCACTTCTTTCAGTCTCTTCTGTGTTCTTCTCTAGGGTGAGAACACACTACCCACTTTCTGGTGTAGCTCTATGACAGAGCTTGGCTCTGAGGGGCTGCCAACTGCAGCACACCTTCTCCTTCTCTGGAGTCTGGCTGAAGACTAACCTTGAAATCCCCAACGTTGTAACCTAACTCACTGCTGTAGCATTCCAGTGTGGCTCATGCTGCTGCAAGAATTCTATTGTGATGTTATCCCTTCAGTTCAGCTGAGACTGCAGACAGAGTGAGACAGTGTGAAACCCATTTAACTGGTGTCTCACAAGCTGCCTTTCCCTGCCTGCCACTAGTTCTAAGTGGGATTCTAGTAACCCCGGGTGACAATGGGGTTACACCAACCCTCGGCCAGGAAAATGACTGTCTGCAGTCATTACTTACCCGGCCCAAGCCATCCTACCCTATGTGCTACCTATGGAGAGGGGTGATCAGGCCCTCTCCTACCATGTGCTAGGCACAGGTGGGCCACACTAAGGGCACAGAGGCCATTGACTGATGCATCAGCCTCTACTCTATGATCTTGCTATGGTTACCTAGTGGCCTGGGAGAATTGCCCAGAGCATAGCCCTAATAGATCAGTACTGTGGCCCCTATGGCCAGTCAGGACAACAGTCTGTCTATCCCCCTAACCCTCTAAGGAAAACCTATCTGACCAGAACCCCAATTACCCAAAAAACACTGGGGAACCTTCCCCCCATCCCTGGACACCTGCAACCAAAACACAAGGGAGCTAACACTACACTCTAAGCATTAGTCCCACACTCCCCCCACAACCATACCTGTGGAAGGAAAAGTTAACACAGTTAACAAAAACACTGTACTTTAAACACTATTACTTTAAAGCACATGAGGGACTCCGATAAGTCCCTCCTCCTCTTCTTGTCTTCTCTTCTTGTCTTCTTTTCTTGTCTTCTTCAGGATCACCTGCAATAGGAAAGACAAAACAACCCCTAATCTGCAAACACAGTAACTATCTAACCCCTACCATCAAAACAATAGAGAATCCCAATAATATATTTTTTAGAAAAGTAGAAAAACAGTAGAAACAGTAGAAAAACAGCAACATTATTTACAATACACATTTTAGGGGATGGAAGGCCCTAAAAGTCCCATCTAGTGACAACAGTGCCCGAAGGCAAGTTCAAAAAAGAGTCTCTCCTGGGCTGGAGCCCGGTGAAGCACAGTTCTGGTCGGACTGTAATCCCGAAGGGGAGAGTCTTTGAGGACAGTTCAAACAGTCTGAAGTCTGTTAGATGTAGGGTGTGTACTGAAATGTCATTAAAATAGAAAAGTCTTGACTTACCAGTCCCTTGAAGAACAAAATCAATACGGCACCTGGATTTCCAGCCGAAGACTCTCCCTGGCAGCATTCTTCGGGTACAGCGGGGTGGACATCTTCCGGAAAACAACAGGATGTCACATCTGGAAACTGCTGGGTTGATGTCATCTAGGAGATGGAACTTTGGAACAGGAAAGGAAACAGCTGATCTGAAGTCATCTGAAACCCCAGGCAATGAATCAGGATACAGCTGGGCTGGTGTCCTCTCTGGATATGAAGTCATCTGGAAGGCCAGGCGATGGAATCTGGAAAGCCAGTACACTGCAAGGCTGATGAATCTGGGGCACCTGGTTCTTGGAATGCCAGTCTGGCAGGACAACATAGGTATGGCAATGGCTGGAAGACAGCACTGGCTACCACTGCTCTGCTCTCCACTTGGTAGGCATGGGCACATTCGCAGGAAGTTCATTACATTGAGGAAAGTAACACAATAGGTCAGGTGCAAGAATTACTACCCCATCTGAGAGCTCATAATTCACATTGTAGAAGGTTTCATGACCCTCTCCATCCACGATCTGAACAGTGTCTATGAATAATGTTCTGCCCACTTTCCATTGTCTGAATTTTTCTTGGGACACTCTGTCTCGGACATACCGACTTGCACTGGGATGCACATGTTTTGTTGCCTCTTCCACTATCCAGGATTTCCTGTTTCTTTCTATATCCTCCCAGACTCTCTGAGGAAAGGAAGAAAAGGATATCCCATAGATCTCATTCATCTTCCTATGAACCAGTCTTTCCTCTTTACTACACTTGGTCAACTTTAGATCTCTGGCCTGGCTTGGGGTGGCCAGTCCTGGTACTGCCAGCTATGCATACTCAATGCAATGTAAAATGCATCTTTGACTCCTCCTTGTGGGGACAGGGCTATGGAGTCACCAATCTCTCCTTCTGTTTGCTCCTCCGAGGCAAGAGCCCAAGGCTGTGAACCTGCATCTTCTTCATAAGACCACATAGGTTCCCCTTCATCCTCTTCCTCATTGAGGATCTGAGCCAGGAGTGAGCAGTCATCCTCACTCCTGAGACTATCCACTCTTCACTGGGTGCGGAGGTCGACACCTCCCATTCAAGAGTCTCTCTCATCTCATCTTCTCCAATAAGACTAGGGCTCAGACCCTCTCTCCACAGATCTGCTGATGCTCCTTCTGCACTGTCTTTCTGTGACCCAGACTCAGATACATCAGCACTTTGCTCTGCCTGTAGATCTACACCTTCTTCCTTTGTGCCACACTCTGCTGGGCTTCCCCCAACAGGCTCCACCTGGTGCTGTGTGCTGCCAACTGCAGATTCTTGAAGCTTTGTCCATGTGGGAGCCAAATGAATCCCGGGTGCTTTGGTTAGGCCATGTCTCTCTAGGCACCCAGGACAGTGAGGAACCATGAAGATGTCCCTTCCAGCCTTTAAGCACATTATGCACACTTTTGCTGGATATCCAGGAATCACCATATGAGGAGGCAAACATCCCCCGCAGTAACATCTCTCAATGTCTTTCAGTCTGTTGACTTCTACCATCATAGCCCGGGCATGAGCCGGGTAGCAGGCTGATCCCAAAGCCATGAATGCAGAGAAAAAACAAAAGCTCACTGTTATCTCAAGTCCCACTTTGTTGGAAAACATTTACAAAAAGCCTGGTCAAGTCCTGTACTGAAGAAGTCATTATCATAGGGGACCTGAATTTCAACTGGCTCACCCAGGCAGCTACACCTCTGGTATCATTCTGTGACACCTATGGGCTCACACAGTTAATTAATGAACCAACAAGACTAAATGCAAGGAATAGTAGTAACAGTACTCTACTTGACATCATACTAGTGAGTAAACCACATCTATTCACACACGCTGGAGTGCTTCTATGCGACATAAGTGACCACTGCCCCATCGCAGGGGTAAGATCCAACAGCATTAAAACAGATCCTGCAAAATTCCTCATGAGGAGATCCAAGAAAAACATCAATATTGAAGGATATCTGCATGATCTAGCCTGCTCTCCACACTGGCAAAAGTTTTATCTTGCACATTCTGTAGAAAAAGCTCAGCAGGTGCTAAATAGCATTATATTAAATGCCCTTAACACCCATGCCCCAATCTCTAATATCCGAATAAAAAACAAATCCTGTCGCTGGTTTTCAGCTGACCTCAAAGCCACACTTCTGGAGAGAGATAAACTTTGGAAAGTAGCAAGAAAAACTAAGAATATCATGGACTGGATGATCTTTAGGAAAGCCAGGAATAAATGCACTAGGAAAGTTAGGGATGCAAAGGCTGCCTACTACCTGGCCCAGCTCGACTCCTCCTACCATAATACTGCTAGATTTTGGGGCACCATCAAGAAAATGATGGGCCAGGATGTTAACAACCCCCTTCCAACCCATTTACACAGTAACTATGGCCCCATTACTGGCACATTGGAAATCCTGGATGCATTCAACAACCACTTCACAACAGCTGGCCTTGCCTTTGACTCCTCCCAGCTAACCTATTAAGGGATCATTTAAGCTCCCACTATACTGGTGAACAAAGAGTTGACTCCTCCTTTAGCTTCAAACCTATACTGTTGAAACAAGTTGAGGATCTATTATGGCATCTAGATACCAAAAAAAGTGCAGGAACAGATCTTCTGGACCCATTCTTTCTAAAGATTGCATGTCATGTGCTTGCAGTCCCCCTAACTCACCTCTTTAACCTTTCCCTAAACTCTGGCTCTATTTCCACGCTGTGGAAGACAGCCCAAGTGGTCCCCCTTCTAAAATCAGGGGACCCTATGGATCTTAATAACTACAGGCCCATTTCCAGCCTACCTGTGTGTTATCCAAGATGCTGGAGAAATTAGTGAGTATTCAGTTAAGGGAATATCTGGACAATGCTAATCTATTAAATCCAGCTCAATCTGGATTCAGGGCCAAACATAGCACTATCACTGCATTAGCCAAGGTCACCAATGATTGGCAAACCGAACTGGATAAAAAGAACAATGTCTGTGCAGTATTCCTGGACCTGAGCAAAGCATTAGACACTGTGACCATGAACTGCTACTCTCATCCCTACACTCCATTGGCCTAGATCCATCCTCCTTAAGTGGTTCAGATGCTACCCTCCGGTAGATCACAGCAGGTAAAAGCTGAAGGTGACCTCTCCCATTAAGACCACTGTCAAGAGGAGTCCCCAAGGCTCTATTCTGGGTCCTATCCTTTTTGCCATTTATATAAATAAAATTGATTCAACCCTTACCAAGTCCTCAGTACATCTCTTTGCTGATGACACTGTACTGTATGTCAGCAACCCTTCACCTAAAGTTGCTCATGAAATCCTACAAGCAGAATTCTCCCTGTTACAACATCAGCTTCTTGAGAAAAAGCTTCTGCTAAATGCAAAGAAAACCAAAGCAATGATGTTCACAACCCAAAACTCCACCAACACATCCTCTTCAATCAGTCTCCCCCCAGATATGCACTATACTTGGAGAAAATCTGGAGTATGTTGAAAATTTCAAATACCTAGGTGTGTGGATTGACAACAGACTTGACTTTACTCAGCATCTAGAACAACTGCTGAAAAAGCTTTGCCTAAGGCTTGGCCTCCTCTACAGATTAAAACCCTTCCTTAATAGAGATTCAAAGATGAGATTAGTCCAGGCCATCTTTCTATCAGTCATTGACTACACAGACTTCCTCTATAGTCACTGCTCCACTCCCTACCTTCAAAAGTTGGATACCTTTTTACCATAGAGCAATAAGGTTCATTACAGACCTGCCATATAATACTCACCATTGTTCTCTCTATGATTCAGTTGGATGGGTTTCCCTTCATGTCAGGAGGAGCAGAAATGCAGCTCTATGGATCTACAGAGCTTTATCAAAAACTCCCAAGCTATATCCTGACTGCTTCAACTGACCACTCCCAGCTCCTATGCCCTAAGAAGCAACAATATCATCCTGCTCAAATTGCCCAAAGTCAACACCAAAATAGGGAGGGCAGCAATCAGCTAATCTCTAGCCATAGCATGGAACACCCTCAAAGATCCCTAAACTGTCCATTATCATTCCATTTACATCCTTCAAGCAGCACTGTACAGCCTTCTTCACAGAGAAATGCAGTTGCTACCACTAGAGATAGAATAGTCATCCCACAAAACCTTATTCCAATCACATATGGCATATTCCTTCCAGCCAGACACCGCCAGTATATGGCACCCAATATTCCTTCACCATCCTTGTACTCATTATGTGAGTGACTGTCATGGCCTCATTGTGATATATATGTATTGTACATATTGTAGATGTTGGTTTAACTTTCTCTTGCCAAGCTTTAACATGTGAATTCTCTGTATATTATTGTGTTATAAATAACATTTTCTTGTTTCTGTATGTATAACTGTCTCATAAGTATGTGATGTAATTGCTGTGCACCAACTCGAACCTTGACCTTATCAGATCCATCTTGTAAATGAGCCTTGCTCAATGATGATTGCCTGAATAAATAAAGATTTGATTGATGATTGATTGAAAATGGTTCCCCTGCTGCTGTGTTTACTTTACTACCCCACCCTGTCATGGCAGCAGCAGCACTCCTGGCGCATCAACGTTCTGTTTCTGACTCAAGCCACTGCGCATCCGATTTGCATGCTTTACTGCTAAAGTTCACTCAAACTACTTAACTGCACTATTTGTTCTCTCAGCACATTTATATGATTTTTTAGAGGACTTTTAATTTGCTTTAAATTACTGTTCTTGCTTAAAGTCCCTAAAGCCACAGTATTTCATTGCACAGGATTGCCTGTAATTTGTTGCATCTTTCATACAACCCACAGTCTCTCACTTTGCTTTGAAAATCATACTGTTGCTGAACCCACAATTATGCTCACAGTCTAATGCTTAGAATTCCTGCTTAGCTTGATTAAGTTGACACAGTCCTTCTTTGTAAAATGATCACACCGCTACCCATGGATTTAGCTGACTTTAGTTAAAATCACACACAGTTTGAGTTGTTTCTCAGGTTGGTACTCACTTAATCAGTAGCTTGTTATTGCAATGGAAATTCGTCCTACAGCTGGTCTTGGAAGCCTCTGGAGTAAAGCGGCCTGGCAGTCCTGCTGATTGTCCCTCCGAACACCACGCTTTCTTCCCAGATGATCGAAATACAGGTTGAGCCCAATTTTAAACAGAAAAGTCTGATTTTATTACTTTTACAATGTTTTCAGTCACCGCAATGCTCCTCATGGCAAGCCAGTTCTCACACTACTCTCTCTCTCCCTCTCGGACACTGTGTAGTCACTTTAGAGCTGTCTTGGGGTGGGACTGACTGCAGTCACACCAATCACTCAACACCATGCAAATGAGCCTCTCTCTTCTCGTGCTCTTCTCCTCCACAGCGATCATCGAGCCGGCAAAATTTAAACTGCAAACCACACTTTTTTTTTAACTGTGACTCCTTGGCAGGAGCACCATTTTGACCATTTTTCATGGCATTTCACTCAGCGACTCTCTCTGTCCATACAACAAGCACTTCTAACTTCTAGGGCACAAATCTCTCTTTGTTTCCCACAGTTTTCCACACTTTTTCTTGTCACACATAAACTTTGAAAGCTGGCAAACCTTGTATTTTTGATGCAGGGCAAGTGGCAGTCTCAATCTGGCTTTACTGTTTCTTGGTAAACAGATGGCACAATTACAGCAGCACATGAACTGCAGCACACAGCGGCACATTTAGGTGGCAATGCCTCTGACATTTTGGGCTACCTATTGCCAGACAGCCAAAATGCTAGTCATAATCCTAGCAGATCTTTCTTGTTTTCTTCCTAAAATTCAAAACAAATCCTCAGCGGTGCCTCCATTTTGTAAGCCCTCTTCAGTGGTGCCTCTATTTTTGTAAGCACTACTTGAGCTAGCCTAGGTTCGGGGAGAAAACATTTGCTCAGCATCATGGCTAGGTTTGTACTTCTGGTCAGGAGCACCCAAGTAACTCCAATTACAAGAAGCAATAACTAAGAATGTCCAAACCAGGAAAGGGATTCTAGAGCGTGGCTTTGATTCACTTCAACACCAGAATAACAAAACAAGATGGACCCCCGCAGGGCTTCACTCACTGGAAATGCAGATTCACAGAGGTCAGAGCACATCTTCTTTACTACACAATACCCTCAGGTTCTGAACACAACAGGGCTCACATGGCCTGAACTGGTACTGCTTCTACTTGGATTCCTTGACATGGCACCCCAGCCAGTCCTTGGACACTTTTTCATAAAACATGGAGTTTGATGGTGGCTCCCTCAACCACCCATGAGCACTTTCTAGCTCTATAGGGAAAACATCCTTAATCCCATGTCTGGGTACTTTCTGCAGACACTGGCCAAGTGCCTAGAAGAAAGTTATAGGTGCCCAAAGTGAATCCGTGGAGGTAAACCTGGTTACTCCAGATGGGGATCTCCCACCTCTTGTTCCCAAATACATACCCAGCCATTCATTTGGAACAACACCTTTCTTTGAAACTACTGGTTATAGATGCTGTCTCAAAATGTATGACACATTTAACATTCTACTCTGTATTTAGGTGGTGTTCTGACTCAAACAGTTCTGTTAGTGGCTATGGCCATTCCATAGACCCCCACTGTCTCAGATACTTCCAAGCCATACACAAAGTTAAAAGCACTGTACTTGGCTACTCTTCTCCTGACCCCACAGTAGGCAGTTACTTTTACCCAGCTCTGTCTTGGTGAGACTCACCGTGGTATGCAGATGCCCCAGGGCTTCTCTCAAAGGAAACACACATTCTCTGGTACTTTCTGTACAACTTCTCTTCTGTCAGGCAGCTTTTTCCCTTTTCCAAGCAGGGCCAGGGGATTGCCCCAGAAATGATGGCCCCCCATCCCTCTGGGATGGGACACTGGGACAACATGGGGAGCAGTCTCTGCCATTTCTTTCAGTCTCTTCTGTGGTCTTCTATAGGGTGAGAACACACTACCCACTTTCTGGTGTAGCTCTATGACATAGCTTGGCTCTGAGGGGCTGCCAACTGCAGCACACCTCCTCCTTCTCTGGAGTCTGGCTGAAGACTAACCTTGAAATCCCCAACATTCTACCTAACTCCCTGCTGCAGCATACCAGTGTGGCTTATGCTGCTGCAAGAATTCTATTGTGATGTCATCCCTCCAGCTCAGCTGAGACTGAGGACAGAGTGAGACAGTGAGAAACCCATTTAACTGGTGTCTCACAAGCTGCCTTTCCCTGCCTGCCACTAATTCTAAGTGGGATTTTAGTAACCCTGGGTGACAAGGGGGTTATATAGATATAGAGGGTAAACCTGGAAAAAGGTCAGATTCACAGTGATTGGTGTAGTGACCAAGGGAAGGGGACTCGGGTGGGGGGTCCCTGAGGCATACTTGAGCCACAGGGTACTGTGTTCCTTCTTATACAGTTATCAAAGGGGAAACATGTAATTTTGGATTGGTTAGTTGACCCCACAGACAATGAAATATGTCTGATTCCCCATTTGTCTGATTCTTACTCTTTCTAGCTTTAAACACAGCTGCAAATTGTGGGCCCACATTGGTATTGTAAGTGGGTCAGAGGCCATCCAGCATTGGGTAATGGATTTCCTAGTAGTGATGAGGGCCACAGACCATAGCTGCAGCCTATTTTTAAGTAGACATTGTTTAGTGACGTTCCACAGGTAGAGCTCAAGTGAGGACTTATGGTGTGACCTCCCCAGTACCTGGGTAAGGATGCTGTGAATGGGGTTCCAAAAAGGGATCAATTTAGGGAATGTACACACAATGTGGAGAAACTCTTCCTCCTCTCTTTCACACACAGGCACAGTGAGGACCTATCTGGAAGGACTCTGTGCAATTGCACTGGTGTGATGTAAGGTCTGTCTATGAAATTCAATTGAACTTGATGCAGCTTGATGCTGCTTGAGCAATGGGCCAAATAGAGTATGCTGCAGACCAAATCTTTGGAGTTACAGGTGTGTTAAAGCCCAGTTCCCATTTACCTAGGATATCAGCATTTGTAGGGGCCATCCCCCCGGGCCTTCTATAGAAGACTGGTAGGGATTTGGCACAAGGTTGTTGCTTAAACAGTTCTTCCAGCAACAATGAAGCATCCTTCCAATCCCATTATGATCAAGGACTCCTTCCAGTTGTGATAGGGTTGGGTAAGACCCTGTCCCATTTGTTATGGAGAGAGAGAGAGAGTTATAAGCAAGGATCCATGCTGTCCTGTCTTATTCTGTCACTTGTCTGTCTCTTACTTGTCTAATTGTGTAATCAAAAGAGTTCTAAAAGAACTAAGGGTAGAACTAGTGACACCACTGACTACTCTCTTTAACAAATCATGGGAGGATGGAGTGGTACCTGAGGACTGGAGGAGGCAGATGTGATTCCTCTTCACAAAAGTGGGAGCAGGACAGAGGCAGGAAACTACAGACCAGTTAGTTTGACCTCTGTGGTAGGGAAAATGATGGAATCACTTCTGAAGGAAAGAATTGTTGAGTACCTAGAGGCCAGTGGGGCACAGGCCCCAAGGCAGCATGGCTTCATGATGGGAAGGTCATTTCAGATGAATCTAATAGATATCTTTGACTGGGTGACCAAAGTAGTAGACCAGGGAGGGGCTGTGGACATGGCCTTTCTAGATTTTAGCAAGGCATTTGATACAGTCCCACACAAAAGATTAATACACAAGTTAGCCTGCCTTGGAGTGGGTCTCAAGGTGGTAGCCTGGATAAAAAATTGGCTAGACAACAGGACGCAAAGGGTAGTAGTAAATGGAGTACACAGTGAAGAAAGGAGGGTTACTAGTGGGGTACCGCAGGGTTCAGTACTGGGACTGGTCCTTTTTAATGTCTTTATAAGTGACATTGCAGAGGAACTGGAAGGAAAAGTATGTCTCTTTGCAGATGACACAAAGATCTGCAACAGGGTTGATACACAAGATGGAGTGGAAAGGATGAGAAGGGACTTGGCAAGGTTGGAGGAATGGTCAAATGTATGGCAGCTCAGATCCAATGCAGAGAAGTGCAAGGTAATGCACATGGGAAACAAAAACCCAGGGGAAGAGTACACAATGGGGGGTGAGATACTGACAACAGTAAAAATGGAAAGGGACCTGGGGGTAATTATATCAGATGACCTACAGGTGGGCAAGCAATGTGAGAAGGCAGTAAGGAAGGCTGGGGGGATACTGGATGCATAGGAAGAGGCATCAATAGTAGAAAACAGGAAGTTGTTATCCCTCTGTACAGACAGTTGGTGAGACCCCATCTGGAGTACTGTGTGCAGTTCTGGAGACCCCATCTCCGCAAAGACATAGACAGAGTGGAGGCTGTCCAGAAGAGGGCAACCAAAATGGTGCAGGGTCTGCACCAGAAGACATATGAAGAAAGACTAAAGGAGCTTAATATGTATACCCTTGAGGAAAGAAGGGAGAGAGGGGACATGATAGAAACTTTCAAGTATCTCAAGGGAATCAACAAAGTCCAAGAGGGTAGCATCTTTCAGAAAAAGAGATGTGCAAGAACAAGGGGGCTCAATTTGAAGATAGATGGGGGACGGCTCAGAGGTAACGTGAGGAAGTATTTTTTCACAGAGAGGGTTGTGGATGCATGGAACAGTCTCCCTGAGGAGGTCGTGGAGTCAAGAACAGTGGTGGAATTCAAGAATGCATGGGACAGACATAAGGCAGTCCTAGTGGGGGGTAGGAGGAAGTAAGCTGTTGGTTAACTAGGATCTGCAGCTTATCTGTTAGGTAGGAAAATGGGCAGATTAGGTGGGCCAAGCGATCCTTATCTGCCATCAAATTCTATGTTTCTAAACTTTCCTTGTGGAACCTCAGAACTGGCCACTCTGATGGTCCTACTATTTCCCCTTGTTATTTCCCTTCCTTTACTTGCTGTTTCCTTTCTCCCCTTGCTTCTCAGTGGTTAAAATCACGTGAATCTTTATGTGAAACTGAGATCCCTTGGTTTGCAAAAAGACAAATGGAAGGAGGAGATAGGGACTTGTAAGGGGAGGCGAAGAAGTGGCAAAAGTCATGGAGTGGAAAGGAGAGAACAGGTTATTATGAAGAGAGAGGGAGTGGGCATTTGTGAAGGGTCTTCAGAAAATAGTTTTGCACTGCTAGAGGGGAAGAAGAAGGAGGAGGGAAATGATGAAATTAGAGGAGTAATTGATAAATGCCTGGACCAAACCGGAGCGGGGGATGTTATGCTGGGAGAATTGCAACAGGGGCGAAAGAGGGAAATAATGTGCAGGAGGAAGAAGAGGAGCCGGAAATGAGAGTGGCAGATGAATGGAAGCAAGCAGGGAGTAAGAGGGGTGGAATCTTAGTGCTGGGGGACTCAATACTAAGAGGAGTCAGGTGGGGTAGCAAGGGGGAGAGGCATAGTCACATTTGGGTGGAGGCCATGCCAGGAATGACAGCGGAAATGGTGGGATAATCTGTTCTGAAATATGCTAGAAGGGGTAGGGACAAGCCTCATGTAATTATACATCTTGAGATGAACAACCTGGCTGACAAGACAGTAGATATAGTCCAGAGGAGGTTTAAGGAACTAGGACAATTATGTGAGGGGACAGGAAGATCAGTAACTTTTTCAGAGATACTTCCAGTGCCCAAGGCATGCACAACAAGAAAGCTGAGAATAGAGGAATTTAATGGATGGCTAAGAACCTGGTGTTATGCTAAAGGGTAGGGGCTGTTGGGGGTGGGGAGGACCTGGAGGACAGAGTTCCTATACCAAGGACAGACTACACTTGAGTGAGGAGGGAAAGAAAGTGTTGAAACAGAGGATGGAGGAGTACATAGAGGAAGTTGGGAATTTAAACTAGGAGTGGGGGGTGGCAATTGGGCAAGAGACATGCAGAGACCACAGGTTGGGAAACCATATGAGCTTACCCCCCATAACAGTGACAAAGGACAAATGGAAAGTACTACTGGTGATGCTAGTAAAGGAGGGCAGGATGGGGGGAAGGGTGGAAGGTGGTTACCCTTAATGCTAGGAGCCTTGGAAGGAAAACTGCAGTTACAGGTGCTCATGGCAGAGGGAGAGGTGGACATTGCAGCCATCACAGAAACATGGGCCACCCAATACAATGGCTGGGACCTGTCTGTACCAGGGTAAAGATTATTTCGTAGGGACAGGGTGATTGGGAAAGGATGAGATGTGGCACTATATGTGAAGGAAGGACTGAAGTGTGTAAGGGAGGAAGGGGAGGAGGGTAGTACGGAGTCACTTTGGATGCAAATCCAGGATTCCAAGAATAGGATTCTCAGAATGGGAGTGGTGTACAGGCTGCCATCTCAGACAGAGGAGTTAGACAGGGAACTAGCGGGACAGATCAGGAGGACCTGCGAGAAGGGTAGTGTGGTGATTGTGGGGGACTTCAACATGCCAGGAGTGGACTGGAGTACCCCAACAACCAGCAACAGAAGGGAGCAGGTACTGCTGGATGCCTTCCAGGACAGCTTCCTGCTGCAAATGGTCAGTGAACCAACCAGGTTAGGGAATACCCTTGACCCTGTGCTGGCAAATGGGGACTTTGTGAGAGAACTTACAGTGGAGGAACCACTGTCAGGGAGTGACCGACACTCAGTATGGCTGACATTAGATATGGGCAAGGAAGGAGTGGAATCTGGCACAAGAGTGCTGGACTTCAGGAAGGCCAACTTTGGGAGGATGGGGGAAGTGGTAAAAGGGTACCTGGCCAGAATTCAATCTAGTATGGACAGTAACCAGAGGTGGGAGCTCATAAAGATGGGGATAGTGGAGGCAACCAAAACCTGCTGCATGGCTCAGAGCAAGAAGGCTAGGGCTAGGAAACCGAGCTGGTTGAGCAAAGAGGTCATGGAAAAAGGTAAGGAGGAAAAGAGCTGCCTTTAGGAGGGACAAGAAAACAGGAAGGGGGAGGACAGGGAGGAGTACTTGATGGAATCGAAGGAGGTGACAAGTGCAGTAGGGGGAACCAAGGCATCTACGGAACTCAGGCTGGCACAAGGCATTAAGAAAGGGGAGAAGGACTTCTTTAGGTACATCAGGGAGAAAATGAGCTTTAAGGACCACATAGTAAGGCTTAGGAAGAAGGGGGGTTAGGTGGAAGCAGGGTGCGATAAGGCAGAAGCACTAAATAATTACTTCTGCTCAGTATTTACTAAGAAGAAGAGGGGGGTGACACCCAAGGGTGGAGGAATGGCAGAAATGGGGGGGAGGGGGTGACAGATGGGGAAATCATGGAGGGCAGAGTTCAGGAGGGTTTGAAGGCACTGAGGGTGGACAAGGAGCCAGGCCCAGATGGCATCCACCCCAGGGTACTGAAGGAGCTGGCAGAGGTCTTTGCAGGACTTTTGGCAGACCTATTCAATGCCTCACTACATTCTGGGTGTGTACCTCAGGACTGGAGGATGGCTCATGTGGTGCCCCACCACAAGAGTGGCCCCAAGGATGAACCGGGAAACTACAGACCAGTGATCCTCACATCCATCATGGGTAAGCTAATGGAGACTATCCTAAAGGAGAGGCTGGTGGCCCTCCTAGAGGCCAAAGGACTATAGGACTGCAGACAGCATGGCTTCATACATGGCAGATCCTGCCAAACCAACCTGGTGGAGTTCTATGACTGGGTAACTAGGCAACTGGACAGGGGCCATGCAGTGGCTGTCCTGTATCTGGACTTCAGTAAGGCATTCGACTCGGTGCTGCATGAGAGGCTGGGAAGTAATTTAGAAGGCACAGGGGCGGGTGCAAAGCTGGTGAGATGGGTAGGGAACTGGCTTCAGGGAAGGCAAAAGAGGGTGGTGGTGGGTGGGGAGCTCTCACACCCAAGGGTAGTGACGAGCGGTGTTTCACAGGGCTTGGTGTTGGGACCAGTGTTGTTTGGGATATTCATTGCAGACATATCATTGGACATCAAGAGCAAGATCAGTCTGTTTACTGATGTTACCAAGGTAGGAGCGGTGGTGGATGACCTGGGGGATGGCAGGGTTTGCAGGATGATCTGGCAAAGCTTGAAACCTGGTCAGACACCTGGCAACTGGGGTTTAATGCCAAAAAGTGCAAGGTGCTGCATTTTGGGATGAAGAACCCAAGGAGGAGTTACCAGCTGGGGGGAGTGCAGCTAGCCCAGACAGAGGAGGAGAAGGATCTGGGGGTGCTCATTACAGGATCCATGAACAACTCGGCACAATGTAGGAAGGTAGCTGCAAAGGCCAACAAAATGCTTGGTTGTATTGCAAGGGGTATATCCTCAAGGAGGGAGAAGGTGATTCTTTCACTGTATAGGTCATTAGTTAGACTGCACCTGGAGTACTGCGTGCAGTACTGGTGCCCGTATCTGAAGAGGACATTAAGTTACTGGAGGGGGTACAGCGCAGGGCGACAAAAATGATCAAGGGGCTGGGGGACTTATCATACGAGAGGAGGCTGAGGGAGTTGAACATGTATTCACTGGAGGAGAGGAGGGACAGAAGGGAAGTGATTGAAACCTTTAAGTACATGAAAGGAATAAACAAGACAGGTACAGAGGGGCTGCTCAAAGTAAGGGAGGGGAGGGACACCAGGGGCCATGATATGAGAATGGAGGGAGGAAGATTCAGGAAGGAGATGAGGAGACACTTTTTTACAGAGAGGGTGATGGCTGGGTGGAATGCGTTACCTGCAGAAGTGGCATCCAGTAGAACAGTGGACTGCTTCAAAAGGGGATGAGACAGGACAAGGGGGAGGGTCAATGAAGGGGAAGGGTGGTAGGGAGGGAGGGGCAGCTGCAGAATAAGGGGTGCTAGCTGCACATTCGAGCAGACTTGATAGACCTCTAGGCCTTTATCTGCTGGCAAATTTTGTATGTTCGTATATGCTGTAGTTATATTGCTGAAATTGAATTTCAAAAAGCTGTTTGGGGTTTGTTAGCTAAAACAGCAAGCTGGAACAGAGGGGGTTGACCTTGAGAAACCTTTTGACCCTCCACAAGTTTGCTTGTAGAGCTGTCAACAGGAAAATCAACTTTGGCCAGAATGTCTTAATTGGCTGTGCCTGTTGAGAAGACTGGATGTACTGGTCACAGGACAGAAATTAACAAAATTCTGGGACATTGTGTGAAAACAAGAGAGAGCTTAATGAGAACAGGATGCAGAATTTATTTGCCAGGTGAAAATCTCTTATAGAAAGAGAACAATGTTTGTTTAGAGAGAGAGAGAGAGAGATGAAGATTTAGAGATACCCTCAGATGAAGGACTTTGTTTTGCTTGAACTGCATTTATAAGAACTATCCTGCACAATTTTATTTTTTTATTTTATTGTTATTGATAATAATGAAAAACTACTTGTGAATTTAATGAATTTTCCTGGTTTGCTTATGCTTCCTGACATGTGCTTCAAAGACACCAGTTTGCAACCCAGCAGTAGGTAGTTAAATAAGTCACCATGCCCCAATCTCCAATCACACCATAAGTCAGCCAAGGTACAGAGCCAGCTGCCCATGTACGGTTGGCTTATGTGATGCCACCCCTTTTTCTGCCATCTAACAATTTATTTATTTCTTTATTGAAATGTTTCACCAGGAAGATACACTGAAGAACAAGTTGCTCGTCTCACGGTGCGAGCTGGGGGGGAGTGGGATACAATGAGGAATTAGAGACACACGGAATTACAAATGGTAAAGGTAAGAACAGATTACAAAAAATTAGCATTTGGTCCATACAACTGTGAGCAGAATAGGCATTTACAGCTTGAGAAAACTGATACGACCAGTGGGTGGACAACCTAGAACTGATACAGTAAACCCGACAGATAGTAATGCAACAATGCAATCATAGAGCTAGGAAGTTCTACATGCTTTGTTTAATGGCAGTAAACAAGTGCTGGGGGCAAAACCAGGGCAGGGAAATTACTTTGATAGTGAGGAGGAAGCTAAGATGAGCAGGAAGAGATAATGGAGTAGCAATGATGAGCTGTAGGAAAGAGTACAAGAGAGGAAGGGAGGGGTGGGGGGAGAGGAGGGGAGACTGCAGAGACCAATTTCCCCTTAGTGTGTTGGGGGCCCTGCAAGGGGTAAGAGATGGTAACAAAACAGAAACAGTGAAAATAAGGAGTTAGCGGCAAGCCACCATTACCTTATTCCCCTTCAGGACGTAAGAACTCTGCCAGGGGGTCTGGGTGTAGGTGAGCAGAACAGGGAATGAGAGGCAGTTAGGGAGGATTAAAACAAGTACAGCTGAAAGTGAGGAAGTTGTGCAGTGCAGTATTATGGGAATAGGTGGAGGAGGAGTGACTTATTTGTGAGGAAAGAGCATTCCTAACTAAGCCTTGGTGCAAATGGGCTGTGCACCCCATCCTGCCTTTAAGGGTTTCAATAATGCCGGAGTTCAGGGATATTCTGGGTGGGGGGAGGACAGATAAAAGCTTGTGAGCTGCCAACCAAATTCTCGCTGTAATCATGTGAATGGGTCACTTGCTACTGGCCACTTGTGGGCATCTAGTGCCGGAATAAGACACCCCCTCCTTAAATCCCACTTCAGATCTTCTTAATCTATTGAGACCCATGAAGGGAGGGGTTGACTATTCCCTGGTGAGAGAAAGGCCAATTTGGACACCCAGTAATAGTCTTGGAAGGTATCCTGTTATATGGGTGATTGAAATTGAGAAACTCAATTTGAGCAACTCAATTTAAGTGCCTGTGGGAATAGCGACCATAAAACAATGGCAAGTGTTAGTGAATCACGAATTTCAGCAAACAGAGACTTGGTTAACAGCAAGGCAGAGTCAGCTAGATAAGGTTATGAGGCTTTGTTGGGCAGGCCAGTTCTCAGCTGCTCATTTGGTGTGGTGGATATAGTCATCGCCACTGATACTGGTGGACCTGGGTTCAGGACTGATTATGGGTATTTTAATTTTAGTGTTTTTTGTGGGGTTGTTTAATATATATTTTTTATGGGGTTCCATTCCTCTGACATTGTTCTCCCCTGCCCACAGGTTGCTCCCTCCAGTGTTCTCCCCCTCCCAACTTGTGTCCCCCTTCCCAGAGTTACATCCCCTTTGAGTTTCTCCTCCTCCTCCTTGAAATGCACCCCCCCCCTGGAGTTGGTTAAATTAATTTTGGAGGTGCGGGGGCATATTCCCCCACATAAAAAGTATATAAATATTGACCCCACACAGACAGTTAGCAGCCACTGCTCTTTTCTCCTTCATTGTAGTGCACATTGCTGATTTTGGTTTCCGGTGATGTGCACTCGCTGTTTTTCTAGTCGCTGTTGTGCAGTCATTGTTGTGACACAGAACCACGCTGGAAGTGTGGTGGGGCAGCTCCACCAGAATTATTGGGCATTTATAATATATTTCTCCAAATTTGGGCATTCTTGCCATTCCACAGGAACCTGTGTACTATGAAGACAAACTGCCTGAAGTAGCTGAGAAGGACATGGACTGGGAGGGATTGGTAAAGGTAAAGACATCTTGTGAGTATGGACATTTTTACTGTGCTAATCCTATCCAATAAGGATGGGGCAAAGCCCTCCAAAGGTTGTGATCCTCAGCCATTTTATTTAGTAGGGGGTGGTGATTTTTATTAGATAATTGATTTACTTTTGACAATATAACCACTCCCAGATACTTAATCTTGTTTACCTTCACCAGACCCATGAGGTTGTACACAACCTGGTCCCTGTTCATTTTTTCAATGGGCATAATGTCACTTTTTTATCCAGTTAATTTTCTGTCCCGAGTGGGAAACATATTCTCTAAAAAATGCATTGACTCTCGGCAGCCCTGTAGCAATGTCCTGTGGATATAGGAGCAGGCAGGTCATTTGCAAACAGTGCAGCTTGGTGCTCCAGCCACCCCATAACCCTCAATATCCACTTTGTTATGTATTGCAGCTGCCAGTGGCTCCAGGGCAGGAACATACAAAAGTGGCGACAACGGGCACCCCTATCTGATACCCTGCCTGAGCCCAAAGGCTAGAGTCAGGAAGCTGTTGATAAATATTTGAGCAGTAGGGGAGGCGTACATTGTCTGAATCCAGCTCACCAGATGGGGTCCCAACCCATATCTCCTGTCCACGTTGTCAGATCTTTTCCGCATCGTGGGTAAGGACCGCTGCCCCATGGCTGGCTGCTTTCTTAGACCATGTGAATGATGTCCAGGGTTATACAGATATAATTATTCCTCTTCCACCCCTTAACAAAACCCACTTGCTCAGTGTGTATGCAGTAGGAGGATGTGTTCAATGTAGAGGCAATGACCGTAGCAACAATTTTTTAGTTAGCTATTTACAATAAAATTAGATATTAAAAGGCACATTGGGTGGGTCCTAGCCCTGTTTAGGAAGCACAGTTATTGTGGCAGATGACATGGAGGGGGTCAGAATACCTGTCTACAAACTCTCTTCAGCAGGCCTAGCAATGAGTCCGCCCGCTGGGTTACAGATACTTTAAAAAAGTCTATGGGCAGGCTATTTGGTCCTGGAGCTTTACCCCCCCACCAGACACTTGATGGTACTAAGCACTCCATCTTTGTGAGGAGGCGAATCCAGATCCTTGGAGGTCTCTGTTTCAAGACAGTAGATGTTGGCTTTCTGGAAGAAGGACTCAATTTGTTGCATAGAGGTAAATATGTCTGACGTATATAGTACTTTGTAAAAGGAAGAGAAAGTCTTTGATCTTGTTTGTGTCTGAGGTAAGCTTCCCATTGTCAAACATCACTTGTGATGTGGATTTCTTCTTTCTCTGTGCCTAAGCTGCCAGGCTAGATACTTCCCTACTCTATCCCCATCAAAGTAGCTACTCCATTGTGCAAAAAGAAATGCCCTTTCTATCTGGGCACTGCTTAGGATGTTGTACCTCCATTTCAATTTATGAAGGACTTGGTATAGGGGTGTAGTGGGCCTGAGCATGTGTACCTTCTTATAGGCATCACTTTCTATCTCCAGCTATTTTATCTCTTGCTATCCGCATTGCTTATTATAGGTTGCATAAGCAATGCCCTGCCTCCTCACAAACACCTTGAGGGCCTCCCACCTGACTGTGTGGAAGGTATCCCCTTTCTTAGTGTTCACCAGAAATTCATCCAGGACCCATGCCATATTTTTTTTTAAATCATTGTCCTTTAAAAGCATTGTGTCTAAACTCCATGTGTACAGATGGGACAGATGGGACTATTTGCCCTTCAGTTACTAACATGTCGTATACCCTCCCTGACAGTGACACCGGCACAGCGAACAACACTACAGCGACTACAGTGCCACATCACTGTAGTGTCCATGCTGGAACCCGGCACTGTCTGTTGGGGGTCTTACACTTCCCCCAAATCAGCTGCAATTCGGAGTTGATAATCCTTAATGGGGGGGTGCAGGGGGTGCAGCCCCCAACGTGGGGGGTTCAGGGGGGGTGAAGCCCCCTGAAGAAAACACTTTGTTTTCTTTGGAACCGGCAGCAGACTGCGACAAGCAGTCGAACTACCAGTTTTGCTGTCTGGTCATTCAACAAAATTTTTATCGATGACCAGTCGTGGATCCCTAACATGTTTGGGGGGGGGTGCATGGTCAGAAACCAAAATGGAAGAATACTGGATATTAGACACATTAGGAAGAAGCCACAGGTATATCAGGAGCCAGTCTATCTGGGTATAGGACTGGTGGGTGTGACAAAAAAAAAACAACTAAACTTCAGGCTACTGGGGTGGTGGTGGTGGTGGTGCCTCAAAGTATCAGTTAGAATATAGTTGGACTCCAGGCCCCCCAGTGTTTTGGCATTATGAGATAGAGTGACAAGGTTCAGGTTTGACCTGTCAAGGACAGTTCCCTGACACAATTAAAATCTTTCCCAAGGATACAGGAACCTGTAAATTTAGCCATATCAAGTACTAACTTTTGGAAAAAGCCCAGGTCCTCTATATTGGGCCCATAGATAGATCTGATTGAAAACATTCCTTCATGCACTAGAGAAACTTGTGCTTGGGCATACTGGCCCCTGGGTCTGCCAAACTATTTTTTATGGAGCCCTGGACCTCCAGTGGGAGCCAGATGGTCACCCCCTGGCTTTGGCAAGATAGCATGAGACCACTCGACCCCACAGCTATTACTTGTTTTTTCAAATTCTGCCCTGCTCATGTGTGTTTTCTGCATGAGGAAAATGTGTGTTTTGTATTGTTTGACAGCCCCCAGCACTCGTCTCCTCTTTATCATGTTTTTTTAGAAATTCCAGACTATTTACATTCAAGGCTGATATTACAACCTCTTTCGCCATTGGGTAGCTTTAGGTTTACACACTGTGGAGCAATATTGCCAACAGTGCCCCAAAAGACCTGCCTAGGAGATGAATTCAGAATTTGATCCCACAAACTATTCAACCAGAATGCAACAACAAAGAACTTTTTCCATTTTACCCCCTCCCAATCTCCCAATCCTCTCCCCATACACAGTCCCTTATTCCCAAACTACCCACAATAGGAAAAGACAACAGAGCAGTAACAGATGTATCTATACTCTTGCCCCCACAATTGCCAAGCAGGTGAATGCTTAATAGAGGATTCCTTGCAAATTAATGGCAGTAGAGTGCATAGCACAAGGCACATACATGTAATATTTACAACAGCTAATACTGCCAATCAGGAAGTGAGGGATGGACCCAGACACCGATCCCCCTCACCCCGCTTTTACATCAATAAATGTTGAAACTGCAACTTACACTTGAACAGTAAACTACATAAACCTTTAAACAGCCCCCAATGGGCATTAATCAGCTGGTCATGGCACAGAACCCACACACCAAAAATATCAGCATGCAATTGTCTGAGGCCGAATGTTAAGGTACTCTAACTTCCCCACTCATCCCACTTTAGACCAGCTGCCATGGCCCTGCAAAGTGACTAAGCTCAGTATCTTAGTCAGTTTGTAACATCCTATGGGGCCAAGTGCTTGTGTTTGTTGTGAGTAAACAGAGAAGAGGCGAAGAAGGTGCATCCCCCCACTGAAATCTGCATCCCCTCATGTAATCAGAGGGGGACCACCACCATCTAAAGGCTGACCATAGGCTATCCATGAGTCGGGGCTCTGCTGTATTGGAGTCACACCTCAGACTCCTCTGGCTCGCATGTATGGGTGGGGCAGCGGTGATCCAGCACATGTAAACTGATCGTATCATAAGGTGAATGCTGCCTTCCTCATGCACACTTGTCAGAGTGACTCCCAATGTACTCGTGAATGTATACACTGTCATGAGGGCAAACACTTGAGAGAATATTCCCACCAAGAAGCCTACTAAAACCTGTGTCCCCAGACACAGTTGGGTTGGCTCAGTGTCATATTGAGAAGCTCCTTATGGCTTAAACATCCTGGTCCATAGTAAAAGGCCATTATGGGTAGCTTCAAGGAACTCTTATGACCAGTTAATGCACATAAGAAATTCCACTGTAAATATAAACCCCAGCACAGTCATGGGGCGATCAACCATCAATTACAGAAGACCATACAAGGCATGCTAAAGGAAGATTGTTCCTTTAAGACCTGGTCTTACTTAAATAGAACCTTTCCTGCCATTTTGCTAAATCAAAAACAAATGAGAGGGATCTCCCTTACCTCCATGGAAGTTGCTCTGTTGTAAAAGCAGCTTCTCTTGTTATACCCCCAAAGGAAGGAAAGGGATTATAAATTGACCCTGAAGGGCTAGCAGCATGATCCCTTTCCACTTCCCTGTTGCTGGCCACACCCCATTTCATGACGTAAGCATAGGGAGAGCATTGGGGTGTGTTCCATTCAAGTCTAGGGACGGGAGTGGGATTTGAAAACACAGTTTTCAGCCATTTAATGTCCCTTTGGTAAAATTGGAGTCCCGATTTTACTAAATGGCCACTTAAACAGCTGAAAACTGTGTTTTCAAATCATGAGACTGGAATGGAGTGCATCCCTGCACTCTCCCCATACCTACGCCATAAAACATCAGACCGTGAGGGCATGATCAGAAACAGGGAAGTGGAAAATTATTCTGCTGCTAGCACCTCAAAGGCAATTATGATCCCTTCACTTTCTTTGGGGATATAACAAAAAGAAAGCTGCTTTTACCACAGAGGTGCTCCCATAGTGGTAAGGAAGCTTCCTCTTGTTTGTGTGCGGCACTGAGAAAGGTGCTCTTTAATGGCTTATACTAGAGGCTAAAATCAAAAGTATCTGCTCATAAGAATGAAAAGGGAGCATTTCCCTTTCACAATAGTAGGCAATTAAAAAGCTAATCAGTGCTGAACATTCACTGCCCCCACCCCCCCACAAGGCTCACCAGGTCAGCATTACAGCAGTAGCCACCAAGCTGAAATCCAGATCAGCAAGGTGAGTGCACTATTTAAAAGCCAAGTGGGTATGGTTTTCCATTCTTTTCAAAAAAATGATCAAAAACTCTGCTGGTGTGTGGGGAAGAAGGGGAATGAGGGGGGAGCGAGCTGCAGTAGGAGGAAGTAGGGGTGGGTTAACCAGCAGGTGGATTGGGAGCCATTACTGATGGGGACTGCACATATGACTGCAGCATGCAAATGCACAGCTGCAGTGTGGAGATCAAAAAAGATATTCTCAGCATTTGCTGGCATTTTTCTCCATAGGCCGGTGTCAGAGCAGCAGCTACCAAGCTGAAATCCGGAACAGCTAAGTCAGTGTGTGGATTAAAAGCTAAGTGGGTATTATTTTCCAATCTTTTGAAAAAAAATGGACTGAAAACTTTGCTGGTGTGTGGGAAAGGAGGGAAGGAGGGAGGAGCGGGCTGCAATGGGAGGAAGTGAAGGCGGGTTAAGTTAGGACAGTCACACCCTGTTGAGTGTACTGATTAAAAGCTAAGTGGGTATTGTTTTCTGATCTTTTAAAATGAACTAAAAGCCCTGCTGGTGTGTGAGAAGTAGGAGTTGGAGGGAGGCGAGGTCTGCAGTGGAAGGAAGTGGAGGCCAGTTAACCAGCAGCCATACCTGGGTCCATTACTGGTGGGGACTGCAGACGTGACTGCAGCTGGTATATATCATTGCTGCAACATGGAGATTGAATGGGTGGTGCTGGGCATTTATTGATGTTTTTCTCCAAAGTTCTATGTCCCAGCAGTAGCTGTCAAGCTGAAATTCAGAATAGCACAGTGCTGTTTAAAAGATAAGTGGGCAGTGGTTTTCAATCTTTTAAGAAAAGGACTAAAAAGTCTGCTAGTGTGTGGGGAAGGAGGGGAGGAGAGGACTGCAGTGGGAGGAAATGGGGGTGGGTTGATGGGCAGCCGGACTCAGGGACACTACCGGTGGGGATCGCACATGGGACTGCAGCCTGCCAATAATGTGGTTGCAGCATGGAGATTGAAAAGCCTGTGCTGGGTGTTTGTTGGCAGTTTTCTCCACAGATCAGTTTAAGAGCAGCAGCCGCTGAGCTAAAATTCAGAACAGATAGTGAGTGTGCTGATTAAAAGCTACATGGGTATTGTTTTCCGGTCTTTTACAGACTAAAATCTCTGCTGGTATGTGGGGAAGGAGGGAGGGAGAGAGAGAGAGGAGGGGAGGGCTGCAGTGGGAGGAAATGGAAGCAGGTTAACCAGCAACTGGACCTTGCATCATTACTGATGGGGACTGCACATGTGACTGCAGCTGGCCAATAATATGTTTGCAGCATGGAGATTGAAAAGACTGTGCTGGGCATTTTTTGGCATTTTTCTCCACAAATAGCTGTAGAAGCAGCAGTCTCTGAACTGAAATCCAGAACAGCACGTTGAGTGTGCTGATTAAAAGCTACCTGTGAGTAGGTATTGTTTTCCAATCTTTTATAAATGGACTAAAAACTCAGCTGGTGTGTAGGAAGGAGGGAAGAGAAGACTGCAGTAGGAGGAAGTAGGAGTGCATTAACCAGCAGCTGGACCCTATACCATTACTGGTGGGGACTACGCATGTGAACGCAGTCAGCCAATAGCATGGCTGCATCGCAGAGATTAAAAAGGCTGTGCTGGGTATTTGTTAGCATTTTTCTCTACAGGTTGGTATTGGAGCAGCAGCCGCTGAGCTGAAATATAGAACTGCACAGTGAGTGTGCTGTTTAAAAGAGAACCGGGCATAACTTTTTAACCTTTTAGACTGGCCAATAGCGGAGCTGCATCCTCTGTTTTATTCCCAGAAATCCAAGTGACCCCTTGCATGAGTGACCCTGAAGTTTGACTGCCATGAAGTAGGAGTGTGGGGTCTTGCTAATTAACACTAGCACAGCTCCCACAGGCCTGACCAGGTAAGTGGTCAGGGACAATAGGGGAAGGGGTCTTCAAATGCTTCTGGGCCAATAAACCCTACACAGGTAGGCCTCTGGAGGCAGGTGACTGTCCTATTCATAGCTATTCCCTATCTGGAGCAGAGTCACATAGTCTGGTAGGTGTCCTACTGTAACTACTCCTTATCTAAGGTAGGCCTGTAAAGGCTGGTGGTTGTACTGACTGGGAGGCAGGTAGATGTCTTATTGTAACTACTCCCTATCTGGGGTAGGCCAGCAAAGACAGGTATAGTACTGTATAGAGCTACTCCTTATTGGGGCAGTCCTATGAAGGCAGGTAGGCATCTTGTTTTAGCTACTCTCTGTCTGGGGTAGGCCTGCGAAGGCTGGTAGGTATCCTTTTGAAGCTACTTTCTAGCTGAAATAGCCTTTTGCAGGCAGGTGGGATAGCAATGTTGTATACATCTTCCCTTGTTCCCCTCCTGTTGGGTCATACCTAGAAACTAGCTCTGGCTCAGTGTGACAATTGCATAAATAAAAATAAATGTGTTTATTTATTTTTTTTTATTTTCATTTTTCTCCGCCACCTAGCTGCCGGCCGCCCGGTACTTTCAGCCGATCACGGGCAGGCTTCCACCCCAGATCGGCCTCTGGCCCTCCGATGCCGTGGCTTACCCCCACAGCGGGGCTGCGGATGCGGAGGAGGAGACATCCCGCAGAGACCGGGATAGGTCGAGAGAGGCTGGCCTGCGGGCTAATTAAAGCCGTGGCGGGCTTCATGGAGGGCGGCCGGTAGCCGTCCATTTTCCGGTTTTCGGGGAGGCGGGGTCGTGCAATGACGTCAGACGTCCGCCCCGCCTCCAGAGTATGTGTGTGCCGGTAGCTGTGTGACACCCAGCCTCCGCCAGGGGTCACTAGTGCTCCGAGCACTATCCCACCCTCCCCCCTGGAGAAGGAGAGCAGTCCATAGGACGCTCTATCCTTCTCCCCAGCATCAACCCTTCCAGCGATCCGAGTCCGTTCCCGAACACAGGTCGCCGGCGTCGTAAGCGGAAATCTAACCGCTGCGCCGACGGGCCGGCGTATAAATATGTTTATTAAATGCACCTTTTCATTTCATGGACTGCTGCTGGGGGTGTGGGGAATTATAGCCATCCTGTACTCCCACTAAACAGGGCCTCTTTTGCCACCGCCTGAAGAAGTGGAAATGAGGTTTTGTAAAATGTTATGGAATCCCTTAGTCCTCAGGAAATGCCTGTGACACTATCCTGAGATAAATAAACATGCCGTCACTTGCAATATTGGCTTTGTATTTTTGTTTCTGAGTGCATTCTCCCTGTTATGATGTCTCCTCTTGCTGGCCCGGTGGTGCTGAGGGTTGAGGCACTGGATGGCACACCTCGTTCCACGCTGGTGACCCAGGTTCGGGAATGGACTCGGGTTATCAGGGTTCAGCAGGCTAGGAGAGGATTGAGCATCCGGAGGACTGCTTTCCTCTCCTGGGGAGGGTCGGGGTATGTGCCCGCTGTACTAGTAACCCCAGTGGAGACTGGGAGACCAGTACTCGGGGGCAACTGGCATTAGGGTTGGGTGGCGGTGGACATCCTGTGGGTGAGCACGGGATCGTGCTCTCCATGCGCTGGACATCATTGCACGTCTGCACCCTATGGGAATCGGCAAGAACAGAAAAACCCTCATTGTGAGCAGTATGGTGCCACAGATGGATTACCATCCCTCAGGTCAAACGAAGCCCGGCATAAGATGGGCCGGGGGCTCAAGGGTGATGTGGTCTCCTCCCCCAGTCTGTCCCCTGCTGGGGGGGCCCTCCTTGGGGGGATAAGCCACAGTCCTCCCCATTCCGTGGCAGTGGTGGAGGCCAGCTGAAGGATCATTGAGTGTCCGCTTAAATGGCTGAGATGGGGTAAGTACTCCCCAGCAGTCCATGAGAGAATAAATAGAATCCACAAAAAAAAAAATATGTCTCCTCTTTTCCAAGAATACAGCTAGACTGTCCCATTTACATGCTCATGTAGGGGATGGAGATTCATTCCCTTATCCCTATGTGAGTGGGAGTAATTATCCCTTGGGGATCCCTCAACATAGCATATTGCATTTATGTAAGCAAGCTAGTAGGTCACCCATTAACAATATTGGCCCCATATTCAAAAGTGGCAGGCTACATCATGCAAGTGCTTGTGCCATGCAACTCAACTGCGCTGGCACAAAATAATGGTATATTCAGAAGTTGTGCTGTAATATGTGATCATGCATGTGCAGCTGAATATCCCGAACATGCATGATCGTGCAGTGGGAGATGCACAGTGCGGCAGGTGCCCTGGACCAGTGCAGAACATATGAAAGTGCGCAATGCGAAGCCACTTGCATGGGATGCAGATTTGCAATATTCAGCTAGGATATTCAAATGGCCTTATTGCACTGTCAGTGCCCAAACAGCACATTGACCAATTCAAGGCCTGGATGGCCCTTCCCAACCCAGACATTGCCTACCTAACAGAGACTTGGCTAACTAGTAGGACAAAAAGTAACAAGATCACTTTGCCAGGCTATGAGGCCTTCTGGCTTGACAGAAGGGTTAAGAAAGGAGTTGGTTGCCTAATCTATATCAGGGACTCTGTCCACGGTACTGCCTTCCCCAAAACCAAGGTGGCTGATGACCATGAACTCCTAGCCGTGATCGTTCAAATCTGGCAGCATGGCAAGTTCCTCGTCATCATATCGGTCTACCTACCACCTAAGAAAATCTGTGAAGGCCTCAGAAAAAGTCCTTGAGGCAGTGGCCATGCTAAACAAGGATTGTGAACTTATCATAACCAGAGACTTTAACATTAATTGGAACTGCAAAGACTCAACCCCCCAGAGAGATGTTGTGGGCAACTCATACTTATCCCAGCTAGTCAACAAACCCACACGAAGGAACTACAAATCAGACAATAACACTCTCATCGATTAGATCCTCTCCAACTCCCCCTCCCGGATAACGGAGGTCACTGTGCTGCCTGACACCCTGAGTGACCACTCCTCTATCATCTTCAGATGGTCCAACAAATTCAAACCACCCTCCCTCATCACAATCGAAAGCAGGGTCCTAGGCAAAGCTTGGCTAAGGTCTCTCAAAGCTGCTTTCTCTCTCTTTTCAACTTGTCACTCATTGATGCGATGCCTGACTTGGACCTTGCCCTGAAGTTCTTCACTGATGGGTTCAGCAGGATCTGCAATATTTATGCCCCGGTAAAAAGGAGGAAAGGCCGCGGAAGCAGCAATGGCTGGATCATGGGGAGCTCCTTGCCCTGATGTGTGAAAGGGACAATCTTTGGGCAAAAGCCAGGTCCTCTGGAAACCAGCATGACTACCAGTCCTACAGGGTCTCCAGAAATAGATGTGCAATGCTCATCAGACTGGCCAAAGCAAGATTTCACAAGGAACAGGTAAACAGTAGCTGGGGAGACAGCAAGAGGTTCTGGGATAGTATCAGAAATCTACTCAGGAAAGATGAAAAAACACCCCCCAACAGCTCCTCATTAATGGCACTCTCTCATCGGACCCACTCTTAACAATGGAGTCCTTCAACTCTGCCTTCACTGACCTCAGTGCAGTCCTGCTCCCTCCTATCTATACCCCACCGAAGCACACCAGCACACCAACACTGCCACTCGCACCATACCGAATGTCTACTTGGGGTAACAGTAAAGGAGACCTTGGAGTATGTAAAAAAAGTTCTTGGGAAATCAGAATGGGGGTGATGGAATGGGTGTGAAACTAGTTTCCATCACACTGGATGAGCTCATTGTTCCCATTCCCAGAATATTCAACAAATCTCTCACCCTAGCAAAATTCCCTGAGGTCTAGAAACAAGCACCGGTGGCCTCCGTCCACAAGAGCGGGGACAGGACCATCACTGCCAACTACAGACCCATCTCCATCCTCTCCCCACATCAAAGGCACTGGAAAAGATCATAGTGGACCAACTCACTGAATACCTCAATAAATACCAACTGCTGTGCCCCAACCAACATGGATTCAGGCAGAACCATAGCACTACCACTGGTTTGGCGGAGTACACAGAATATGTTCACAATGCTATGGATGAAGGCAAACTGTTTTGGTCAGTGTTTATAGATTTAACAAAGGCCTTCGACACTGTGAACCACACCCTCCTCCTGGCAAAGCTGCAAAGTCTGGGGGTGGCTGCCAACGCTGCGCAGTGGTTCCAGGACTACCTGACTAACCAGACCCAGAGGGTTAGAGTAGGTCAAACAGTGTCAGGTTCCAGAGAAATCACACTGGGGTCCCCCAAGGGTTGATCCTGGGACCCTTGCTTTTCAGCATTTTTCTGAATGATCTTCCGAAGGCCTGCGACACCAAAATCATCTTATATGCTGACAATGCAGTCATCCTCAACAACAACCAACAAATTTAGACTCTTCAATCAGAACTGCAGGCATCATTCCATCTGCTTGAGGATTGGTTCTGTGAACACAAGTTATTACTTAACTATAAGAAAACTAAGATAATGCTCCTCTCCAGCCCACAGCTCAAGAAAAGGTTGCCCACCCTCACCATCTCAAACAATGTCCACCCGCCACTGGAGCAAGTGCACTCATTCAAGTATCTGGGGATCACCCTTGATGACACTCTCTCCTTCGTTCCCCACATAGATCAGGTGGTTAAGACAGTCAACTCAAAGCTGGGAGTGCTCTACAGACACAGGAAGTACCTCATGTCTGAGGCCCTCTGCCTTGCAGTCTCAAGCTCAATACTATCAACCATTGACTATGGCCTGGTAATCTATGGTGGAGTCACTGACATGGCTCTTAAGTGGGTACAAATAGCCCTAAATAAGGCGTGCAGACTCACCCTCTCTGCAGACCACCTCACTCACACCTGCTCACTCTATGAGTAGACAAATTGACTACCACTGGGTAGCCAACTCAGATTCCAAACCTGTCAGCTTGGCAAAAAGGCTCTCCTGGGAAAGGCACCCCATTGCATAACCAATATCCTCCAAAGGGCCGGCTTGGTGTACTGCATTAGAGGCAGAATCCCAGGGGCTCTCTCAGTCCCTTTTCAGAGAACTGCACTTGGACAACGCACCTTCTCATACAGAGTACCTGTCTGGCTCAACGAAATTCCAGAAGCTGCTCTCAACTCCCTTAGTATCTCTAACTTCAAATCCGAACTCAAGCACTACCTTGCCTCAAGCTCTGCCTGTGACTGTTTCATGAATGTCTAACATCACCTCCCCAGCAGCACACCATAATGGACCCCCGTGTCACCCTTCCCCCCTCCCTAAGCCCAGGGCTGTAAGTTTACCCCCCCCCGGCCTGCCTCCCATCCTTGTGCCACCCCCTCTTTTGTTCCACTATTCTTCCACCTAAACTTGTGGCCCACCAGCTCACCCCTCTGCACATCCTGTTTTCCTTCCCCCTGCCTAACCCACTGCTGCCAGACAAGGCCTCTTGCTTAAGGCTGCTTCTCACCCTCCACCCACCCTAACCCTGACCCTACCTCTCCTGGAGGAGGTGTTTTCCTGAATTCTACTCTGCTTTAACACCCACCAGCACCTGCTCATGCCCAGCGGTCTGGTGGAAGCCTCCCTTACCCACCCTCCTCCTTCCTCTGTCTCTTGTAGAAGGTTATCACTGTGCTCCAGTGCATACTTAGATTATTTCCTGTATTGCAGCGTAATTTGATCTGTTGTCTGTATTTGGCTCTTGCTTGTATTCTTGTGATGTATTGATGTGGAACCTTTGTAAAAAAAGCTCATTCTCAAAGGTTGTTTCCAAATCCCTAAACAATTAAAAAAATAAAATAAAATGAACATTTGCATCTCATTACAGGAATGTATTCGGGCAATTTGCATACCATTGGTATGTGCAGTTCCAGCATTACAGGGCAGCTCCATCACTCCACAAAGGTGATTAGAAGGTACTGCAGCCTAGCAGGCAGGTGAGAATGCATGTTTGTTTGTGGGTGGATTGCATTGGCCTTAGTACAGGGCTACATACCACCCAACCCCTTAGCACCCAAATGTGTGCCAAGGTGTGTGACAACTGGTCAGAATGTGTGTGACACAGCAGCAAACATGACAGTGCAAGCAGGAAGACTTGAAATAAGTGCACTGATGTTGCTACTGTGTGCTGATACCTAGCATCTCATATTATCATACAATTCTGCTTAACAGTCCCAGTGGTTGGTGTGTAATGTCACCCACTCTATGTGGGTCAGAGGGTATCTGAGTGATAACATGAGTGCTGTACCCCACACTATGTGACTGTTGAGAGGTTTGCAGTGCTACTACCCATGGCCATGTCTGTGCCCAAGGTGGCTGCATGCGCAGCACTGAAAGGGTCCGGTGTCCTTGGGGCATGCCCCTGCTGCCTCCAGGCGGCAGGTGGTGCCACCCCTGCCCCATTCTGGTGACAGTTGTGCACTGTCCACCACCAGTACACCACAGTGACCCGAACCCAGGCCCCTGTGTCATTGTCACACCACAGGGATGGCATTGGTGGCATGTATGTGGTTCCTGGTGGCGTGGGTCAGGCATGGCATGCTGTGTGCCACTGGGCTGTCCCTGATCCATGCCATGCAGCCACCATTACTGCTATGCATCTTGCTTAACATCATCTCAGACTCCACCATGGGTGCATGTCTCTACTGGGTGGCACTCTGATGGCCACATGGGTGCAGGCCATGGCACTTGGTACATGTTCCACATTGTAGCTGTCTGCTCCGCTGGTGTGCTAGGTGGGTGCCTGACTAGCATGTGGCAGCTGGGCATCCCCGACCTGGGTGTGGTGAGGGGGGTGGCTGACTGGGTGATGCTGGCGGTGTCACCCAGTGGCACCCAGCAGGTGCCCGACAAGCAGGCACAGCATGGCTGTGGCTTTGGGTACTACTGTTCTGGCATGACTGCTGTGTATGGGTGCCTGGAGCACATCCTTGTGCATCTTCAAAGGCTGTCTCAGGGTCACCTGCCTGCAGTTCTGCAGCCTGCCTGGGGGTGGCTACTGATTTAGGCCATCCCCTTACATACCTAACTTTGAGCGACACAATTTTGTGATGCACGACACATGCACCACACATTTTGGCTGAATAAACACTTGCACAGCATATTCAGGTGCCAGACCCTTTTTTTGCACCACATACATTATTTCTGTGTGATCATGCGTTCAGAAATGTGCAACGCATCTCTTCTTTTCCAATATCGTGCTTCCGTGCATTTTCTGGGATGCGCCACACATCTCCATTTTGGGCTGCACATCTCCTTTGAATATGTGGGCCAGTCACTGCAAACTTTGTTGAAATGCTCTTTTACAAGTTTATTTGCTATGGTAACAAAATCATGTGCCACTTTCCCCAAGCTCCAGTTGCCATAATGAGTAGATGGGCTCATCCTCCCGAACTACTACCCATTTGACTCCTTAGCATATCAGATTAATTATATACAGTATTAGAAAATAGCTTTTTCTCAATTTCAATAGTTTGGGTTTGGGTGTAGAACTACTGACAGCTTATTTAGTAAGTAAGTAAGGTTTTATTTCTTAAGTGCCCTTTCCCTGGGGCTCAGGTCGCTATACAGGATACAGACAGGAATTAAAGTAGTATTATAAATAAAAAAATTCAAAAAAATATATAAAATCCAGCATTAAAGAGTTACAGCAGCTATGCTAGCAAAAAGGTAGAAGATTGTGAGATCCCAAATGCCTCTCTAAACAGTTGCACCTTGAGACCCTGTTTGAAAGCTTCCACTGAGGGGACCTCCCTCAAGGACCTTGGGAGCATGTTCCACACAGCCGGTGCTGCCACCTCGAAAGAATGATCTCCTGAGGTTTTGAACCAGCCTTGGGAACTGCTAGGAGGCCCTTTTCAGAAGAGTGCAGAGAATGCAAGAGGCGGGCAGGAGCCAGGAGGTTACTCAGGTAGCTATAGCACAGTCGGTACAGGGCCTCGTAGATGAGTAAACTCATCTTAAAGGTGGCTATCCACCTCACTGGCAGCCAGTGTAGTTCACACAGCACTGGGGTCACATGACAGGACCTCAGAAGACCTGTCACCAACCTGGCCACTGCATTCTGCACCAGCTGTAGATGATGCAGGACCCCTCCACTGACCTTGAGGTAAAGAGTGTTGCACCAATTTAAGTCTGGACATCACAAAATCATGCACTAGTGAGGGTAGATCGTCTGGTGGGATTAAGGCTTTAATTTCTACCTCATTTGTTAACAGAACTGCCATGTTGTTTTTATCAGGGCTATTATAGCCTTGAGTGCATTAAATGGATTCCTAGGGACTAAAAAATAATATTTCCCTCCTCACAGAAACACATAGCGCTATAGCTTTTCTCTTTTGTAATTCACATCCCAATACCCATGTTGGATCTGTGAACTGACTTTGAGATATAGTTACAAGCAACATTATGATTCCATCCATTGCTTTTTTTTTTAAAAAGGTTTACAAAAGCTTCCTGTACAGCTTCATGCAATTTTAAGAAGGAGGTTCTCCATTTAACCCACTCACGTAATTGTTACTGTAAATAAAGTAAGGGCTTGTTTAGGAAAATAATTTAAGGGGTATACCAGATGTTATACAATATCCATGACCTGAATGCTGCAATAATAATACAATGGAATAATGATCTGAGGATAGAACTCATATATGATTAGAGATGTGTCAAAGTAAAACTTTGCCTGTGAATTTCATGCGAAATTGCTGAAATTCATGCTTAGCGAAGTCTCTGCAGACCAGCCGACCTTCAACTTCCCGTGAATTGCACAAAATTTATGGTGAAATTCACGTATTTTACCACAAAGCATGACATTCACAGGTGGAGCATGAAATTTGCGGACTTCACCCATCTATCCACAGCCACTCCAAGGTATTCTGAAGTGTGTTTTTATTACAGTGATTCCTTAATAAAAGATCTCTTTGGCACTATGTCCCAATCTCCATATACTGAGCAGGCTACAGACTTTGTCTTGTAAAGGCTGAATTTTTTTTCTGTCAGCAAATAGTGGCAATATTTGTTAGTGACTATCAATGTTAATGTCAAGTGTTGCGCTTCTACATTGAAGAGATCTGAAAGTCTCCCTTTCCCAAGATTCCTACAGTCAATGCTGCACACCTACTGTGAGTTAAGATAAACAAAGGCTTAATGGTCTGGATTCAGGAGCCACTGCCTGGGCACCATAATGTATGGGATTCCTAGTGCTGCTGTTGTTCAGATACATGCTCAGGGCACCCAGCATTAGAAAGTGGTGCATGGTTGAGCATGAATCAGGCTGAAAGGAATCCATTAATATTATCGAGCTAATAAGCACTAAGCCCACTCGCCGTGATTCCCAACTCCAAAATTTGTTTAGCCCTTAATCAAGTGAACTCCTGCCTGATGTGATTATCCCAGCCCTTCATGTTTGTGATGTCCACTTACATTTCAGCCTCTGCATGTTTGTTTGCCTGGTGACTGAATAAGCACTAGGCCCACCAGTCATGACGCCCCACCATGAACTCAAGCATGCACTCTGCTAATAAGCATTGAGTTCACCTGCTGTGACGTCTGACTCTGAAAAGCTGCAGAGCTCTCACCCTAATATTAAGCAGCAATCTCAGGTTGGCTCATAGGGAAGGGGAAACACTAAAGAAACACATTCATGGCCACTCAGAACAGAGATATAATTATAAGCAGCAAGCACCTGAAAGTAGGAACAGGAGAATTCCAAGTTAAAGTACAATTCAAGGTCCACATTCTTTCTCCTGAGAGGCATAAACTGCCCACAGTTTAAGATGGCTTCACCTTCTACTAAAAAACAGAAACAGCTATAAAACCACCAGATGTTTTCTGACTGCTCACCTGATAATTAAAATCAGCCTCACAAATGGCTGTAGGAAGTAAGTTTTAATTCTGAGCTCTGCTTCTGTCTCTGGCTTCATGGTCATGTGGGACATACTGTGGGGCAGCAGCAGGTGTTGGGGTTGCTCTCAGATCAGTCTGCTTTTTGTCTACCTTGATGCACAGTACATCACCCATGCAAAATGAAGCATGGCAAATCTCTTCATGCAAAAGGTCTCCTTCAGCTTGAATGAACTGCAGAAAAAGAGTGTGTATGACCACAGTAAGCACTTACAAGCTACACTTGCAGCTTGATGTTTTTTCTCTTGAGTTCACTTGCTCTGTTACGAACTAGCATATCCTGGATAAGTGCACCACACTGCTCCCCCTCCCAAATCTATATGTACGCAGATGACACCTTGATTTACTACTCTGGTCCCTCTGCCGCTGATGTGGCTGTCCCCTTACAATATGATTTCGACAAAGTGCAGCACTGGTTTCACCTAAACAAGCTAAAATTAAACTCCCCCAAAACTGTAGCCATATACTTTGGTTCTAGGCAGAGACTGTCCAATTCCCAGAACTTTCCTACATTCTCTACCCTGGATAGCTCTCCTTTAGATACAATCCATTCTTTCAAATATCTTGGGGTCTGGTGGGATAGCAGTCTTGACTTCTCTGCCCACATTGACTCCATATGCACCAAACTACAACCTAAACACCGAGCCCTATATCATCACAAGGACTGCCACCCCTCACCAACCTACAGAGATCTAGCCACCAAAACCATTCTACCCATATTTGTCTATTCTGATATCATTTATGGCTATGCTTCTGCAGCTTCCCTCACTAGACTGGACACTTTACTCAACTCATTCTGCCAGTTTGCCACCTCCACCCCCCCAACTCATCACTGTCTCCTCTATTCCTCTTTATCTCTAATCCCACTACCTGTTAGGCGGCAGGTCCATAGTCTTTCTTTCACTGCCAATTTCTGGTTTGGAATACTCCCCTCCTACCTCATTTCCTGCCTTTCTCCAGCTAGCTTGTCCACATACTTACTTTGCTCTAGGGATGCTTGTATCTTCTCCCTCTCCCACCCTTGCACATGCTCGGGGTGCCAGCATTCTCCTACTGTCTCCTGCGCCTATAGAATCAGCTTCTCTATGACATTCATCACTCCTCTACTCTGTCTGCCCTGAAATATCTACTCCAATCAGTTCCTTCTTCTACTTGCTCTTGTCATTCTGTATCTCCCATCCCCCTCCTGCACTGCCCCAGCCCACCACCCCCTCTCCCTCTCTTGGTGCCATCTCCATGATCTCTCCATGCTCTCTCCATGAATGCACTTATTGTATTAATCCCTGAAATTGTTATACTCTATGTATACATCCTGTATTGGTACTCATTTACCTTACTGTAATATATGGATAAGCCTCAATAATACTATACTAAGTTATGCAAACATTTCCCAGCAATACATCACTACTCTCAATAATACTATCCTGAAACATGATAATACTATCTTTTTTCCTGATAATACTACAGTATAATATTACTACAGCCCAGGTATTGCAGGTAGCCTAAATGCTGGCCTAGGGAATGCCATGCTGGTACAGAGCAGGTCCTTGAGGCCTCGAAGGGGAAGGCGGGGTGGAAGGACCTGGAAAAGTCTCCAGTGCTGGATAAGCTGATGTCAGACCATCTGGCATCAGGGCTGGCATCAGGGGTAGTCCAAGGGGTCCTGTCGGAGGCTCCGACGGAAGGCTACTGAAAAGGTCCAATGGGGCACCAGGTGTCGGAGGCAAAGGTCATCTCCAACTGTAGTATTATCAATGGATCCATATATTACAAAAAATAACAGAAAGATAAGTGTTTTACAAAGCCGTAACACCATCTCAAGGTTTTGGGGACTTTGGGACCTCTTGAGCTTCACTCTCGAAATTCCATGTCCCCAAAACCTCTCAATGGTATTACTGTCTTGTAATACACACTTATCTATTATTCTGTTTGTTGTATTAATCCTTGCAACGTTTATTCTCTATGTACAGTGAAGCCCACCAGGATGAAGCCCAACTTTTCAGAATTCTGCAGTAGAGTTACTGCAGTAAATAATGCAGTTTCAATGGGAGTTAATCCCTTTTGTCATGCAGGAAACCTGTGACACTGTGCTTCATCCTGGCGGGCTTCACTTTTTATATCCTGCAACTGTACGCATTTTATATTATATTGTATTATGCTGTTCATACAGTACCTATGCTAGTGTAGATACTTCTGTATCTTGCTGCCCCTTGGGTCACACCTGAAAACGAGCCAAGACTCAGTGTGCTTTTCCTGGTAACCAAATTTTAAATAAATATACACTGTATAGTTTCTTTGCTTGCACAGAAACAAGTCAAGTGTCTACCTGAAAATTGGTTATTTTGGTGCCTCACTGTGAAATTCGAACTGCATGAATTTCACTTCTCAAATTGCGCAAAATTTGTGAATTACTTCTCGGAGTGAATTGCGCGGACTTTGTCCATCTCTACATATGATCAATTGTGCTGGTGCCTAGACAACTCAAGACAATAATAATGATTTGCAGTATGGCACAAGAGATCCAAAGTAAATTCTTGCATATAGTAGGCTTTATTTAATGCTGCAGAAGGTGCATACATTCAAGCTGGCAATACTACCACTCTGTAAAGAAAATGTGGTGCAGTACAGAGCACCTTTATGCAATTCTTCTGGAATTGCTGCAGAATACCAGGATACTGAGCAGGAAGCATGACTTCTATGCAAAACACATTAGGAATTTAGAAACATTTAAGGCTGCCAATACTTCTCCTATTTGACACACCAATGGAAACAATAAAGTTGACAGGTAGAGAAGCATCTTGGATTATTTGGAATCATTATGGTGCTAGAAAATGCATTCTGTAACTGTTTAGCTGACTTTCCAAGTATGAACAATGTGAGCAGAAAGCAACAGGTTGTGGAAGTATGGTGAAGTTGTGTGAAAAACCTAATTATACAACTGTTCTTAAAATACTGCTTCCTGATTAGCTGGCTGGCATGATTTACAATGTGTAAATCCTACTGTCACTCAATGACAAAAAGTGCCAGCCAGCCTCATGTACTGAAAAAATACTCCGACCCCAGAACATAAACCCAAAATCCGCCATGTTGAATCCCCGGTAAACACCAGTATACCAACTGCTGCTGTATAACTCTGCCAACATACCTGAAAACAACAATCCCTAAATAAAGCAGATTTCTGACATTTTTTCTCTTTTTTTAATGGTAAGTCGTTATCTGATCATCCCTGTAAGCACTCTCTTCTCCCTCCGATCACAGTACAACACCCGGTAATTAGTCACAAGGATCCATGTCGCCACTCAGCACTCTGTAACCCTGGGCCACCTACAGTGTTCCGGGAAGTCCATACACAGCAAAAAAAAAAAAAAACACCTTCCTTTCCTCAACCCAGTACCAAAGAGGTACAGAAAATGACTTAAAGTAAAACGGAAAACAACATATGCCACTGCACATGTGCAGAGCCCACAAAAATGAACCAGTGTCTCTGTAGGGTGAAATAAACAAGCAGTAAGCACTAAAGGCTGCCCCGGCTCATACAACAAAAACAGAGCCAGGACACAGTCAAAAAAGCAACCTGGGGCAGATATTTAAACATTTCCTGGACCCCCAAGAAAGCACCAACCCAGCAGGCACAAAGCAAAACTGATACTGCACATGCGCAGTATCACCACAGCCCTAATTAGAGGTGGGCAAAGTGGCTGAAATTCACTCCGCAAAGCAATTCGTGGAGTGGTGGGGAATTGGCGAAGTACTCCACAATGCAAAGTGGAGTATTTCGCGTCATTATGAGAATCGCAGGTCATTGATTACACTGCACTGCATTGTCATCGCCTTCCCCAACCACTTTGCAGTTTTTTTATGCGTAAGACATTGATTTCAATGTACTTCACATCACTTTGCCTTGCTATTGAGCTCCAAAGTGAATTTTGCATTGATTCATGGGATTGCAGGTCACATGGGCTCTAGATTGTCCTGCACAGCCTCAGTTCTGTGTAGTATGTGTGTGTGTAGTGGTAGCTGGAGACAGTTTGCTCTCAGAGCTGTGTGATTCAAACTCTCTAAAAGCTGTTAAAAAAGCCTTTTCGAGCCATTTTATTTTTTGCTCAAAATTTAGTACATCAATTGTAGGAAACTTTCCTTTGCGCATATCATCAAGTGTTTATTGTTTGTGTGTGGATTTTGAATGTTAATTTAGAACCCTCAGTCTGTGTGTACTGACAGACACTTGAAGTGTGCTTTGGGGGAGGGGTGTGTCCGTTGTGGAGGCAGATTAACTGGGAGAAAAAGGCAGTCTTTCTATTTTGGTTATATTTTTCTTGTATAACTGAGTTAATGTACACACAGTAATATTTACATTTTTTACATTTTTTTGCTGATTGTTGTAGTGCAGCAGTGCATAATTTCAGTGTGTTTTAAAGATTTGGCTATATTACTGAAGTTTTCAATTTGCTGCGCGTTACTTGTAGTATGTGTGCGACGTGTGCCGTCAAATCAGACACATTTTATTGTGCCACACAGTAATTGCAGCAGTGTGAACCTGATATCCAATGCACCTGCGTGATTTTTTTTTTTCACTGCTTTGTGGTATCTTTACTGGTAGTGGACTGTTACTGTAGTGCACTGCCCCCCCCCCAGCCCCAACTGGCAAAAGGTATTCTTTTCCATATTTGGATTTGTGACTTGTGAACACTGGTTAGGGTGTTGTTGTGCCTTTGCGTCTGCATCTCTTGAGTGCGCAGCGCAATCATAATCTATCTGTGCATTTGTATCTCTTTAGGGCCCAATCTCCATTTGTAACTTAAGTCACAGTTGTTTGTTTGGCTTCCCTTCAGAGTACTGGTGAGGTGCATATCTCTTGGTGAACATTGTACTCATTGATGTGCATTTTTAAGTCAGTGCGATCATCATGAGTCACTCATGATACAAATCACGTTCTTCATCTTCAAGGTCACGAATCACAAAACTATAAGGTTTTTTTGTAGTTAGTTGCATGTAAGCCTGTTTCATAGTATTGTGGGTCTTGGCTTCAATCACCATTGTACTCATTGATATGAGTTTTCAAATCGGGTAGTTTTGTGTGGTACAGGTCAGGGAAGTACAGCCGTAGGTATTCGCGTTCCCGTATAGTTTATTATCATTGGTCATGTCACACCAGACACACATCATGAGACATAGAAACATAGAAACATAGACTTTTATGGCAGATAAGGACTGCTTGGCCCACCTAGTCTGCACATTTCCCTACCTACAAGATAAGCCGCAGATCCTAGTTAACCAACAACCTATTTCCTCCTACCCCCCCCAAGAATTGCCTTATATCTATTCCATGCATTCTTGAATTCCCCCAGTTTTAGACCCCACAATCTCCTCAGAAAGGTTGTTCCATGCATCCACTACCCTCTCTGTGAAAAAATACTTCCTCACATTGCCCCTGAATCGCCCCCCCATCTTTAAATTGTGTCCCCTTGTTCGTGCATGTCTCTTTTTCTGAAAGATGCTACCCTCTTGGACTTTGTTGATTCCACTGAGGTACTTAAACGTTTCTATCATATCCCCCCTCTCCCTCTTTTCCTCAAGGATATACATATTAAGCTGTTTTAGTCACTCCTCATATGGCTTCTCTTGCAGGCTCTGCACTATTCTAGTTGCCCTCCTCTGGACTACCTCTATCCTGTCTATGTCCTTGCGGAGATGGGGTCTCCAGAACTGGACACAGTACTCCAGATGGGGTCTCACCAACTGTCTGTACAGACGGATAACAACTTCCTGTTTTCTGCTGCTGATGCCTCTCCCTGTGCATCCCAGTATACACCCAGCTCTCCCTACTGCCTTCTCACATTGCTTGCTAACCTTAAGGTCATCTGATATGATTACCCCCAGGTCCCTTTCCTTTTTTGTTTTTGTTACTACCGCCCCCACATTGTGTAATCTTCCTGTGGGTTTTTGTTTCCCAGGTGCATTATTTTGCACTTCTTTGCATTGAATCCTAGCTGCCATACTTCTGACCATTCCTCCAACCTTGCCAAGTCCCTTCTCATCCTTTCCACGCCTCCTTGTTTATCAACCCTGTTGCAGATCTTTGTGTCATCTGCAAAGAGGCATACTTTTCCTTCCAGTCCCTCTGCAATGTCACTTATAAAGACATTAAAAAGGACTGGACCCAGTACTGAACCCTGCGGTACCCCACTAGTAACCCCTCTTTCTTCAGAGTGGACTCCATTTACAATTATCGTCTGTATCCTGTTGTCCAGCCAATGTTTTACCCAGGCTATCACCCTGGGACCCACTCCCAGGCTGGTTAATTTGACTATTAATCTTTCATGTGGGACTGTGTCAAATGCCTTGCTAAAGTCTAGGTAGGCCATGTCCACAGCCCCTCCCTGGTCTACTACTTTGGTCACCCAGTCAAAGAAATCAATTAGATTCATCTGACATGACCTTACTGCTGTGAACCCATGCTGCCTTTGGTCCTGTGCCCCATTGGCCTCTAGGTACTCAACAGTTCTTTCCTTCAGAAGTGATTCCATCACTTTCCCTACCACAGAGGTCAAACTGACAGGTCTCTAGTTTCCTGCCTCTGTTTTGGTCTCACTTTTGTGATGGGGAATCACATCCGCCTTCCTCCAGTCCTCGGGTACCACACCATCCTCCCATGATTTGTTAAAAAGGGTAGTCAGTGGTGTCACTAGTTCTCCCCTTAATTCTTTTAGAATTTTGGGGTGAATTCCATCAGGCCCCATCATGTTCTTCATGAATCACAGCAGTTACATTTTTTTTTCAGTTCTGATGATACGCTGAAGACCTGTAAAGATGACCAAAACATTGATGAGTATTTTTTAACTTTTTTTTAAATAATGTCCCCCAAAAAAAATACTTAGCTTCACGGGCTTGACAGTATTCAAATGCCAAAATTTCATCAAGCCAAGAAATGCACAACACAAGTTCTTCAATTTTATGACCTGTGATACAAAAAAGCAATGATTACATGTGTGTATATATATATATATATATGTATATATTTATATATATATATATATATATATATATATATATATATATATATATATATATATATATATATATATATATATATATATAAATAGTATATATAGATACAGATAGATAGATAGATATATTATATATATATAGATAGATATGAACCTTTAAGGTCAACTCAGGTTCTGTGGAAAACCATGATGGTGCCAGGTACATTAACTTACCAAGGGTAGTATTAGTGTACACACAGAGGGCATCCTTCCTGTTGGGGGTCAGTGCAGCAGACATTGGGCAACCAACAGCATTATCACATCATCATGGACAGTTAGCTCAATGGTTGGGTCATCCTTCTAGCACATGATTTGGCAAGACACTGTGCATCAGCCTAGTCAGGTCAAGAAGCATTACATGAAATTCCAACAACAGCAGCAGGGGACATACTGTAGTTCTTATTGGAGTGTGTGCATGCATGACTGAGTGTGGCATGAATTAATGGAGACTTTTCTTTTCATTTTATGCTCTCATTTCTCTTCATCTGGAGTTGGGAATTTTCTGGACATAAGACAGCAGCATTTTGGGTGTGCACATTAATTCTGGGGACTATTATGGCAGAACTGCTCGCATGACTGAGTGCGGCATGAATTAATGGAGACTTTTCTTTCCATTATATGCTCTCATTTTTATATATCTGGAGTCGGGAATTTTCTGGACACAAGACAGTAGCATTTTTGGGGATGCACATTAATTCTGGGGACTGTGTGGCAGCACGGCATGCCTGACTAAGTGCACCTTTAATTAATTCCCTTCCTTGTTATATTCCAACTTAATCTCAATCTCAATCTCAATCTTTATTTATTTATTTAAGGCGTCTTTCTAAAAACCAAGGCGCCTGTACAATACTAGATAAAACAATTACAAATACAATAAACAACAATATTAAAAATCATTATATGCTTTACTAAAGAGGTGAGTCTTTAAAGATTCTTTAAAACTATGGACAGTAGGGCTTTCCCACACCTGACGAGGTAGAGAATTCCACAGGGTCGGGGCCATAAAATTAAATGATCTTGCCCCTGAAGTTTTTAAATGAACCCTGGGAATCTCTAGCAATCCCTCGTCAGTGGATCGGAGAGAGCGGGAGGGACAGTAGGGATGAAGGAGATCTTTCAGGTAAACTGGTCCCTGATCATGTAGGGCCTTATAGGTCAGCAAACCGACCTTGAAAGTGATTCACCAGCAAACTGGCAACCAGTGCAGACCACGAACACAGGCGTTATATGACTGGCCCTAGATGAGCCCGCAATCAAGCCTGGCTGCCACATTCTGCACTAGCTGCAGGCGGCGAATCTCAATCCCAGGAAGCCCTAGGTAGAGCTAGAAAGCGTAGTCAAGGCGGAGGCAACGGGCGTGGACCAAAATAGGCAGATCATCAGGGGAACCAGGTGTTTCACCGGCGATGTTCCTCAGATGGTAAAAGAGGTTTTGACAACCGCTGACACCTGAGATTTAAATGTCAAGCAGTCATCAAACACAACGCCCAGATTCCGCGACTCGTCTGAGGTAATTAGCGGATATCCTTTTAGCAAACCTCGAGGGTAAGCCAACCAATAAACCCGCCTCCCGGCGATCCTGGCCCACAACCAACACCTCAGTTTTATCAGGGTTCAACCTCAGCCAACTCACATTCATCCAGTCCTGGATTTCAGCAAGACAGTTATTAAAGACCCGAAAAGGCAGCATCTTGACGGGCGCAGGACATGTACAGCTGAGTATCATCTGCATAGCAGTGAAAACTCAGACCATACCGCCTAATAATCACTCCTAATGGCAGCATATATACTGCAAACAACATGGGTGCCAAAATGGAACCCTGCGGTACCCCACAGGATAGGGAGAATGATGCTGAGGAAAAAATCCCAGACACCACTCTCTGAGTCCTACCCTCGAGGTAAGACCGAAACCAACTGAGGACTGTACCAGACAGTCCACAGATAGACCGCAGGCGTTCCAATAGCACACCATGGTCTACAGTATCAAATGCTGCAGAGATCAAGAAGGACCAGAATGGAGCGAGATCTTGATCTCTCGCTATTAGGAGGTCATTTAGCATCCAATCAGAACTGTCTCGGTACTATGTCTTTTTCTAAATCCGGACTGGAGAGAATCGTAGAGATTGTGGCTGGTCAAATGATCATTTAACTGCAAAGCAACCACCTTCTCACAGTAACTTTACCAACAAAGGGTAAGTTAGAGACAGGCCTGTAGTTTGCCAGGCAGTCCGGGTCCAAGGAGGATTTCTTAAGGAGGGCTGGACCACCGCCTCCTTTAGAGGATTTGGAAAAATCCCCTCCATGGACCTACAGACTATCTCTGCTAGGATGGGGCCGATTTTATCCACACACCCCACTAAGAGACGGTGGGGGCCTAGATCCAAACTACAGTTGGTCGGACTTAATAATTGTATGATCATCACAATTTCTTCAATTGTGGGAAGGCCAAGTCAGACCACACAAACTGGGTCCGAGCATCTCCTGCCGACCATCAGTACTCCCATTAGAGAGGGTTAGATGGATGTCCGATCTGATTGTGGCAACCTTATCTGAAAAGAATAGAGCAAACTCCTCACACCGTTCTTGAGAAACGCTTTCTGGGCTGCAGACAGATTGGATTGCACAATCTGTCCACAGTCCGAAGAGCTGAGCTGGTCTATTCTGTGCAGCAGCAATCTCTGGACAGGAATTCTGCCTCTTATGAGAGATTGCTGATTGATAGATCACATAGTGATCCATCAAACTAAGTCTGTCACAATCCTGACCCGACCTCCGCCAGCACCTCTCCAACCTTCGTCCAACTCTCCTCAACTCCCTCAAAGTCTCATCAAACCAAGGAGACTTGGGTCGAAAAGTGAGAGGACGAACACAAACAGGAGCAATGGAATCCAGGGCCCCTGCCACCGCCTCATTATAGGCAAGTACCAGCTCTCCTGGATCCATGCAATCTCTCGGTAAGCTCGATAGGTCCAGCACCGCCATCAGGCCGTCTATTTCCAAAAATAAATAATTTTAGTGGTCTCAGTAATGTTTTATTTCTGTCTTGCTGTGTGCATGTGTGGAAAGGCAGGACTGAGCAGTGCAATAACAATGTGCTAAACAGCATGTGTCCAGTGCACTGTTATGTGCATACACTGTTCAGCTCCTTGCAAACATGTATGATGACTTATTCCACTGTTTATGGTATGAAGACTAAAGATAAGAATATATAACATATATTTTATTTGTACCATCATCACCAGCAGATAAAGTCATATAATATGTTTTCAGAGGGCTCAGTGGGCAGTGTGCACCTCACAGTGCACACATGTGGTTTAGCAGATCATAGCACAGCTCACTCCTGCTTTTCAACAAACCCTTCCTGACAGAAATGGCTGGCATGATTGAGGCACCCAAAATATTTCATGGTGAACAGAAATTATTAAGTCAGAATATAACAGGTCCAGTCCACTACCACGCTGCGCTACCACTGGGGCCAGGTTGGGTGCTGGTGGAGAGCAGCTAGCTCCAAAACTACCAATTCCAGTCTAAACTAGAAAGCCAGCACTCCAGACTAAAAAATGCAAAGAAGAAATGTTCACTGCTGCAAATTTCTTGATGGAAAAACAAGACACACAAAAATGACCCCTGTGTTTCAACTCTTAGGCCTTCATTATGGGGCCCCAAAATAAGGCCTAACCACCAAAACACAAGGGTAATTTCTGTGCTTTGTTTTGCCATCAATACATTTGTTGTAGCAGACTGTGAACATTTTTTCTTTGCATTTTTTGGTCTGGAGTGCTGACTTTTTGGTTTAGACTGGCAGTGGCAGTTTTATAGCTAGCTGCTCTACACCAGCACATGACCTGGCCCCAGTGTTGGTGCAGCATGGTAGTGGACTGGACCTGTTATAGTCTGTCTTAATAATGTCTGTTCACCATTAACATGGGTGCCTTAGCAATATTTCATTTCTGTCAAGAAGGGTTTGCTGAAAAGCAGGAGTGAGCAGTGCTATGATCTGCAAAACCTCATGTGTGCACTGTGAAGTGCACACTGCCCACCAAGCACTCTGAAAACATTATATGATGTGGTCCACTGTTGATGATGCTACAAATAAAATGTATGTTACACATTCTTATCTATATTCTTCATACCATAAACAGTAGAACAAGTCATCATATATATGTTTGCAGAAAGCTGGACAGTGTGTGCATATAGTGACACTTGCACACTGTCTTAAGTATTATTGCACTGCTCAGTCCTGCTTTTTAGCAAGCAAACACTCCCCGACAGAAAGGAAACATTACTAAGGCACCAAAAATATTTCAGGGTAAACAGACATTGTTAAGTAGGAATATAACAGGGCCACAAGATGCACGCTGCACTAGGTGGATGGCTGCTGATACACAGTAGCTGGCACTAAAAGTGCAAGCCAAACCCACAGAGCCACCACTCTATATGAATACATGCCAAGAAAAAACTGTTTAATGTTACTGCAACTTTATTGAAGGCAAAACAAGGCACACACAAATGCCCACTGCACTTTGGTGCTTAGGCCTTCATTAGGGGGGACACTAACTAACGGCCTAACTGCCAAAGCACAAGGGTCATTACTGTGTGCATTGTTTTGTCATAAATACATTTGCACTAGCAGTGAAAATATTTTATTGCCATCTATTCAGGTGGAGTTATGGCTTTCTGGTTTTTGTTAAGTTGGAATATAATGAGGGCAAGGACAACTCTTTTTTACTTAATTTTATTTCAGCTGTTTTTGGGCATGGTTATCACCATTTACAGGAGTTAAACAAGGCTATGCAAAACAAAAACAGGACACACACTTAACAGAAGGAAGGGGGGGTGCAGGATAGAAACTATAAAGTACAGAAATGGACACAACAGGGTAGATGCATACAGAAGACCAGAACAAAAAATGAGTATAAAAAAGGCAACACAATTTCAAGATAGAGGGCAGAAGGATCAGTGGCAAGATAGGGATATATTTTTTATCACAGAGGGTGGTGGTGGGGGGGGTGTAAGCAAGGAAAAATTAGAAAAACTAATGGTCAATATTATGGTGTGAGAGCAGCAGTTGGAGCATCCTCATTATTTGCAGTTGGTGGCCCTCAATGCGTCCAACTGCTGTTCAACATTGGTGAGCCGGTGGTTTGCAGCATCCACCATGCTCCACAGAATGGCCAAATTGGCCTGAGTGAAAAGCAGTTCCAGAGGGTTGCTGCCCTCAGCAGGAGGTGCTGCAGCTTGTGGTTGTGGTGGTGGAGCAGCAAGTTCTGCCGTGGCTCTCCCTCACTTCAAGCCACATGCAGGTGGCCACCATTCTGCCCCCTCTGCCACAGCAGGGCCAGCAGGTGCAGTGCTGGCCTGTTCTGTGACTGCAGCCTGCCACTCTTGGTGGTGGTGGTTCTGCATGTGGGTGTGCTGACTCCCTGTCCCCAGATGACTTCCTCGGGGGCCACGGCGCATCTCAACACCACAAAGCTTGCACCTCACTATGCTACTGCCCCCCTGCAATGAATCAAAAAAAGCCCAAACTAGGGAGGTCCGGGGAGGACCAGGCACATGTGGGGAGGGGTCCAGATGGTGTGGGAGCCAGGGGCTGTGACTCTACAGTTGGGGCTGGGGGAGCAGACACCTACTGCTCCATCTTCTGCTGCTGTGGCTCCTCCTCCCTCACTTCCTCCTGCTGCTGCTGCTGAGGTGCTACTGGTGGGGCACTGGTAGGTGATTCCAAAGGAGGTGGTGGTAGTTCCATGGCAGCAATAGTACCGACTCCCATATCTTTTGCTTTGGGGGGGCATCGAGATCTTGCTCTGGTCCAGATAATCCGGCCACCATGAGTGAGAGCGCCCACTCAATCGCAGCGTCAAACAAATCACCCGGCCCTGGAGCATTTCTTACCCTCCATTGTGGCCTGTGGGATCAGAAAAACTCACAACACACACACACACACACACACACACACACAGAAACAATGAATAAAATAAATACTACTAAACACAAATACTGCAAAAACACAAATACACACAACAAATACTCAAACAAAAGCACGTAGAGCAAAAACAAAACAGAAAGATTAAATTTTTTAAAAGCGCTTTTCTTCTCTCTCACTCTAACTTCTCCAACAACAACCTCTCTCTCTCTTTATGCAAGTTGAAAGTGAAACTGTCTTCCTAGCATGAGTCACTTCCTGCCTGCCTGGCTAAAGCATGTGACTTACACTAGTGTAAGCCATGTGATGTGTGGGGGCTGCCAATAGACTTCTCACTCCACCTTAAAGCAAATTAAGGCAGAATGACAACGTGTAGTCATAAATTACAATGCAAAGTGAGGCTTTAAAATGGGCACTTCGCGTTGCAGAGTGACAACGCAAGGTGCCCACTTCTCGCCCACTTCATGGGTGGAATTTTACTTTGCTGCATCTCTAGCCCTAATAACCAAGGATCACTTCTTCTGGCAGAGCAATAAAAACACTAATAAATAAATTGAAATGGAAAAAAAAAATTTTATTTACTAAAAAAAAGGACATTGTATAATCACAATATGCCACTCTAGGGTATGGGCGATGCCAGGATTTACCCATGCCTGGTTTGGTTTACTCACTTGGCCTGTGGCTTCATGACCGAACAACACACCAGGTGTGGGTAAATCCTGGCATCACCCACACCCTGTCATGGTATACTGCTTATTTAAAAATGTAAAAATTTTGTATGAAGGCATTTTAGTTTCATTTTATTGGATCCAGTGATGGAAACACATGCATGCATGTGTGGAAGGGAAGGGTGTGTGTGCAGTATACTTGGGAAACAAGTTCTGAGATCCCCCCACAGAGGTGTTTCTTTCATCAATAAAAGTAGGGGTTCATTTTGTCTAATTTCTGGTTTGTATTTTTTTGCCTGCTCAAGTTGAATTTGCAGTAGTACAAGTGGATTCAGTCTTGCAGTCTTTAAGTAAATGAACTCAGATTTTACACACCCCCTCGGGGTGGGATGCCTTCATAAACCCTCAAGCTTCACTCTCGGGATTTATGTGGCCTCCCACTCCTCAGGGGGGTTAAACTCTTCGTTATAACCAGTTACCCATCCATTATTCTCTAAATAATATCTCTTTATTTGCTATTTACAGAGGTTGGTCCTAATACACACACATTTACAGGCGAAAACCAAATTCACTGCATTCCCAGTTGACTCTGAGTACAGGGTGCACGTTTCTTAGAATTATGTTTCCCACATGAGTTCCAAATTCAGACTGTCCTTCTCCCCTAATGTAACTTACTTTATCCTCTTTGTCCTGGCAAAGACTGGAATAATCTATTCTGTGTTAAATTCTCCTATGCCCACTCTGGTCTATATTCCATGCTTCCCCCTATTGATTAAGTTTCCTGCTGGCCCTCCAGTAAGTGCCAATGATAATAACACCCTTATTCTTGTGAGCCTACAGCAAGCTGCTTTCTCAGACCAGCACATTTTCTTCCTGCAGAAATCAAAACAACTGTCTCTATATTACCTACTGAACTACTACGTAGGCATAGTTTGTACACCCATGACACAGCGTGCCACATATCTCCCCTTCCCCGAAAAATAAAAAGGTATGGGTCTTATAACCCATGTACTTTTATTCTCATCTATGTATATCAAGGGTCTCTGGCTCCTAATCTAGGTTTCATGACAATGCATCCACATTCACATTCGCCTTTCCTGCACAGTGGCTAACAGTTATGTTATAGGCTTGCAGAGCCAAGCTCTACCTTAATAAACTGCCATTCTTGCCACGCTTGATTAAGTCACATCAGAGAGTTGTGATCTGTGGTGACCTGGACTTGATGTTTGTAGAGGAAGGGGTCAACTATATTCTGAGCTCACAGAATGCAAAGGCAATCTTCCTCTACTGTGGCATACCTGATCTCCCATACATTCAGCTTCCTACTGCAGTATGCAATGGGATGCTCCTCCCCATCACTTGCCTACTGACCGAATACTGCTCCTAAGCCTCTGTCTGATGCATCACTGTGGACAATGAATTACTTCTCATAGTCTAAGCTAGTAAGAACAGAAGTTTGGTATGAGGCCCTTTTGAGTTGCTCAGTGATTTCTCACAGTTCAGCTTGTCAGGTGCTTGTTTGGCAGTGAGGTCAGTTTGGGGCACAGCCACAGCACTGAAGTTTGGCAGTCTGCTAATCCCAGGAAAGCTCTCACTTTCTTTTTACTGGTTGGTCTGCCCCAGTTGTTAATGGTCTCCACCTTTGTTGGTGAAGGCTTGAGGTGCCCACCACCAACATGGTGTCCCAACTACTGTAGGTCACTGCTGACATGCCTATAGGACACTTTTAGCTTTTACTGTCAGGCCCCCTTTTTGCAGGTTGGACCATACTTCCCAGACATGCCCAACATGTTCAGCCCAGGTCTGGCTGTAAATTGAGATATCTTCCATGTACACAACCACAAATTCCCTAGCCCCGTTCATAGTTTTATCCACTAATCTTTGAAAAGTTGCTGAACATTTTGCATCTCAAATATCATGGCAATGAATTCAGATAGACCAAAGGGTGTGACAAAAGTGGACCACTGCTGGGCCTTCTCTGTCAGTGGCATCCGCAGCACGCCTTGGTCAAATCAATGCTAGTGATGTGCAGTACTTGGTGCCTCCTAGGAGTTCCAACATTTCCACAGATCTTTGCTTAGGGTATGCATCAGTTACTTGTGAATGAATTAGGTTTGCAGTAATCTATAAAGAACTAGGTTGTTCCTTCCTTTTTAGGGATCAAGACTACTGGGGAAGCCCAAGGGTTTCTAGGATTTCTGTATCATCCCTAGTTGTCTTACTGCTGCTATTTCCTCATGTATCTAGTTTCTTACACTAGCAAGGCTCTTGTAAGCACTTTGTCATACAGGTTTGCCTGAGACAGCCATGACTTCATGATCTGCCAATGCACCCTGCCTTGGAAGTGAACAGAGCCTCTGGAATGTCCACCCCCTTATCCAGGTTCGACCTTGTGGAAGCTTGACTGCATCCACTAAAGTCTTTCCCCTGCCTCTCTTCAAACAGATCAAATATAGGATCATCCTTGTCTTTAGCTGGAGAATGCAGTGCTGCCCAAACCAGCTCATCTCGGGCCTGGTATGGTTTGAGCATATTAACATGATAGGTGTGGTAGTTGCAGGCTTGGCATGACAGTTTGAGCACATAATTCACATTATTCAGTTTCTCTGTCACATCAAAAGGACCCTACTAGGCAACCTGCAATTTGTTGTTTCACTTTAATGCATGCCATTAGTCTGTTCCCAACATGATAAGATTGAACCCTTGCACCCCAGTTATACCATGTTCTCTGCTTGTTCTGGGATTGCAGGAGAGTCTCCTGTGCAAAGTCCATGTACTCTGTTAACCTCTTCCAGAACTTCATTACATACTCCACCGTGCTATCCTAGCTTGTGAGGGACTTTCCAGCCTATTTCTCTTTGATCAAATCAAGAAGACCTCTTACCCTGCATGCATAGATTAGCTCAAATGGTGATAATGCTGTGGACCCTTGTGGCACCTCTTTGTAGGCAAATAGCAAGTGGGGCAAGGATTTGTCTCAGTTGCTAGGATGTTTTTTCTGCAAAGGTGAGACTCATGGAATGAGCATAGAGTTACAATGTTCATATAAGCAATTGTCTTGTGGATAGTATGGTGAAGTTTCAAGCTGTCTCCCCTTGGCTGGCCTGCTGGCACAGCACTAGTGCTACCGGCTTGTGGGACTGATGACCTAGGGTTTTGGAATGAGCCTGGTGCATCATAAGACTGCCGGGGGGCTCAGCACATCCATTGAAAAGCTCACTTCCTCAGGGGTGGGTGGGCTCAGGGCTCCAGCAACAGTGTGCCTCCTGGTGGCAATTTGGTGGTACTGAGCTGGAAGACCTGGAGATACTAGGGAGCGGTGGGACACAGCAGATGTTGCCATGGTATGCACAGGAGAGTGCGTGTCATGTCACGCCATGACATTATTGCATGTCCACTTCCATCAGGGAAACCAAAGATGTGAAAACCCCACTGGCTGGGATAGATGATGTTGCTCCATAGCCACCATGCCCACTTCTGGATTCTGCCCGCTTGGGCCTTTCCATCCCTTCCAGCCTTCACCTTCACCTCCAGAGGCCACTGGATTCATGAACAAGAGTGCAGAGGAACTGAAGCCTTGTGGGGTGCAAGCCAAGGGGGTTGCCTGCAGCAGGTGAGTCGCAAGTGGACTGGGGAGACTAGGGCTACAGGCAGGGAGGATCTGGGTAGTTCAGAATCAGGTAATCTGACAACTGGAAGAGGTGCCAGTTGGTGGCGTTAGAGGATAAAATGAGTTTAACAAAAAAAGTTGTCTCAGTTTGAAATTTTCCCACTAGGTATTTATCATAGTGGACATTAAATTTGTGCCCCTGTCTGACATTTCCTCAGGAGGTACCACTCTGCATAAAATTCCCAAAAGCTCATCTTCCATCCTTTCTGCTGCACAGAAGACATGACAACTGCTTTAGGGTACCTAGTTTCAAAATCTACAACTACCAAAATAAATGTTTTTTTCTGTCCAACTTGAGTTACTTAAGGGTCCCACAATATCAATAGCCACCCTCCTAAATGGTTCATCTATGACAGACAAAAGCATAATTGGAGCTTTTGTCTTTTCTCCTGCTTTCCCTGTCTTTTGGCATGCTAAACAGGTTGTGGAGCATGGGAGCAACATCTTCAAAGATAGTGGCCAGATTCTGCAAAAGCCTATTCTGGGTCCTGTTTGTCTCTTGGTACCCAGAAGTTGGAATGTCATGAGTCCCCAGCTGTCACCACTGTTCCCTGTATTCCAGTGGCAAAACTGTCTGTTGGAATATTTTCCCCTTTATTGCTCCTGTTTTTGCACACCCCATCCTCACCAATAGCCCATCCTGCACCTTCAGGTATCCAGTTTGAGGTGTTTCCTCACTCTAAGAGTCTCTGTTAATGCTCTTATTTTACTCAAACTTGGATCCTGCTGCTGAGCCTGTATTAACATGTATCTGGACACACTGCCCAGCCCTCCAGTTCTCTGTGCTTGGCTGCAGTTTGCTTTCTGAGGCATCAGCCTGCAGAGTTGTGAGAATATCAGACACTTCTAGCTATCTATCTGCTGTGCTATCGGTCATCCTTCCCTGCTTACTGTACATTAGCTGGCCTGCATTTAGGTGGTAGCCATCTTTTGAAGAAGAGACTGGGTGGTGTGCTGAGCTAGGTGGGTAAGTTGGTAAACCTGGTGGTTTGTTCTCTACTTCTGGGCAGCATCGGGGGCTTTAGCAGTGAAAAACAGAAAAAAAAAAAAAACATAGGGGTTTGTGTGGCTTGTTGGAAGAGCACAAAGTAGACCAACTCGAGCCTAGCAAGAGGGGCTCAGTGAAACATTAGCTGGTCTGCATTTTGGTGGGAGCTGTCTTTTGGAGAAGAGATTGGGTAGCCTACTGAGCTGGGTGAGTAGGATAAAGGGGCTTGTTCTCCAGTTTTGGGCAGCATATGGGGCTTTGGCAGTAAAAAGAAACAAAAACAGAAAAAGAAACAAAACATGGGGTCTGTGTATGGCTTGCTGGGGAGGGCCAGCAGACCAATTGGAGCCCTGCAAGAAGAGGTCAGTGAAACTAGCTGGCCTGCATTTCAGTGAGAGACTTCTTTTGGAAAAGAGATTCAGTAGTGTGCTGAACTGGATGGGTAAGTTAGGGGGTTCAGTTCAGTTTAGTTTATTTGTTTCACAATTATTGTCATTGCAAAATGGAAAATAATACAGTTTATATATACAAAAACACATGGCTACATTGAGAACACTGACTGATCACTTAAAACTGTATCAGATAGTAATTATTAAAAGAAAAACATGTGTTAGAGTGATTATCAGCTAAGAAAAAAAGAGCTTTATTGAATTTTAGAAGATTTCGGAGGAGTTTGGGCCTGGGTACCTGTGCTCCCAAGTGTAGCCCGTAATTACTATATCTCCATAACAGAGAAAGAAGGCTTATGTGAAGTCTTTATTAGCAATTTTATCTGACTTGATTAACGATCAAAGATTTATAATTCTCTTTGCAATATCTGGACACACAATACTCATAATAAGGTTATGCAAATATTTATGCCATTCTAAATAGTTGACCAGTTGTTGAAATGATTTATATTATACATTAGTAGATGCATCACTGGGGCAACACTTAGCTGCAATTTTTTTCCTGTGTATAATCATTGCTTTGAAAAAAAGTGTAGTTTTTTTTTGCAGTAGACTCATCCCACAGAGACAGTATCATAATCAAACAATCATTTAGTACATTGGCATATATTTTAAGTATATCTTCCCAAAATGTATTTCTCCATTTTTCGTATAGCTGATGGTAAAATACTACATGATGCATATTTCTCATATGGCCCCTATTGCAGTAACAAAAGAGCTTTTCCCTTGTAGCCTGTTCTGCTTTATATGAGTTCTAGTTTCTTAGACAGAAAGAGTTCAAACCTTATGCAAGTTAACAAACTTCTATCCTCTGGGAGTGTTTGTAAAGAAAGATCATTTACACAGCCAATGCATGTTTTATTACATGCACATGAGGAGCATTGCTTGGATTTAAAAGTTAGAAAGAGGTTATAATCAATGTAGTTTTTCCACAGTACTCTTTTTATTCTTAATCTATAATTCTCAGAAATTATTGTACCTTGAGTGGCATCAGTCCATAAATGTAGCATATTAATATAGCACAGAATAGCAATCGTATTATTTATCTAAAAAGTTGATACTAAGGAAGATAGAGAAGCTGTTTTCATTGTGATTTTTTTTTGGTAGTTAAAACATTGTGCAAGTCATGTTTCAGCTGCAAAATATTGGATTTTTAGCTAATAGGCAATAATTCTTGTTTTTATGTGGGTTATTACCAAAGCCTGCACTATTTGCAGTCTGATAAAATGGCCAGATTAGGATTTAGGCACTGTCAACAATGCCTGGTAACAACAACAAAAACAAACAAATAGAAAAAGAAAAGAAAAGGTCTGTTCAATTGATTTAGGCTTATAATAGCCCTATATTTTGGCCCCATATAAGACCACAGGTTGAAGTTTTGCCTCAGCAGCTTTTAAGGCTGGAATAACCGTTTCCACCCATATCAATGATTAAACTTCAATAGAGCTATTGAATTGTATGTAACTTGTTTGGACTGTGATATAGCATGTTTGACCATTTTCCATTAGTCATAAAAATTACTCCCAGATAGATGTATTCTCTGACAGTTTCCACTCTGTTAGTTCCAATATAAAATATGCGTTGTTTATTACTACCAAAAACAACTAGTTTTATCTAGGTTTAGATTTAACTTATGTTTTAGACATATATTACAAGAGTTATTTTATGTTGGAACCCTATACAGAACAGGGATAACAAAGCTGTGTCTTCAGCATAAGCCAAGCAGGAAAAATACTTCTATTAATATTTGGAGACTGAACATGTATCATATACATTTTGAAGGATTTCATTAACATATATTAACATATACATTAAAAAGGAGTGGTACCTGTAAATAACACTGTTTCGTTAGCAGGTTTGTTTCCTGATTTGGGGCAGCATCATGGGTTTCAGCAATTAAAACAAAACAACAAAAAAAAAAAACAGGAGGCTTGTGTGTTGATTGTTGTGGAAGGCAGGCAGACTGCAAAGCAGACCAATCAGAGCCCAGCAGTAGGGGCTCTGTTCACTAATTTAAGGAGGGAGGGTACACGCATTGCAATGCATGAGCATCCTGAGCATGCGTATCATAGAGCAGGAGCGGAGCATCTAACTAATGGGGGCTGCAGAGCATCTGCAGGTGGGTCTGCAGTTCCACAGGGAACCCTGACCTGAGCAAGGCAAAGTGGTAAGTCTAGAAGAAGGCAAACAGCTTTGATTCAGACAACACCCTATCTAGGGTAGAATAGTATAGAGAATAACTGAAGGGGATTCAGGTAGGTATGATCTGGTAGGGTTAGCATCACCACATATAGGGTAGCATGACACTGCACAGTAGGAAGGAGATTTGAGGTAGTGCTGCAGGGAGATCTATAGGCTGTATGGAGCACAGGTATGGTAGGACATTGCCAGCTGCAGGGACCGTGGGGTGCTCATCCTCTGGATTATGGCCAGCGGGTGGGGCTCTGCCCCCCCTATATCTATAAGATGTATAGAGCTCCTGGCACAGCTGGATATTCCAATGGAAGAGATATCCCTGTTACATCACCAGCTAAGCTGGTACCAAAAAGCAAACCCACACCCTCCCACTCCCCCAGAGGCCTGTTGGTCTAGGGAGCTGGAATGTGGTGGAGAGGAGGAAGGGTGGCAGAGGCGGTAATAAGAATGTCATTCAAGCTCTCCGTTCTGACTACAAATCGCCTTGCACTTTGGGTGGAGGCACAGGTGTCTGGCTCCCTCAGATAATGTGTGAACAGCCGGGGAAGCGGAAAGCAGGATGACAAGGTGACACTCAGTGGATGGAGCAGAAAGAAGGTAGCAAAGATTTTTCTAATACTAGGGGACTTCATGCTTAGGAAGGTGGAGCAGGTAGTGGGAGGGAGGGGAAGGGAAGGGGGTGGTCAGATGCATTCCAGGTACATTAACAATATGGGACAGTGACAGGATAAGGAGAATGGAAGAGGGAGAGGAGAGGGAAGTTGGGGTGCTGGTATACTTGGGTAACAACAATCTGGTGAATTAATCTTATGACACAGTTCTGTGTAGCTTTTGGAGGCTGGGGACAGACTGAAAGCAAACACAGCTTCCCAGGCCTTTTCCAAAGTATTTCTTGTAGAGGGCAAGTGGAAGGGGAGGATAATATGAGTAAGGAGGAGAGTGAGGCATTTAACAGGTAGCTGAAGGAATGAGGTAAGGAGGAAAGGTACCATTTTGTTGTAGGCTGCAAGGATGTCTGGGCCAGAGGGCTCTTTAAGGGTGATGGTCTTCACATGACAAGAGAGGGGACAAGTGTGCTTGGGCAAAAGTTAGATATCTACATAGGTGGATATTTAATTTCATGGGGGGGGGGACTGAAGCTGAGGGAACCACAGAGGATGGTGAGGGAAAGAGGAACCTAGCCACGACTCCCCCGAAATGGGGGCTATGAACAGTGAGCGTGGAAGGAGCACAGCAAAGGACCAAATTAGATTAGGAAAAGGTGAGAAGGAAGGGCTCAAAAAGTCAGCAGAGGGCAGAAGCACCAGGAAGATGAGGATTTAAAGGGTGACAAAGGGGATGAGTCTGACATTAAGTGGAAGGGGAAGTGTAAAATCTAGTAGGCAGTCTATTTAAATGCCAGAAGTCTAGAAAATGAAATTAGAAAACTCCAGATAATGGTGGCAGATGCAGACTTTAACCTTGTGGCCATAACAGAGATGTGAGCCAGCAGGAATAATGATTGGGACATGGCATTACTGGGGTATACCATGTACAGGAGGCATGGGGTAAGGGCAAAATGGATGTGATAGCCCTCTATGTCAGGGAAGACACAAAGGCTGTGGACAACAGGTCCATCAGAAGACTGGATGGGGAGATGGAATCACTGTGGGTACAGCTTAAAATAAGGTCAGGGAAAAGATTATGCATGGGAGTGGTCAATGGACCATTGGGGCAGGGGTGTAAAAGAGCTAGAGAGCTAAGGGAAAAAACTGAGAAGGGGACCGCAAAGAGGGAGGTAGTGGTTGTGGAGGATCTCAATTCACTAGACATAGATTGGACATTCCAGCAGCTAGCAACACTGGAAGTCAGGCACTGCTAGATACTTGCAGGACTGCCTACTGGTGCAGTTGGTCAGGCAACTCTCAAGGCAAGTTGCCATTCTTGACATGGTGCTCACCAACTCGGAAATGGCGGGTGGACTGTGGGTTGGCAAACCACTGTGGTCCAGTGGCCATAATATCATGTGGTCTGAACTAGGAATGCACGGATACCTAAAATTTGCCCGATATCAGATCCGGATATCTGGCAGTCACTATCAGTCCAGAGCCGGATATTATTCAGGTCGGATAAGCAGTGTTTCCACTTATAGTGGAAATCTCCTGAAAGAGGAGAAAATTAGCGTCTGCAGGTAAATTCATATATTCAAGACTGGCTTTCCAGTCGGAAGTCTGCATTTCCCATTTTTATCCCCCTAAGTCCATAAAAAGTCTGTCTAATTTACTAGAAATAGATGTAAGCTATATGACCTGTAGCAGGGACCAATATCCGACTGCGTTGGATTTTGTCAGAAAACTTGTTATCCTGCTGGTTTGGATATCGGGTCAGATATCCGTGCATCCCTAGTTTGAACTGGCCCTGGGTAAAGAGATGCCCTTGTCAACAGCCATGGTTCTGGATTTCAGATGAGCAGATTTTGAACAGATAAGGGAATAATCAGGGGAAAGCTGGTAGGAGTGGACAAGATCAGAGGAGTGGAGAAGTGGGGAGAAATTAAAGCAGCCTTGCAAAGAAAAATGTTTTTACAAACAAAACTAGTTTCAGCTACAATTAATAAAATATTAGCAAACCTGTAAAACTCTACTTTTCTAGGTACCTCATATGCTGCACACCATCATTTTTCACTCAGTTGTAACCCTTACCTGGTTTTCAATGGTATTTCTAAGCCAAATGTGGTGACCAATGGTATGTCTGAGACAAATGTGGTGGCCATCTTTTTTCATGAGATAAAACTAAATTAAAAAATTTATAAAACACTCCTGGTAAAGTCCAGAACAAATTCCCTTAACAATGCAGAAGGATCCTAGTATTATACAGTCCTGTTGTTGATGTACCATTTACCAATACCTTATGCATATATGGCAATAAACTGGGTGGAGGGCATCTGACTGAGACTTTTGCTAAATGTTCAGTCTCCTAGGTTAAGGTCTGTCTCCCAGATCTACCATGAGCATTTTCATGTTTCTGGCACTACCATGCCAAATGCTCAGTTTTCTTAGCAGTAACATAATTTCTCCTCCTTCTCTGTTCTACTTCGGTCACAACCAGTTGAAGCAGTGGTATGACTATATTGCTGAGGTGCCTTTAGGATTACCAGTTTGTGCCCCAGTAGGACTACTGGCTAGAGTACCACTCCCTCTCTGTCTTTTAGTTTGAGGTCTCCCTACCACATACCGATCAGCCCACTCTGCAGCCTAACTTGTAGTCTGTAGGTGACCTGTCATGCAGCCAATACCAGAATTCCTCAGGACCTGTCTTTAAAAACACTCCAGCAGCAAAAGCTTGCAGAACTTTTCAAAGTAATTTATCCCACAAACTTCCATCCAATAATCAAAACTAATTGCACATGTAACTGCTTTCGTAAAGTGTGGGGTCACTTTAAATCTTCAAAGATACACTTCATTTGTTGAATTGCTTTTTCAAAATACAGTACTTTATTTACTTCATTTAAGGAATGTTTTTTAAGCACCCAGTAATGTTGCAGGACCCAGCATGAGATAGATTTAACCAGGGCAGACTTTTTAGCATTTCTGTTAATTTCAAGAGTGAGGGCATATGACTGATGTAATGGGACGTTATGGCTCCGGAAAGCTGCCTATAGAAATACCTGACAATTTTTGTCCCCCTAGATCTGGTACCCTATGCTGTTGCCTCCCAAGGTAGAACCGCAGTAGCCTGGGCTGGGTTCCCATTTGTCTAGCTCCCTGTGGAGCTACAACAGCTAACTCTAGGCCCTTAGATTTACTTACATGTTCCACCATTTCCCTGCTCATGTTCCACCATTTCCCAGATCTGTATAGGATCCGTGTTGGTTGCCAAACAGTTTAGTGGGGGATCAAGGAACATTTTACAGAGGAGGGGCTGCAGTTGCTGGAGTCTTGCCACCGCACCCTCTCCCATGTCATCTCTCACGGGTCATAGTGTTCCTGGCTAGATTAACTGCAAAATTTAGTGGGGGAACACATCCCCATTGAAGTAGCTACAAAACCTCCTTTGATGGCAAGTCCAGAGTTCTTGCTGGTGGTAACATCCCATCAGGTTCAAAAAAGAGAGTTGCTCAGGTCAAACAGGAATAGTTTGTCCACAGTTATATGCAGGGCAGGATAGCAAATTGTTTATGGTTCTGCCACAACACTGCAAGGGTTTTCTCACTACCCTTGGGGTCCTCTTACTACCCTGGAACAAGCTGTCTCACAGCCATACTGTGTCCGAAAATATGCAGGGGACAATTGCTCTTGTAGAAGGACTAATGGTCCTCTCAGTTCCTGTACTCAGTTTCTTCCAGCAGAGAGACAAGTCGACCAACATGAGGAACCCTGGGGCACCTGAAACAGCAAAACTTAATGAATTCCCACAGATTGAGCCCTGCATCTGCATGTGGTGGGAACGCTCAAATAATCCTTCAGGCTTGGCATGCATGCCAGAGTCTGCACACATATTCCATGCCCCATTCCTTTACACCTGCTAAGGCCTACAGGAACTGGTACTTCCAGATTTTTATTACTATGTTGTCTTTCACCACCCTGAAACTGACAGCCCAGTTACTGGTAAAAGTGAATAGTCTGACATCCTGTTTTATTACGAGGTGTGAGTCACTGAAGAGTACCTTAGACTCACTTTAATTTAAGCAGTTTTTATTTCTTTCCTCAGAATCTCTACTTATCTGTTTGTGAAAGCAAATGATTTTCCTTGAGGATCAGCATATCATGGGAACTCACACCACAAGGTGCTCAGTGAAACAGCCAAATTCCAACTGGACTCTTAGCTCTCCAGGCTGCAAGATGCAGCTCTCTCAAAACTCTTTTACAGACTGAGTAAACAATTGCTGGTGATTTATCAGCCCCTAACAGCTTGCCACACCCCTTGAGGACTCTCAGCCAATCTAGCCAGTAGGGAGTTTCCCAAGCAGGCTGGAATTAACCCTATGAGGCCTGTAGACCTACAGGGGAGCCAGAACACTCTGGGTGTTGCACACATTACATAGAAACATAGAAGTTAATGGCAGATAAGGACTGCAAGACCCATCCAGTCTGCCCATTTCTTTTTCTACCTTATAAATGTGCCATCGGCCTTTGCTCTGTCAGTGGCCTATCTATTCATACTCATCTGTACTGCTCCCTTATGCCTATCCCATGCCTCTTTGAAGCCCTGCACTGTATTCATAGCCACCACTTCCTGAAGTAGGCTGTTCCATGCATCCACCACCCTTTCTGTGAAAAAGAATTTCCTCACATTCCCCCTTAATCAGCCTTCCTCTAGTCTCATGCTGTGTCCTCTTGTCCTGCTATTTTTCTTTTATTTAAACATGTTAGACTCTTTCACCTTGTTAATGCCCTTAAGGTGTTTGAATGTTTCGATCATATCACCTCTCTCCCTCCTTTGTTCAAGGGCATACATATTGAGCTCCGTTAATCTGTCCTCATATGTCTTCTGATGCAGTCCCTGGACCATATTGGTTGCCCTTCTCTGGACTGCCTCAATTTGGTTAATGTCCTTGTGAAGGTGTGGCCTCCAGTACTGCATGCAGTACTCCATATGGGGCCTAACCAGTGTCTTGTAAAGAGGGATTATTACCTCCCTCTTATGACTTGTGATACCCCTACTAATATACTCCTAACATCCCCTAGCCTTACCTACTGCTTTAGAGGTCTGTTTGGACGATTTTAGAGTCATCGGTGATGATGATGCCCAAGTCTCTTTCTTCCTTTGTGACTGCCAGCAACTCCCCTCCCAGCCTATAGGTGGCTTCAGGGTTTCTCTTCCCTATGTGCATGATCTTGCACTTCTTTACCTTAAATCCCAGTTGCCACTCTTCTGACCATTTTGCTAGTTTATCCAGATCTTTTCTCATTCTGCCCACACCATCTGGATCATCTGCTGTGTTGCAGATCTTGGTGTCATCTGCAAACAGACAAGCCTTACCCTCTAGTCCATCTGCAATGTCACTAATGAAGATATTGAAGAGGACTGGCCCCAGGACTGATCCCTGAGGTGCCCCACTTGTGACTTGTATCTCTTCTGACTGTATACCATTTACCACCACTCTCTATTTTCTGCCCGTCGACCAGTTTGCCACCCAGTTGACCAACTTCTGACCCACCCAAGCCTACCCAGCTTATTTATAAATCTTCTATGTGGAACAGTGTTGAAAGCTTTGCTGAAGTCAAGGTAGGCAACATCAACTGCTCCCCCTTGGTCCACCACTCTGGTTACCCAGTCAAAGAAATCTATGAGATTAATTTGACAGGGCCTTCCTTTTGTAAACCCATGCTGTCTTGGATGTGCCCCTATAGATTGCAGGTATTGCACTATCCTTTTCTTAAGGAGTGCCTCCATAATCTTGCCCACTATTGAGGTAAGACTGACTGGTCTGTAGTTACCTACCTCCTCCCTGCTACCACTCTTGTGGAGTGGGATCACATGAGCCCTTCTCCAGTCTTCTGGGACCTCTCCTGTGCTCAGAGACTCACTAAACAGTTCTGATAATGGCTCTGCTAGTTCTACCCTTAGCTCCTTAATTACCCTGGGATGTATGCCATCAGGTCCCAATGCCTTGTCCACCCTGAGCTTAGCAAGCTCTTGCAGGACCCTTTCTTTTGTGAAGGGAGTAGTGCTCACTTCCTTCCCCCCTGTGTCCATGGTGCTGAGCTGTGGGCCCTGTCCTACCTTCTCTTCAGTAAATACTGAGTAAAAGTATCTATTTAGGATAGATGCTTTTACAGGGTTCTCCTCCTCATATGCCCCCTTTTCTCCTTTGAGCTTAGCAATACCCCTTCTGGACTTTCTCCTTTCACTAATGTATCTATAGAAAGTCTTGTCACCTTCTTTTACTGTTCATGCTAGTGTTTCCTCAGTTTGGGACTTTGCCTGCCTTACTGCCTTCCCTGCTTCCCTTAGGGCAGTTCGGTATGCCTCCCTGTCTTCATCCCGCTGTGTTCCCTTATATTTCCTGAAGGCCAGCCTTTTGGCTCTGACCTTTTCTGCTACTATATTTGAGAACCAAAGTGGTTTCCTTCTTGTTTTGCACTTCCTTTTCTGTCTAACAAAATGGTATGTTGCTTCAAGTATTGCATCCTTAATGCTTGCCCACTTTGCCTGGACCCCTTCCCCTGTGTTTCTTTTTGCAAGGGCTAGCTTAACTCTGTTAGCCATCTTATCAAAGTCAACTCCTCTGAAGTCCCACTTCCCACATTTCCCTAGAAAATTTAGCATAGCTACCATCATGTTGGTTCCTAGTATTTTGCAGCTTCTGTCTAATTTTCTCATGTCAGTTCATACCTCTTTAAAATAGCAATCTTTAACATTTGGGATTTACCAGAGTCCTCCTCATTTAACCTTGCATAATCTTCTAGCACTTTTCCTGTAAGTAAGGCACCAGATGAGTAGTCCAAGTATTCTCACCACAGTTCTTTTGCATACACAGCTTTTCCAAAGACTGTAGAAAAGCATCACCGTTATCATTTAAATTTAATGACTAAAGATCCTGAGGCTAACTCATCTGTACCATCACTTAATCATGTATAGCATTTTCAGCCCTGTGAGTTCCAGTTAATGCTGATTATCCTTCTCTTTCTCTGTAAGTTCCAGTTGCTTCATCATCATCTTTGCCTCCCTTTTCCTTTTTGCTCTTTCTTCTCACTCTCTCTCTCCATCCTCATTTTCTCTAGCTCTTGTTATTCTCACTCTTTCTCTTGCTCCATCTTAATTTTTTTCTTCTCAAAATGTTGTTGCAATTTTAGCTTCTCCAATTCCACTGTCTAGAAGGTCTCCTGATGCAAATTCCTTTTTGCAATCTGCTCTCATTGCTCCAGTACCCACTGGTGCAATCTTTCCTGGACTCCTGGTCCTTCATTTGGATCTGATGATTCACCATTCACTGTCCCTGCTTTCACTCAGTTAGCTTCTATCAGTACCTATATCAACTCTATTTTGCGCAACTCTTTAGGTGTCACTCCTTTTGAACCACATAAGTCTTGCAGTGCAGGCACTGACAGCCACTTATACTTATGCAATATGTTACAGCTTTGCAAACAGATCTCTTGTAACTGGACTGAGTCCTCTGTTTTCCTCCTTTACACAGTGACAAATCCCTGTTGCTGTGTCACCAATATGTGACAATTTTTCTCACTGTCAAGCATTTTGTACAATGGTCCACTGCCACCCTTATGGGACTTACCAAGAGGATGGGTTGCTGGCTGCCCACTCTGGCCTTGTAACCATATACCACCTTACTTGAGCACCCTCCAGGGTAAGGTTTGCCTGCTTTAAGGTTGCCTTTGCAGTCTCACAAAATTGTTCTTCTCTGGATGTCAGAGGCTTTGATAGTCATGTCTTCAGTTAGCAGTTGCCTCTGTTTTAAATATAGAATTCAGTCCACACACCACAGGTATTACAGGGGAAAATATCTCTTTATTTGCCATTTACAGGTGTTTTTCAGTAAATGCATGTTTACAGTGGAAACAGAATTCATTGCACTTCCAGTTGACTCAATACAGGGAATTAGTTTCTTAGAACAATGTTTCCCACATGAGCCCCAAAGTCAGATGACCTTCTCCCCCTAATGTAACTAACTTTATCCTCTTTGTCCCAACAAAGGTGTGAAGAATCTTGTTTAAGTTTACATTCTCCTATAGCTCTCTCTGGTCTACATTCTATACTCCCCTCGGGTATGTTTCCTGCTGTCCCTTCAATGAGTGTCAGTGATTACACACTTATTCATTAGAGGCCACAGCCAGCTGCTTCATCAGGCCCACACATTTTCCCTGCAGAAATAGAACTAGACACACATATATATATATATATATATATATATATATATGTAGTATATATTAACCTACAATGGCTTGTGTGTCTGCATCACAGCAGGCTGCACACATACATGCCATGCCCTTGGTTAGCAGCAATTGTACTTGCATACAGTTAGAGTAATTAATGTCTTCAAATGTTTCCAGATATCTTGCAATATTTCTAAAGAATGTCTTTCTGGTGGCCCTACAGTGGTACTGTGGGAAGGCAGGGAATTTTTCTTGAAATATCGCAGAAATCTCTTGCCATGTCAATTGCTGCAACTGCATGCACTTGTATGCTTTAAGATTGTATTATAACTAGCATAAGAAAGCTGCTAGCTACTGTACATTTTAAAAAAGATGAATAATGGGTCAGTGTTTATTAAGGTCTAAGCATGACCTGATTCTGCAGTTCCACTGTATTTCTTAGAAACATAGAATTTGCTGGAAGATAAGGGCCACTTTGTCCACCCAGTCTGCCCATTCTTATTTCATAATACCCAATAGATTTAAAATACAGTTGAAGTTTTACAGATTTTGTGTCAACCATTTTATCTGTTTACACTTAGCAATATAGCTTCCAATTCTGCCAATTTACTCTCTGCAATTAACTTGCTTTTAGTTTTAAAAGCACATGTAATACTTGTATGTACACTTGGATCTTCCTTTTGATAAGCATGTCACAGCTAGCAAGTCTAGACACATACAAGTACAGATATGTGAGATACAAAGCCCTTAGTGTTGTGATGTCCATGTTACTGAGTTTCTTTTTCATACTAAATCAACCAAACTATTATATTAAGTATTTTATGTTCTAGAGAATATCATATGACATTGAATTAAATGAGACCTTGATCCTTGACTAATATTACTGAATAAATGTGGTGTTGGTCTTTCTTAATATAACAGTTTGACACAGAACCAAATGATGTTCTGGTTAAGCAGTATATACCATTTGCGTGGAACTAGACATTTTACGAACAGGATAGTTTTGCATGGACATTCTTATTATACAGAGTGGGTTGTACAACTGATGAGGTACGAATGGGTGTACAGTGTTTTATACAATACTATGCAATTTATTTTTATACACCATCTTTCATACAGAGTACTGTATCACATACAGTAATGCTTTCTATGCAAGGTTTGACCAAAAACAATGTAAAGGAAGGGGAAATTGTTTAACCCGAAAAGGTAAACTAAGCAGAAGCTTGTTTCCAGGTGTGACCTGGGAGCATAGGGAAGTTAAGTGACTTGCTCAGGGGTACACATTATGCAAATGGAGCTGATGGGATTCAAACCCAGGTCTCCATGTTTGCAGCTCAGTGCTCTTAACCACTACACTATACTGCCTCCTCAATGGACATTGTAAGATAATACAAAAGTGTATCATATGGATGATGAAATGCTAGATAGTCTGAGAAAGACTTAGAAAATGTAAAATGGCAAGATAGTTGGGAAGGAAATGTGTAAGCAGCTGAAACATGGCTTAAGAGTGAAAAGCTACTGAGGATAACAAGATTGTAAGGAAAGAGCTGAAGCTGCATAGGGACTTAGTCAAGCAGAGATTGTTAGGGAGACTGTTCTAGAGAACAAGGGCAGAATGAATGAAGACTCTATTACCAACTGTACTGTAGCAGATTGGGCAGATAGAGGCCTTGAGTTAGAGGAACAAAGCGGAGACAAGCGAGTACAGAGAAAAGTGAGAAGAGAGAGATCGAGAAGAGTGACTGTGATTTTTGTCATAATTTTATTCATGTTTGAGGGCACATCAATTCCAGGAGCATAACATACTGTATATATCATGTGAGGAGGTTAAAGTACAATAGAGAAGGATGGTAGTAAAAGTAGTAGTGGATACAGTATTAGTATTAATAAACAACAGATCCTTACTGGTCTCGATGAGAGACCAGAAATTAACATGACTTCAATGAAAACATCTCTTACCAATTTATAAACATGCTTGGTCAATTAGTCATTTAAAATGGGACCATATTTTATCAAAAGCTAATATATATATAGTTCAGAATAGTAATACACATTTTCCAACTTATGAACACGCACTATTAACTTCTTGAGGATTCTTATCCTTCAACCTCATCATGATATACTTCTTAGCATTAATAAGACCCAGATGATTAAGTCTATTAATATGATTGTTTATATTTAGATCCACTGCTCTTAAGCATAGCAAAATTAGAGATTTGTCCATCTTTAACTGTTATGAAGTTGCTGTTTCAACATCCCAAAAGCATCTAACAAGTTACAAGTAACTAACAAATGGCAATAGATTTGAGTTCCTTATAAGATCCTGGGCACCAGTTAGTAATATCTGAAACCATTTTGTTTAAACAGACTGGGGTATAATATGTCCTAGCAAGTGTCAAATCCATTGCATTTCTGAAGAAACAAAATCCAGTGATAGTGTTTTCAGAATGTGCAACCACTATTCCTGAGTAAACTGATATAATGAATCCCACACTTATCCTTGAACATTAAACCAAACTACTGCCACATATTAATGATCATGTTTTTAAAATGGGTTCTGCAGCTTTGAAATTAATCTTCTGGGATAATAGGAATCATGTATTATTTATATGTATTGTTTAATTAATTGTTTTATGGATGTGTTTTTTGTACACTGCTGATGCCATCCATCAGGGTGGAAAAATGAGGTTGTAGTTCTGGTGTAGGAGCTGAATTTGAGCAGTAAGATTTTGCATATGCTGAAAACTGGAAAGGGAGGCCCATGATTGCAGAGTTATACCAATCAAGATGGGAGGTCGGGAAAGTATGAATAAAGGTTTGGGCAGAGCTCAACATACACAGGAATGATACTGCAAAGGTGAAAAAAGGTGGTTCTGCAGATAATGGTGTGTAAATATTAAAAGACATGGGAAGGTAGAGTAGCTGTATATTTTGTATAGATTTCTCTGATGCAGGAAAAAAAGTTTCTGTATTTTCCCATGCTGGTTTCGCATAGATATTTTTTAATGAATGGCATTTTAAAAGTGCCTCTGGATTAAATGCTTATGCTTAAGTATAACTGGCCTAATTTACTCCCATTCCTTGTGGCAACTAGGGACTTTCACCCACAGGAAGAAATTTACAAGTGTGGTAATTGATTGTTAATATACAGAGAAACATAACATCCCAGTAAAAATCCTCTCTCTCGCTCTCTATACATATCCTGGTAATCTGTATGTGTTGTTACATGACAACATGATTTTATTCACTTGCCAATGGCATCAATGCACTCACTTGCTTCTGTCATGTGAGGAGAACCCCAACACTACTTCTAAAGCAGGGCAATACCTTTCAAGCTCATCCCTTGTAAGGTTTTCGGATCTTGTCAATTAAAAAAAACGTCATTTTTGTTTATGTACTAGAAATGATTCAAGGGGTATAACACAGAAAGATAGAAATTGATGGCAGATAAAGGCCCAGTGGCACATCCAGTGTGCCTGAGCCAGTTTATATTTTGGGATAGTAGAACAGCGCAACAGAGATATATTAGATAACTCTGGGTTCTTCCAACATTGGAAAGTTGCTCAAGAAGCTTCTCTCATAGTTTGCAGACACTAGTAGACTCCCTCTGTTACAGAGCCATGGTAGCACCATCCTAGTCAGGCCTTGGCACTTACATGTTAGACCCTTACATTTTGCAACTTATAGCTCACCCTTTTTATCATTTAAAGATATAAGAACTGATGTATGCACTCTTTTTGTAAGCAGTATAGCATGGTGGTGAAGGGCACTGAGCTGCAAACCTTAAGAACTGGGTTTGAATCCCATCAGCCCCCACTTGCATACCGTGTGATCCTGTGCAAGTCACTTCACTTCCTTGTGCTCACAGGTTGCACCTGGAAGCAAGCTCCAGCTTAGTGTGCCTTTCCTGGTTAAACAATCTCCCCGCTACCTTTGTGGCAGGACCAACAGACAAAATGCTGGTAAATATTAGTTTGATGGTTTTTAAGCTGTAGTGGGGTAAATTACATAAAAAGCATCCAAACTAAGACACTCTTGTTGGGAAAGAAAAACACTAAACTGGCAAAGATTTAAAATCTGAAACTTTCAGATTTGTTAGACCCTGTCACAAAGGTGGTGCTTTTTGTAGTTTTTGGGAACAAAATGTCTAGAAAAGAGAGATTTTAAATAATTTAGAAATTCTGGCCACACATGGGCTTTAGTATTTTACTAGGGTTTATCAAGATGTTTTCACATACACCGGTGATGAATCATGGGCACTCAACCACCTTTGTGATGGTGCTACATTTCCAGTGACACTGAACTCACCAGTGTAAGTGCAGGCTGTAAATCTGAATGCTGCCCATCAGGAACCCATTTCCAGTAGTGTAGTTGTTCCCAGATTCCTCCCAAAAGTCATTGCAGTTACCAGAAGCTCATTCCCAGTGGTGCATGTTTGCTGAAATCCCTGCTGCTGCCCTCAGACATGAATGCAGCCACTTTGAGTCCATCCATTGTGGTGCATTGTGTCTCCAGTCCTCCCCAAACACTTAATGTGGCTATCAGAGGGCTATCCCTTATGGTGCGCATGTTCCACATCCCCCCCAAACAACATTGTTGCCACATGAAGCAACTGAAAATTGAACCCTGATGGGCAGCGCTAAGTGAAACTGTGCTGCCCTGACATGAATCCAGGCTGTATACAGCCCACAGGGATTAGTGCTGCATGGAAAGGCTAGTACCAAGACCCCTGTTGGCTATATTCAGTCACAACATGTAAATGACCCATTGGGCATACATGGTGCTAAGGGGCCATTTGTATTCCCATTATAGGCTCATTTGCATGGTGTGCAGCAGCCCACTAGCACCCATCCTGCAAAGTGTTAGATAAATTCCCAGGTGTCTAGTGGCACGCCCCACTCTTGATCACCTGCTACTGATTAATATAGTTATCCCTGGTGCCTAGTGGTCCCCTGATCACCCGTTACTGCTCAGCACAGTTATCCCTGGTGTCTTGTGGCACCCCCAACTCCAATCACTTGTTACTGATTAATATAGTTATCTCTGGTGCCTAGTGGTCCCCCCAATCACCAGTTGTTGCTAAATATAGTTATCCCAGATGCCAAGCGGTCCCCCTGATGATCCATTATTAATTATTACCATTATCTCTGGTGTCTAGTGGCACCCACCCACCCTGATCACCCATTTACTAATTAATATAATTTTCCCTAGTTTCTAGTGACACCCTCCAACCCCTGATCAGCAGTTTCTTATTAATTTGAGCTATCACTGGTGTCTAGTGGCACCTCCCCAATCACCTGTTGTAATTTTACAAAGGCTCATTGGTGGCCCAGTGTCTCCCCTCCCATCCCATACCACCCCTTGTGCCCCCTTGCCTGGGTGTTTAGTGGTGAAGACTGATATGATGACCAGCACAGCCCCCCTTACCTCCTCAGCTGACCACTGTATGAGCTGTCAGCTAGCATGTGTAGAGTATTTATACTGTATGCAAGCTCAGTGACAGCTCTTACAGTGGCCAGCCAAGGAGATGAGAGAAGGACTGTGCCAGTCACTGTATTGGGCTTTGCTGGATGTCAACAGACATCCATGTAACGAGATGCTGGGTAGTGGTATGTGAGCGCACGGGATGGGTGGGGGACACTGAATCACCACTGAATCTTTGTACATTTACAGTGGATGATCGGGGGGGAGGGAAGTGCCACTAGACACCAGGGATAGCTCATGTTATTAAGAAACAGATGATTGGGGGTGTGGTGTGACACTAGACACCTTGGATAACTATTTATTTATTTAAAAATTGGTAACCAGAAGAGGCACACTGAGCTGAGGTTCGTTTCCAGGGGTGACCTGGAGGAAAGGGGAAGGGGAGAAGCACAATTACAAACAAAATACAGCCAGTCAGGTGATGTGTTTACAATGATGATGATGACACGAAGAGTGTACGTTTAGTGCAGTAGAGTCATAATGGCAAAATACTGCATATGGAGGACAAATTAATTAGCATAGCATACAAATCATCTGTGCAAACAGGGCAAACTCAAAGTACATAGTGCCAGAGTGAAAGGAGGCTGACCTGGTGCTGAAAGTAGGAGTCAGAACAGGTTAATAAGCTTCAATGAGGTCTCTGGAACTATGAAGTTAGGGGGGAGGGAGATGTAGAGGGTGGTCAAAATCCAGGCAGGGCTAAGGAAGGGTTCGGGAAGAGGGTTGGCAGGATTGTGTGGGGAGGGGGAGGTTTTAGTTGGTATCTAATGGAGGGAGTGGAGGAGGCGGAGGAAAGATGGATGAGGAAGGTAGCTGGTTCCAGAGGGTTGGGAGGTGGTGTGAGAAAGCAGGTTTTCCAGTTATATTTATGCCAGTTCAGTTATCAGCAATGAGTGATCAGGAGAGACCCCTAGGCACCAAGGATAACTATATTAAGCAGTAACAGGTGATCAGGGGGTTGGGGTGCCACTCACCAGCAGAGATAACCCATCACTGTGCAACTCAGTTATCGGTGGTGGTGGTGGGGATTGCCATTAGACACCAGGGATGACTACTGAACATTAACAAGTGATCAGGGGGGCCAACAGGCACCAGGGATAACTGTAATATTATACTATGGGTGCTCAGGGGCAGGCAGCTGCAGTACAGCTGCCCTACCTTCGGAGGGGTGGGGTACCACATTAAGAGGCATTTTTGGTGGCAGTAAATAGCGCTGCTTTGGGTGTTGTTTACCACAGCCGCAAACCTTTCAAGAGCCTGCTGCATAGATATTCATGGAGGGCCTCCCTCATTTACATAGGCACAGTGGTATTATCAATCAGTCAGTCTTTTATTTGTTCAGTGCAAATTTTAGTGAATCAAAGTGCTTTACATACTATAGCAATAATGTGTTAATTAAAATTAGCATTCTTAGAAACATAAATTAAACCCCATCAGGGAAGGCTTGGCTAAATAGAAAAGTTTTCAGCTTAATTTTAAAATGTTTGGTGGTCTGTCATTCTCTAATCTGGCAAGGTAGAGAATTCCACAAGTTGGGGCAGCAAAAGCAAAAGTATGGGCCCCCGAAGACTTCAGTTTAACCCTGGGAATCTCTAGCAATCCCTCATCAGTGGAGCAGAGAGGGTGAAAGGGATGGTAGGGGTGAAGAAGGTCTTGCAGGTAGCTGGGTCCTTGGTCGTGTAGGGCTTTGTAGGTCAGCAAACTGACCTTGAAGGTAATCCTCTAATTAATTGGCAGCCAGTGCAGATAGCAGAGCACAGGTGTGATATGGCAAGATCTCGGTAAGCTAGTCAACAATCTGGCCACTGGAATCAGTGTAGATCAACCCCCAGTAGCCCTAGGTATAAGGCATTACAGTAATCAAGGCAAGAGGCCACAACGGCATGAACCAAAATTGGCATGTCACATTGCTGAGTGGCCAGTTCCAGTTCCTGACACTTAGGACATGCTAGCACTGTGGGCCACCACCGTATTGTTTCACCGCCACTTTATAGTTTTTAAATATCATTCACATTTTCTTTTAACCCCTGACCCAACGTTGGGTCACTTGTTATTGGTTGCTGCTCACTTGGGCATGTGCTGAATGGATCTTCTTTAAGGTAATAAATGGGAGGCCCCTAAAAGGAAGTGAGTGGAGTGGAAGAAGCATGCTAGAGAGCTTCTCCATTGATCTTCATGGTCCTTTCAAGTCCTTATCTCTTGAAAAAGCTCATCATACAAAGGAGGCAAATCTCGTCAGTGCTCTAAACTAGCTTTACAGCCAACATGTCTGTGGGAAGGGCACCCTTCACAGCCAGAGCAATCCACAGGTGGCTACCCTCACCAGAGACCACTCCTCCTTTACAGTACAACATCTACAATAAATGTTCCTATCCAATGAGGAAATTTGATTGCCTTTCATGCTCTACTGCTGAAGGGTCTTGAAGCCCAGATATAAGTCCTCGCTACTTTTACTACCTCTAAACGATTCTTCCAGTGCAGTCAAATACTTCATTGCAGTCATTTTTGGGCAGATGACCTTCATGGCATGGATGGCATACAATGCAGGACCTTGCAGGCTCTCTTTCAGATGCTTGCATTTCCAGCACAGTATATAATGCCTCCTGTACCACCTGGGTGGTAAGATCAGTGCATATATTGAAAATATCCTCCTCAGTAGAGGTAGGCAGATTCTGGAGAACATCTATAATGTCTTGTAAAGGCCTGTTTTAACACATTCTCACTCTATTTTCTGTAACACATTCATGATTGCACCTATATTAGCCTCCAGCAAAGATTCACTATCCCTCAAGTCACCCACAGACTTCTTTTCCTGGGACAACAAAGTTTTACCTTTCGTCAGAAGGAGGGTGATTTTAGGGGTGGTGGGGTGACATGGGCTACATAACCCTCACCAAAAAGGTACCAAGTGTCTTCCACCTTATCCCCAGGGATAGACACAAGCAGTTTTGCAATGTCTACTTCTAATCATTTTCAGTTAGCAATACATGCATTGGGAACCTGCATGGTATGAATGGTACCAGTTCTACATCTCATGCTGTTTTATGGTGGTTGGTCAAAAAGGGTATGGGGTACAATTTTCAATATTTCACAGTTGCGGTATTTAAAACTGTTTTTCTGGGGACACCCAGCAACACCTCCAAATTATACTATTCATTACCTGCTAGGCACATAACTTAGTCCTTTAGAATCCATTGGGACGTGATCTTTAGGCCTCTGAGCAGTAGGTCCTAAGAACATGGGCATTACTCCAGTTCTCACAGTTCAAAGTGGCTGTGCTTCCACCCAGAGAACCCCTTGATGTACTAAACAGTGAGGAGTTTGTTACCCCCAGAAAATCCATATGCTGGTCCCCAACAGACTCCTCCAACCGAACCCACAAATGCAGAAAGCCAACAAGAGCAATAACTCAGTATACAGTTAAAGGGTACACACAGCAAATATAGTCAAGGCAGGGAGTAGATTTAATTAGGGGGAAAGCTGGAACAAGGTTCTGGGGAAAGAAGAAATAGGTTAGGTGAATAGTAAGGTGAGAAATGGGCAAATAGTAAGAAAAACAAAAAGGGGAGGCCTTGAAAGGAAGTAAGGAGATTGGGAGGAGTCTGGTAGAGAACAGCAGACTATTGTGAAGTGTTGCTGCAGATGCCTGACAGCCCCAGGTACTGTAGTGTTTTCCTGCAAGTTAAGCTCCAAGTAGTCCAGAACAGAAGTAGAAGAGGCCATTTAAAAAGAGGTGTCCCATTAACAAGAAAGGAGGTGATGGTGAACTTGACATTCCAGTTACTATTTGGACCTGTTGAGACACCATGGAAAATAAGGTACTGATCTGGTGTGTTTCTTCTGGGTCTCAGAGAAAAGGAAGAAGAGGGAGATTGCAGTAGGTGCAGTGAAAGGTGATGAGCACCTAAAGCACCTCTTAATTTATGGTAACATCCTTGAGGGTCTTTCCCAAGTGCAGGTCACCTCCAGTGCCAGGCCGTACACACCTTATGCTACTTGTGGTGTCCCATGAAGACAGCCAAGGAAACAAATTCCTGAAGAGTGTCACTGGGAGAGTTTTCATTCCGAAGAAGATGAATTTAAAAGCAAACAGTCAGCACTAAGAGCTCCACACCCAAGTGTGAGGCTGGTCTTAATTTGCACTTTGTGTGCAAAAACATTTGTTTCTTTACTTACTATTTACTGCAGTTTAATAGATTGTATCAGACTGATTCTGCTAACATGCAAGATGACATTTGCTGCCAGTCTGAGCAAGGTGACTGTTTGTGATGCCGATGTCCCGGGTTTGGGAATAGACCCAGGAGTCAGAGGGCTGGTCGGGCGGAGAAGGATGGAGCATCTGAAGGACATCTCTCTTTTTCTGGGGGTGAAGAGGTGAGTGATTGACTTGTCAGTGACCTCTGACAGAGGCTGGAGGAATCATGGAGGGCTGGCGCCTGGTTATGTGGGAGGTGGGATAGATGCTGGCGTCATTGCACTCCCTGCCTCTCAGGAGATCACTGCACTTGAAAAACCTCCAGTCTCTCGGGTATGATGCCCTGCCCTAATGCCATTCCTGCTACCACTGGTGCACATCATGGGGGTCCCATTCCCATGGCCCCACCCTGAGGGGTAAGCCAGGGCATACCACTAGTGTCCTTTGGGGGTGGGGTGACCACTCAGTGGCCCTACCCGGGAGGGTGAGCCTGGGCATGGTGGGACAGCGTTTGGGGCAGTGGCTGAGCTCCCTCCTCTGGGGGAATAAGGGGCGCCGGATCATAAAGGAAAAAGATTACATTTGTTGTGATCAGAAATCCCATAATCTCCTGCAGCTGACATCAGAGCAGGGCTGCTGCAGTGGGAGGTTCCAGAGCCTGTAGTGCATGTTAGAGTTTTTATAAGCTCTCATCTTTTGCTTGCTGGTCCCACTGCCCTCTCAGGGCTAAAATACAGTCGTAGAAGACTGTACTTATCCCTGGGAGAACAACAGGACTGACAAACTTCTGATCTCAGCTTACAAAATCTCTAACATGCACTGCAGGCTAGTGAATCTCCCACTGCTGCAGTGCTGCTCCAATGTCAGCTGGAGAGGATTCTGGGATTTCTGATCCCAACAAATGTCATTCTGGATGTCAGCAGAATCAGTCTGAAAAAAATCTACTATAATGCAGTAAACAAAACAGTAAGTACAAAAAATGTTTTTGCACACAAAATTCAAATTGGAACAAGCCCCACACTTGAGTGTGTTGCTTTTAGTGCTGACTGTTCCCCTTTAAGCTAAGTCAATTTTGATGAGGTCCCTATATTGGAGAAATTTGGTGTATGCTGTACCTTTTCTGATATCAAAAGGAAGCAGTAGTGCTGTGTCATTCAACCTTATAAACCCCAGCCCAAACAGCTTGATATCAGTGTTTGCTGCAAACTATGTATTGGAGGTGAAACTATTTGTGTTGGTGCCCCAGTGCCCTAGCATGTCCGTTTGTCCCAGAACATGCAGCATAATCCCTGACTGGACTATCACACTGCTGGAGGCTCCATAGTACACACAGTCCTTTGGCCAGTTCAGTTTGTTTACCATGACCCTTCATTATACAGTATCACTACCATTTTTGAACCATTGTATTAATGTTAGGCTCATTTATGCATATATGCAAAGGTTGCAAGAGTCCCATTAAAAGGTTCACTTCTGCTACAGATGTCATTAGCACTAAGTAATCCCTGCAGTACACCCCATGTGGTTTTAAGGATCCTAAGGGATTGTCTGCAGCAGAATACAGTACTCTTAAAGACAATACAGAACAGCCTATTGTAACTTCTGGTAGTATACCCAGAGTTTAGAGTAACGAGTTGTAAATGAACTTGGTACATCCAGCAGATGTGGGTTTGATTTTCACAACCCACACTTGCATACTGTGTGACACTGAGCAAGTCACTTAACTCCTCAGTGCTCCTGGGTTGCCCCTGAAAACAGGCATTGTGCCTAGTGGACCTTTCCTGCTTACCAAAGAATAAACCAAATGTCCCCAGGGACCATACCCACAAGAAAATTAGGCTCTCAGAAGCTGGTTGCAATAACTTGCATTCAGTCAGCTACTGGGCTGATACCCAGTGGTTTGTAGAAAACAGCAGGGTTTTGCTCTGCTAATTCTCAGTATAAGCAAGAAGCTGAGAAGCTCTTTACTTTGGAAATCTTGGAACCTGTGAATGAAGGCTTCAGGCAAACTGCAAAAACACTAGATATCAGTATTTTAACCTTGATAGCACAAAGACATAGATCATTACTGCTACTGAGTGATGGTCAAGGCTGGGGTGCACTGTAGATGATAAAAAACAGAGCTCACATACAGTAAAGGGAAAGGGGAAATTATTTAACCAGGAAAGGCACACTAGTACAACCTGGGAGCACAGGGAAGATAAGTGACTTGCTCAGGGTCACACAGTATGCAAGTGAGGGCTGATGGGATTCAAACCCAGGTCTCCAGGTTTGTAGCTCAGTGAGTGCTCTTAATCACTACACTATACTGCCTCTATTGTGGCAAGAGCAATATGGTAACTAGAAGCATAGTGTTTGCAGTATATGAAGGGCCAGGTTACTTAAACATTCCAAGTAACAGTTTTAGTGGGTACTCACATTTAGAGATGACATTCCAAGTAACAGTTTTAGTGGGTACTCACATTTAGAGATGACATTCCAAGTAACAGTTTTAGTGGGTACTCACATTTAGAGATGACATTCCAAGTAACAGTTTTAGTGGGTACTCACATTTAGAGATGAGTACTTGAATTTGTTAGGGTGACCCACAAATAAAAATGAGGAATTCTGGAGTGTGACTATTAAGTTCAATAGTGTTTGTGAAAAACTAAAAGTGCAATGAGTCAAAAAACATGTTACACAGTCATGGGCAGAAAAGACTTTTTAATGATGAATTAGCAGCATTTTAAAACCAGTAGGAAAGAGGCCATTTAATGATGTGACAGTGGTTTTGGTACTGACTGATACCTAGCAGTGTGCAAAGCTGGAAGAACACCTTTTGTGCTTTCTTGCTAAATACATTTAAATTTGTCATCAGGTTCCTTCTTTTGTACTGTATACACAGTACGTCTCACACTGACTAGATTGTTGACATTCTTGTTTCAGATCTTAAAGTTCAGAAAATATTTTTCTACTGGGGTATAATTGTCTGCACTGGTATGTGGAGTACCTTCTGGATACAGTTATAGCCCTATAATAATGCATTACCTTAATAGCATACCCCAGTGTGATTTATCAGTGCTCGTACATGCTGGAGAAAAATGATCTTTCCATGGGTCATCTATCCTCTTCTCTTCTTGGTTACTTAGCATATTCTTTATCAGCTCTGCTACACAGCAGCATGGGAGAGAGTTAATGCTGCTCTCATGTAAGAAACTGAGCCACATCTGGTATGGAGCTCATTTCACTTTTTGTACAGCTCATAAATGAAATAAGAAAGGCATCCATTAGTTCTTTAAAATTGAAGTCCAGACCACAAAGACTAGACCAACAACAGTAGTCCTACAATTTTAGTAAAGTTAAGCATGTTGCCGTGAGCTAGTTTGTGTTTAATTTATGCCGAGACACTCAGTCTGATGAGACCACACACTTTTTGGATATTTGTATTAGTGACCCTATATGCACCGCTTTTGATAATAAACATCCATTATTACATTTATAAGTGTTTCTGCCTCCTCATTGGCAGAAATCAGTCAAGAGTAGAAACAGTGAAAAGTGATATTCATCTGAAATGATGTCAGAGGTTTGAAAATGAAGAAACTTGCCAGTTCTACGTCTGCTTGATGCTTCATTTCAAAATGTTATCTCTGTGCTTGTGGCCCTTATTAAAAAGACAGTCAATCCATGTGAATTTCCAAAGGCTCAGTGCTGCTCCCAATAGCTGGGGTCATGTTCATAGCCACTCCATGTGCCTGAAGAATGGTAAATGCTTCTCTCATGCCTCTTGGTATTTAGAAAACCATTACATTCCGATGGCTTTCATCTTCATTTTTTACTTAAAATATTCAGAACTGTAAGAAAAAAACAAACTTAAAAATACCATCCTTAATAATATAGATTTTCAGATTCTGCTCTGCCTAGTTTCCCAGTTGTCTCATGCAACATTTTAATCATTAATTTCCTACAAAGTGTACAAGAATATACTGTATGTATTAATTTTGGTGTCCAGTCAGTATTACAATTTATTAGCCCATGTGTTAAATATTGACCTCTGATTCACCTCAGGCAGTTGTTATTACCTCCTGGGTCAGTCAATCTTGATAGTGACCTCAACAAATGGTAATATTTGTTTACTATTACACTAGATAATAGAGTCTCTTTTTGCCAGGAGTGCCTTGTTTTTCTCATCTCTAAGTTTCTTATGCTAGCCTTCTATTAAATTCTTTTATTGGCAGTTGTGCTTTTATGCATTATTATAAGTATCTAAGAGAAAGGTCCTTTTGTTCTGACCTGATCTAACTGTACCTACAGATAAAAAAAAAATATATCTGGTATTGTAATTGAGTCAACTGCTTCCAACCTGTTTCCAAAACATGTTATTTTCATTTAACTTAGAGGACCTTGCAATTTCACATCTGCTAGTAATTTCCTCCACACAATGACACTGAAATCAGTTTGACTTTCTGGGAGGAATTTGAGGAATCTTCAGAAAGCATGCTTTAAGTGGCAACCTGTAACTTTTTTTTTCATAAATACAGTACATTTATTTCCTGATTACTTTTCCAGAACGAACTGGGTCTGTTTTTTATCACTTACAGTTAGATCCCTGGGTCTTGGACAACATCATTTCCCATGCAAAGCCTTAGATAATGGCATGTAATATAGAGAGTTGAAAACCAAAGAGTATACAAACCAGTATTGACCTTTATGTTATTTCCTGGGTTTTCCATTGCTAAGGCATTGCACAAAACTCAAATTCATACAGATGTACCACAGGTTGGAAAGAAATATATTTTCTTTGCAATATAACGGTAACTAGAGATAAGCCCCAGTATATCTGGTTATATCTAGATATTTCGCAGGCAATCCCAGGCAGTTCAATGGGATTTCATGTGGATATATCCAGATACACTGGGCTAGATATTCAAAGAGGATGTTGTTAGCATAATTCACAATTCTGGGTGGTGCAGGCAGCATCTAAAATGTGTCAGAATATCTAAATATTATTTTCCAATACTTTGCAGTATTTTTGGCACTTGCCCCTGCTTTGCCATAAACTATTGACACATTCACCATTATAAGACTCCCAGAATGCTGTAAGTCAATGCAGTTAGGCATGTAAGTGAGGCCACATTTTATGTGGTCTAACTTAATGTCACAAGCATTGGTGATACTGAGCAATCGTGCCACAAGTCCCTGATGCTCTTCTGAACATGACGTCCATTGTATCCAGAGATTTGCTGAATTGTAAGACACAAAAATGTTTTTATATAAATGTTCTTGGTAATAAAAAGGGGAATGCAATACAGAACATATATAAAATATATAGAATAATCTATGGTAAGGGGCATATTACAAGTTTTTTGCACATCTGATGTGTACTATATCCCTTAATCTTGAGAACACAGCTCCAAAACTTTATGAAGACTTCACATACTGAAAGTGTGCAAAAAAAAAAATAATAATTGTGTGATCTTGCTTTTTTTTTATAATTAATGGTCTGCGGCAATATAAATAAAAATGTGAGCATTTTTACTTTCACTAAATTAATTGACTTGTTAAGCATAGACTGGGGTAAAAAATATTAAGAGATCTAGGAAATGAAATCTATTAAAGCAAGTTTCAAAATTGTAAAACATAACTGATTAGAGGAGTATGTCATTTAGTTAGCTGGAATTTTTGAAACAATATGTTTAAGTGCAATACATCATAACGTGAATGATGATACACATATGTGTATTATCATTCATATATTATCACTTGTGTCATAATACAAGTGATACTATACATATATAGTATATATCATCAGTTGGGTATTATCAGATTTAAAAGTGTTCAAAATCAGGGTATTAAATATAACAACAATTAATTATAATATGATTTATAATTTCTAAATATTATCTTATTTCAGTTTTATCTGAGGCATCTGTATTAGTAGTACAGAAACACTGCAGCATTCCCAATTCATAGTTACATACCCACTGCTCTCTTTCTGCAGAAATCTCTGTTTTCTGTATTCTGCCTCCCTGATCTTTAAAATTAGATCTGTACGTAGCACCACATTGTGTCATGATGAATGCTCCAGTCAGTGACATCATCACAGAAACATATAAATTGTCTTTGGAAAAGGACTATTGGTCCACTGAGTTTGGCCAGATTTTCCCTGTCTATTCTGTCTCCTCAGACCCTACCTGGTCTCCATCGATCATCCCCACCATCCCTATTTACCATATTCCCTTATGCTTATCCCATGCATGCTTGAGCCCCACCACTGTTTGCTCGCCCACCACCTCTACTAGCAGACTGTTCCAGGTGTCCACCACTCTTTCATTGAAGTAATACTTCCTCGTATCCCTCTTAAACATCCCCCCTTCCAGCTTTATTACATACCTTTTTGTCCTGGAGCATGTCCTCATTTGAAATAGACTCCCCTGTTGTATCCTGTTCACCCCTGTGAGGTACTTGTAGAGCTCTATCATGTCCTCCCTCTCCCTCTTCTCTTCTGGAGTGAACATGTTGAGACCCCCCAATCCATCCTTGTAGAGTTCTTGATGTAACTGCTGCACCATTTTAGTTGCCCTTGTCTGGACTGCATCCACCCTGTCTATGTCTTTGATGAGATGTGGCCTCCAGAACTGGACACAGTACTCCAGGTGAGGTTTCGCCAGCTGCTGATAGGGTTGTAACACCAACTCTCTCCTTCTGCTGGTAATACCTTTTCCTGTGCACCCAGGCATCCCACTGGCCCTATCCACTGCTTTGTCACACTTCCCTGCCACTTTGAGGGCATCAAATATGATAACACCATCAGTTTATCAGTCTATGGCTCTTATGCTGATACCCCTACTTGCATGGACTGTTTCTGTAATACAGACTGAGCACACACTGAGGATCTGCTTCATTCTCATTAATGTAGCAGCCCATGCCAGAAGTGGTATCACTGGCAAAATTCACTGACTAGTTCTAACCAATAATGTTACTGGTTAGAACATTTATAATGGGGCAATGGGAGGATACATATAGAGCTAGTTTTAAAGATGAGGGAGATAAAAAAATAAAATGATACATATATATAGTACAGTACTGTATATATAGAAAGAGAATGAGGTAAGCAAATCTGAACTGCAAATGCTGCAGTGTTTCTGTTCCCCTTTAAAATCATTTATATTCTTTTTTAAGAGCCTGTTTACCAGACACATATAGTTTCTGTACAACTCTGGCTTTAAGTGAAAAAAGAACACCAAAGCAGTAAATAAAAAAACAAAAAAAACACAGTAGCTCAAACTATTAGAAAAGGTATACTTGCAACCCATTCTTGCAAGTCATTTAGTGCTGCTGAGATGAAATTATTAGGAAATGCTTGTAGCAGAGATTTTTAATATGATATTATAAATAAAAGCTCTAAAAGTCATAAGATCAAAAGGTAATAGCAATATATCAAGTAGGACCTCTCATGCATATTAGTGTCATGTAGGAAATGAGTTCGTATGGTTCAAGGCAAAGTGGAGTCAAGTAATATTTTTCATCTCATAACACTTTTGTTAAATAGAAAATGTTAAATGCTAAGACCAATAAAATTGTGTAGTGAGTTGGAAAATATGCACACATTTTAAATTGCCTTTTTCATTCATAATCAGATTGTAGAAATCATGTTTAATCTGTACCCCTACTAAAATTAATGTAGGTTGATTAAATCTTTAGGAAATGCAATTGACGTGACAGATGTTGCCTATCATTGATAAAGTTTGCAATTTTATGATTGAAAACATGCTTACATACTATGACCCCTACCAAAAGCTTCTTTAGAGAGATGATATAATCACATTTGTTCTACATCTGTTGCTGAATGCAGCACAGTAATGAAGTTTCTTAAGGATGTTATATTAAATTACTAGATAGCATTTAAACTCCATTCTGAATAATAGGCTTGGATGCAATCATAATATGTTTGGCTTTTCAATGGTAGATACTATAATGAAATGTATAAGAAAGCATATGCAATCAGATGTCATAATTGCATAACATCAGGATGATTGTAAAAGTGACCAACAGTAGCTAAAAACATGGGAAACACAAATGAGAGGGCTTGGTGGGGTGCAAGTCAAGTTGAGTCACTTTTTAAACAACAAAGTAGGTGTTAAAGAAAGTGTCCGCTCACTCGCAGAACAATACAGTTGACATCAACAGAACTCATGAATGTATGAAAGGCCAGCAGAGATGACCCGAAGGTCCTTCGAGTCTGCTCAAGGTGGAGTTCATGTGCTTATGCTACATGTTGCTTTGCTCCCGCCACTTTCACCATGACCTTCCTTTTGAATTTATCCCACCGTATACAAGCACATGTTTATTCATTGAGAGCTCAGTTGGGTGCCCAACCATGGAGGAGCGTGGAGGGCTGTACCAGTCGCCCACTTGAGATTGGGGTGGAAGGGAGCAGGGGGGTGGAGCAATACATGCAGAGGTGGGGTGTCTTCTAGACACCAGGGAGTGGACATTTTGGGAAGGGGATAGGGAGGGGGTCCGGTAGACACCAGGGAAATTTGTGTCTGTGTGTGGGGCCTGGTGATCGGGGAGTACCTTGGATTTAATTTGACAAAGGGCTGATGATCAGCCGGGGGGACCACTAGACACCAGGAATGTTATTATGTGGCAGTTGGACCAGTGCCTGGTGATCGGGGGGAGGGGGGACCTTGGGATTTAATTTGACAACAGGATGGTGATCAGGTGGGGTGGGGAACACTGGACATCAGGGAATCTGGGATTTTCTTAATTTATATGACAGTCAGGTCAGTGTTTGGTGATCAGTGGGAGGGGAAGAATTAAATTTAATATTACAACAGGTCTGTGATTGGCCAGGGGACCACTAGACACCAGGGAATTGAATGAAGGGGGTCCCAAACTCCATTTCCAACTTCTCCATACTTTGTTTTTTTTTAAGTGCAATTAGCACATAAAAAAATCCCAAAGCAAAGCAAAGTAAAAAATGGTGAATTTTTAACTAAAGGGGACCATTTTGTGAAATGGCACAGGGTTGTGGATTTGGCAGATTTGTGGGAAATTTGCCTGCAAATTAAAATTTCACTGCCTCTCTTCTCCAGACTTAACCTCTGCTGAAATCAGCTATACGGAACATGTTTCTTTCACCCCATCAACTGAAGTAAATTACCTGTGTGCTTGAAGAGTGGGGCAAGAAAATATGGTTCCACTGTTCATCAGGGATTGCCACAGGTCCAGAGTGGGTCTCTGGGACATCAAGGGAGGCATATGGCAGCTTTAGGAAATAAATCTCTCAGCATTTCACAAGTGGACCTAAAGGTACTGAGTGAGTATGTGGGGGAAACACTTTGGTAGTAGTGCCATTTGACAAAGGCACTGTGCACAGCCTAGCACCATGCAGATGGCTGTATGCCATGTACAGCACTCTGTGGGAGTAGTTAACCAAGATATATGTGGGTACGTAACTCACCAGCATGTGACAGCCCCATCTGTACTATGGAATTGGTTAAGGGGAACCCCCACATGCCTTTGAGTATGGCCCAAAGTGAAGTGGCGATACAGTGCATCAGTTTGTACCTGTTTAGCACCACCATATTTTGCAACTGATACTGGGGCCCCAAACATTTTATGTACTAAGGGATCATTCAAGTAGGAGTACCTGTAGGCTATTTTGCAAAAGATGCGACTTGGACCTCAATTTGGAGGATGGTTCATGTGTTGTATATGCAACCTTCCACTAAAGTTTTGACAAACTATGTCTTCTCTCTACCCTTCACCCTGCAATGGGGTACTCACTAGGGATGTCCCCTCTACCCTACTGTACCTTTCCCTAGGTGGCGAGACAGCAGCTTTTAAGATGGTTATGGCTCCTAAATTGATCCACTGCCTCACCCACCTGGCGGTGGACATCCCCATGCAATGGTACTCTAAAATGGATGCACTTTTAGGTGACTTCTAATGGAAAGGCAAATCACCCTTTTACAGTAAGGTGAAACTTGAGACCAGCTGGAGAAGAGGCGGTTGTAGCCTACCCTGATTCCGTGCAAATTACCTTGCCTTTCACAGTGTGCATGCACTACAGTGGCTGTCACTGCTCTCTCTTAATGGGTCCCCCCTGTGGGTTGTCATAGAACTCAAATCAGGGCTGATGGGGGACCCCTCTGTTTCCTTTTTTATTCCACAACCTGTGGTAAAAAGGCAGGACCTCCAGTGCCCCCTACCCTTAAGGTATAGGGGATGCTAGAGAGCTGGCTTTATATGTCCCTTACCTCTTTGTCCCTGCTCCCTTTTTGTGGAAACCTCTAATCACCGTGGTAAACCATCTGTTTAGTTGTGCTACCTGGCAAGACAGGGGCATTGCACATGTCTCTGACTTATGGCAACCATCCACTATGTTTCTGGACTTCTTTGATGACCTCTGAGCAAAATGTTGTCCCCAAAAAGCTACTTATTGAAATATCTCCAATAAGAAGCACTATAGGTGAATGCATTAAGAAACTGTCCCCCAAGATTCCACAGACACCTATACGCCCCCTCAGGTCTGGCATACAACTCCAAAGGGAAAGGCAGGCCTGATATATAAGCAGATTCTGCAGGCCTTACCTGATCTATCGGATGGAACCAGAAGCAAATGGTCCCAAGCTTTGGGTGCTAAAATATTTGAGGCCCAGTAGTCACAGCTATGGCTACTTACCCATAGAACTTGTTCAGACACAGGGGCACAGATATTTAAAAGTTTACGTGGGCACTAACGGGTCTTTGCCTGCACAAACCAGGGTTTAAGCTGGAGCTCTAAGTTCAAAACGGGCATTTGCATGGGCAAAGAGGATTAGCACCCATGCAAAACATAATGTATGCATGCAGGCAAGGGAAGGGGTGTGGCCATAAATATGTGTGCAAGCCCACATTCAGCGGTTTTGTGCTGCACAAAAGGGTTTAGCACAGTCCTTTAGCACAGTGCAATTACTGCCAACCCCCCCTGACTTACTCCATAGCAGCTGCTAAAAGCAATGCAGCCACCTAGCCGGTTTGCCACTGGGGAGCACATCCACCCCCTGTGGTCCCTGGCACCATCCTGCCAATTGCTGCCCCATTTTGTACAATACATGGATTCCTGGTGCTAGTGGTACCCCCCAACCAATTGCCAGCCCATTCATTACAAGAAACAGATCCCTGGTTCTAATGGTAACCCCCGCTCTCTCTGATCCCAGGCCTGGCTTCACGTACAGAATAGTTTCCCTGGTGCTTGTGGTTCCCACTCTCCAAGTCCAGTCCCAGCATCATGTATAGGGATGCTTTTGTGGCTTTATCCTTAACTAGAGCATTAGCACAGTTTTTTTGAAATGTATTCCCTTACTTTTTGAGACTGTATAATTGTATACTTATTTGCATATGGGAGCACAGGTCCCTTTGGGCCCTACACTCTCATCCCTCCATAGATGCATATATATATATGTAGCCGTGGAAGCACAGGCTCCTCTGGGCCCTGTGCTTATATTTATAAGACAACAGTGATCCAATTGTCAGCATAGCCATTTTATCACCCCACCTCATGTACCCAGTACAGAAAATTTTCAAATCCTGTCCAAAACATAATTCTGTGCAACTGCAACATCATTCTGCACCAAGGGCTGCTAAAACACATTTTGGCCAGGACTTAAAAAACTGACAGCTGTGACATACATGAGGTGGAGTAATAAGATGGCTATGCTGAAAATCTGGGATAAAAATATTGAAAATTTCCAAAGTTACAAGCATGCATAACAAAATTGCAATGAATGGTCATAACTTGGCATTTTTTCATATTTTGACCCCAAATTTTCAACATAATCTTCTTATAACCTCACCTGATAAACACTGTAGCTGAAGATTTTCAAATTCATGGCAAAATGCCATTCTCCGCCACAGGTGTGAAAGCACATTTTGGATAGTTTGTGAAAAATTATAGCTGTACTGGTAATGAGGGGGTTCAAAAAACTGGCAATGTTGAAAATTTGGAGTCAAAATATTGAAAATTACCAAAGTTATGCACGTGCATAGAAACATTTTAATGAACGCACATAACTTGGCTTTTTTAGAGGAATTTTTTCACCAAATTTTTAACATGGCTTTTTTGGGACCCCACCTCAAGAACACTAGTGGTGAAATTTCATTATTCGGTTAGGAAAGGTGATTTCGCGCAGCAACCATGAAATCATCTTCCAGGACCGATTAACAAAATAACAGTGACAGTGTTCATGAGGTGGGGTCCGAAAAAGGCTACAGTAATTTGGTGAAAAAAGTCCTAGAAATGGCAATGTTGTGAACATAAGTTCAAAACATCATTGAAATGCATTATGTGGCACTTACCTTGATTCCTCAGTTCAAGGTTCAGCTTAGAAGAGTGCAGACATGTCTCAGGCCACAGAAGATGACAGCTGATGTCCTCCAGTGGTAGGTATGGGGTTAGGGGTGTGTGGGGTGGTGGGTGCTCAGTGCGAGGGTCAGGAGGGGAGAAGGGGCTGAGAGGGATGACGAAGGACCATTTTCTTTTTTTCAGGTTTAAAAAATCAGGCATTAGTGGACTGCTTTCTTTTTAGAGGGACAAGTTAAATAAATATTTAGGAACACTGGGGGTGGGATCCTAAGTGTCACACACTCCTGGAGGGATTGTAATGCTGACACGGGGATTGGGCCTCCTAATGTAAATCAAGTAATGGGCTGCTGGGTGGGCAGTATTAAATAAACATTTGGGGACAGCGATCAGAGGGTGGGGATACCACTAGACACCAGGGACAGTGATTGGAGGGTGGGGGTGACACTAGACACCAGGGAAAAGGGTGGCTTACAACTAACACTGCATCCTGCAGCACAACTTCAGCTGTGGCTGCAGAAGTCAAGAAATTTCTAGTGTTCTTATACAGAGCATGCGGGGGAAGTGCACCTCTCGCTCAGCTGGGCACCCGGGATTTTGGGCTCCAGAAAAGGCATTTGTGGGCATAATTTTCAAAAACAAACATCAGAATCTAGCTGAACAGGTCATGTTTAGACAGGTTCTGATGTTTGTCTATTACAGTCCCAGCATTTTTATTTTTATTTATTGAGATATTCAGAAAGACCTTTGAGTCAAAGACTCATTTACAAAGGTTCCACATCATACATAGACGGTACAGGGATAACATTTGTTACAGATTGCAGTACATTACATTACATAACAGGTATTGGATACACATTTGTTCAGTAAGTGACTAACATTCCAAGATAACTTGAATTGCAATGATTAGCACAGCCATAAGATAGCAGAGAGGTTCTGAAGAAGGCTGTTTGTCAAATAATTAGATTAGAGAAATTAGATATGGAGAACACAAAAAGTTGTTCTAGGTCATCGGGGGGGGGGGGTGTCCGTTGCAGTCACATAGGTTGGAGGCCTGGAAGTGTTTCCTTAGCCTGGATTTAAAAGGGCCAAGCCTTGTTTCGTCAGTTATTAGGCTTGGGAGTGAGTTTGTCCAGGAAGGGGCTTTGTAGCTGAAGGATCTTTGGAATTGGGAAGTCCAGCAACGGGTACCCATAGCAACAGTTTGTTTGAGTTATGGGTGGTTCTGCCAGGAGATGCTAAGAGAATAATTTTGTCAAGGGCAGGGGGGGGGTGAGGCCTAGAATTATCTTTTTGGTCATTAGGCAGGTGTGGTACCTGATTCTGTTGTATAAGTTTAGCCAGTCGGTGGTACTGTAGAGGGAGCAGGTGTGTGTGAAGCGATCACATCCAAGGATGAGATGGCAGGCCTTGTTTAGCATGAGCTGGAGTCTATTGAGGGCTGAGGTGGGTGCAGCACTGTAGATGAGAATACCGTAGTCTAGCAGAGAGAGGACAGAGGAGTTTATGGTAAGTCGTAGAGCCTCAGGGGTGAGGCAGTGTTTGTACTGATAAAGTACGCCTAATCTAGAGTTAAGAGCAATTGATAGATGCAGGATATATTGATTAAAATTGAGGGCCAGGTCTAGTGTGATCCCTAGATATTTAAAGGTGTTTACTTGTTCAAGGGGGGTTTGATTAACAGTAAGAATTCGGGGGCAGAGGCTCTTAAGTGGGTTCTGGGGATGGGATAAGATCATGACTTTTGTCTTATTGTAGTTAATTATTAAATGCTGGGTGGTGAGCCATTGTTCGGTTTCACAGAAGGAGTGTTGGAGAGTTTGGTGGAGTTTAAGGGGGTCAGGATCATAGATGAACAGGACAGCATTGTCTGTGTATAGGAGCAGGCTGCTGGGGCAGGCCAATGGGAGGGAGTTTAGGTATAGACTGAATAGCAAAGGGCCAAGAATGGAGCCCTGTGGGACACTGGAGCAGACTGGGAGGCTAGAGGACAGGACGGTGCCTACCTTGACCAGCTGTGTTCTATCAGAGAGATAGCTGGTGAACCAGCTTATAGCATCATTGCAAAAGCCACTGTAGGTGAGTGTGTTCAGTAAGAGGACATGGTTGATGGTATCAAATGCCTTAGAGAGGTCCACTATGATGGCACCTGTGATGTGGCCGTGGTCCAAGGTGGAGTGGACATGGGAGGTAAATTCAAGGAGGGCGGTGGTGGTACTATGTCCCTTTGGGAAGCCGTGTTGCTGGTTGCATAGAAGGTTATATTTAGTAAGGTGGTCAGTGAGTTGATTGGTGAATATGCGCTCTAGTGCTTTAGATAGGGGGGTAGAATGAAGATGGGGCGATAATTGTTAGTGGATGTACGGTCCTCACTCTTATGGATGGGTGTGATGGAAGCCGATTTCCAATGGGAGGGGAATTTCCCATGACAGAGGGAGCAGTTGAGAATATGGATGAGTGGGGCTAGGACTTCCAGGAGGGTGAGGCAGAGAAGTCTCAGGTCAAGGGAATCGCTACTATAGTGAGAGTGGCTAAGGGCATTGGCAAGGTAGGGTTTGGCTGCCTTTGGGGTAAGGACACATAGATAGAAGGGTGGAGCAAGGGGTGGAGGGGGGTGGATCTGGGCAGGTGGGGGGTCGAAGAAATTAGGGGCGAGAACATGACTGAGATCAGTGAAGGCAGAGTTTAGGGCCGAGGCTATACTGAGGGGATCCGAGGAGAGGTTACTGTCTATTAACATTTGGTCTGGGGGAAGATTTGGAGCTTTGCCACAGAGTTCCTTAATATTATTCCAGAATTTGCACCTGGTGCCACAGATGGTAAATGAAGCTTTGTAATAATCTGCTTTGGCGGTGCGTATGGCCCATATGCACTTGTTACAGGCCTCCCTATACCGTTGCCTGTCCGTAGGCCATTGGGTCTCATTAGTTAGATGACATAGGGTGTCACACTGTCGTAGTAGGCCCAGGAGGTGGTCTGAGAACCAGGGGGCATGGTTACCTTTGGACATACTCCTGGTGAGGGGGGCGAACTTGTCACAGGCAGCATTGAAGGTGGTGATAAATAGATCAAGCGCATGATCCTGGTCGAGGGTGTTTGTTAGGGGTGTCCAGTCCCAGTTTCTGAGGTGGGCCTTAAGTTGGGCTAGTTTGCCAGGCTCAAGTTTGCGTTGTGAGGCAATTTTAGGTGGGGTTTTGGGAACAGTGCAAGAACAGGTGCAGAGTACCGGAGAGTGGTCACTTAATGTGTCAGGGAGTGCCAGGGTGTTGGTTATTCTTTGAGGGCAGTTTGTGAAGACTAGGTCTAGAAGAGAGGATGTCCCCATGCGGGTGTTAATCCGGGTGGGGGTTGTGACTACCTGTGTGAGATCGAATGCAGCAGCCTCATCAATGAATGGGGCGGCTGTCTTGGCCAACCAATTTATGTTGAAGTCACCCATAAGTATTTTTTCATGCTGTGGGGGAAGAGCAGATAGATAGGACAGGATGACTTGGAAGGATTGCTTCTGGTCCCGGAGAGGGATGTAGGCAGTAGAGAGGAGGAGAGGGGAGGTTGACTTGCCTAGAGTTAATTTTACGGTGAGAGCCTGAGCCCTGAATGTTAGTTTTATTCATTTTCCACACTTGTCAGTTCGTGGAAATAACAAGATGGTGGTTGGCACGGCACAAAAAAAATGTTTGGTGCCGTGTAAAACAAGTGGCCCGAAAGCAAAACGGGCATTTGCTGCATCAATTTTTTATGTTCGCCATAAAACATTATCTGAAAAAACATACTGCACATGCACAGGTCGAAAAACACTAAAATTTAAAGCTTAATAACTCTGGAACCCCTTGAAATGTTATCACCTGACCTGTTAAAGGCACTAGGTTGGGATGTGACACATGTCTACTGCAAGTTTGGGGCAACAATTCCTTTCCATGTAGGCTGTAGGTGAGAAAAAAAAACAATGTTAAATATAGGAAAACATTTATTTTTTTTCTTAAAATGAAACGTGTATCTCAGAAACTGCACAAGCTGCCATCACAAATATTTCCATATATTACTACATTGCCTCCTAGACAACACATACAACATTTCAGCTCATTTCATCAAAGAGAGCCAAAGATATGTTAATGTTCAAAATTTGAGGTTTAACATTAAACAGGCTATTCAACCATAACTATAGGGGTCCTATCACGCCCCTATAATACAGTATTATAATGGCTTGGTAGTGACGCTATAATTAGGGTTGAGCAGGGGTTTCTGTGTTAAAACCTTTACAACAATTAAATGGATTTGCACAAATTTTGCATGCGTAGTATCAGAGGGCGGTTCCCTTGATTTGCTAAGTTTCGTTCATGTCGGATGTGTGGATTCTAAGAACTGGACAGCGAAAAAAGTAAAAAACAAATCACAATTTTTTGCTTTTTTTTGTCATTGTCTAGTTCCCAGATGGTTTGGAATTTTGCCCTGAAATTTTCAAGATAGCAGGGCTTGGCCAACAGATGTGCCCTTTTTGGTTTTGGTGAAAAAAATATTTATCCATTCCAAAATTATAAGGATTTGAAATTTCAGTTCTGAGCATGCTCAGTAGGGTCTTTTGGCAAGATATTTGATACCTTACTGAGCATGCTCAAAACCAAAATTTCAAATGCTTATAATTTGGGAACAGATTATTAGTTTTTCACCAAACCTATGAAACACTCCATTATGGGGCTTACCCTTCCTATCCTGAAGATTTCAGACCAATATTACAAACTGTCTGGGCTGTAGGTGATGACAAAAAACAAAACCAGAAACAAAACCCGATTTTTTTGTAAAAACACACTACGATCTTGGAATTCGCACATCCAACTGGAGCGAAACTTGGCAAATCAAGACACCTCGCCCCCAAACTGTGCCCCGCAAAATAAGTGCAATTCTGTTGAATGTGGGCCAAGCAATTAATATATTTATATACAGTGTATATCTATATACAGTATTATAGTGGCATGGTAGTGCCACTATAGTTAGAGTTGAGCAGGGGTTTGTATGATAAACCCTAATAACTTTGCAACCATTCAATGAATTTACACAGAATGTTACATGCACAATCTCAGAGGAGAGATCTCTTGACTTGCCAAGTTTCCTTCTGGCCACATGTGCGGATTCTGAGATCCGGGTGGCAAAAAAAGTTAAAAAATCTGTTTTTTGTCATCATCTATCATGCAGATGGTTTGGAATTTGAATTTGGAATTGGCACAGATGTGCCTTTCACTGGTTTGGTGAAAAAATATTAATCCTTTCTCATAATGGAAACACAATTTTTTTTTGCTGGCATCTGTTTCTTTGTGTCTAGTGGCACCCCACCCTCTCATTGCCCTCCCCGTATGTTTTTTATTTACTATTCCTTGTGTCTAGTGGCTCCTCCATCATCTGATCACCACCCTTGTATTTATTGGTTATTTCCCAGGTGTCTAGTGGCACCCCCCACCCTCCGATTGCCTCCCCCATGATTTATTTCCCTGGTGTTTAGTGGCCCCCCACCCAGCCATCCTAATCTCTGTAATATGTTTCTTTATGGTCCCTGGTGTCCAGTGACACCCTCCGCATACTGATAACCATCTCTGTAAAATTTGCTTTTCTCATTGGTGTCCAGTGCTACCCCCCACAATCCTCTCTCTTGTTAGACCTGTAATAAACAAATGGTCCCTCTATGTCTTTTTTTTGGAACCTGCAAAAAATAAAATAGTCCCTCACCAATCTGACCCACCCAACCCTGACCTCCCACCGAGCAACCACCACCCTGCACACCATCACTCAAGTGAACAGCTTGCTGGCTGAAGATCCACTTTCCGATCAAAGACATGTCTTGCTGCTGGAACCGCCAACTGCAATATGAGAAACTAAAATAAATGTGGTTCAACGTATTTTAGTGGGGCTTTCATCTTTGATTCATAACTTGGTCATTTTTTGCATATTCTGACACCAGATTTTCAATGTGGCCTTTTTGGGACCCCGCCTTATGAAAAATGTCAGTGGAATTCTGCAAATCTGGCACAAAAGGCGATTTCATGTTTGCTTGGAGAAATCACCTCTTGGACAGGATTTGAAAAATTGCACTGCTTTTGTTCATGAAGTGGGGGTCATAAGAAGACTATGTTGGAAATTTGGGGTCAAAATATGCAAAAATGGCAAAGTTATGAGCATATAATGAACTTTTGCTATGCTTGCTCATAACTCTTGTACCAAATTTTCAACATAGACATATTTTTACACTACCTCATGAATGTGAGAACTGTCATTTTTCAAATCCTGGTGAAACTGTCTTTTCACACCTGTGGAGTGGAATGACATTGCGGTGGCACATAGTCACATTTTAGCAGGAATTTGGAAATTTTCAGTATCAGATTCATATGGTAGGGTAATAAGAAGTGTATGGTGACAATTTGGTTGCAGTTTTATTAAAATTGGAAGCACAGGGCCCTCTACCGTAATGTAAATATACGCATCTATAGAAGATGGGAGGCCCTGCACTCCCAAAGGCAAAAAAGTACACAATTACACTATCTTAAAAAGTATCAACGGATGTAAGCACAGGGCCTGGAGGGTGTATGGCGATCAAACATCGACACCTGTACTGTGAACAAGAGTACAGCGACACAGTGACAGGTCACTGTACTGTCACTGCAGGACCCTGGCACTGCTTTCTTGGGGACTTGCACCCCATCCCCAAATCAACTCTGACTCAGAGTTGATTATATTAAGTATGGGGGGTGCGGGGTCATAGTGTTCTCAGACAGATGTATGCAGACTGCAATTATGGTTGACATAAATTCATTGCTGTAACATCAGTTGACAAAATATTTGTTGAACCGGCATCATAAAGCCCCAGGAGGGCTCTGCACTGACACAGGCAAGTGAGAATGTGATTATGCTATCTCAAAACGTGAGAAAATTCATTGCAAAAAACTTCATTAGTGCACCAGTTAGGGTTAAAGTGACAAAGGTAGGGAAATGTGAAGTTAGGGTTTCCAACCCTAACACCCCACCCCTACCCTACAGCAGCAGCAGGCGTGGGGTGTGCCTTGGGGTTTTCAACCCTAACACTCAGCTCATTCTCTTATACTGTACCCATCTCAGCTTATTTACTCATGGGATGGGGTGCACATTAGGGTTGACAACCCCAAGGCACCACTATAGTTAGGGTTAGTGAGAGTGTTTAATGTTAAAGGCCAATTTTTGCAGATTAATAACTTTGGAATAGGTTAACACATTTGCATGCACCATTCTTAGGGGTAGGTCTCTTGATGTGGCAAATTAGGTTTGAATCCCATGTGTGGTTTCTGAGACACATAGTGTTGATAAAACAGAGGTTTTTGTGTTTTTGTTTGCTGGTTTTTTTTTGTCCACCTGTATCTCAGAAATGGTTTTATCTTCCGGGCTGAAATTTTGAGGGTAGAAAGCATTGGCCTCACAGATGTGCCTTTTGAAGGTTTGGTGAAAAAATAGTGATCAGTTCCAAAGTTATTAAATGTTGAATTTTCCATTATGGGAAAAAAATAGATGACCAGAGCAACATGGGATTTTTACTTTGGTGCAGGAATTCGGAACAGGATTGTGTGTTGGAGAGGTTTGTGGGTCCGTCATTTCGTTTTTCTGCTTAGTGAGACAAACAAAAGGAGTGAAACTGGAAAAAATTTATTAACTTTATAAAATAAACATGTGAATGTGGCTAAACTGAACCTGTTTCTCTATATTCTGTTTGATGTTTAGTTTTTCTTTGCAGTGAGAAGTATATTGGGAAACAGTAACAAGAATATCAGATTGGGAGTGTGCTCTCTCTCTCTCTCTACGTTTAGAACAAGAACGGTAGCTTGGCACCTAGTCCTTACAAAAAAAAAAAAAAAAAGATAGTTGAAACCGCATGCTCTTTTCATGCTTCCTAATGTGCTGTGTCAACTTGCATTTCTTGTTCTGCTCTGAATTAAATGTTTTCATAGTATAGCCACCTGCCCGATTGTTTTTTCAGTTGCTGTTGATTGTCTTCTTCTGTCTGACCATAAATCCACAGCTTACCTCACCATGAACTTCTCTCTGTCTTTCTCCAGCAGTTATTTTTTGAAACCATTTGCTCTCCTTCAATGATGGGACAATCGTCCCTCTTTTTATCGATGATTGTCTAAAAATAGTGATGTGCTTCCACATTAAACGTGTATTTTAATGAATAACTTCCAACAAATACACTAAAATGTGTTTGTCTGCTAAATAATGTGAGTTATAAAAATAAGTGGGAAAAATCAAATCCTGCTGGTGTGCCTGCTGGCCAGAGCAGGTCAGCCTGCAATGGGATAGTCCCTGAGAAAAGTGACAGTGAGAGACTGATTTGCACTATTAGCAGGGGAGCGCTGTCAAATTTATGGAGCATCACGAAGGTGCCAACCTCCAAATAAATACAGTAACCCCCTACAGCAACCACAGGGTACTTTGCTTTCTCCTTGTAAAGGGGATTGCCTTGGTTACAAAGACAGAGCATTTTCATTTTTGCTACCCTCACTTGCTCATTGCAAATTGTACTCTTGGGATGCAATGCTTTACTCTTATTATTTGAAAGATTTAAAATAAAAGCATATTGCATTTTTCTGAAATGCCCACATTTTCTTGATTTGTTGGGGATTTTATATCAAATGAACTGTCACCTTTAGTTTGACCTCAGATCCCAGGTTCTCTCTAAAATGTCTTTCAAGGAATTAGAGGTCCATTTCTGTTTAGAACTTGCACTGCATGTGTAGCAGTCAGCTCTGGGGGGTGGAGGGGCACATGTGTACAGTTTTATCACAATACTGCCCTCTTCACTCACAGGTGCTTACCTGTCTACACATAGTGTTCATAATTCCCATAAAATTAGCCAGTAGTTTTGGTTCTTCTCTAGCAGTGAATTTCTTTTCCATTTTCTTTTTGCTGGAGCATTTCCCTGTCCTGTTCCCAAAAATATTATGGAAGGACTGACAGAGTTTTTAAACTGATGCTGCAGACAGATGGAATATTCAGTCTTCACTCTTCTTTTGAGGTCTCAAACTTTAATACTGTACTATTAATATAATAAATAATGTGATAAATTAAGAACCCTTGATACTATAAACATCACATACAAATATCCATCCCAATCCCTGATCAAAGTAGGATCGCACTCTGATCCACTTTCCATAGTGTACTGGACTGGCCTCCCATCCTGATCCCCAGTGGAAGTAGGATCACACAGCGATCCTGTTTCCATAGTGTTGTGGACCCCTCCCATCTCAATCCCCCATCAAAGTAGCATCACACTGCAATCCTGTTTCATCTCCCCAAGCAGTCTGGGACACTGAGGAGCCCACTCCCAGTGTCCCCAAATTATTATTTTTTTTTAGCTGTACTTTTTCCCTCCTTGGCCATACCTGTCTGCTCCCATCTTCCTGGCATTGCACTGGGATTCCAGCTGCCGTCCACACTCCTGCACTCCTTCGTGAGGTCCACCTTGTCTCCTGTGGCTTACCCTCACAGCAGGGTGGTGGGGAGCCCCCAACTCACCCACCTGATTGGATCCAGATCAGGTGCCCTCCTGGAGCTGGAGAGCTTCCGAACAGCCATCAAGCCACTCGACGAGGATACCATTATTCCTTTTTCACTTTACCCCTGAAGCTGGAGGCATGCAATGATTCTAGGCAGAGGGGAGTGCACATGCATCCGCATGCACTCCCTCCAGGCATCTGCTCCCAGCTCCTCCCCAAGCAACTGCAGCATTCTGTCCACCAGCCTCCACCAGGGGCGAATGGGTGCAGACAGTAAAGGACCCCCCACCCCACAGAAGGAGAGTAGTCCATCAGATGCTCAATCCTTCTCCTCCCATGCTTACCTCCGACAACCCGTGCTTGTTCCTGAATATGGGTGGCCAGCGTGGCATGAGGTAAGGCATCCAGTGCCTCAGCCCTCAGTGCCACCAGGCCAGCCCCAAATTATTTTAATATTGAATTCCCCCCCACCCATGGACACTGGGTCGCCCACTCCCAGTGCCCACAAATGCATATGTTAGCTGCAAAAAAGAAAACGGTTCCACAATGTCTTTACATTTATTTTTTAAAACCTGCAACAAAGAAAACAGTCCCTCATGGTGTCCCCAAATTATTTTAATATTGTATTCCCCCCTGGACACTGGAGAGTCCACTCCTAGTGCCCACAAATGCATATGTTAGCTGCAAAAAAGAAAACAGTCTTACAATATCTTTGTTATTTGTTAAAACCTACAACAAAGAAAACAGTTGCTTGTCTTCCCGCTGACTCCCTCCCCCTATCCCGACCCTCCCACTGAGCACCCACCTCCCCTTACCCCCTTACCTTATTCTTACCTATGGAGGTCAGCCGATGTCATCTTCTGTGGAGCTGGATGTGTCTGCACTCTTCAAAGCTGAACCGCAAAGTGAAGAATCAAGGTAAGTGCCGTATAATGGCTGTCAATGGTGGAAACACAGAAACATAGAATTTGATGGCAGATAAGGACTGCTTGGCCCACCCAGTCTGCCCATTTCCCTACCTAATGGATAAGCTGCAGATCTTAGTTAACCAACAGCCTACTTCCTCCTACCCCCAACCCCTAGAATTGCCTTATGTCTGTCCCATGTATTCTTTAATTCCCCCACTATTTGTGACTCCACAACCTCCACAGGAAGGCTATTCCATGCATCCACAACCCTCTCTGTAAAAAAATACTTCCTCACAATACCTCTGAGCCATTCCCCTTCTATCTTCAAATTGTGCCCCCTTGTTCTCGCACATCTCTTTTTCTGAAAGATGCTACCCTCTTGGACTTTGTTGATTCCCTTGAGGTACTTGAAAGTTTCTATCATGTCCCCCCGTCCCTTCTTTCCTCAAGGGTATACATGTTAAGCTCCTTAAGTCTCTCTTCATATGTCTTCTGGTGCAGACCCTGCACCATTTTAGTTGCCCTCCTCTGGACTGCCTCCATCCTGTCTATGTTCTTGTGGAGATTGGGTGGTTTCAACTTATGTTTTAATATCTTGGCCATTTTTAGGTATTTTTGCACCAAAGTTTTAACCTTGGGCTTCTTTGGACCTCACCTCATGAACACTGGCACTGTCATTTTGTTACTTGGTCCTGAAAGGTGACTTTGTTGTTGCTGCGTGGGCCTCAGAATCATCTTTTGGGACTGAGCAACTAAACAACAGTGCCACTATTCATGAGGTGGGATCCCAAAAAGCACAAGTTGAAAATGTGGTGCAAAAATACCAAAAAATGCCTGAGTTAGGGGCGGTCATTGACATTTTTGTATGCATGCCCATAACTTTACCAAGTTATAATATTTTCACTCCAAATGTTCAACATAGCCATTTTTTCACACCATCTCATGAACAGTACAGCAGTCATTTCTCACATCCTGCCCAAAATGTGTTTTCGCACCTGTGGTGTGAAATGGCACGGTCACTGTGCAAAATTACCTTTCAGGATCGAGTAACAAAATGACAGTGCCAGTGTTCATGAGGTAGGGTCCCAGAAAGGCAGTGTTGAAAATCTGGAGCAAACATACCAAAAAATCTCAGAGTTATGCATGGCCATTGAAATGTTCCTACGCACATGCATAACTTTGACAGTTTCTTATATTATCACTCCAAATTTTCAGCATAGCCAGTTTTTCACACCACCTCATGAACAGTACAGCTGTCATTTCACAGATTCTACCCAACATTTGTTTCAGCAGCTGTGGCATGGAAAAATCACCTGTCAGACCAAGTAATGAAATGACAGTGCCAGTGTTCATGAGGTGGGGTCCCAAAATTCCCATGTTGAACATTAGGAGAAAAAAATACAAAAAAAATGCCCATAAAATTGGGCTACTATTATACTAACTCAGAAAGTAAGGAAATTAATTGCAAAAAACTTCACTAAAGCATCAGTTAGGGTTCCTACTAAAGCGGCAAAGGCAGGGAAGTGGGTGGTAGGTTTCCAACACTAAAACCGACCCCCACCACCAACCTACCAATGCAACCCCACCCACACTCCACATACCAACAAGCATTGGGGTCTGTTTCAGGGTCATTAGCCTAATGCTCACATTGTTCTGCTATTCTGTACTATCTCTGCTTCCTTACAGATGGAATGGGGTGAGTCTTAGGGCTGATGACCCTGAAACAGACTTCGATGCTTGTTGGTATGTGGAGGGTGTGGTGGGATTGTGCTGGTAGGGGTTGGTTGGGAGGTGTTAGTGTTGGAAACCCTAACATCCAATTCCCCTGCCTTGTTGCTTTAGTAGGAACCCTAACTGATGCTTTAACAAAGTTTTTGTAATGATACACACACACATATATATATATATATATATATATATATATATATATATATATATATATACAGTATATATGCACATGTTATACAATGAGGTGAGACATATTCCAGTGAGATAAAACAAGTTATTTTCACTGCAGTGAAATAAATCCTGATGACATCAGCAGAGTTAAAATAAATGTAATTTATTACACCCCTGAAACCCACCCTAAACCCATGCAAAGCCACGCAAAGCCGCACAAATTGTCCATTTTGCAACAATGAGGCCCCCATTGTATAAATAGGATACATGATGTGCACTCGTGTGATATGGGAAATATGTTCAGTCCTGTACAGTGACCTCTGAAACCTCATTCGTGGCTTTGCCACTCGTGAGTATTCAGAGGTCACTCTAGAGGAGTGAAAATATTTTCCATATCACACTTGTGCCCATCATGTATCCATATTTATATATATATATATATATATATATATATATATATATATATATATATATATGTATGTATATATATATATATATATATATACACACACAGTATATACATACACACACATATATATATATATGTGTAATAGATAACCCACTCTTAGGTGTGTGGTCGGCGCTTGATGTCTGACGGTCCGTCCAACCGCAGGCGATGCGTATATCGAGTGCGACTGCACATCCTAGAGTGGTTATCTATCTTATAAAATGGTAAAATAGTTTTTAGGGGGGTAAAGTGCAGGTGTGCAGTCGTGCTCTGATATATGCATGGTCATGTGATGTGCTTTATACAATCAGAAGAATGGATATGGAGCTACATTTTTCCCATTTATAAATACATATATATATATATATATATATATATATATATGTATTATAAGTGTTGATCGCACCTCTATAGTTATGGTTGAGTAGCAGTTTCTATGTTAAACCTCAAATTGTGCACTTTAACAACTTTGCAACCATTCAATGGATTTGCACAAAATGTGGCATGCACTGTCCTGTGGGGTAGTTCTGTTGATGTGGCAAGTTTCATTCCCGTTGGATGTGTGGATTCTGAGATCAGGCTAGTAAATAAAAGTTAAAATCCATCTTTTTTTTTTCTGTTTTTTCCTCATCGCCTTGCAGCCAGACAGTGTGAAATTAATGCATGATTTTTGTAGGGTATAACGAACTTTGGTAGCAGAACAGACAGTGAAAAGTTGTTGTAATAATATTAATCTGTTGCAAAGTTATTAAGTTTTTTAGCTCCCATTATGTTCTATGGGACTTTTCTGAACATTCCAGTCTTAGAAACATAGAAACATAGAAGGTGACGGCAGATTAAGATCACAAGGCCCATCCAGTCTGCCTATTTTTTCCTACCTTATGAATGTGCCGTAGGCCTGTACTCTGTCAATTGCCTATCTATTCATACTCATCTGTATTGCTCCCTTATGCCTATCCCATGCCTGTTTTAAACCCTGCACTGTATTCATATCCACCACTTCCTGAGGTAGGCAGTTCCATGCATCCACTACCCTTTCTATGAAAAAGAACTTCCTCACATTACCCCTTAATCATCTCATGCTGTGTTCTCTTGTCCTGCTAGTTTTCTTATATTGAAATGTTAGACTCTTTCACCTTGTTAATGCCCTTAAGATGTTTGAATGTTTCTATCATATCACCTCTCTCCCTCCTTTACTCTAGGGTATACATATTGAGCTCTGTTAATCTGTCCGTATATGTTTTCTGATTCAGTCCCTGCACCATTTTGATTGCCCTTCTGTGGACTGCCTCTATTTTGTTAATGTCCTTGTGCAGGTGCAGCCTCCAGTACTGCACGCAGTACTCCAGATGGGGCCAAACCAGCGTCTTGTAAAGAGGGATTATTACTTCCCTCTTACAACTTGCAGTACCCCTACTAATACACCCCAACATCCCTCTAGCCTTACCTACTGCTTTAGTGGTCTGCTTGGATGATTTTAGGTCATCTGTGATGATGATGCCTAATTCTCTTTCTTCCCTTGTGATTGCCAGCAATTCCCCTACCAACCTATGGGGACTTCAGGGTTTCTCTTCTCTATGTGCATGATCTTGCACTTCTTTGCGTTAAACTCCAGTTGCCACTCTTCTGATAATTTTGCCAGTTTATCCAGGTCTCTTCTCATTTTACCCACCCCATCTGGATTATCTACTCTGTTGCGCATCTTGGTGACATCTGCAAACAGACAAACCTCACCCTCCAGTCCATCTACAATGTCAGTGATGAAGATATTGAAGCGGACTGGCCTTAGGCCTGATCCCTGAGGCACCCCACTTGTTACTTGCATCTCTTCTGACTGCATACCATTTACCAGCACTTTCTGTTTTCTGCCTGCCAATCAATTTGCCACCCAGTTGACCAACTTCTGACCCACCCTGAGTCTACCCAGTTTATTAATCAATCTTCTGTGTGGAACAGTATCAAAAGCTTTGCAGAAGTCAAGACAGGTGACATCAACTGCACCCCCTTGGTCCACCACTCTGGTTACCTAGTCAAAGAAGTCTATGAGATTAGTTTGACAGAACCTTCCTGTTGTACACCCATGTTGTCTTGAATCCTATGCCCCTATGGATTCCAGGTGTTGCACTGTCCTTTCCTTAAGGAGTGCCTCCATAATCTTGCCTACTACTGAAGTATGACTGACTGGTCTGTAGTTCTTTAGGATAGCTGTATTTGTTTTCAACAAAAGTTTTAATCTCATGAAAAAGGATTGGGTCTCATGAGAGTATTCCTTTTTTTACCAGAACATAAATCCTTTTTCGTGAGAGAAAATTCCTTTTTCATGAGCCGCCATCTTGTTTTCCATTTTTTTCAACAAAAAAAAAATTGAAAACCCGCAAAATGTTGTTAACAAGATACAGCAACATATGTATCTTGTTCATCGGGACTTCCTTAGATGGATTCTAAAGTCCTTTCATGCAAAGCAACCTCTGAGGGTGTTTTATTACTCATTTAGATTCCATTTTTGTGACTCTTTAATTTCCTTTTTCACAAGCCAAAAGTTAGCAAGTCATGAAAAAGGAATCCTTTTTCGCCACCCTTGGGTTGCTATATACACTTTTATAAACAAAAATTTTGTTGACATCGGAGTACCCAATCCCCATGTCATTGACAGAAGCCCTTCTCCATCATTATGAGACACTGGGGAGCCCACTCCCAGTGCCCCAGATAGAACCACTTCACACCCCTTACCAGTTTGGGACACTGGGGAGCCCACTCCAAGCGTCCCATGATGCCTCCTACCCAGCTAGTGTGGGACACTGGGTAACCTGCTCCCAGTGCCCCCAAATATTGCTATGTGCTAAAAAAATGTTGATTTTTGCTGACATCGGGGTGCTCAATCCTCGTGTCAGCACTAGAGCCATCCCCCCACCAGTGTGGGACACTGGGTAGCCCACTCCCAGTGTCTCCAGTTATGTTCAATCCCCCCAGTACTGTTCGACCCCCTAGTACTGTGAAAAACTGGGGATCCCACCCCCAATGTCCCAAAATCTTGATTGGTGTACCTGAAAAAATGAAAACAATCCCCTCTTTTTTTTTACATCCTGCAAAAAAGAAAATGCTCCATCGTCGTCTCCCTCATCCCTCATCCCATCCCGACCCTCCTACTGAGCAACCCACCACTAGAGATGCAGTGAATTTAAATTTCACCGGCGAAGTGCCTGCGAAGAGGGCACTTTGCATTTTCATTCCACTACACAGAGTGGCCAATATGAAATGCTCACTTCACCTTGTAATTATTACTTTGTTTTGTCATTCCACCTTAATGCGAAGTAAGGTGAAGTGACAACAATATTGGCAGCCCCCCACACACACAGTCATCAGAATTAATGTGCATCCCCAAAATGCTACTGTCTTGTGTCCAGAAAATTCCCCAGTGCTGACAAAGTGAAATGAGAACACAACAAGAAATGCAAAGTTTCCCAGAATTAATGGCACACTCAGTCATGTGCACAGTGGGCACACACAGTCACCAGAATTAATGTGCATCCCCAAAATGCTACTGTCTTGTGTCCAGAAAATTCCCCAGTGCTAACGAAGTGAAATGAGAGCATAACAAGAAATGCAAAGTCTCCCAGAATTAATGGTGCACTGCAAACGCACAGACATATTAAGATTGCACTACACACTCAAGAGATGCAGATGCAAAGGCACAACAAATCAAATCAAATCAAATCAAAATTTATTTATAAAGCGCTTTTCAAAAAATCAAAGCGCTAATACAAAGCAGAGATAAAACATCAACACTAATAAATAAAAACATAAGAACAGTAAAATAACCATAAAATAAACTAACCAAATGCCAGCAAAATAGATAACTTTTCAGGGATCTCTTAAATGCTTCATGGACAGGCACTCTCTAATCTGACGAGGTAGAGAATTCCACAGGGTCAGGCCATAAAGGAAAAAGCCCTTGCCCCAGATGATTTATAACAGACCCTGGGAATCTCTGTAATCCCTCGCCAGTGGGCGGAGTGGGCGGAGGGAGGCGAGAAGGGACAAAGGAAATCTTGCAGGTAGCCTGGTCCTGGCCGTAGGGTCTTATAGGTCAGCAATGCGACCTTGAAGGTGATTCTCCATTGCACTGGCAGCCAGTGCAGGTCACGTAGCACAGGTGTGACATGACAAGTTCTTGGTAGCCCTGTCAGCAACCTAGCTGCCGCGTTCTGCACCAGCTGCAGGCGATGGAGATCTACCCCCGGCAACCCTAGATATAAAGCATTACAGTAATCAAGACGGGAAGAAACAAAAAAAGTGAAGCAGCACAGGAAGGTCATCATGTGGAACAAGGTGTTTTATCCGGGCGATATTCCTCAGATGGTAAAAGGAAGATTTGACAGTGGCCAACACCTGCATCTTTAGTGTCAGCATACTGTCAAAAATAACGCCCAGATTTCACACCTGTTCAGAAGGTCTCAACTGGGTATCCCCTAATAAAAGACCAGAGGGGACCCCAGGAGTCAACTTCTTTGCATAATGACCCGGGTCAACGACTAATACCTCAGTCTTATCTGGATTTAACCTCAACACCTAACCAGTGCTCACAAGTCACAAATCCAAATCTGGCGAAGAATAACTTTTGCCAGTTTGGGGGGGGGGGTAGTGCACGGTAGTAACAGTCCACTACCAGTAAAGATACAACAAAGCAATGCAAAAAATTCATGCAGGTGCGGTGGATAGCAGGTTCACACTGCTGCAATTACTCAGTGGCACAATAAAAGGTGTCTGATTTGAGGGCACACATCACACACACTCACACATGCACACTACAAGTAATGCGAAGCAAATTGAAAACCTTTAGTAATATAACCAAATGTTTTAAACAAACTAAAATTATGCACTGCTGCACCACAACAATCAGCAAAAAAATTTCAAGAATTACTGAAAATATTACTGTGTGTACATTAACATAGTTATACAAGAAAAATATAACCAAAACAGAAAGACTGCCTTTTTCTCCCATTTAATCTACCTACATCACATATACGCCCCTCCCCCAAAGCACACTTCACAGTACACAGACTGAATGTTCTAAATTAACATTCAAAATCCACACATAAACAATAAACACTCAATGATATGAGCACAGGACGGTTTCCTACAATCGATGTATTAAATTTTGAGCAAAAAAAATGACTCAAAAAGGCTTTTTTTAACAGCTTTTAGAGGTTCTGAATCACAGAGCTCTGAGAGCAAACTTTCTCCAGCTACCACTACACACACACTACCCAGAACTAAGGCTGTGCAGAACAATCTAGAGCCTATGTGACCTGCAATCCTATGAATCACTGCAGAATTCACCTTGAAGCTCAATTACAAGGCAAAGTGATGCAAAGTACATTGAAATCAATGGCGGAGAAGTGGTTTGGGGAAGGTGGATTAACGCAAAGTCATTGGTTTCAATGGACTTCATGTTCCTCATTATGACGTGAAGTACTCTGCTTCACATTGCCAAGTACTTCGCAGATTCCACATTGCTCCGCGAATCACTTCGCAGAGCGAATTTTGGCCACTTTGCCCACCACTACCCACCACCCAACACCCCCCCTTGCCTTACACTTACCACCAGAGATCATCAGCTGTTATCTTCTGTGGACTGGGACATGTCTGCACTGTTCAATGCCACTCCATGAACTGAAGAATCAAAGTAAGTGCTGTATAATGGTTGTCAATGGTGTTTTGAACTTATGTTGAAAGTTTGGCTATTTCTAGGTACTTTTGTACCAAATTTTCAGCATGGGCCTTTTGGGACCCCACCTCATGAACACTGGCACTGACACTTTGTTACACCGTCCCAAAATATGATTTCATGGTCACTGTGCTAAATCACCTTTTGGGACTGAGTAATGAAATGACAGTGCCAGTGTTCATGAGGTGGGGTCCTAACAAGCACATGTTGAAAATCGGGTGCAAAAATACCCAAAAATGCCCAAGTTACATGAGGTTGTTGAGATTTTGCTACAAACAAGTGTAACTTTAGCAATTTAGGAAGGGAAGGAAGGGTAAATTCTTTAGCCAGGAAAGGCACACTATGTCAGAGCTTGTTTTCAGGTATGACCTGGGAGCACAAGGAAGTTAAGGAAGTTAAGTGACTTGCTCAGGATCACACAGTGTGCAAGTGGGGGCAGATGGGATTCAAACCCAAAATATCTAGGTGTCACCCTAGACCCCTCCCTTACTTTCAAAGAACACATCAGCAACACTATGATGAAAATCCACAAAACATTAGGTGCTGCCTGCCGCCAAAATAAATTTCTGTCCCCTGAAGCTCGACTAGCCATTGCTGAAGGAAACTTTCTGCCCCTCCTTGAGTACTACTCCCCGTACACGCTACTGTGTCCTCTTCCCTACAGACCCACTTACATATCACATACAACTCCATCTGCCACTTTGTCCTTCAAGCTCCTTTTACCACCCACCACTGCTCGCTATACCAGTCCCTAGGGTGGCTCTCTCTGCAGGGTCATTTTGACTTCACTATGGGTAGCCTCATTGACAGAGCACACAGAAGCTATCAGCTGTCCCTCTACTCCTCCCTACTCACTGACAGAGTGGTCTCTCAGAGTCTCTGGGCCTCCTCTGTATCCCCACTGGAAGTCCCTCACACTACTACTACTACCATGGGTAGTATAACTTTCTCTGTCTCTGCCCCTTCCCTCTGGAATAAACTTCCTTTGTGCATCTGATCATCCCCCTCCCATCAGTCTTTCAAGGTAAACGTAAGGGCATGGCTCCTGACCAAGGCCGCTTGTACCTGCAGCTGTTCCCCAGGAGGTGCCAGGGCCTGTATCCTGGCATAGCACCTTTTCATGCCCTCACCCTACCTCCAGTGCCCCTACCCTCTTGCACTGTTCTGCTCCTCTGTTCAATCTGGATATGACTACCTGTTTTATTCTGAACTGTTAGCAGGTTCTGCAGCTTAACTTAAGTTGCATTTTTGCCTATGACTTGTGCCTATACCACTCCTGGTGATAGACTGAACCTTCATTTTAAATGTATTTATTTCCTTGGCTCCCTGGTGACTGTATGTATATTGCATGTAATACTTTACCATAATCACCATGTTAAGCCTTTTATATTACATAGCCACTTAATGCATGCCACTACACCAGTGTGTACTAATTTCCCTGAAATATTTGTGATATGTAGTTTGACCTCATACCAAGTGAATTCAGCAGTCCTGTTTTGTTCTAATTATATCTTCGTATTGTATTGATGTTTGTTGTGTCTGCCACCTTGGTGGCCCAGGTCATGACTGAAAACAGTCCTCCGGATCAGTTTGCTTACCCGGTTATCAAAGACATACATACATACATAAATGAATAAATAAAATACAATAAAACAAAATAAACTCAGGTCTCCAGGTTTGCAGCTCAGTGCCCTTAACCACTATGCTATATTTTTACTCCAAATTTCAACAGAGCCACTTTTTCACACCACCTCATGAACAGTACAGCTGTCATTTTTCACATCCTGCTTGAAATGTGTTTTTTGCACTTATGCCATGGAATGGTGCAATTGCTGTGTGAAATCACCTTTCAGGACTGAGCAACTAAATGACTGTCTTTTGGGCATTTGTTGCAGTCTCACTACGCATGCTTGTAACACTGGAAATTGTCAATATTTTCACCCCATAATTTTCAACACAGTCTTATTAGTACCGTACGTCATGTATACCACAGCTGTCATTTTTCAAATCCTGGCCAAAATGTGTTTTCAAACCTGTGGTGTAGAATGGCACTGTGGTTGTGCAGAATTATGTTTTGGTGAGGATTTGAAAATTTTGCAGTGAGGTAATAAGAAGGTTATGTTGAACATTTGAGGTGAAAATTATTTAAGAAGGCACAGTTATGACTATTTGTTGCAATTTCGCTATGCCTGCTCGTAACTTTATGCATGGAAGTGCAGGGGCCAGAGACTCCTGCATTGGTCCCTGCGTTTCCACAGCTAGATACACATATGCACCTATGAAGGGATGGCAGCACAGGGTCCTCAGGACCCTGCATTCCCACAGTAAAATAAAGATACCATTATACTATCTCAAAAGGTAAGGAAATAAATTGTAAAAACTTTGTTAATGTATCAGTTAGGGTTAAAGCAACAAGAATACGGAAATGTGGCATTAGGGTTTCCAACCCTAACACCCCACCCCTACCCTGCACAGACGAAAAGGGATCAAGGGGTGGCATTGGTGTCTTCAGCCCTAACGCTCACACCATTCTCCTTTGCTGTGCCTGACCAGCTTATTTTTCAATGGCATGTGGTGAGCGTTAGAGCTGAAGATGCCAATGCCACCACCTGATCCCTCATAATCTGTGCAGGGTGGGGGTGGGGTGTTAGGGTTGGAAACTCTAATGCCACATTTCCCTACTTTTGTCTCTTTAATCCAAAATGATGTATTATTGATGCTTCTTGCAATATATATATATGTATAAAATTAGAGGCAAAAAACTCAGTTTAATGCATTAGTTAGGGTTGTTCCACACCGACAAAAGTGAGGAAATTCAGTGTTAGGGTTGAAAGACCCCCTTGCCCCCTACTTACACCCCGACTGGCATCGGGTGCATTATGGTTGTTGGTCAGTAACTATCACCCCATCACACGTAAAGAAGCAGAGGTATAGGAGAATGGGGTGAGAGTTAGGACCCGACAACCCTAATGTGCACCCGATGCCAGTTGGGGGTGTGGGAAGGGGTTCCAAGAGAGTCATTAGGGGGCTAAGTATTTTTCCGACAAAAAGTCCGCATCTCTCACCGTTTCTGAGATACGGACCCTGAAAAGCGCGGCGAACGCCGTAATGTTATCCTATGAGGAAAAAAGAGAAGTTCGGAGTGCCATAACTTTGGTTCCCTTTAATACTTTTTCACCAAACTACCAAAAGGCACATCTGTGGTATGTTGGCTGTGTTCTCTCCAAATTTCAGCCCAAAAGACCAAACTGTTATTTTGCAGCAGGATGCCAAATGATTCCTGTAATGCGTGGGATGCCGTAATGTTATCCTATGGGAAAAAGCATCAACTTTGGAGTGCCGTAACTTTGCCACCATGTAATATTTTTTCAACAAAATACTGAAAGGCACATCTGTGAGATGTCGGCTGCATTCCCTCCAAATTGCAGGCCAAAACACCAAACCGTTCTTTAGCGGCAGGGTGCCAAAGAATTGCTGTCATTTTCCCACAGCCTGAAAAGTACTGTCAATCCCTTATGAAAGCTTTCAGAATTATAACAGTGTCAAGAAATGCGAAAGTACTATGCGAAAGTACTTTTTCCAGAAATTTGAAAAACATATTTCTGGGGTGTTTTACCCCAAAATAAAGACATGCCTAGCATCCTCAGGGTCCGACTAGGTGAATACAAAAATAATTAGGTTGCTACAGGGTCCCAAATTTAAATGCCAAGCATTTTTCTGATGACAAACTAAAAAAAAAAATGGTGGATTTGTGACAGTAAAAGGGTCATTTGCGAAAGTAAAAACTGCACTGTCGAACTTTTTAACTTTTCTCATTGACTTATAATGGGAAATTGTTTTTTGAATAATTTTTGAACCGTTTAATATTTTTTCACGAAATCTTCAAAAGGCACATCGGGGACCCTGGGCACACGTTCCTTGAAGATTGTGGACCGGTCGCACAAACCATGCGACCTGTAGAGACGAGCAAAGAATTCCAAAAAAGCATAAACGCGCGCGCAGATCACGCTTAATAACTCTGCAGTCATATATAAGAACAGTACGAAAGTTGGCAGATCCCAAGATGTATGGTTCTTGGTCATGTATTCCAAATTTCAGGCAAATCCCTGAATGGTTGCAAAGTTATTAAGGTGCAAAATTTTAGGTTTAACATGTAAATGGCTCCTCTACCATAATATATATATATATATATATATATATTTACAGATAATTCACTACAGGGTATGTGGTCATGCTCTGATATATGCACACCAAGTTTTTCACTCATTTTATAAATATAAATACATATCTATGACATGCTCTGAACCCTGTGATGCCAACTAGACTGATAGTTGTTTTATGCCCAAAGTGTATGATGTGTTATCTGTCAAATACACTTACTGCATCAATTTGCTATGTATCTCCACTTATTATTGTTACTACTGTCTGTACCACTGTTGGTACTATGTTTAATGTCTGAAAGTTGTTTATACCAAATGTGCTTGATGCTTCTCTGTCAGATGTACTTACTGCACCAAACTGCTGTTACTACTGTCTGTGCCACCTTCTGATACTATGTTGAATGTGCCATCATCTAACTTCAATGTCTTTCATTGTGGAATGATTAGATTCCCCGTCCTGCCACTGAAAAAGGGACTGTCTTGTCTCAGGGGGCCAACCCAGTCATCAAAATTCAAATAAAATAAATCTATAGTCTTTGCAAAAAACTGCATTAATGCACCAATTAGGGTTCAAGTTAACACCAAGTCTTGGCAAATCAGTGGTGGGGTCTTCCTTGGGGTTGTCAATCCTAATGCTCACCACTCCCCCAGCATGTAGCATCCTGTCCAAAGCACAAGGTACAGCTCAAAGCCAGTGCTTCATAGTGGCACACTCTTCAAAGGTAGAGAAGAATGTTACGCCACATGTTGCCAACACAGTCTGCTGTAGCTTTCTTCATGCACTGTGGATTCTGTGTGAAGAAAGAAGATCAGATCTGACCTTTTTTGCTCAGGGATGGGGGTGGGCATTAAGGTTTAGAACCCCAAGGAAGACCCCAACACTGATTTGCCAGGACTCCAGAAACCCAAAATCCTATTCTTTTTTTTTTGCTGTGTGGGGGTGGGGTTGGGGAATTAGGGTTGGAAACCTTAACACCACATTTCCCCACTTTTGTGGTGTTAACTTGAACCCTAACAGGTGCAGTAATACAGCTTTTTGCAAAGAATGTCATTTCTTTTTGAAATGGTGGAATTGTATCCTCATACACACAAGTGATGCATAGTGACAGATGTCAAGAATTCATGGGGCTATAGGACTCTGCACAAAAACAGAGTCAGAACACTGACTTCCAGAGCTCAAGCAGCAGCTGAAATTATTCAAATTCCTCCCCTTTAGGTACAGCTGCCTCCTGATTGACTAGAAGCTGAGTGGTAGGAATTGGCACCCAAATTCAAGTTAGGAGGACAGTCCTTTGCTTTGGCATGGATTTCCAGTGGCTGTTGGGTGTGTGGAGGACTGCTTCTAGCTGTTCCTGCCCTCATGGCCTGTTGCTGCTCCCTGTAGGACTCTGCACAAAACTGAGTCAGAACACTGACTCCTGGAACTCAAGCAGCAACTGAAATAGTTCAAATTCCTCCCCTTTTGATAGAGCTGCCTCCTGATTGGCTGGAGGATGAGGGGTAGGAATTGGTGCCTAAATTCAAACTAGGAGGACTGTCCTTTGGTTTAGCATGGATCTCCAGTGGCTGTTGAGGGGAGGGCTGCTTCTAGCTGTTCTTGCCCTCATGACTCCTTGCTGCTCCCTGTAGAACTCTACACAAAGTTGTAAGCTTGCACAGAAAAATTTCAATGTACCCTCATAAATGTGTTGTTTTTTAATATTTTGACCCCACATTTTCAACATAGCCTTCTTATGGCCCCATCTCATGAACCTGGTAGGTGACAATTTTCAAATCTTGCCCAAAATGTGATTTCTCAAAGTGACCACACAATTATCTTTTGGGTCAGACTTCAGTGATTCCACTATCCTTGGTCATGGGGGGAGGGGGCAAGGCAAAAAAGGCCATGTGTTGTGGGACATGTTCAGGTGAGTGAGTGAGTGTGTGTGTGGGGGTGTATGTGTGGGGTGCCAAATTGGAGGTCAAAGGGGGTGGCTGGGTGTGTGTGGGGGGACCATTTTCTTTTTTTTTCTTTTTTTACAGGTTTAAACAAAAATAAATCAGTGAAGGACAGTTTTCTTTGCTTCAGGGGACTTTCTAGCACTGGGGATTGGGTACCCCAGAGTCAGGCTAGTGTTTTGCAGCACTGTGGGTAGGCACCCCTATGCCACCATGTGCATAATGGGAAAGGGGTGGGTGACCTGGAGGGGAGGGGGTGAGCAGAAGTGGTACTGTGGTGAGAACCCTGGTCCCATTATTCAACATAAAATTAGACATGAAAAAGGGGGGACTGGTAACCTTTAGGGAAGGGGGAGAAAGAAGCGGCACTAGGGGTGGGCATCCTGGTCCACTAGTAATTTAGATAGATAGATACAGAAGATAGATAGATAGATAGATAGATAGATAGATAGATAGATAGATAGATAGATAGACAGAGAGAGCAGGGGATTGCAACACTGAAGTCGATAGCATTTCCAGCTGTGGCTTCACAATTCAAGAAAGTCCCACTGTTCTCATACTGAGAATGTAAGTGAATGACTTCTTTCATTAAGCTGGCACCCAGGATTTCTGAGTGCCCAGAAATGTTATTTCCAGGGCACATTTCAAAAAACAAACAAACACTAGAGTCTGGCTAAATGGCTCCTGTTTACCTAGGTTCAGGTGTTTGTCTTTTGAAAAGACATCATTTTTATGTATTTTCAATATTTTTTACTTAAAAAATAAACAAGGTGGTGGCTGCCACATACTTGTTTTTCCTCACAACAAGAAAATAATTTCTTATGACAAGTAATATTTTTTAGTTAAAAAAAAAAGAAGGTAGCTGCCACAATCTTGTCTTTCTTCACAAGAAAATAATTTCTTATGACAAGTAAATGAAAGCGCTCATGATCAGTGTTTTGTTTACTGGTCGAGCTAGAGGATTATCCAAAAACGTAACTTTCAATCTTTATAACTCTGGATCCATATAATATTTTTTACAAAACTTTCAAAAGGCAGTTACCTCAGTACAGGCCACTTCTACCCTGAAAGTTTTGTGAAAACGTTCTGCACCATCTATACTGTGCATGAGCAAAAAAACTAAACAAAACAAATCAAAACAAAGTTAAATATTGTAAAACCAAAACCCATTGTTTTGCATTTTGTTGGGTATTCTGTATCTCAAAAACCTGATGACATCACAAAACATTTCACGTCTTGAGGCTCTGGCAGCCAGACCACGCATGCCACATTTTGGACTATTTTATTAAACGTCACCAAAGTTATTATGGTTAACATTAAACATGATAGGCCAAAAAGAGCAGCTCACAGTGAGCACTTGTGTATCAGACAAATACCAAGTGCAAAACAATGAACCAGGAACTCATCACCAAGCTACTGCTATAAAGAGTATACTCACAACTTGCTCTTGTGATAAAAATACTTTATAGTGTATGGTGGAACATTGTTCCAACCCGATTTCCATCTCTGCTAAAATGCTTTTGCATCACAGCTGAAAAGTTATGGAACATGACTCCACCCTTCTGTGGTACAACAGTGTCCCAGTAGATTTGGAAGGCACACCAGTCACACACATTTTAAAACATGCAAGGCAACAGAAACTGCATGATCAACCAAATAAAATAACGTGGCAGCAGCATGACCAGACACTCGCATAAATCCTGGACACAGAGGATCAAACAGATACAATAAAAAAAGCTGGTTCACCCAGATATGTTCACTTGTATAAAAATACAATGCAGGATTCCTCACACAGGCTTCTCGCTGAGCAAGAAATACAGCTGCCATTTTTTTCCTTCAAAATCGCCCCCCAAACCTGATTGTTAGCCAATGGAAGTGTGTGATACAAATGTAGGGATGTCTGGTCCCTAACAACCATGCAACTCACCCTAGCAACCAAGTCTAACTCTCAGCAGCAAACAATTACTTTTTTATTTAAAATAAAAATAAAAGTGCTAAACTGTATATAAATTATTTTGGGGGACACAATACACTATGACAAATAGTGGATGGGCAACTTTATGCAGAACCAGTGAGTTCTGCCACATCGGGGTTCTGATTTCCGTGGACCTCTCAAGCTTTGCTCTCAGGGACACAGGGAATCAGAATCCTTCTGTGGCAGAACAAACTGGTTTTGCATAGTTGCCCATCCACTATTCTCTATATTGCATATAAATGAGGATCATCTACCTGCAATCCACTAAAATTTCATGCAAACTGCACTTTTTCAAATATTAAATAGCCTACTCAGAACTAGCTATAGGGCCGGTACTAGATAGATAGGTAGGTAGATAGAGAGAGAGACAGACAGAAAGACAGATAGATAGATATTGTGTACTTGGCATTATGGGACCATAGATGTGCGGGCACATCCCACAGAGCACCTGAGTGTAGCTATGCCACTCATGGTGTTAGCCCCAGAGACTTGGACAATGTACATAAACTCCAGCCATTCAAACAGCAGTGCTTGTTGCACCCCAGTTGGTAGTCCTTTGGTGGTTGAAGCTGTGGACCTGGCCACTCAACACTCCAGTCATCTGGTCCCAGCCAGCCCTCAGCGTCCCTGTCCAAAGTGGAGCTGAATTTGCCTGACTGCAATTTGAGTGCTTTCTTTGTGGCATGTCAAGCCCAACCACTCACGTAATGCTGCACTGTATGACAGAAATATGTTCTCACCCATGGTGGCTCCATATTGGGTTCTTGCCCCTTCAGCTTACCTCACACTGGTCACAGTGCTTCTTCCAATCTCAATTGTGGGTGATCAGCAGACAAAGGTTGTAGGGCACCAGTCTCAGCTTTGTCCTCTTTGTCTTCCTCAGCTTATAGGAAATGAGTGGGCTGGATGGTATATATGGAAACTTGAGTGGAAAATGTCTACAACCCGCACATCCTATTGCACAGGGAGAGGATCAGCGGGATTGTTAATACTTCATTGTGCAAGAGTCTCCTAATAATGGCCCCTATGTATGTTAATACAGATTGCCTATGCACCGTAGATCCAGAGTGCTTAGGCAACCCTACAACAGATTGCAGTGGACCCCCAGCTGCATTCACAGAAGGCATGCACATTTCGGTGTTTGTTTTGTGGAGTGGCAAAGAGCATTGTCTTTGTCTTGTAATTTAAAAGAAGCCAGTAGTTCCTGAACCAGGACTCCACAATAGTGAAGTTGTTTTGCATTTGTTTCTCCAAGGTGACAGGGTTTGCTTTGCTAGAAAACAGTACTGCATCATCCGCATATAGTAGGACATGGTCAGAGCAGGCAGAGGGCAGTTTATTTAGGAATATGCTAAAGAGTAGGGGTCCCAGGATTGAGCCTTGGGGAATCCCTGACAAGGCAAAACAATGGTCAGATTGGGTGTCAAGAATTTTGAGCTGTTGGGAACGACCAGTAAGATAGGTCTGGAACCAACGCAATGATTCAGGGGAGAGACCGATAGCAGACAGCTGGTTTTGAAGTAAAGCATGATTTGACAGTATTGAATGCTTTTGTTAAGTTGACATATGTGGCTCAGACTAAGAGTCCTTGGTCTAGTGCATCATGGATGAAGCCAGAAGATTCAACCAAGGCAGTTGTAGTGCTGTGCAGTTTCCTAAAACCATGCTGCTGTTGACACTGTACGTGGTGCTTGTCCAAGTAGTCAACAAGCTGGTCACTGACTATCCTTTCAAGTGCTTTCAACAGAGGGGGGAGGACTGAGATTGGGCAGTATTTAACATAATTAGTGCGGTCACCACTTTTAAAGATTGGAGTGACCATGGCCTTTTTTCATATTTTGGGGAATGTGGCTGTAGTTAGGGACAGGTTCAGTATATGTGTAAGTGGTGCAAGTACCTCCTCCAGGGTGAGGGTGACCAGTTTGAGGCCCAGAGTATCTCCACTTGATTTGGATTTAGTAATAGCCTTAGTAAGGTATTTTTGAGCCTGAGATCTGGAGACAGTTTTGGAATAGAACAGGAGTGGGGTTCTCTTATGCAAGTTGACTTTATTCATTTTTATTTATTTGCTTTTGGTAACCGGGTAAGTGCACTAGACAGGATTGCCTATTTTCAGGCATGACCTGGGAGATTACAGTTCAAACAAGTTACAAACAATAGTACAGGGACGAGCTGATACAATGTAGTACATAAAGAGATCAATAACCTTACATGACAGTAGAATTACTTAGCACAAACGTGATGGCATACATAGCATAAGCATTATGGTACAAAAGAGATAAAAACAGCTTGCAGAGATCAGTAACATAAGTGCATAACAGCAGTGCTAGTGTCATAGGATGAGAGTATGTGACAGGGAAGGGGACAGTAGTGCAACGATAAGTAAAGAGGTATGTTCCATGAACTAGAGCAAGTAAAGAGGTATAATACATGAACTAAAGACATTTACATGTATCTAGGGAGGTGAGATAATTAAAGAGTGCATGTTTGAAGGCAGGGTGAGAACTGGAGATTCTAAGGAAAAATGGAAGGGAGTTCCAGAATTTAGGAGTATAGACGGAGAAGGCAAGTTCACCCATTTTGGTGGAGCAATTAGGGACAGTGGCCAGAGCTGTAGTCAAGGACCAGAGGAGTTGGGGGCAGTCAACTGGGGTGAACATGGCTGCAAGGAAGGAGGGGAGAGAAGAAGGAATTATATTGTCGGTCAGGCAGCCTATGGAGTATAAACGCTGGGAGGAGGGAGATAACCAGTGGAGGTCAGAATAAAGTGTGCAGTGGTGTTTAAGCCAATGGGCAGACAAGGTAAATCTGCAAACATTGTTATAGACAACATCCCACGCTTGAAGGATGTTTGCCTGCACTTGAGCAAAGACTGGTAGTGCATAGCAAAGACCAGGGAGCAGACGTCCTTGGGCGATGGAGATCCTAGCAGCAGGGCTCAGGGAGTGGTGGACATAATAGGCCAATCCAGTTTTGGCATTGACAGATTTGCATACCGCATTAACATGGAGAGAGAAACAAGGACAAGGATCCAGAGTGACCCCTAAGTATCTGAAGGAGTTGATAACTTGTACTGGAGAGCCATCGAGACAAGAGACCAGAAATGAGGCGTTTAGAGCACTGAGCTTCCTGTGGGACCCAAAGAGCATGGCCTGCATCTTGGCAACATTTAATACAAGGTGGTGAGATGTGAGCCGTGTTTGGATTTGTTGCAGGTGGGAAGAGAGGTGGAAAGTAATGTCAGAGATGGAGCTAGAGGAGACATAGAGGATCAAGTCATCAGTGCAGAGTAAGGTGTGACAGTGTACGGGAACGGTAGGCAGATTGTTTATAAATATAGAAAATAGCAGGGGTCTAAGGATAGAACCTTGTGGAACACCAGTGGATAGAGAGGCAGGGGAGGAGAAGACTCTACGTAGGAGACAGACTGGGTGTGATTGTGCAGGTAGGTGGAGAACCAGGCAATAGTGGACTGGGAGGCACCCAGTGAACCTAGCTGATGCAAGAGCAGTGAATGGTTGACAGAGTTGAAAACCTTTGTTCAGTCAATAAAAACAGCCCTCGTAAGTTGGCCTCTATCCACAGTAGTTGAAGTGTAGTTAGTGAATTGCATTAGTGCAGTCAAGGTGCTGTGGCCTGGTCTGAAGCTGTGCTGAGCAGGAGATAGCAGGACATAGTTGGCTACAAAGTCTGACACCTGACAATGAATAAGTTTCTCCAGAAGTTTATTAAGGGTAGACAGGAGTGTTATACGGCGGTAGATTGTTGGGTTTTTAGAGTCACCCTTTTTAAAGACAGGTATAACCCTGGCTTGTTTCCCGGAGCAGGTCATAGTGCCAGAGCTAATGGAGAGTTTGAACATAGAAACATAGAAACATAGAAGTTGATGGCAGATAAGGACCGCAAGGCCCATCCAGTCTGCCTATTTGTTTTTCTACCTGATAAATGTGCCATCGGCCTTTGCTTTGTCAGTGGCCTATCTATTCATAGTCATTTGTATTGCTCCCTTATGCCTATCCCATGCCTGTTTGAAGCCCTGCACTGTATTCATAGCCACCACTTCTTGTGGTAAGCCATTCCATGCATCCACCACTCTTTCTGTGAAAAAGAATTTCCTCACATTCCCCCTTAATCGACCCCCCTCTAATCTCACGCTGTGTCCTCTTGTCCTGCTATTTTTCTTGTATTTAAGCGTTAGACTCTTTCACCTTGTTAATGCCCTTAAGGTGTTTGAATACCTCGATCATATCACCTCTCTCCCTCCTTTGCTCAAGGGTATACATATTGAGCTCTGTTAATCTGTCCTCATATGTCTTCTGATGCAGTCCCTGCACCATTTTGGTTGCCCTTCTCTGGACTGCTTCAATTTGGTTAATGTCCTTGTGAAGGTGTGGCCTCCAATACTGCACGCAGTACTCCAGATGGGGCCTAACCAGTGTCTTGTAAAGGGTGTGAAGAGGCATAAGATATGGGTGGCAAGAATGGAGGTGCCAAATTTTAGAATTCTAGGTTTCAGACCATCAGAACCATTGCTGCCATGAGGAGACATAGTGTTTGAGGATCCATAGGACATTGGTTCTAGAGACAGGGCTGAGAATAAGGGGAGGATGGGGCAGAGGAGGCCTGGGAGGGAGGGGTGGGAGGATGGAAGGAATGGCTGTGTTGAGGTTGAAGAAGGAGGGGAGGTAAAGAGTGAGTTAAAGGCGTTGGCTACGGTGTTGGGGTTGTTACAAGAGACATTGTCAACTACTGTAACATATCATGAGGGGCTTGAGAAGCATTGTGACCCAGAATGTGGTTTATATTTTCCCAGTACCTTTTTGGGTAATGGGCAGAGGCATGGAGAAGACCTCTATAGTAATTGCTTTTGGCAGCGTGGATTGTTTCTTGCATGAATTCCTAATGGAGCGATAGTCAACAGTCAGAAAGAAGGGAGGGAGGAGGCTTTCCACCTGGCCCAGAGCTTGTGACGAGATTTAAGGAAGCAGAGAATGGGGCTGGTCAATAATTTGGTGGGAAGGCCCCTAACCTTGTGCCTAATGTAAGGAATGTGATTGGACTGCAGTGAGCACAGTGTGTTGGAGAAATACTCCACAGCCAGGTCAGTGTTGTCTGTGGTAAAAAGGGGAGACCAGTCAACTTGCTGGAGACTGGATAGAAAAGACAAAGGATCAAAGGCAGAGAAGTCAGCAAAGGAGATAATTTTAGGTGGGTATGAAGGGAGGCAGGCATGCCAGACACAGGTTACAGGAGAATGGTCACTAATGGAGTCAGACAACACAGTAACTGAGAAGATCCTGTCTGGCATATTGGTGAGGACCCAGTCAAGCAGGGTGTGACTAGTGTCACTGCTGGAGTGCCTGGAAGGTTCAATGACAAGCTGAGATTGATTGGCTTTGGCCATGTTAGTGCTGAGGATAGGGCAGCTTGGGCCAAGCCAATTCTGACTGAAGTCACTTAGGCAAAGTACTTCATTGTTTTTGGTGCCATGGGGTAGAATGTCCAGAAACTCCTCAAGTCCCCGTTTACTAGATGCAGGAGGAATGTAGACACATACAATGTGCAGCTTCTTGGTATTACCTAATAGAAGCAGAGCAAGAAGCACCTCACAGGACGCAAGTGGGGGGCAAGATTGAAGGGTCAGGTTTAGTTGGGACTTAGAAAAACGTGCCAGGCCACAACCCCTTTTGGATGAGGCCTGATCAATCTGAATCATACTGTAGCTGGGGAGGGCACACAGAGAGTCAGGGAGAGAAGGCTTAAGACAGGATTCTGTTATTCCTAGGAGGTCAGGCCTATGGGTGGCAGCCCAAGCCACCAGATTGGCATGATTTGTCAAAAGAAGTTCAGTTGGGCAATCTTGAGGCTGCTGGGTTGGGGCCCCACAGAAAAACTAGCCTGAAGGGGTGGGAGCCTGAATGCCGCTGGGCCTGTGTTGGTCTCAATATCACCTGAAAGTGATAAAGAAAGCATCATAATCCATGTAGCCACAACCAGGAAGGCAAAGGTGGTCCTGGCTCAAGTGGTACGCTTATATCAGACAAGGTACCTGATGGGGTAGAAGCACAGTTTAAGGTATGGATACAGGGCAGTGACAGGGAGATGCTGCAGAAGAGGCAGCAAGTTGGAGACTGAAAATTCTGACAGGTTGGTTACACAGCCAAGGGGAATGATAAGTTGAGGGGTAAAGCAGCCCAGTGCGATAATACAGCAGATAAGGGTCAGGAGGGCTAGGAAATAGGGGGAAAGCTGCATAATGTACTGAGAGGTCAGGTAAGATGGGAAGGGACAAAGGAGGAGTGAGAGAGAGAGAGAGAGACTCTGCTGAAGGGCAAGGGACTGAGAATAGCAGTGGAGGTCAAATTTCACAGAGATTGATCCTACCCCCTAACTGCAGGGATTAGTAAGTACTACCAGTGGGCGGGCAAAGGTGTATTTAATAAAGGTAGGAGGAGCGGGAGAGTGCGGCTGGCTGAAAACCATTCAACCTTCTTAAGTTGTCCCAGAAGGTTCTACTGTTGCCCTAACATTTTACAAGCTCTTGTCTAAAGAATTGGCTTTTTGCTAAGCATGTGGCATAGGTGTATTTGTTACGAGCAGTTTTGTAGTTTTGGATGTCTGAAAGCAATCCCGTGCACTTAGCCGTGTACCAGAGGTTATCCCTTTCCTTTGAGTAAGAGGTTCCAGTTACATGGGTGGTCAAGGAAGTCAGGGGGAAGCATTCCACTAAGGTCTGTGAAGGCCTTATTGAAGATGTTGGAGACCTCTAATGCATTTCACGTCAGAGTACCATTCACGTTGAGCATTGTGGGAGGAGATTTGTTGGCTTTACTGGTCAAGGTTCTTAAGTTGTCCCAGAAGGTTTGACTGTTGCCCCAAGATTTTTTTACCTTTTGTCTAAAAAGTTGGCATTTTGCTAAGCGTATCGCATAGGTGTATTTGTTGCGAGTAGTTATGTAGTTTAGGATGTCTGAAAGCAATTCCATGCACTTAGCCTTGTACCAGAGGTTATCCCTTTCCTGTGAGAAAGGAGTTTGGTTACATGGGCGGTCGAGGAAGTCAGGGTGAAGCACTTCACTAAGGTCTGTGAAGGCCTTACTTGAAGATGTTGGAGACCTCTAATGCATCCCACATCAGAGTGTCATTCATGTTGAGCATTGTAGGAGGAAATTTGTTGGATTTACTAGTCAAGGTTCTCAAGTTGTCTTAGAAGGTCTGACTTTTGCCTCAAGATTTTTCTTGCTCTTTTCTAAAGAATTGGGTTTTTGCTAAGCGTATAGCATAGGTGCATTTGTTGTGAGCTGTTTTGTGGTTTTGGATGTCTGAAAGCAATCCCGTGCAATTAGCAGTACCAGAGGTTATCCCTTTACTTTGAGTAAGGGGTTCCGGTTATATGGGTGGTTGAGGAAATCAGGGAGAAGCACTCCACTAAGGTCTGTGAAGGCCTTACTTAAGACATTGGAGATCTCTAATGCATCCCACGTCAGAGTGCCATTCACATTGAGCATTGTGGGAGGGTATTTGTTGTCTTTTCCGGTCAAGGTTCTTAAGTTGTCCTAGAAGGAGTGACAGTTGCCCCAAGGTTTTTCTAGCTCTTGTCTAAAGAATTGGCTTTTTGCTAAGCGTATAGAATAGGTGCATTTGTTGTGAGCAGTTTTGTAGTTTTGGATGTCTGAAAGCAATCCCATGCACTTAGCCTTGTTCCAGAGATTATCCCTTTCCTTTCAGTAAGGGGTTTTGGTTTCATGGGTGGTCAAGGAAGTCAAGGGAAGGACTCTACTAAGGTCAGTGAAGGCCTTATTGAAGATGTTGGAGATCTCTAACACATGTTGCGTCAGAGTTCCATTCTCATTTAGCATTGTGGGAGGGGTTATTTTTTTCTTTACCAATCAAGATTCTTTAATTTATCCAGAAAGTTTGACTGTTGCCCCAAGGTTTTTCTAGGTCATCTCCAAAGAATTGGCTTTTTGCCAAGCGTACAGCATAGATTCATTTGTTGTGCGCTGTTTTGTAGTTTTGGATATCTAAAAGCAATCCCGTGCACTTAGCCGTGTACCAGATGTTATCCCTTTCTTTTGAGTAAGGAGTTCTGGTTACATGGGTGGTCAAGGAAGTCAGTGGGAAGCGCTCCACTAAGGTCTGTGAATGCCTTATTGAAGATGTAGGAGATCTCTAATATATCCCATGTCAAAGTGCCATTCACATTGAGCATTGTGGGAGGGGATTTGTTGGCTTTACCAGTCAAGTTTCTTAAGTTGTTTCAGAAGGTTCGACTTCTGCCCCAAGATTTTTCTAGTTGTTGCCTAAAGAACTGCCATTTTGCTATGCATATGGCATAGGTGCAATTGTTGTAAGCAGTTTTGTAGTTTTGCATGCCTGAAAGCAATCCTGTGCACTTAGCTTTGTACCAGAAGTTATCCCATTCCTTTGAGTAAGGAGTTCCGGATACATGGGTGGTGTAGGAATCCAGGGGGGAAGCACTCCACTAAGGTCTGTGAAAGCCTTATTGAAGATGTTGGAGATCTCTAATGCATCCTGTGTCAGAGTGCCGGTCACATTGAGCATTGTGGGACGGGATTTGTTGGCTTTAATGTTCAAGGTTCTTATGTTGTCCCAGAAGGTTCGACTGGTGCCCAAGAATTGTCTAGCTCATATCTAAAGAAATGGCTTTTTGCTAAGCGTATGGCATAGGTGCATTTGTTGACAGCAGTTTTGTGGTTTTTGGATGCCGGAAAGCAATAACATGCAATTAGCCTTGTACCAGAGGTTATCCCTTTCCTTTGACTAAGGTATTTCGGTTACATGGGTGTTTGAGGAAGTCACGGGGAAGCCCTCCACAAAAGTCTGTGAAGGCCTTATTGAAGATGTTGGAGATCTCTAACACATGTTGTGTCAGAGTTCCATTCTCATTTAGCATTGTGGGAGGGGTTTTGTTTTCTTTACCAATCAAGGTTCTTTAATTTATCCAGAAAGTTTGACTGTTGCCCCAAGGTTTTTCTAGGTCATCTCCAAAGAATTGGCTTTTTGCCAAGCGTATGGCATAGATGCATTTGTTGTGCACTGTTTTGTAGAGTTGGATTTCTGAAAGCAATCCCGTGCACTTAGCCTTGTACCAGATGTTATCCCTTTCTTTTGAGTAAGGGGTTCTGGTTACATGGATGGTCGAGGAAGTCAGTGGGAAGCGCTCCACTAAGGTCTGTGAATGCCTTATTGAAGATGTAGGAGATCTCTAATATATCCCGTGTCAGAGTGCCATTCACATTGAGCATTGTGGGAAGGGGATTTGTTGGCTTTACCGGTCAAGTTTCTTAAGTTGTTTCAGAAGGTTCGACTTCTGCCTCAAGATTTTTCTAGTTGTTGTCTAAAGAATTGCCATTTTGCTACGCATATGGCATAGGTACAATTGTTGCAAGCAGTTTTGCAGTTTTGGATGCCTGTAAGCAATCCTGTGCACTTAGCCTTGTACCAGAGGTTATCCCTTTCCTTTGAGTAAGGAGTTCTGGATACATGGGTGGTGTAGGAAGTCAGGGGGAAGCACTCCACTAAGGTCTGTGAATGCCTTATTGAAGATGTTGGAGATCTCTAATGCATCCTGTGTCAGAGTGCTGTTCACGTTGAGCATTGTGGGAGGGGATTTGTTGGCTTTAATATTTAAGGTTCTTATGTTGTCCCAGAAGGTTCGACTGGTGCCCAAGATTTTTCTATCTCATGTCTAAAGAATTGCCCTTTTGCAAAGCATATGGCAAACATGCATTTTTTGTGAGCTGCTTTGTAGATTTGGATGTCTGAAAGCAATCCCGTGCACTTAGCCTTGTTCCAGAGGTTATCCCTTTCCTTTTAATAAAGGGTTCTGGTTACATGGGTGGTTGAGGAAGTCAGTGATAAGCACTCCACTAAGGCCTGTGAAGGCCTTATTGAAGACGTCGAAGATCTCTAATGCATCCCACATCGGAGTGCCATTTACATTGAGCATTGTGGGAGGGGATTTGTTGGCTTTACTGGTCAGGGTTGTTAAGTTGTCCCAGAAGGTTCAATTGTTTCCCTAAGATTTTCCTAGCTCTTGTGTAATGAGTTGGCTTTTTGCTAAGCACATGGCATAGGTGTATTTGTTGCAAGCAGTTTTGTAGTTTTGGATGTCGGAAAACAATGCCGTGCACTTAGCCTCATTCTAGAGGTTATCCCTTTCCTTTGAGTAAGGGGTTTCAGTTGCATTGGTGGTCAAGAAAGTCAGGGGTTAGCACTCCTCTATGGTCTGTGAAGGCCTTATTGAAGATGTTGGAGCTCTCAAATGTGTTCCGCGTCAGAGTGCCGTTCTGGTTGAGCATTTTGGGAGGAGATTTGTTTCCTTTACTGGTCAAGGTTCATAAGTTGTCCCTGAAGGTTTGACTGTTGCCTCATGATTTTTCTAGCTGCTTTCTAAAGAACTGGCTTCTTGCTAAGTGTATGGCATTGATGCATTTGTTGCAAGCTGTTTTGTAATTTTGGATGTCTAAAAGCAGTCCTGTGCAATTAGCCTTGTACCAGAGGTTATCCATTTCATTGAATAAGGGGTTCTGGATACATGGGTTGTTGAGGAATTCAGGAGGAAGCACTCCACTAAGGTCTGTGAAGGCATTATTGAAAATGTTGGAGATCTCTAATGCATTGAGTGTTAGAGTGCCATTGACGCTGAGCATCGTGGGAGGGGATTTGTTGTCTTTACCGGTCAAGGTTCTTAAGTCATCCCAGAAGGTTCTACTGTTACCCTAAGATTTTTCTAGCCATTGCCTAAAGAAATGGCTTTTTACTAAGCTCATGGCATAGGTGCAATTGTAGGGAGCAGTTTTGTAGTTTTGGATGTTGGAAAGCAATCCCGTGCACTTTGCCTTGTACCAGAGGGTATGCCTTTCCTATCAGTAATTGGATTCAGTTACATGGGTGGTCGAGAAAGTGAGGAGGAAGCACTCCACTTAGGTCTGTGAAGGCCTTTTGAAGATGTTGTCGATCTCTAATGCATCCCACGTCAGAGTGTCATTCATATTTAGCATTGTGGAAGGGGATATGTTGACTTTACCAGTTAAGGTTCTTAAGTTGTCCCTGAAGGTTTGACTGTTGCCCCAAGATTTTTCTACCTCTTTTCTAAAGAACTGGCTTTTTGTTCAGCATGTGTCACAGGCGCATTTGTTGCAAGCAATTTTTTAGTTTTGGATGTCTGAAAGCAATCCCATGCACTTAGCCTCATACCAGAGTTTATCCCTTTCCTTTGAGTATGTCTTTCCAATTACATGGGTGGTTCTGGAAATCAGGGGGAAGGATGCCACTAAGGTCTGTTAAGGCCATATTGAAGATGTTGGAGATCTCTAATGCATTCCACGTCAGAGTGCTATTCATGTTGAGCATTGTGGGAGGGGATTTATTGGCTTCAGCAGTCAAGGGTTCATAAGATGTCTGAGAAGGTTCAACTGTTGCCCCAAGATTTTTCTAGCTCTTGTCTAAAGAATTTGCTTTTTCCTAAGCATATGGCATAGGTGCATTTGTTGTGAGCAGTTTTGTAGTTTTGGATGATGGAAAGCAATCCCATGCAATTACCCTTGTGCAAGAGGTTATCCCTTTTCTTTGAGTAAGGTATTTCGGTTACATGGGTGGTTCTCGAAGTCGGGGAAGGACTCCACTAAGGTTTGATAAGGCCTTATTGAAGAGTTGGAGGTCTCTAATGCATTCCGAGTCATAGTGCAATTCATGTTGAGCATTGTAGGATGGGATTTATTGGCTTCACCGGTCAAGGGTTCATAAGATGTCCTAGAAGGTTCGACTGTTGCCCCATGATTTTTCTTGCTCTTGTCTAAAGAATTGGCTTTTTGCTAAGCATATGGCATAGGTGCATTCTTGCGAGCAGTTTTGTAGTTTTGGATGACAGAAAGCAATCCCATGCAATTAGCCTTTTACCAGAGGTAATCCCATGAGTGCCATTCTCATTGAGCATTGTGGGAGGGGATATGTTGGCTTTATCAGTCAAGGTTGTTTAATTTTCCCAGATGGTTTGACTGTTATTCCAAGATTTTTCTAGCTCTTCTGTAAAGAATTAGCTTTTTGCGAAGCGTATGGCATAGGTGCATTTGTTGTGAGCTGTTTTGTAGCTTTGGATGTCTGAGAGGAATCCCGTGCACTTAGCCTTCTACCAGAGGTTATCCCTTTTCTTAGTGTAAAGGGTTTCAGTTACATTGGTGGTTGAGAAAGTCACAGTTTAGCATCCACTATGGTCTGTGAAGGCCTTATTGATGATGTTGGAGCTCTCTAAAGTGTCCCACATCAGAGTGCCGTTCATGTTGAGCATTGTGGGAGGAGATTTGTTGGCTTTACTAGTCAAGGTTCTTAAGTTGTCCCAGAAGGTTTGACTGTTGCCCCAAGATTTTTCTAGGTCTTGGCTAAAGTGTTGGGTTATTGCTTAGTGTATGGAATAGGTGTATTTGTTGGCAGCAGTTTTGTAGTTTTGGATGTCTGAAAGTAATCCCATGTACTAAGCCTTGTACCCGAGGTTATCCCTTTCCTTTGAGTAAAGGGGTCCGTTAGATGGGTGGTCAAAGAAGTGATGATGTAGCACTCCACTAAGGTCTGTGGAAGCATTATTGAAGATGTTGGGAGACCTCTAATGTGTCCGCATCAGAGTGACGTTCATGTTGAGCATTGTGGGAGGAGAATTGTTTACTTTACTGGTACAAATACTTAAGTTGTCCCAGAAGTTTTGAATGTTGCCTCAAGATTTTTCTAGATCTTTTCTAAAGAATTGGCTTTTTGCTAAGCATATGGCATAGATGTATTTGTTACGAACTGTTTTGTAGTTTGGATGTCTGAAAGCAATCTCGTGCACTGAGCCTTGTACCAGAGGTTATCCCTTTCCTTTGAGTAAGGGGTTCCGGTTTCATGGGTGGTCGAGGAAGTCAGGGGGAAGCACTTCCCTAAGCTCTGTGAATGCCTTATTGAAGATGTTAGCGATCTCTAATGCATCCCACGTCAGAGTGCCATTAACGTTGAGCATTGTGGGAGGGGATTTGTTGGCTTTACCGGTCAAGGTTCTTAAGTTGTCCTGGAAGGTTCAACTGTGCCCCAATATTTTTCTAGCTCTTGTCAAAAGAATTGGCATTTTGCTAAGCATGTGGCATAGGTGTATTTGTTGTGAGCAATTTTGTAGTTTTGGATGTCTGAAAGCAATCCCATGCACTTAGCCTTATACCAGAGGTTATCCTTTTCCTTTGAGTTAGGGGTTCCGGTTACATGGGTGGTTGAGGAAGTCAGGGGGAAGTATTTCACAAAGGTCTGTGAAGGCCTTACTGAAGACACTGGAGATCTCTAGTGCATCTCACTTCAGAGTGCCGTTCACTTTGAGCATTGTGGAAGGGGATTTGTTGGCTTTACGGGTCAAGGTTCTTAAGTTGTTCCAGAAGGTTCAAGTGTTGTCCCAAGATTTCTCTATCTTTTGTCTAAGGAAATGGCTTTTTTCTAAGTGTATCACATAGGTGTATTTGTTGCAAGCAGTTTTGCAGTTTTGGATGCCCGAAAGCAATCCTGTACACTTAGCCTTGTACCAGAGGTTATCTGTTTCCTTTGCGTGAGGGGTTTCGGTTACATATATTGTCAAGAAAGTCAGCGGGAAGCACTCCACTAAGGTCTGTGAAGGCCTTATTGAAGGTGTTGAAGATCTCTAATGCTTCCCACATCAGAGTGCCATTCAAGTTGAGCATTGTGGAGGAAATTTTTTGGCTTTGATGGTCAAGGTTCTTAAGTTGTCCCAGAAGATTTGACTGTTGCCAAAAGATATTTCTAGCTCTTTCCAAAACAATTGGCTTTTTGACAAGCCTATGGCATAGGTGCATTTGTTGCAAACTGTTTTGTAGTTTTGGATGTCTGAAAGCAATCCCATGCAGTTAGCCCCGTACCAGAGGTTATCCCTTTCCTTTGAGTAAGGGGTTCTGGTTTCATGGGTGGTAGAGGATATCAGAAGGAAGTAGCCCACTATGGTCTGTGAAGGCCTTATTGAATATGTTGGAGATCTGTAATGCATCCTGCGTCTCAGTGCCATTAACGTTGAGCATTGTGGGAGGTGATTTGTTGACTTTACCAGTCAAGGTTCGTCAGTTGTCCAAGAAGGATTGACCATTGCCCTAATATTTTCTAGCTGTTGTCTAAAGAATTGTCATATTGCTAAGCGCATGGCATAGGTGCATTTGTTGTGAGCTATTTTGTAGTTTTGGATGCCTGAAAGCAATCCCATGCACTTAGAGTTGTACCAGGGTTATCCATTTCCTTTGAGTAAGGTATATTGGTTACATGGCTGGTCAAGAAAGTCTAGGGGAAGCATTCCGCTAAGGCCTGTGAAGGCCTTATTGAAGATGTTGGAGATCCCTAATGCATACAGCATCAGAGTGCCATTCTTGTTGAGCATTGTGGGAGGGGATTTGTTGGTTTTACCGGTCAGTGTTCTTAAGTTGTCTCAGAAGGTTCGACTGTTGCCCCAAGATTTGTCTAGCTGTTGTGTAAAGAATTGGCTTTTTTCTAAGCGTATGGCATAGGTGTATTTGTTGCGAGCAGTTTTGTAGTTTTGGATGTCTGAAAGCAATCCCGTGCACTTAGCCTTGTTCCAGAGGTTATCCCTTTCCTTTGAGTAAGAGGTTTTGGTTTCATGGGTGGTCAAGGAAGTCATGAGGAAGGACTCCATTAAGGTCTGTGAAGGCCTTATTCAAGATGTTGGAGATGTCCAATGCATCCTGCATCAGAGTGCCGTTCATGTTGAGCATTGTGGAAGGAGATTTGTTTCCTTTACTGGTCAAGGTTCTTAAGTTGTCCCAGAAGGATTGACTGTTGCTCTATGATTTTTCTAGCTCTTTTCTTAAGAATTGACTTTTTGCTAAGCATACGGCATAGGTGCATTTGTTATGAGCTGTTTTGTACCTTTGGATGTCTGAAAGCAGTCCCGTGCACTAAGCCTTGTACCAGAGGTTATTCCTTTCCTTTGAGTAAAGGGCTAAAGTTACATGGGTGGTCGAGGAAGTCAGGGTTTAGCACTCCACTAAGGTCTGTGAAGGCCTTATTGAAGACGTTGGAGATCTCTAATGCATCCTGCGTCGGAGTGCCATTCAAGTTGAGCATTGTGGGAGGGGATTTGTTGGCTTTACCAGTCAAGGTTCTTAAGTTGTCCCAGAAGGTTTGACTGTTACCCTAAGATTTTACTAGCTGTTGCCTAAAGAAATATCTTTTTGCTAAGCGTATGGCATAGGTGCAATTGTAGGAAGCAGTTCTGTAGTTTTGGATGTCGGAAAGCAATCCCGTGCACTTAGCCTCATACCAGAGTTTATCCCTTTCCTTTGAGTAAGTGGTTCCAATTACATGGGTGGTTCAGGAAATCAGGGGGAAGGATGCCACTAAGGTCTGTTAAGGCATTATTGAAGATGTTGGAGATCACTAATGCATTCCACGTCAGAGTGCTATTCATGTTGAGCATTGTGGGAAGGGATTTATTGGCTTCACCAGTCAAGGGTTCATAAGATGTCCCAGAAGGTTCGACTGTCACCCCAAGATTTTTCTAGCTCTTGTCTAAAGAATTGGCTTTTTGCTAAGCGTATGGCATAGGTGCATTTGTTGCAAGCAGTTTTGTAGTTTTGGATGCCGGAAAACAATCCCATGCAATTAGCCTTGTACCAGAGGTTATCCCTTTTCTTTGAGTGAGGTATTTCGGTTACATGGGTGGTCCCCGAAGTCAGGAGGAAAGACTCCATGAAGGTCTGATAAGGCCTTATTGAAGATGTTGGAGATCTCTAATGCATTCCAAGTCAGAGTGCAATTCATGTTGAGCATTGTAGGAGGGGATTTATTGGCTTCACCGGTCAAGGGTTCATAAGATGTCCCAGAAGGTTCGACTCTTGCCCCCAAATTTTTCTAGCTCTTGTCTAAAGAATTGGATTTTTGCTAAGCATATGGCATAGGTGCATTTGTTGCGAGCAGTTTTGTAGTTTTGGATGACGGAAAGCAATCCCATGCAATTAGCCTTGTACCAGAGGTTATTCTTTCCTTTAAGTAAGGTATTTTGGTTACATAGATGGTCCAGGAAGTCAGGGGAAGCACTTCACAAAAGTCTGTGAAGGCCTTATTGAAGATGTTGGAGATCTATAATGCTTCCCGTGTCAGAGTGCCATTCTCATTGAGCATTGTGGGAGGGGATATGTTGGCTTTATCAATCAAGGTTTTTTAATTTTCCCAGATGGTTCGTCTGTTACGCCAAGATTTTTCTAGCTCTTCTCTAAAGAATTGGCTTTTTGCAAAGCGTATGGCATAGGTGCATTTGTTGTGAGCTGTTTTGTAGTTTTGGATGTCTGAAAAGGAATCCCGTCCACTAAGCCTTCTACCAGAGGTTATCCCTTTTCTTTGAGTAAAGTGTTTCAGTTATATTGGTTGTCGAGAAAGTCATAATTTAGCACTCCACTAAGGTCTGTGAAGGCCTTATTGAAGATGTTGGAGCTCTCTAAAGCATCCCACGTCAGAGTGCCGTTCATGTTGAGCATTATGGGAGGAGATTTGTGACCTTTACTGGTCAAGGTTCATAAGTTGTCCCTGAGGGTTTGACTGTTGCCTCATAATTTTTCTAGCTGTTTCTAAAGAATTGGCTTTTTACTAAGTGTATGGCATAGATGCATTTTTTTATGAGCTGTTTTGTAGTTTTGGATGTCTGAAAACAATCCCGTGCACTTAGCCTTGTACCAGAGGTTATCCATTTTGTTGAATAAGGGGTTCTGGATACATGGGCTGTTGAGGAAGTCAGGTGGATGGATGCCACTAAGATCTGTAATGCATCCTGTGTCACAGTGCCTTTGACGCTGAGCATTGTGTGAGGGGATTTGTTGGCTTTACCGGTCAAGGTTCTTAAGTTATCCCAGAAGGTTTGACTATTGCCCTAAGATTTTTCAGGCTGTTGTCTAAAGAAATGGCATTTTGCTAAGCGTATGGCATAGGTGCATTGTTGGGAGCAGTTTTGTAGTTTTGGATGTCGGAAAGCAATCCCGTACACTTAGTCTTGTACCAGAGGTTATCCCTTTCCATTGAGTAAGGAAATGCAGTTATATGAGTGGTCGAGAAAGTCAGGGGGAGCACTCCACTTATGTCTGTGAAGGCCTTATTAAAAATGTTGGAGCTCTCTAATGCATCCCACGTCAGAGTGCCATTCACATTGAGCATTGTGTGAGGAGATTTGTTTCCTTTACTAGTCAAGGTTCTTAAGTTGTCCTTGAAGGTTTGACTGTTGCCTCATGATTTTTCTAACTGTTTTCTAAAGAATTGGATTTTTGCTAAGTGTATGGCATCGATGCATTTGTGCAAACTGTTTTGTAGTTTTGGATGTCTGAAAGCAATCCTGTGCACTTAGCCTTGTACCAGAAGTTATCCATTTTGTTGAATAAGGGGTTCTGGATACATGGGCTGTTGAGGAAGGCAGGTGGATGGATGCCACTAAGGTCTGTTAAGGCCTTATTGAAGATGTTGGAGATCTCTAATGCATTCCATGTTAGAGTGCTATTCATGTTGAGCATTGTGGGAAGAGATTTATTTGCTTCTCTGGTCAAGGGTTTATAAGATGTCCCAGGAGGTTCGACTGTTGTCCCAAGATTTTTCTAGCTCTTGTCTAATGAATTGGATTTTTGCTAAGTGTATGGCATAGCTGCACTTGTTGCAAGCAGTTTTGAAGTTTTGGATGCTGGAAAGCAATCCCATGCAATTAGCCTTGCACCGGGGGTTATCTCTTTCCTTTGAGGAAGGTATTTTGGTCACATGGGTGGTCCTCAAAGTCAGAGGGAAGGACTCCACTAAGGTCTGTGAAGGCCTTATTGAAGATGTTGGAGATCTCTAATGCATTCTTCTTCAGAACGCTACTCATGTTGAACATTGTGGGGGCAGGGGATTTATTGGCTTCACCAATCGAGGGTTCATAAGATGTCCTAGAAGGTTTGACTGTTGCCCCAAGATTTTTCTAGCTCTTGTCTAAAGAATTGGCTTTTTGCTAAGCATATGGCATAGTGGCAGTTGTTGTGAGCAGTTTTGTAGTTTTGGATGTAAAGCAATCCCATGCAATTAGCCTTGTACCAGAGGTTATCCCTTTCCTTTGAGTAAGGTATTTTGGTTACATGGGTGGTCGAGGAAGTCAGGGGGAAAAACTCCACTAAGGTCTGTGCAGGCCTTATTGAAGACATTGGAAATCTCTCATGCATCCTGCGTCAGAGTGCCGTTCATGTTGAGCATTGTGGGAGGAGATTTGTTGGCTTTACTAGTCAAGGTTCTTAAGTTGTCCCAGAAGGTTTGACTGTTGCCCCAAGATTTTCTAGGTCATGGCTAAAGTGTTGGGTTTTTGCTTAGCATATGGCATAGGTGTATTTGTTGGGAGCAGTTTTGTAGCTTTCAATGTGTGAAAGCAATCCTGTGCCCTAAACCTTCTACCGGAGGTTATCCCTTTCCTTTGAGTAAGGGGTTTTGGTTACATGGGTGTTTGAGGAAGTCAGGGTTAAGCACTCCACTAAGGTCTGTGAAGATCTTATTGAAGATATTGGAGATCTCTAATGCATCCCACATCAGAGTGCCATTCTCATTGAGCATTGTGGGAGGGGATTTGCTAGCTTTACTGGTCAAGGTTCTTAAATAGTCCCAGAAAGTTTGTCTGTTGCCCCAATATTTTTCTAGCTCATCTCTAAAGAATTGGATTTTTGCTAAGCATGTATCATAGGTGGATTTGTTGTGAGCTGTTTTGTAGTTTTGTATGTCTGAAAGCAATTCCATGTACTAAGCCTTGTACCCGAGGTTATCCCTTTCCTTTGAGTAAAGGGTTTCAGTTAGATGGGTGGTCAAGGAAGTGATGGTGTAGCACTCCACTAAGGCCTGTGGAGGCCTTATTGAAGATGTTGGTGGCCTCTAATGTGTCCACATCAGAGTGCCGTTCACGTTGAGCATTGTGGGAGGAGAATTGTTTACTTTACTGGTCAAGGTTCTTAAGTTGTCCCAGAAGTTTTGTCTGTAGCCTCAAGATTTTTTCTAGCTCTTTTCTAAAGAATTGGCTTTTTGCTAAGCGTATGGCATAGATGTATTTGTTACAAGCTGTTTTGTAGTTTTGGATGTCTGAAAGCAGTCTTGTGCACTGAGCCTTGTACAAGAGGTTTTCCCTTTCATCTGAGTAAGGGGTTCCGGTTACATGGGTGGTCGAGGTAGTCAGGGGGGAGTACTACTCAAAGGTCTGTGAAGGCCTTACTGAAGACACTGGAGATCTCTAATGCATCCTGCGTCAGATTGCCATTCATGTTGAGCATTGTGGGAGGGGGAATTGTTTTTCGCTTTACTAGTCAAGGTTCTTAAGTTATACCAGTAGGTTTGACTAAGCTCTGTGAATGCCTTATTGAAGATGTTAGAGATCTCTAATGCATCACACGTCAGAGTGTCATTAATGTTGAGCATTGTGAGAGGGGATTTGTTGGCTTTACCGGTCAAGGTTCTTAAGTTGTCCTGGAAGGTTCATCTGTGCCCCAATATTTTTCTAGCTCTTGTCAAAAGACTTGCCATTTTGCTAAGCATATGGCATAGGTGCAGTTGTTGTGAGCAGTTTTGTAGTTTTGGATGTCTAAAAGCAATCCCATGCACTTAGCCTTATACCAGAGGTTATCCCTTTCCTTTGAGTTAGGGGTTCCGGTTACATGGGTGGTTGAGGAAGTCAGGGGGGAGTACTACTCAAAGGTCTGTGAAGGCCTTACTGAAGACACTGGAGATCTCTAATGTATCCTGCGTCAGATTGCCATTCATGTTGAGCATTGTGGGAGGGGAATTGTTTTTCGCTTTACTAGTCAAGGTTCTTAAGTTATCCCAGAAGGTTTGACTCTGACCGTAAGGTTTTTTGAGCTCTTGTCTAAAGAATTGGCTTTTTGTCAAGCGTCCAGCATAGTTGCATTTGTTGCCATCAGTTTTGTAGTTTTGGATGTTGGAAAGCAATCCCATGCACTTTGAGTTGTACTAGAGGTTTTCCCTTTCCTTTGAGTAAAGGAATTCGGTTACATGGGTGGTCAAGGAAGTCAGGGGGAAGCACTCCACTTAGGTCTGTGAACACATTATTGAAGATTTGGATATCTCTAATGCTTGCCGCATCAGAGTGCCGTTCACATTGAGCATTGTGGGAGGGGATTTGTTGGCATTTTTGGTCAAGATTCTTAAGTTGTTCCAGAAGTTTCAGCTGTTGCCCTAAGATGTTTCTTGCTCTTGTCTAAAGAATTGGATTTTTTCTAAGTGTGTGGCATAGGTGTATTTTTTGACAGTAGTTTTATAGTTTTGGATGTCTGAAAGCAATCCCGTGCACTTAGTCTTGTACCAGAGGTTATCCGTTTCCTTTGAGAAAGGGGTTTTGGTTACATGTGTAGTCGAGAAAGTCATCGGGAAGCACTCCAGTAAGGTCTGTAAAGACCTTATTGGAAGATGTTGGAGATCTCTAATGCATCCCGTGTCAGAGTGCCATTCTTGTTGAGCATTGTAGGAGGGGATTTGTTGGCTTTACCGGTCAAGGTTCTTAAGTTGTCCCAGAAGGTTCAACTGTTGCTCTAAGATTTTCCTAGCTCTTGTCAAAAGAATTGGCTTTTTCCTAAGTATATGGCATAGGTGCAATTGTTGCGAGCTGTTTTGTAGCTTTGGACGTCTGAAAGCAATCCCATGTACTAAGCCTTGTACTAGAGGTTATCCCTTTCCTTTTAGTACAGGGTTTCACTTAGATGGGTGGTCAAGGAAGTCATGGTGTAGCACTCCACTAACATCTGTGGAGGCCTCATTGAAGATGTTGGAGACCTCTAATGTGTCAAGCGTCAGAGTGCCATTCATGTTGAGCATTGTGGGAGGAGATTTGTTTACTTTACTGGTAAAGGTTCTTAAGTTGTCCCAGAAGTTTTGACTGTTGCCTCAAGATTTTTCTAGCTGTTTTCTAAAGAATTGGCTTTTTGCTAAATTTTTGGCATACATGGATTTGTTGTGAACTGTTTTGTAGTTTTGGATGTCTTAAAGCAATCCCATGCACTTAGCCTTGTACCTTTGAGTAAGGAGCTTCGGTTACAAGGGTGGGCGAGGAAGTCAGGGGGATGCACACCACTAAGGTGTGTGAAGACCTTATTGAAGATGTTGGAGATCTCTAATGCATCCCGCGTCAGAGTGCCATTCATGTTGAGCATTGTGGGAGAGTTATTTGTTGGCTTTACCATTCAAGGTTCTTAAGTTGTCCCAAAAGGATCAACTTTTACTCCAAGATTTTTCCAGCTCTTGTCTAAAGAATTCCTTTCTGCTAAGCACATGGCACAGGTGCATTTGTTGTGAGCAGTTTTGTACTTTCGGATGTCTGAATGTAATCCCCTGTAGTTAGCCTTGTTCCAGAGGTTATCCCTTTCCTTTGAGTAAGATGTTTCAGTTTCATGATTGGTCTAGGAAGTCAGGGGGAAACACTCCACTAAGCTCTGTGAAGGCCTTATTGAAGACGTTGGAGATCTCAAATGCATCCCGCATCAGAGCCCTGTTCATGTTGAGCATTGTGGGAGGGGATTTGTTAGCTTACTAGTCAAGGTTCTTAAGTTGTCCCAGAAGGTTTGACTGTTGCCCCAAGATTTTTCCAGGTCTTGGCTAAAGTGTTGGGTTTTTGCTTAGCGTATGGCATAGGTGTATTTGTTGGGAGTAGTTTTGTAGTTTTCGATGTGTGAAAGCAATCCTGTGCACTTAGCTTTTTACTGGAGGTTATCCCTTTCCTTTGAGTAAGGAGTTTTGGTTACATGGGTGGTTGAGGAAGTCAGGGGGGAGCACTCCACTAAGGTCTTTGAAGGGCCTTATTGAAGATGTTGGAGATCTCTAATGGGTTCCTTGTCAGAGTGCCATTCATGTTGAGCATTCTGGGAGGGGATTTGTTGGATGTACCGGTCAAGGTTCTCGAGTTATCCCAGAAGGTTCGACAGTTTCCCCAAGATTGTTCCAGCTTTTCTCTAAAGAATTGGCTTTTTGGTAAGCGTATGGCATAGGTGCATTTGTTGTGAGCAGTTTTGTAGTTATGGATGTCTGAAAGCAATCCTATGTACTTAGCCTTGTACCAGACTTTATCCCTTTCCTTTAAGTAAGAGGTTTTGGTTACATGGGTGGTCAAGGAAGTCAGGGGGAACCTTCCGCTAAGGTCTGTGAAGGCCTTATTGAAGATGTTGGTGATCTCTAATGCATCCTATGTCAGATTGCCTTTAACGTTGATCATTCTGGGAGGGGATTTGTTGGATTTACCGGTCAAGGTTCTTAAATTGTCCCAGAAGGTTTGATTGTTGCTCCAAATTTTTCTAGCTCTTGTCTAAAGAATTGGCTTTTTGCTATGCGTATGGCTTAGGTGCATTTGTTGTGAGCAGTGTTGTAGTTTTGGATGTCTGAAGGCATTCCCACATGCTTAGCCTTGTACCACAGGTTATTCCCTTCCTTTGAGTAAGGGGTTTTGGTTAAATGTGAGGCTGAGAAAGCCGGGGGAAGCACTCCACTAAGGTTTGTGAAGGCCTTATTGAAGATGTTGGAGATCTCTAAAGCATCCTGCATCAGATTGCCATTCACGTTGAGCATTGTGGGAGGGGATTTGTTGGCTTTACCGGTCAAGGTTGTTAAGTTGTCTCAGAAGGTTTGACTGTTGCCCAAATATTTTTCTTGCTGTTTTGTAAAGAATTGTCTTTTTGCTAAATGTTTGGCATTCGTGCATTTTTTGTGAGCTGTTTTGTAGTTTTGGATGTCTGAAAGCAATCCCATGCACTTAGCCTTGTACCAGAGCTTATCCATTTAGTTTGAGTAAGGGATTGCGATTATGTGGGTGGTCGAGGAAGTCAGGGGAAGCACTCCACTAAGGTCCATGATGGTCTTATTGAAGATGTTGGAGATCTCTAATGCATCCCACATCAGAGTTCCACTCACTTTGAGCATTGTGGGAGGGGATTTGTTGGCTTTACCGGTCTGCATTCTCAAATTGTCCCAGAAGGTTTGACTGTTGCACCTAGATTTTTCTAGCTCTTGTCTAAAGAATTGTTTTTTGCTAAGCGCATGGCACAGGTGCATTTGTTGTGAGCTGTTTTGTAGTTTTGTATGTCTGAAAGGAAACCCGTGCTCTTAGGGTTGTACCAGAGGTTATCCCTTTCCTTCATTTGTTCAAGAAGGGAGGGAGTAATCCATGACTTGTTGGAGACCTTTACTTTATGGGTTTTAGTGGGTGCAAAGATATTTCAGGAGGCATTGAAGGTGCACACAAAGTGCTCATGACCTCAGTCCACATCATTGGTACTGCATATGACTGACCAGTCCTGCTGCCTAAGGTGATATTTCAGTGACTCCAGGTGCCCAGCCCCCCAAACTCTGGTTGTGATTTTTTTGTGGGGGGGGGTTGTGAGTCTTGTTCGACCAACAGCATAGGTGAGTGGTCACTAATAATATCAGAGAGTACTTCTTCTTGGTAATTTTATCTGGTTGGTTGGTTAGTAGCCAATCAAGACATGTGCTGGTTCCATTCTGGTAGTTTGTATGAGTAGGGGAGTCCTCAAGTTGGTCTATGTTGATGGATGTGATGGCATCCCAGTAGCGTGCTGCCTCTGGGGACAACCAATTTATATTGAAGTACCCAGGCGCTAGTACCTCAGAGTCTTTAAAGAGACCTATGAGGTAGTCATGGGTGATCTCAAAGCCCAGAACCTGTTCTTTTGGTGGGATATAGGCTAAAACTAAGGTAAGGCATTTTCCCTGAGTTCTGAGCTGGACCTGGACTAGTAAGAGTTGTGAGTAGCCTTTTGTAGGGGCAGGGTAAAGCCTAGAAACATAGAAACATAGAATTTGATGGCAGACAAGGACCGCTTGGCCCACCTAGTCTGCCCATTTCCCTACCTAATACATAGGCTGCAGATCCTAGTTAGCCAACAGCCTACTTCCTCCTACCCCCCACTAGAATTGCCCTATGTCTGTCCCATGCATTCTTGAATTCCTCCACTGTTTTTGAGTCCACTACCTCTTCAGGAGGCTGTTCCATGTATCCACAACTCTCTCCATAAAAAAATACTTCCTCACATTACCTTTGAGCCATCCCCCCTCTATCTTCAAAGTGTGCCCCCTTGTTCTTGCACATCTCTTTTTCTGAAAGAGGCTACTATCTTGGACTCTGTTGATTCCCTTGATATACTTGAAAGTTTCTATCATGTCCCCACTCTCCCTCCTCTCCTCGAGTGTATACATATTAGGCTTCTTTAATCTCTCTTAGTATGTCTTCTGGTGCAGACCCTGCACCATTTTAGTTGCCCTCCTCTAGACAGCCTCTATCCTGTCTATGTCCTTGCAGATATGGGGTCTCCAGAACTGGACACAGAACTCCAGATGGGGTCTCACCATCTGTCTGTATAAAGGGATAACAACTTCCTGTTTTCTACTGGTGATGTCTCTCCCTATGCATCCCAGTTTCACACCAGCTCTTCTTACTACCTTCTCACATTGCTTGCCCACCTTAAGGTCATCTGATATGACTGCTCCCAGGTCTCTTTCAATTTCTCTAGTTGTTATTATCTCACCCCCCATTGTGTACTCTTCCCCTGGATTTTTGTTTCCCAGGTGCATTACTTTGTACATCTTTGCATTGAATCTAAACTGCCATATACGTGACCATTCCTCCAACCTTGCCAAGTCCCTTTGCATCCTCTCCACCCCATCTTCTGTATCAACCCTGTTGCATATCTTTGTGTCTTCTGCAAAGAGACCTACTTTTCCTTCCAGTCCCTCTGCAATATCACGTATAAAGACATTAAAGGGGACCAGTCCCAGTACTGAACCCTGCGGTACCCCACTAGTAATCCCCCTTTCTTCAGAGTGAACTCTGTTTACTATTACCCTCTGTATCCTGTTGTCCAGACAATTTTTAACCCAGGCTGCCACCTAGGGACCCACTCCAAGGCTGGCTAACTTGTATATTAATCTTTTGTGTGGGACTGTGTCCAATGCCTTGCTAAAAGTCTAGGTGGGCCATGTACGCTGCTCCTCTCTGGTCTACCACATTGGTCACCCAGTCAAAGAAATCTATTAGATTCATCTGACATGACCTTCCCACTGTGAATCCATGCTGCCTTGGGTCCTATGCCCCACTGGCCTCTAGGAACTCAACAATTCTTTCCTTTAGAAGTGATTCCATCATTTTTCCTACCACTGAGGTCAAACTAACAGGTCTGTAGTTTCCTTCCTCTGTCTTGCTCCCACTTTTGTGAAGGGGAATCACATCTGCCCTCCTCCAGTCCTCCGGTACTACACCATCCTCCCATGATTTGTTAAAAAGGGAGGTCAGTGTTGTCACTAATTCCACCCTTAGTTCTTTTAGAATTCTTGGGTGAATCCTGTCAGGCCCCAAGCCTGGCTTTGGATGGTGTTACTAACATATATGACAGAGCCCCCCTCCCGCTTTCTAGTTCTTCCCATTCTAAAGGAAGTGTAACCTTCAATTTGAATAGCCAGATCCAGGATTCTAGGGGTAAGCCAGGTTTCCTCTACAGATAAGATGTCAGGTTTATGCTGAGCTAACCAGACTTGTAGTGAGTCAAACTTAGCCATAAGGCTACAGATATTCATAGAGGCTATAGTTAGAGAGCCAGACCTCTTAGGAGGAGCTGACTGAGTTGTTCCAGGGCCAGGGTTAGGATGGATGTTACTGGATAATAGTAGTAGAAGCCATGTGAGTCTTAGGAGATGTAATTTTTGGAGTTTTTGGGCCTGCACTTGTGTAACGGTGTACTTTCTGGGTTTTACAGAACTGTCAGACTATATAAATAGGGCTGGAAGTGCTGGGGGAGTGGGTATTTGCTGCTATTTTTATGTTGAGGCCCCTCAAAGCTGCTGAATTTAGGGGTTGGAACAGTGGTAGTAGAGCCAGGGTTGCCCATTGTGTCCCAGCTTGGGTGAGATTGGGTAACTGGAGAAGAAGGCTTAAGCATTTCAGGAGTAGGATTAGCATAGGTTGGGAAAGCCAGTACCAAAATTAGAGCACACATTAGGGGGAGTTTCCACATTTTGTTGGCCAGGTTTGTGTTTTTCTTGGGAGAAGCATGATGAGAGCCAGTACTATTTGATAAAGAAGGAAATGGAGAAGTACAAGCAAGTGTGGTGGTGGGGGTGGGAGGCAGAAGCAGGCCATTGGATACTAGTCCTAAGTACACCCTATGTATTATACAGCTTTGGAAAGTATTAGGTGGAAATAGAGTGCAGGAATAGCGCAGCGGTTGGGTGCTTGCCTTTAGTGTAAGGGTTGGAGGGTTCAAGACTGGTATCTGCTAACTTGAAAAAAGAGTAGGTGGAAGGGATACTGGAGGGTTTCATTAGGTGGCAAAGTAGAGGAAAATGGGGAGAAAGGAGGAGGAGGAGGGCAGGGAAAGTCACCTAGGTAAAGTTAGTGATTGAGGGCCTCACTAGTGTCTCCTAGTGGCAGGGAAGTATAAAAAGCTAGTGGCAGAATGGACACTTAGAAATTGTCTGCAGCAGTCACATAACCTGTCACATGACCTACTGCTGCCTATAAATGTTAGGACAGCCTGGCATGGGTGGGGCAGTTGAGGTGCAGAGTCGACAGGCTAGACCCTAATGAAACGGTCTACTTTCCAGAGAGAGATGCAGAGCCTTTTCTGGGTGTCTGGGCACTGTACCTGTACTGCTGGCTCTGGTGCACTCCGCGGTTGTGTTGAGAAATGAATAGGGGGGTGGTGCTTGGAGCCTAAAGGGTAACAGAAAGGGACAAAGGAATCAGTATTTCGTAGTGGGAATCAACACAACAGGATTCAGTGTTGGACGTTCTGCGCACGTGCGGACCAGCCCAAAGAACACTGAAAGAGACACTGCAGAGTATTGAGATCAAGGTAACATTCACACAAAGCATAATTTCAAACTGCAGCTGAAAACACAGTAGGACTTAGTAAGCTACCCCACAACAGTCACTTTCCTGCACCTAAAGTGTCTCATAAATACTAGGACTAATCCCAGAGAACAGTTACTGAAAAACAACTGTCAGTGCACTTTGACAACATAAATGAATTACAGTGCAAGCTGTAAACAGACAAACTTGGCAGAATGCATGCAATTAATTATAGCCCTCCTGTAGTAGCCCCCCCTAATGAAACAGTCCACTTTCCAGAGAGATGTCCCTCACAGAAGCTCAGGTACGGACTCTCCCTGGGGTACTGATTACCTCTAGGACTAGGAGCTTGATTATTCGGCCAGCCCACCCACCCCTGATCTTGTTTAAATGCACTTAAATCTGCTTACTAGCTTGCTCCTACAGGCTACTGTCACCCAGCTGCTCAAGCTTAAAGTGACAGCAACACTGTCTCTTGCAAAGCACATTACCTATCTAGTGTAACTCTCCTTCTAGCTCTCTCATCTCTCCACACTCTTTCTCTGCTTCTCTGCTTCTTTAAGTCAAAGTGACATCTACCCTTATCACCTGCTAAGGGCATTGCCATCTCGTACTGCTCCCCCAACCTGATCTGCCCACCTATTCCTCACTGCCTGTCTGCCACTAGTTCTGCTGTCTGTCGCCTCCATTTTTTCCCTGACTAGTGTCAAGCAGGTGCCTAATTTCTAAAATACCATTAATATACTTGCATATTGGGCTTCCTTTGCTTTCTGCTTGCCAGCTTTTATGGCTTTTCATGGACATCTGTATTTTTCATCCCACCCGTCCTGACTCTGGCCTCTATTAAATACACAATAGGCCACGCCGTTGTGTTCCTTTTGTTTTTATTGGCTTCTTACAACCTATCCTGTAGGCAAGCAGCTACTAAACATCAACTTCCTTCTGGTGTTGTATCAGTCAGGACACACCTGCCTTTCTCTCCTTCTTGGGTCTGAGTTGCCCCTACTCTATACAGCTAGTTGTGCTGTGCCTTTGCTGACCTCTTTTTTTAGATCTGCTTCCCTGCCTTGATCTACCTGGCACGTTCTCTCTCATGGCTTTTTTCTTGGAAACCAGAGACAGCTATTTTAATTTTATAGCTAAACAGAATTGTGTCCCACACCACCCTCTCCAATCCCAGCCACTATTAAATACATAGTAGTCATGCCCACACTTGCTAATTCCACCTGCTTCAGCTACAAACTGCCAACGGCCTCTTAAAGCTGTAGTGTCTGTTCGTTGCCCACCAAGTATAGTGGTTAAGTGTACAGCCTCACTTTGGCACCAGTGTGTCAGGCTTGATGACTAAATCAAGCTGCCATGTCACCTATCAAGGGGTGTTATCTCCTTCTGCTCCTTGCTACCTGGCTTGGTACAGCTGGCACCAGATGCCTAGCTGGGCCACTGCTGCCGCCCTCTGAACCACTACTGGATAGTGCATGGCTGTCAAATGCACCTTCAGAAACTGCCTCACTTGGCTGTGGGCAGCGACTCACTTGGCCTTACCCTGCAAACATGGGTGGCCATATGCCCTCCCCTAGCATGGGGTAGTAGCAGTTAGCTATACCCTAATAAATAAACTGGTGTCCAACCACCTGAATTGCCTGAAGCCTCAGTGGCAGAAGATACGAGCCAAATTTAGCATAAACCTTTCTGCCAGAAAGGTCATCTTTATGCTTCTGCTCCTCTCTGGCAACATTCACTTGAACCCAGACCCACTCACTTCAATGGTCCCGGGTGTTCATAAGGCTAAAGGCCTAAAAATAGCCTCACTGAACATCTGCAGTTTAACTGCAAAATTTTACCAACTACAGGCATGCATGGCCCTCCATATCCCCCAACATCCTCTGCCTAACAGAGACCTGCTAGACCAGTCAGATTAAAGATAGCAAAATTGCCCTCAAAGGCTTCCAAGCACACAGGATTGATAGAATAAGCAAGAGAGGTGGGGGATGCCTCATCTATGCCAGGGACTCTCTGCAGTGCTCCATCCTACCTGGAACCAGGGTGGCTGAGGACCATGAGATAATAGTGATAAAGGCAGAGGTCAGTCAGAATGGTAAAACTCTTATCCTTGCCACAATCTACCTACCCCACAAAAAAGCCACAGCAAGCCTTCCCTCAATTATGGACATTATCAGCGCCCTTCCAAAGGGGATGGAGCTCATCATTACAGGGGACTTTAACATAAACTGGGAAGGAAAAGAGGCTGCCCCTTTCAGGGATCTGATAGCCACCTCCAACCTGACACAAGTTGTCACCTGCCCCACAAGGCAGAACTATAAGACAGGAAACAGTACCCTCCTTGACTGGGTCCTAGCAAGCTCACCATCCCAGATATCTGAGATCAAGATTCTCCCAGACATGCTAAGTGACCACTCCCCAATCACCTTTCCGTGGTCCAATAAATTCACCAAAAGCCCACCCATCCTCACTGAAAGCAGGGTCTTCAGGAAGGGTAAACTTGGAGCCCTCAAATCAACCCTTGCCCTACATGACTGGACTCCTATCGACCTGGCGCCTACCCTTGATCAGGCCCTCATTTACTTCATTAAGGGCTTTAGCTCCATCTGTGGCATCTATGCCCTGCTCACGAAAAGAAAAATTCAGGGGCAGGCAAATGGCAGGATTGATGGGGAGCTCCTCTCCCACCTGAAAGAAAGGGACATACTCTGGGAGAAGGCCAGAAACACAGGTAGCAAGCATGACTACCAGTGTTACAGAATGGCCAGGAACTGCTGCACCAAGCTAATCCGGCTCGCCAAAGCCAACTATCATAAGGCCCAGCTTTGCAATTCTTGGGATGATGGGAAAAGAATCTGGGATAACATCGAAAGCATCCTTGGAAAGGAGGACAAGAAGCACCCTCAGCTGCTCAGTATCAGTAACACCCCCACTACAGACCCTCTAGCTATTGTGGAAGCCTTCAATAAGGCCTTCACCGATCTTACCCCAGTGCTACCATCTTCCTATTTTCAACCTGGTTTGAACCATTCCAACAACATATCTACCGAGTGTTCTCACCTGACCTTTTTCTTTAAATGGCTGACAGTGAAGGAGGCCCTAACTATGGTCAAGAAAATACTAGGTAAGACTAGACTGGGCAGTGATGGGATAGACATGAAACTTCTATCCCTCACCCTGGATGTTCTTATAGTGCCCATTACCATGCTGTACAATAAGTCCCTGGCCCTTGCCCAATTCCTGGCAGTTGGAAGCAGGCCCTAGTTATGCCAGTGCATAAAGGAGGCGACAAGTCTCTGGTAGCCAACTACAGACCCATCTTGATCCTCTCCCCCCTGTCCAAGGCACTGGAAAATATTGTGGTGGTTCAACTCGTCGACTACCTCAATAAGTATAATCTACTATGCCACAACCTCCACTATCCCTATACTTGACAGCTGCACTACTCTTGCCTTTTGTTTTACACAATGGGATGGATTTTCGAAGGATGGTGCAAGACTTGCATCAAGCCCTGAGCCACCATACTTAGTTTTTGTCGGTGTGCCAAATGGGTATACCGCAACTGCATCTGATTTTAGTAGGCCAGGCACAGTTGTGACAGTTTAACTGCTTTAGTTGGCTCAAGCACTGTAAAAGGATTTCTCAGGATTGACTCAAGCTAGACCGCAAAAAGCTGGTCTAACTTGCGACAATTACCACACAGGATGTAAAATTCCATTGGACTGCCACAAGCAGACTGCACTATATCTTTGGTGCTCCCGTGGCTTGTGGCAGTTGGAGCCCTCTGAAAATCCTATCCAATGTCTTGGATGTGGGTCTAAGATGGTCACCCTCCTTTCCCACCTCTGGTTCCTCCATAACGTCACTGTCTGACAATGAAGGAGAAGGCAGTTTACATTTTTATTGTTCTTTATAAGCCTATTGCTCCAGCTCCCAGTCAGCATCTAGAAAAGGATCATTAAGATTTTAACAAATTCACCGCTGCCCAGATCAATGTTACTGTACTCCTCAATTTCCTGAACTTGTTTTCTTTTACTTGCCATCTCCTCACTAGTCTGGATAACATTTCTTACCTCCACCACCATCTTTTCAGTGGTCAGTTCCTGTGGACACTCCTCCTCCACATCCACTACTCCCTCACATATCTCTTCCTGTTCCTCCTCCTTAGCCTCCTCTAAAATATTTTGCTGCTCCTAAGTCTGACATTAATTTATAACAGTCTTCTGTGTCTCAGACTCCAATTCCTTCTCTCCTATAGATGACCTACTCTGTGACTGTGGCATCTGCATAAATATTGCAGCCTCATCTGACCCAGTTTTTCTTGCTTAATGACCAGGCTGCATGCTCACCATGCCCAACACTAGAACTCACACCAGCATCCCTTTCGCTTCCCTTTGACTTTTCACTCCGAGTCCCAAGCCCTCATCCTCCGCCAGTGCCACTCTTCCTCATATTTTGTTTTAACTGTTTATGTGATGGTGTACTTCACTGGGACTTGTACTATGTGACTCCCTCTGCTTGCTGCAGATTTTAAGTGTTGTTGTGAAGGAAGGATCTCTTCTGGAGCTCAGCTTTCTAAACTAGGTTAAAAGAAGTAGGAAAAACCTTTATTATCAAAAATGTTGTACTGCAGGGCTGAAGTACAACAGTGTTAGAGTGGTGTGGGTGTTTCAGTTGCAATTTTTTTGGGGATAGAGCTTTTACTTAGTTCTTAACAGTATCAAGTTTTAAAGTACAATTAGTAGTGGGAGAGGGGCAGAAGTGCTGCACACTCCAGTTAGTCTGTGATACAGCTTCTGTTGCTGCCTTAGTACTGTGCAATCTGCTAGAGATGCTTCATTTTCCTATTATTTTTCTGATTTAGAAGATAGTGTGAGATGCTCACAAACACACTTGAGAAGGCATATAGATTGTACATTTTTTTATTTTTAAAGCAGTGTGTATTTTTGTATTTTGTATTATTTTGCCTTTTTTTTGTTCTGCTTCTCTCAGTACAGTGTAGCCAGCCAGTCAGTGAGCTCACAAATTGCCACCATGTGATCTTAGGAAGTTCCATAGAATGGAAATCTGCAGAACATCATGCTTTATGGAAAACATTCCCTGATCTGTGGAAACTGACTGATAACATTTTGTTAAATTGAAAAAATTTAATTTAGCAATCATTAACCCAATTCATGATCACAGTAAGTCTAAAGCAGAAGGAAAACACTTAAAGGATGCAGTTCTAACTTAATTTAACCACTTAATTCCATGCAAGTGACATAAAATAGTTATTGAATACATCTGTGGAACAATATTCTGCCAGTCTATAAATGGCTAATCCTACAGAATACTTTCTGCATAATTACATCTCACATAGGAACAGAACAGCAGATTCTAAGGAACACAATGCCAGGGCAGGTCCATGTGATGTTAATTGGGGGGGGCAAACATCTTTAACGAATGGCGAGGGGTCTGGGGCCATCTAGGGCCCCCCCAAAAATGTGTTTTTTTAAGTGTTTTGCTGCATTTTAGTGGTCTTCTAGAGTATTTTTAATAAGGTACAATCCTGGTCATGGGTTCAATTGTTATTGAAAAAAAACACACCATGGAAGAGCAGATCCAAAAGCAAAATGTTCTAGGTCTGTAGGAGGCAGTTATGACACCTTGTACCCTGGGCAATTGTTAACTATGTTTTGGCCATATCATCAGTGTTAATGAAATCTTGTTATATCATTAGCACAAAAATAAATTGCACAAAATAAATTTCTCTGGGAGAGGTGGGAAATGCTGCTGCAAAGTCTAGGCATTCATCACCATGATCTTCCTTTCACTTGTTGTGGTCTCTTTCTCAATAACTAGTGACTCCCCCAAGCCCCTGCCCTAAAAGAAGAATGTAGAATTGCACAGAACAAATATCTTAGTGAGAGGAGGGAAAGGCCTTTGGTCTCAGCTGCAAAAGGAGGATGGAGCAAGAAGGTATGATGAGGCATATAAAAAATATAGGTGACCCTGCCCCCACAGGGTACACCCAGAAACTGAGAGGCCATGCCCAGGTTTCTCACTGGACAAGATATGTGACAGAGAGGGTTCCCAGGCCTTCAATATTTTGCCCATGACTACCATAACCTCTCCCCAACTGCATCTGGCTCAAGAATGGACACCATCATAGAGTAGGTCAAGGAATTCCAACAGGAGTTCCATGCTGATCAGGGTAAAGTGGAAGGTCAGGCCTTTAAAAATAAAAAAAAAACATTTGTCCTCTTTGGCTACTAGGGCAGACTGAATTCAACATATGCTAGTTTACTTACATTATATAACAAGCATTTGTCAAAGCCAAATGTTCACTGCTTGCATTGCTATCATGCCGGGCCTTGCTTGCACACATTTTTACTATATATTTATCCAAGATAGAACAAATGAGATTTAATTTGTCATTTGCAGTGGGGTCCTGATTTTGCAGTTTTATATTGCATTTACCCAGGGTAGTACAGGTGAAATGTGATATCTCATTTTTATGTTTGCTTGTACGCACGTGCAAGAAACATAGTGCCATCATCTGAGTTTTTCAGAGGTGTGTCAGCATCTTCCAATTCAGCCAGTGTGTTTGCAGGCGTGGTCACAGTTCTCCAATCACTGCTGAAGCTGTCTATGACAGCAGTTGAAAATGCAGTGGCATACAGTTGAAAGAGGGAGCTACGCTTCAGTGAGCAGCTCCCCCCCACACACACACACACAGATCAACTGTGTCTGTTGCCTGATAGGATGGTGCAGTCTTGTCTAGCTTAGAGAACAAGCCACACATCATTACTTTAATAAACTGTTCCCTGCCAAAGCAGGATCACCAAAATGTGTGGTGCCTAACAGTCCTTACACATGCCAGCTCTCCAAAGCACACCTTCATGGACTCCATGGGTTCTAATCCTCCAGAAAAAATACCTCAGCATTTGATATGAAAACTCAGACTTCGTTGTATGTGTAATTCCAAGCGTTTTCTCTTACTAGACTCTGTCAATGTGAACTCCCCGCTGCTAAAACCTATGCAAACGAACTTAAGCGTACTGTACTACCTGCAGCTGAAGCAAAGAACTGCCAGAATGCACAAAGAACATACTGCTATGCATTTCAGCAGCAGCCAGTGGGGGAGGTTTTCATGACTGAAGCACTTTAATGTGCTTTTTAGTGCTGTCATATACACACCCCTGTGTGGTAAATCACTAAACTGCACACTTAGTCTGGGAATGCAGCTTCAAAATATTTTTTTTTTCTCTGAATTGCCATGAGCTGGCATTTAGATAGAATCACACAGCTCTTTCTCAAATCAGATGCTCAATGAAGTCACATCACCTTGTGACCCTAAACATCTTAGGGTTGGACATGTGCCCTAACAAAATAGCGAAAAGTAGGTATAGAAAAAGAAAACACAAATTCAACCGTAGCTCACAATCAAATCCACCCTTTTCTCCAGTGAATCTGAAGCCCCCTAACAGCCCACCCCTGGGTGCTTATGCACTCCCTGCACCCGCACAACATATGGCCAATGGGGGGTGCTGTTGCATTTTATTTCATAATTTCCTGATCCCGTTAGTGCCACCATACTGATACAGTAATACTTTTTATGGCTCGAAAACTGCTTGACATTGGCTGAATTATAAATGGCATCCCTGTCTGACGCTGTGATGTGGAATATGGTGGTCCTCAAATTTTAAGCCAAGTATTGCATGCAGATATGTTGTTATTGACTCATGTCACTTACCATTTTATACATCTATTGATTTTTTCAGTTCACTTTTGCTGACAAATGTTGATCGAAGGGATTCTGGTGTCACAATTCAGTTCAGCAACGTAACATCTTAGTGCAGATGCTAAGTAACTGTTTTAAAATGCTGAAAAGTTAACAGTCATGAAAATGCATGAACTTCTTTCTTCAGTGTCTGGAGCCATAGTGGTGTTATTGGCAAGTGCATGTCCCTTTGCTCCAGATCTATAAGTGATATGTCTATTCTGTGCAATGGACAGTGGCTGAATGTTATCAGCTGACAGTTTTCATTTTATTATCAACAGGTAAATATTCAGGGCTTTGCAAATGCAACTTTGCTGGTAGCACAGTTTCATGCCCCCAAGTGTCTCATCAGTTAGTGGTTATATCTTAACCGATGATCACAAAAAGTATGAAAAAGATTTGCCGCTGAGTAATGTAAATGCCAATCCACCAAAGCACCTTTAGGCTGCAAACATAATTTAAACGTATAGGGATTCTGGATCGTATCACCCGGTGCACAGCAATGGTTAATAAGTTTAAGCACATCTCAGGACATTGTTTCCACTTGCCCCCTCTGCCCACTATGATCCTGGTCACCTGAAATAAACCTGACATTTTAGTATCTGTTTTACATCTTGGCTCAGTTAGGCAATCAGCGCTGTAAGAACATAAATGGACATATAAATGGGAACTATAAGAACATGCCGTGGGTGCTTGTGCCTTAGTCCAGCTGTGCAACATCAGCCTGAAGCTCAGGTAGGGCTTACTGTCTACCACTTTGTTCACCCCCCCATGTACCTGTACCATTTCACATCCTCCCTTGCTTTAGTCCAGCTGTGCTACATCAGCCTGAAGCTCTGGTAGGGCTTACTGTCTACCACTTTGTTTACCCCCCATGTACCTGCACCATTTCACATCCTCCCTTGATCTACAGTGAGTGGATCCCTCATTCATACGTCACATATGCACGCAAAAAGAAAATAAAAGATCTTCAAAAATTAAGATACATTTTTTATGTTTGTTATGTTTGCTTGCACGCATGTGCAAGAAACATAGTGCCATCATCCGAGATTTCGAAGGTGTGTCACCCGCTCTTCCAATTCAGTCACTGTGTTTGCAGGCGCGGCCCCTGTAAGCCAATGCATGATGGAGCTGTCTATGACAAGCTCCAAAATGCAGTGGCATACAGTTCAAGGGAAGCTACGCTTCAGTGAACAGCGATAAGATATCGCTTGCTCGCGCGCAGCTCCCCCCACACACACGCACGCAGGCGCACCCCCGCACGCACGCACACACTGTATAGCTGATGGGGTGCCCAATCCCATCGGCTGTGCTGCACTCCCTGCCCCCAAAGTCTTCCAAATGCCATACTGGGTGCCCACCCCAGCATGGCAATTCATGATATAGCCGGGGGGTGCCCAATCCCCCGTCGGCTCCACTGTCCCCCCCAGTACTGGGTGCCACGCTGGGAGCCCACCCCAGCGTGGCAATAGATGCTTTGGGTGACGGGGGTGCCCAATCCCCCATTGGCTGAATGCCCCCCAACCATCCTTGTGCCACACTGAGAGCCCACCCCAGCATGGCAAACGTCCCGCGTCATCATTGGAAACAAAAGAACACCTGTAAAGAAAAACAGTCCCACATAGTTTCCTGGCCCTCCCACAACCCGCACTCCACCCACTGCGCACTCCTGCCTCCCACACACCCCACCCCATACTTACCTCCGACCTCGCGCAACGATCTCAGTGGACCGAACACATCTGCACTCTTCAAAGCTGTCCGCGAACTGAGGAAATGCCGGTAAGCTGTATAATGGGTTAGATAGGGGTTTTTCAACTTTATTGCATATCTCAGGCATTTTGAGGAATTTTTGCACCAAATTTTCAACATGGGGTTTTTAGGACCCCTTCTCATGAATGATGTCACTGTCATGGCGTTGATTCGGGCCGAAGGGTGAGTTCACAGTCACTCTGCAAATCACCTTCGGGACCGATTAATAAATTACACTGTCAGTGTTCATAAGGAGGGCTCTCAAGAAGCCTATTTTGAAAATTTGGTGGAAAATTTTCAAACAACGACTGTTTTACGAGCGTGCATTGCACAGTTCCTACGTACTCTCATAAGTTCACAAATTTTCAATATTATTTCCAGATTTTCAACATTGCCATTTTACCACACCTTCTTATAAGTAGTACAACTGTCATTTTTCACATCTCACCCAAAACGTGTTTCCACCCATGTAGAGCACAATGGCGCAGTCGGTGTGCTAAATCAATATACGGGACAAATTAAGAAAATCACAGTGACACTGTTCATGAGCAGAGGTCTTACAATGGCTATGTTGAAAATTTGGTGAAAAAATTCCAAAAAATGACTGTTTTACAAGCGTGCGTTGTGCAGTTCCTACGTATGCTCGTAAGTTCGCGAATTTTCAATATTTACACTCCAGAATTTCAACATTGCCATTTTACCACACTTCCTTATGTGTAGTATAGCTGTCATTTTTCACATCTTGCCCAAAATGTGTTTCCACCCATGTAGCGCACAATGGCGCAGTTGATGTGCGAAATCAATGTATGGGACACATTAAGAAATTCACAGTGACACTGTTCATGAGCAGAGGTCTTAAAATGGCTATGTTGAAAATTTGGTGAAAACATTCCTAAAAATGACTGTTTTACGAGCATGCGTTGTGCAGTTCCTATGCATGCTCATAGGTTTGCAAATTTAATATTTTCACTCCAGATTTTCAACATTGCCATTTTATTACACTTCCTTATGAACAGTACAGCTGCCATTTTTCATATGCCGCCCAAAATGTGTTTTCACACATGTAGCGCACAATGGTGCTGTTTGTGTGTGAAAGCAATGTTTGGGACAGATTAAGAAAATCACAGTTATGAGCAGAGGTCTTAAAATGGCTATGTTGAAAATTCGGTGACAAAAGTCCATGAAATGACTGTGTTACGAGTGAACATTGTGCAGTTTCCACGCACCCTCGTAAGTTCATGACTTTGTAATATTTTACGTCCAGATTTTCACCAGTGGCATTTTTCCACACTGCCTTATTTACAGTACAGCTATCATTTTTCACAACATGGCCAAAGTGTGTTTTCACACTTTCAGCACAGAGATGCATGGTCGCTGTGGGAAATCATTGTTCAAGACAGATGAAGAAAATCACAGTGACACTGTTCATGATCGGAGGCACCAAAATGCCTGAGTTGACAATCTGCTGTAAAGAAATCCCCAACCTAATTATATTACGGGTGTGCATTGCACAGTTTCTATGTACGCTCATGACTTCACCATTTTTTTAAATATTTTTACTGCAGATTTACAACATTGCCATTTTTTACACCTCCCCATGAACAGTACAGCTGTCATTTTTTACATCCTGTTCGGAATGTTTTTGCACCTGTGGTGCTAAATGCCGTAGTCTCTGTGCATAAGCAGCTTTCGGCTAAGAAACTGATATTCCCCCTGTTCATGAGGTGGGGTCACAAAAAAACCATGTTGAACATTTAGAGTGAAAATACCAATGAATGCCTGAGGTATTAGGGTTTCCAACCATAACGCCCAACCCTGTAGAGAATGACAGGCATCAGGGGTGTGACTTGGGATTCTTGCCTGTAATGCTCATACCATTCCACACCCTGCAGCCAGTGAGAAGCATTGAGGTATGCTTTGGACTCTTCAGCCCCAAAGTTCACCCCATTCTCCTATATCGCACTCATCCCACTGTATTTCCTAATGGAATGGGGTGCGCATAAGGACCAAAGACCCCAAGGAACACCGTGACACTTGCCAGTGTCTGCAGTGTGGGGTGTACTGAAATGGCGTGGCCGTTATGCCTGATGACTAAAAGGCACACCCCAATGCCTGTCACTCTCTGCAGGGTGGTGGTGGGGTTGGCTTCAGTTTAATACTTCACTGCCATTCCTATTACGCAGCTCTGTAACTTCTACACTACCACTGCCAATGCCAGCAAGCAAACATTCAGCATTGACAAATGCTTGTTACTGTGGTCTTGCTTTTATAGTGTATTTGTCTTGAACAGATCATTTTAGATGTATCATCTCCTTTTCAGTGGAGTTCTGCTGTAGGGTCCTGTTTTACACAGTTTTTCAACATATTTGCCCAGTACAACCCAGATACAGTAAGATGCAATATCTAATTTTCAATGGGATCCTGCTTTAACACATCTCTGTACTGCATTTACCCAGGATAGCACAGCTCAGATACCACCTTGTTTTCTGCAGGATCCTGCTTTTCCCAGTTTTTAGGCTGTATTTACCCAAGATAGCACAGCTGTGATGAAATACATTGTTTTCGATGGGGTCCTGCTTTTATCCATTTTTATAATGTATTAACTCAGGATAATCCAGCTGAAAGGTATATCACATCTTCAGTGGAGTCCAGCTTTTACAATATATTTTCCCCAGGATAGGGCAGTATAGATGCACAGTTCGGGGGGGGGGGTCTCTTTTGTACCAGAGTTCTGCCATTACAAATTTTTACTGAATAGTTACACAGGACAAACAGATGAGATGCAATATCTCATTTCCAGAGGCGTACTGCTTGTGAACATTTTTAGAATGCATTTACCCAGGATAGGTCAGCTGAGAGGCAATATGCAATTTTCAGTCGGTTCCCACATTTTGACCCAAAATTTCTAATAGTCTTTTATGACGTGACGTTATGACCATACTTTACTAGTGAGAAGGTTAGAGTAACTGGGGTTTGTTAAATAGGTTTTGGAATGGTTCAGTACCTATCTGACTGATAGGTATCAGTCTGTCCAGTATGGCAGTAGTATTTCTGGAAATGTCAGAGTGGGGTGCAGTGTCCCACAGGGTTCAAATCTCCAACCTGTTTTATTCTCCTTGTTCTTTGATCCAATAACAATAGTCGTAAATTAAACAAGAATAAAACTTTATGCTGATGATGCAGTTGTGTACTGTCATGGGTCATCAGCTACTGTGTTAGAAGTGGTTTTGACAAGAGAAATGGAATTAATACAGTACTGGTTATGTAGGAATAACATGGAACTTAACTTACCAAAAATAAAGACAATGGTCTTTGGGACTTATTCCAGGTTGAGAGACCATGTTAACAGTCTATGTGTGGTGGCATTAGATGAGACAAAGTGGGAAAGTGTTACACTAGGTCCCTGCACCCTAATTGATACCCCAGAGGTACACCACAGACAGCTAGCATTTATATATATGTTATACTAACATATAGGGCTAAGGACATCTACTGTACAAGAGTAGATGTCAGGATATGTATGCACATGATTAATATTTGCTTTACTTTCTAATATACACATGTATTTCTTGCTTATAAGATGTTATAACACTTGTGTCCTTGTAGTCTTATAATATATGAGTCGGCATTGCCATCTTCTGGTGATTTGTATTACTACATGGCTATGTACAAACTGCACTTTCTTTGTTTTCACAAAGTAATGACTATAACAAAATTGTATAATGTTATCTAGGACTGTGGAGCCACCTCTAATTAAGCCAATAGGGCTCATCTCTGTAACTAGATATGTTTCTATCATACAGTAACTGTGGTAATTATCTTAGGTATATAATGTAAGACATTACGTCTTTTACCTCGGAGACCTGGAGATACGGAGATTCCTCAAGGTATAGCGAATGCATAGAATTGGCTCCCAGTTCCTAATGGTAAGAACTGCTTAGGGCAACTATGATTTTCCTTTTGGTAGTAATAAACAAGATTTATTACTCTTATGCAACGTGTTTGTGATTCCTTACATTTCCATTATTGCCAAGAACCTAAGAGTGAGGGTTTAGACCTCCTGACAATTGACGACCACGTGCAGGCAATATTTGGTGTTTGCAAAGTTTTCACTTGTTGCTACTACTTTCCTTTTCTAATGGGGACAGAAGGTGTGCACACCCACATCACCTCTCCTGTTTTTCACCCACTTTGTAACTACTTACAAAGTCTGGCTGCTTACTGGGTGTGGTCGATGCTGACTCACCTCACCCCACGGCAGTTTTGAATTGGAAGCTTACAAGTGCACAGTAGCCCACCTGTGAATTAGAGCACCTGTTGTGGATCGATACACAGCATGGCACCTTTTCACAGTTTGATTTTATGTTCCCTCCCACTAAATGGCCACTGTATCTAATATCTGCACAGACTTGAGACTCGATGTCTCAAACTTTCTTTGCCTCCCATGGAAGATGGGCTGTCTTCGCACTGGATGCAAGTCAATCTGACAACCCTGTGCTGGGGATTTCAACCCAGTTCTCAGAGACGAGACAAACAGCCAGAAAGCATGAAGCTAAAGGGCTGTTGGTCACGGCTCTCTACGCTGCTTTGGAAGCCTCCAAAGCAAGGGTTCGAACCCTTGATCTGCAAGTCTCATCTCTCAAGCAGGAGATGGGACCGCTGGAAACTGAATGTTTGAAAAGAGAGCAGGATATGGAGTCTGAGCTCCAAACTCTTCGGAATGAAAAGGATTCACTTTTGCATCATTCTGCTCAGGAAAATGAGCAGGAACTTTGTATGTTGAAGCAGGAATGTGAAAGTTTGAGACAGGATGAGAGGCAGGCATTGCGAATGAATGATATATTAAGTAGAACTAATGACCAGATCCATGATGAGTTGGGGGAGCTCCAGAATGAGATGAATCAGGTACATAATGATTTAGGTGTAGCTAATAGGGACAATCGTGAATTAAGCGCCACGTATAGAGTGTTACAGAAGCAGTTACAGGATGATGAGGATCAGAATGTTGCAAAAGTTAGTCATGATGAATGTGAATGTAAAATGATGAAACTGCACCATCAGCGAGAGGTGCTGGCTGGTCACATCAAGGCAATGGGTGGCATAGCCCCATCCTGATGATGTCATCCAAAGAGGAGGAGTCAGATGATGACATTTCTCAGTACAATGCCCAGTCACACCCCTACTATGGGCCAGACACCCCACCCTGCCATCCACAACATGGTGGACCCCGTCTCATGACCCCATGCCTCTATGTCATCAATGGAATGATGACCATAATGGGTGATGCCAACATGGTGACCCCCATGATGGGGGGGAGAAGGTTCAGGCCTAGTCCCAACGGCATCACCAATCGCCGTTATTTCTGTGGATGATAGAGAAGAGATAGAAAAAATGATTGATGATGCATTAGGTGATGTGACCCTTCCCGAGAGAAGCAAACGGGCTCTCCAAATGCAGATTAAGCAGCTGCTACAGGAGACTGCTACTCGGGAAGGAATGGTCCAGACTGTGGCTGAAGCTGCCACTCAGGCAGCCCTGCAGGGCGCCCGAGACAATCTACCTCTGAACGATCATCCCAGCAATCCTGTACAAATGACCCACTCTGTTCAGCAGATAGCTGAAAGCATTGGTCGGATGAGCCCATCTGACAGCCTCAGTTGCCACTTGGAAAAGGTGCGTGCTAGATACGAAATGCTTAGTCTTCCTGCAGACTACCAAGTCCAGATCCTACACCAGACCATTAATCCTGGCCTATGGGCGAAACTCCCTGATGCTATCCAGCAGGATAGCCACTCCACCTTTGATGAAGTTGCAGCTGAACTCATTACTGCACATAACCTAGGTGTGGTAGGAGTGATGCTCACATACCCTGTGAAACAGACTGAGAAAGGAAAGTCCAGTGACCTTCCATGAGAGGCTTTGGATGGCCTACTGAGCAGGAAAGAATCTTGAAGAAGAGGCCACAGATGCAGACCTTATTGAGTACAAGACCTTGTTCCTTCGGAACATGATTCCTGCAGTGCGAGAGAAGGTAGAGCCAGCTACCTACCCCACCACGGAGAAGTCTGCTGATATTCTCCAGAAAATGGAGAGAGTTTATCAACTCTATATCCATGATTCAAGCTCTGGCTCCAAGAAGGTAGCGGCCGTGGAATCCATCCCGGAGGCCACGACGTACTACATGATGGAGGGGCAGGCACAAGAGAAACAGCCCCTCCCCACAGAGAACCAACAACCCCAGCAGGCCCAAAAACAATCCTGGGGTGGGAACCAGAACTACCTCAAAAACAAGAAACATCAGAAGAATAGTAAGGGTAAACAGAGACCAAACCAATCATATAGGGAAATAGCCAATGAGAACCGAAGCCTCCGAGACCTTCTTGGGAAAGTGCGCTCCATACCAGACACTGTTCCAGTTCAGGCCCTTGCTGCAATACAACTGAGAGGGCAGGCCTCAACAGGCCATGGGGATACTGGAAATCCAGGCTCTCAGGTCCCAACAAGCCTGAACCCAGAAGCGGCTCCCTATATAGCATCAGTGCAGCATTGTGAAATGGTTCACAGGAACCAGGCCCAAACACTCTTTCAAGAGCTTCCCCATGCCTCCACTGGTATGGATTGACAATTACAGGCCCCAGTACATATTGTAAACAAGCTGGTCTTGGATACAAATGGAAGGCCCTGCACAGAGGCCGAGGTCGGGGGCCACATACTTACAGTATTGCTGGATACAGGTGCGGCAGTGTCTGTATTGCACAATGATAACCCAGCCACATCACCTTGGTCCACCAGACAGACAACCAGTATGTCTGGCATAGACAGAAATAGGCTGTCTGAGTACCACTCCCTGTCACTTCCTGTGACACTGTGACACCTGAAGGCATATCATACCTTTTGGCGCACCCCCCCCACAGCTAGCAGTGGAACCAGTGAACCAGATGAGTGGCTATCTCTACAAAGCAGTGTGCAAAAGATGGAGATTAGCTCCCAAGAGGTGGATAGGCAGAAAAGGGGCAAAATTCAGCAGAAGGGTGGACAACAAGGAGAACCAGGGATAAAGAACAACCAAGGATGGGGCTGGAGTAGAACAGCGAAACAGTCTAGGGAGGTCAAATCATGGAAAGCCTTGTGTGCAAATGACAGGAGCCTTAGCAACAAGATGGAAGATCTGGAGGCTGTCATGGTGCAGTCAGACCTGGACATTGTGGCCATCACTGAAACCTGGTGTAATGATAACCACAACTGGGAGATGGCCATACCTGGCTACAACATATTCTAGAAGAGACAGGGCAGGCAGGAAGGGAGGAGGAGTGGCACTGTATGTGAAAAATGACATAAGAGCCACAGAGATCCAGGAGGAACAAAATGGGGGAAAGATACTGTGAGTTAAGCTGGAAAGGAAAATGGGGCCAGCCATCCACACAGGTGTGGCCTATAGACCACCAGCCCAAGAGGAAGAAACAGATAGGGAGCTGATGCTAGCCATCCAAAGGATGACAGACAAGGGTGAGGTAGTACTGGTTGGAGACTTCAATATTCCAGATGTGGACTGGAGCTTCCCAGCAGCAGCATCAACTAGGAGCACATTTATCCTGGACTCCCTTAAGGGTGCTTTCCTCAAGAAACTGGTCATGGAACCAACTCAGCAGAAGGCAATACTGGACCTTGTGCTCACAAACAGGGACAGTGTGATTGGGGTAACAGTGGGGGAGCACCTGGGGAACAGTGACCACCAGTCATTGTGGTTTGAAATTACAGAAAGAGCAGAACCAAACCACACAAAAACATGTATCCTGGATTTTAGGGGGGCAGACTTTGGGAAAATGGGTATATACTTGAAAGAGGCATTAAAGGGAATGGGGAAGGAATCAGGGGTTGAGGAACAGTGGGCAGTATTTAAATTGGGGATTACAAGAGCAACAGAATTATGCATTAAGCAGGTTAGCAAGAGGAAGAGGAAGTGGAGACCATTATGGTTTTCCAAAGAGGTAGCAAAGAAAGTGAAAGCCAAAAGATTGCATTTAGGCATTACAAAAGACACAGGCAGAAGGGGATAGGGAGAAGTACCAGGAGAAGCAAAGGGAGGCAGGAGGTCAGTAAGGAAGCCAAAGCTCAGACAGAAGAACACATTGCAAAATCAGCGGGTGGAGGGACAAACCTTTACAGGTACATAAGGAAAAAGAAAGGCAAAGGAGGGATAGTGAGACTGAAGGGAGGATGGGGGTCAGGAGGATGACAACAGTAAAGCTGACATATTGAACAGGTATTTCTGCTCAGTCTTTACTGAGGAAGAGGATGGTAATGGGTCTGAAGGAGTACAAGGTGAGAATGGTGCAGAAATGGACACAAGTCCCTTTACACGAGAAAGGGTCCTGAAGGAACTGGAAGTAATAAGAGTTGATAAAGCAATGGGGCCAGATGGGTGCACCCCAGGGTCCTTAAAGAACTAAGAGAGGTGGTGGCTGAACTCTCTGCATCCTGTTTAGCTGATCACTGAAACAGGGATATAACCAAAGACTGAGGATAGCAGATGAGTCCCCTTATACAAAAGTGGGAACAAAGAGGAAGCGGGAACTACAGACCAGTCAGCCTCACCGGTAGTGGGGAAGATCATGAAGCACTACTGAAGGAGAGATTGGTAGAACATCTGGTTGTCAATGGACTACAGGACCCAAGGCAGCATGGTTTCACCAGGGAGGTCATGTCAGACCAACTCGTTGAATTTTTGACTGGGTGACTAGGGAGGTGGATCAGGGAGGGCATATACATGGCCATCTGGACTTCAGCAAGGTCTTTGACACTGTGCCACATAGAAGACTATTACACAAACTGGGAATATGGGTGTGGGCAGGACAGTAGTGTGGTGGGTAGGTAACTGGCTGGGTGGCAGGACACAGAGGGTGGTGGTAAATGGCTGTCACGCCACAGAAGGAAGAGGACCAGTGGGTACCACAGGATCAGTGCTGGGCCGGTCCTATTTAACATCTTCATCAGTGACATTGCAGGACCTAGAAGGCAGAATTTCACTGTTCGCTGATAACAAAAGCTCTGTAACAGAGTAGACACACCAGAGGGTGTAGACAGAATGAGAAGGGACCTGCAGAAACTTGAAGAATGTTCAGGGTTTGGCAGTTGAAATTCAGTGCAAGAAGTGCAAGATAATGCATATGGGCACAAAAACCCTGGCACAATATATCAGTTGGGGGTGAGGATATAGCATGCACCAGGCAGGAAAGGGATCTTGGGCATCATCTCTGATGACCTCAAGGTAGGGAAACAGTGACAAGGCAGCAGGTAAAGAAATAAGATGCTGGGATGCATAGGCAGGGGCATCACCAGCAGGAAAAGGGAGGTCATAATTCCACTATACAAGACACCAGTGAGGCTCCACCTGGAGTACAGTGTACAGTTCTGGAGACCTTACCTATGTAAGGACATAGACAGGGTAGAGAAGGTTCAGAGGAGGGCAACAAAGATGGTGCATGGATTGCATCACAAGTCATATAAGGACAGGTTGAAGGAACTGAACATGTACTCCCTGGAGGAGAGGAGGGAGAAAGGGGATATGATAGAGACATACAAGTATCTTACAGGGAGGAACAGGGTACAGGAATACACAATTTTTAAGCAAAAACGATGCTCCAGGACTAGAGGTCATGGGATGAAGTTGGAGGGAGGATGATTCAGAGGAAACATGAGGAACAATTTCTTCACAGAACGGGTGGTGGACAAGTGGAACACCCTGCCAGAGGAAGTGGTGGGGGCTGAAACAATCATGGGATTTAAGAATGCATGGGATAGACATAAAGGAATTCTGGAGGTCAGGGGTTAGGGGCAACAGACTTCTAGGAAAACATAAACTGAACTTACAAGCTCAAATGGGCAGACTGGGTGGGCCATAGGCCCTTATCTGCCGACACTGTCTATGTATCTATGTATCTATGTACTGCATGATCACCCTAGTATTATCCGAATTAACTTCTTGGCACCACATGGCTGTGTGGTAGTACTAGCCAACATGCTGTTGAATCAGATTCAGGGACAGCACCACACTGTCATGATTCCTGACTCACATGTGGTTGCAACAATAGCCAAAATGACAAAGAGTATGACATCATGGATTTGTTTAAGAACCACAGACTTTTCCCAAAGCTCCTTCCCATCCTGCAAAGGCATCTGGAGGCATTTTCCATCAACAAGCATGACTGTGGTAAGATGCATACTGTCATTGAGGTGACAGGCCCAGCCCACAAGAGGCAAAGGCAATACCCCTTTCCATCTGAGGCCTTGCCTTCTCTTAGGGAAACAATCAAATCACTCCTCAAGCAAGGTGTAATCAGGACATGTGTTTCCACTGCAAATTCCCCCATGTGGCCTGTGAAAAAACCCACAGGCACATGGAGACTTACAATTGACTGCAGGAGACTAAACCAGGTCACCCCTAGTTGTGCCCTAATGGTGGCATCAGCACCAGACGTGCTATGACTACTGACCAACAATGGTTTAGTGCCCTGGATATTTCAAATGGTTTCTGGTCACTGTCATTGGCCCCCAAAAGTCAATATAAGTTTGTCTTCACCTTTGAAGGTAGGCAGTACACATGGACCTGCTTACCACAGAAGTTCCATAACAGCCCCTCCCTATTCCATCTGTACATGATGGATGCTCTTGAGGGTTTCTTTACACCCCTGTGCCTCTTGCAGTAAGTGGATGACCTGTTGTTGTTGGCAACAGCCACACAGAAGCAGCATCTGGACCTCTTGAACAAATTGCTGACCCTCATTCAGTGGGCAGGCCTAAATTGTAACCCAGCAAAAGCACAACTGTGCCAGAAAGAAGTACTCTTTCTTGGTCTGAGGATAACAAACAAAGGCAGAAGCCCTACCTGGAAGAAGATACAGGGACTACAGGACTTGCCACTTTCCACCAGTGTGGCCACTCTGAAGATTTCTAGGTATGGTAAATTATTCCAGAGATTTTATTTGTGATTTTGCCTCAGGCCCCTCTGTATGAACTACTGAAAAAGGATGTTCCCTGGACTTGGGGCCCCATACATACCCAAGCTGTGACATCACTGAAGCAGGCCCTGGCCTCAGCTCCAGCTTTGGTCAACCCCAATCCAGCTTTGCCATTCCATCTGGAATCTGCCACCTCTGACATTGCAATGTCTGCAGTGTTGGCCCAGAAGGTCCATGGCATCATACGACCCATTGCATATGCATCACAGCTCTTGACCCCAGTGGAACAGAAGTACAGCCTTTGTGAAAGGAACCTTCTGGCTACCTACTAGGCTGTCAAGCACTTTTTGTATATCATTGGCTATTCCCCTCTCATCATCAGTACAAACCACATCCCTACAGCCTTCCTACTCTCAGACAGAGTAAAGGATGGATCAGTCTCTAATACCAGACTGACACACTGGTCTCTCCTTCTCCAGAATAGGGACATTAAGGTTCACCCAACCAAAATGCCATCCATGCTGTTGCATGGCCTCCTTTTCCAAGGAGAACCACATGCCTGTACACTGCAGCCACCTGATCTACCAGATCCAGGTCCTTTCCTTCCTGCTACAACACAATTACTTGAGAACACCTCATTGTGTCATGTTTTTACAGACGGATCAGCCTCCTATTATCAAGGAGAACAGATAGCAGGAATGGGTATATTTGTGATTTACCCCTTTGGTAACACTGTTAAAATTTCCAAACGTTGCAGGGTAGCATTATCACAGTATGCAGAAATGGCAGTGGTGGCCTGTGCCCTCGAGTTCATCCAGCACGGAACTGGGGATACCATCATTTTTACAGACTCTAACTGGGTTTGTTGTTCTCTTACAGAATTTCTCCCTTTCTGGCAGAAGAACTCCTTTATCTCTTCTGATGGCACTCCAGTGAAACACAAGTAACTGGTAATATACATTCATTCACTGGCACAGAAATTTGCACACAAACTCTGTGTACGTAAGGTTAAGGCCCACTCCATACATGACCCATATCATACCTTCAATGACACTGCTGACACCCTTGCTAAGGATGGGGCCCGAGGGGGAGGACATCTGGATGATGGACCATCCAGAGGATAGAGCAGTTGTGCACATTGCAGCCATCAGGAAGAAACCAGAACCTTTCTCTCCCTTGGATTTGTAAGAAGCCCAGTGTTATGACTCTGAACTCAAGGATGTGTTCAGATTTCTGGACAAAGGCATTGAGAAGAATCTACCTGCCCATAACACATACCGAAGGCATGAAGGTAAGTTACACTTGTCCCCAGATGACAAGCTCATCTGGTATCAGCCAGATGACACCACCACAACATTTTGGGTGGTCCCTCATTATCTCAGGTCTGAATCTTTGCACCAGGTGCATGACACCCCCACTAGCGGACACCAGGGAGTGGAAAACACACTCCAGAGGCTCAAGACCACTGCATGGTGGCCTGGTGTCACCAAGGATGTCAAGCAGTACATAGATAACTGCCTTGTTTGTACACAAAACAACCTCATCCCTACCAAAAGAAATGCCAAATTACTACCACAAAGGCATTCTGACCTTGGCATGCTTTACAGATTGATTTCGTTGGTCCCCTCACCAATACCAGTAGAAATAACAAATACGCCCTTGTGGTAACTGATCTCTTCTCTAAGTGGGTTGAGGCGTTCCCCACCAAGACATGAACTGCAAAAGCCACTGCCAAAATCCTGGTGGAACAGATTTTCTCCAGGTGGGGCCTACCTCTTAAGGTGGACTCTGACAAAGGAACCAGTTTTGCAGGTAAGTTGATGAAAGAAGACCTTGAACTCCCTGGAGTTCACCAGAAGTTCCACATACCGTACCACCCACAATCATCAGGTCAAGTAGAGAGGACCAACAGACGGATTAAGCAAATGCTTTCCAAATTTTTGAGGACAATCCCAAGGACTGGGATTCCCTACTGCCATTACTCCTTATGGCAGTTAGGGGCATACCCTCAGCTACCACTCAGTTGATACCCTTTGAGATGATGACTGGCATAAGTATGAGATTACCTGAACACCTGTTGTTTGACCTGCACACTCCCACCGCAGATCACGTGTCTGTGGATCAATATGTGGAAAAGTTGAGAAAAGACCTAATACACACTCATTTGTATGCTGCAAACTGCATGGGCAAGGCCCATCAACAATCCAAAATTCAGTTTGACAAACACACACAAGAAGTGGATTGGCAAGTTGGAGATCAGGTAATGGTTCTCAGATTTGTGCATCCAACACATTCTTTCTCCAACAAGTGGGAAGGACCCTACCCAATTGTCAACAAGCTCAGTCCAGCAGTCTATCAAATTAGACTCGTGCAAAATAACAAATTGACTGACAAATGGTTACATGCAAACCAGTTGAAACTGTATAAAGGAGTATAATTACTTTTCCTTGCCCCATCAGGTGGAATAGTACTAATTTTGCTAATGTTTGATTTTCCCTTTCATATACACTGACAAGATGGCTGTCTTGTTCCATTTTCTCCTCATCTCAGGAGTAATCCCCTGCATCCAAGACATGGTAAAGCACATCCTTTCTCATTTTGATCTGCCAGCAACTACCCCAAAGGGAGTCTCCATCAATATTCCCAACAATTTGATTACAGTCCAGGAAGGTTTAGATGCCTACCTCACTGCCTCGGTTGTTGCTCCTGATAAATCTACCCTACAAATTGAGTGGCAAACCAAGTCCCAAGGACAAATACTCCCTGTGGCCAAACTCTCCAAGGGAACTTTCCATGGATGGCACAATGCAAAAGTATCCCCAAATGGTACCTTGTCCTTGCACCATACCACTTTTAGACATTCAGGTTTATATAATATTACTGCCTTAATTGATCCTTCATATTGTGATACGCTCTCTAAGGAGTCTGCTAGAAAATTTTGTGCCATACACAACATGGCCTCAGCTGCCATCTGTTTATCTGTGTTACCCCACACTGAGAAACAACTTTTGGAATGTCCAAAACAAAACCCTGGTCCTCGTAGTGGTCTCACAGCCACTGTTTTACCTGGCACACTTATTAATAACTTATAATATATGCATATATCTGTTTTGTTTAATTTGACTTACTGGAATATGAAAGAATTTGGTATGTGTTATACTACTAACACATCATTATTTTATAGCACTTTATTACTTCATAGTTTAGCAGCTTTTCAGTTTTGTAATCAAGACCCTATTGCCGGGGTACACACCACCGAGCATAGAGGCAATTTTAGGAGAAAACCTAGTTCTCAGAATCCTGATACACAAAGTCATAAAAGAAACACACATGACACTTCAGATGTCACTGGTGCCACAGGCACCCTTACTGGTCTCTTTGGTACTACCATGTCTATCTGGAATAAAGCAGCCATTGCTACTATCAAAGCACATTCACAAAAGTTTGAAGCTGGTATGATCAACGACATCATACCCCCATTATTGCATGGTGTGGATGGCCTTAGTCAAGTAGAAAGATACACTGTATATAAAATGCACGACATTGCTAAGGCCTTTACAGATTCTAAAGAAAATATTAACACCCTTATTGCACAGAACAATAAGGAAGCAGATAAACAATACATTGCCCATGAAATATTATGCTCTGCCTGTGGGTCATACATTATCACTACCATCAACAATCTCTTCCACGATCTGGAATCTGGAAGAATCCCTGATATCACATATGACAGATGTATCTCTAAATGGTACTGCCATCACTGCAAATCCCCTAACTGTGTTTCCATGTGTATGTTACAATCTGTTTCTATTACTATTTCTACTGCTAGGAATTTGGGATTTGTGCCCAGGCATCCTAATACTGGTCCTTGCTTTACTTCTAAGAAATGTTATGTTAAGAGAGATTATGTTTGTGTCTTTTACTGTTTCTTTATCATGTTTTGATCCCAATACAGTTATATTTGATAAACTAGCATCTGTACTCTCCATTGGGCACCTTGATGAAGACATCTACAGAGAACGCCTTAACTTGCCACCTCTTCTGTTTTTTTTATCCTCTTCTGGATGCATGGGTCTCACTGCACACTTACTGTTGTGCTAAGAAAGGGTATATTTATTTGTGTCGATGTGACATATTTGATGTTATTAAACCTGTATGTGGATATTCCCCAGACAGTATCGATTGGTCCTTCGTAATGGATGATGACATCACCACCAATGGCACAGAATACCAGGACTCAACATCTGCTTCAGATGCTTCTCAATTGTACCAGTCTTACCAGAAGGAGGTTCATCACCTGTCAACACAGATTTCCAACCAGACTTACACTTGCCCAGTACAACTACAGAAATGGAGACTACCTACTGTGAAAATGCAATATGATTCGGATGGTGAATTTTGTGTGGTAACTAATTTTAAGCAATTTACTTATGGAACTGAGTTGTGTTATTACTGAACCCAATTTCTGTTTCATACCTCACCAGACCACTATTATAGGGCATAGAGTAATCACCCCTGTTCCCCTTATGGAACCAGATATAATTGATGGTAATCCTGATTATCTTCTTACTCTTTCAGAGTATTTGCCTTACTTTAATGTACACATTGATCCTCTGACTTTAACACTAATGTCACTTTTAGACAGGAAAGATACACACCTCATCCACATCAGCAATAATATGACCAAAGCAAATGAAGCAATATATGATCTTATTAATGATGGTGATTTTAATAGTGCACTTACTAATACTTGGTTAGAGACTACCTTTAAAGGTTTTGTCATTACACAAGCAATTTTTGATATTTTTCCTTATCATTATGCTTTGCTGCCTCCGACGCACAATCTGCCTACACCGTGAACAGCTTGAATTCCTTTACAAGGCTCATGCATCGGGTCTGTAAACGACACCTGCTCCCTGTCCACTTCCCCACTTTTGTTTGTATTGCCCCCCTTCTGAGGCAACAAGGGGGGGGGAATGTTACATGAGGTCCCCACACCCTAATTGATACCCCAGTGGTACACCACAGACAGCTAGCATTTATGTATATGTTATACTAACATATAGAGCTAAGGACATCTACTGTACAAGAGTAGATGTCAGGATATATGCACATGATTGCTATATGCTTTACTTTCTAATATACACATGTATTTCTTGCTTACAAGATGTTAGAACACTTGTGTCCTTGTAGTGTTATGATATATGAGTCAGCATTGCCATCTTCTGATGATCTTTATTACTACACGGCTATGTACAAACTGTACTTTATTTCCATAAAGTGATGACTATAACAAAATTGTATAATGTTATCTAGGACTGTGGAGCCACCTCTAATTAAGACAGTAGGGCTCACCTCCATAATTAGAAATGTTTATATCTTACAGCAACTATGGTAATTATCTTAGGTATATAATGTAAGACATTACAGGCCAGATATTCAAAGCTTTACACGGTCTGCAAACAGTTTGCATGGGTTTAGCATGGGATTAGCATGGGACTGCCATATTCAAAAGGCCACATAGCGTGGGCAAAGTGCATTAGCACCGAGCAAACCATAATTATATGCAAGGGGCAAAGTGAACATGAATACAGGCACTATAAGATATTCAGTGACTAGCACCGCGCTAAGGTGTTTAGCGCAACATAGCGCGACCTTTAGCATGGAACAAATTACCGCTCAGGAAAAGCTGGTCTTCATCCTGGGCAAACAGCTTTGCACGATGTTGGTGCATAGTGCGGTGTTTGCGTGGGATTAGTGCGGCTTGCACGACCCTAACATAGGAGCATGACGCTTAGAAAATGCCTGACATGGAGGACACATGCTGTTCACTGCTGGCACCACCTTGATGCCAACAGCTGCCACTGGTCCCAGCCAAGCACAGACAGTAAGGGGGGATCTGACCCATAGGGGACAACTAGGTAGTGTGGCCATACAGCACACACCTGCAGACCATACGTCTGTGGTGACCAACAGATGCCAGCACACACATGCAGTGCTGTGGGCATGGCGGCAATTGTGGGGAGGGTGTACAGGTGGCCAGACCTCACCACAGCCCAGGTGTGGCCACATGGCTGGGACACATCATGGAGTGTGCATGGGCCAGTATTGGGAATACCCCACCACATACTGCACAACTGTACAGAAGCCACAGCACACACAGCTGGCCATGCAAATGCCATTGTGAGCATCCCGTGCCACAGGTGCAGCATCTGTGGAGCACACAACGGTGAAACAGTACTGTCCACCATCAGTAATCACCTGCAAGCTGGGACTGTCACTGTGTACAGTGCAGTGGTCATCACTGCCCCTACAGATCATAGGCATTTCTGTGTCCCTCACACTACTGGCCCCCTTGCTACTGTAGTGTCTGCTGTGCACTGTAGCATGGCCTACAGTGTGACGGTTGCATACAGCACAACCACCACCTGTGCCTATGCTGTGTTCTCCCCTGGGGCACACAATGCTAATCTGTACTGTATATATGTAGCCTGTAGCAACCATCATGCACTGTCAGACTGACCTACAGGTGGAGCTGTGGCCCAGACCTGGCCAGCCTCTGTACTTCCAGACTGACCTACAGGTGGAGCTGTGGGACCCTGCAGTAATGCTGGGCAAACTGCATGCAAATCAGGGAATGATGAGATGCTAATCTGGCTGTTTGCCCAGAAACTACCTAAGTAGGCTCATTTGCATGTCTCTTTTGAATATGGCAAATCTTGGCACCGGGCAAATATGTTAGCACTGGGCTAACAACTTAGCTCTGCGCTAAAGCCGCGCTAACGTGTTAGTGCAGCACTAACGGTTCGGGGATGTTTATACAGTTTTGATTGCTGTTCTTTCACATCTGCTGCTGCCTGCTGCTGTACTGGGTCCTCGCATCTGCTGGCACACACATTGGCCACATAGTTCATCTCTACCTGCCCTCACATTGTTGTGCACTGTGTTGTTGTTGTGGTTTGCACTTCCTGGTTGCTATATTCAGTGCTACCTTATTCTAGGGCTACGTTTGCCCTGCACTCCCAGTCCTGTTTGCACGGCCTCATTCCCATGCTGTATTCAGAAGCTGTTTGTCCTGGGCTTTTCCTTTTGAATATAGTTTGCTTTGTGCTCTGGGATACGTGTGCCTGCTGGGCAGTGTTAATTTAACCTAGGGGCAAAGCTTTGAATATCTGGCCCTACGTCTTTTACCTAGGAGACCTGGAGACACGGAGATTCCACCAGGTATACGGAACGCATAGCATTGGCTCCCAGTTCCTAACGGTATGAACTGCTTAGGGTAACTGTGATTTTCCTTTTGGTAGTAATAAACAAGATTTATTACTCTTATGCAACGTGTTTGTGATTCCTTGCATTCCCATTATTGCCAAGAACCTGAGAGTGAGGGTTTAGACCTCTTGACTAAAGTGTTCCTTCTTTTAAGTTTCTTGGGGTAACTTTGGACCCTACTTTGAGTTTGGGCCCTCACATGGACATAGTCACATCAAAGGTTCATGCAAAAATTGCTATGTTATGCAGAATTTGAAATTTTCTAACACCTGAAACCAGAATGGTGATTGTTAATCAAAATCTACTGTCGATAGTTAACTATACTTAAACAGTGACAGATACTGCCTCATCAAATATATTGTCTAAAAAGACAGTCTTACATCACAAGATAGGGAGATTTGCACTGACAGCTCTAAATACTATGGGCCCAATTTTACAAGGTTGATGCAGGGCTTGCGTCAAGCCCTGTGTTTACAGCAAAATTTGCTCCAGCTGCGCTAAAGAGTTTGCTGCAGCCTGTGCCAAATTTTAATACATTTGGTGCAGCTGCGACATTTTACTCATGTTATCGGAGCTTGCAATAAAGCTTCGTTGCAAGCCCTGTAAAATGGGTCCCCCACAGAGACAAAGTTAGACCGGGGGCAGCTGGTCTGACTCCCTGCATCTGGCACAAGAGACTTGCGGCAGGGCTGTTGCAGCAGGCAGCTTGTAAAAGCTCCCTTGCCACACTGACATAAGTCCCCACTTGTGTTCACCTCACTGCCGCAAGTCCCTTGTGGTGATCTAAACACCTTTTAAAATTGTACCCAATGCATCATTGTGAGACACTTGGAAGATTGGGTTGGCTTCCTGTACCCTTGAATTATAAGCTTTCCTTGTCCCAACCTATTTACAGGATCTGACAGACAAGCACACCACCTACTCTGCCTAAGTCCCTTATACACTGTGTACCAAGTTTCAACTCACACTCTTCACAAGACCTGTCCCTTCTAAATGTGCCATTTGTACATACTCTGAGTGGCCAGTGTACTTTTGCTCATTTGACAGCATCCACCTGTAATGAAATACCTCCTCACATTAAGTGTCTTCCTACTTACAACATTTTTTCTAAAACATTATCAACCCACCTGACTGGTCTACCTAAATGCGAAAGTTTCTAATACTTTGTAGCAAACTGTTGTATTGCTTAACTGATGTGGAACTTTATTGTCCCTATCTATTAATGTTTTATTGAACCAAATTGTTGTATTGTTTAACTGATGTGTGTAACCCCTTTGTTATCCGGGGTTACTAGAATCCCAGTAAGCATTCCAGTGGTAGGCAGGAAGGGCAGCTTGTGAACCCAGGTTAAATGGGTTTCACACTGTCTCACTCTGTCCTCAGTCACAGCTGAGACTTGAGAGATGACATCACTATAGAACTGTCGCAGCTGCATGAGCCACATTGGAATCTACAGCTCAGGGAGTGAGTTTAGAACTTTGGGAATTTCAAAGGAGTCTTCCGCTTGTCCTTAGCAAGAAGGAAGCATCAGTCTGCTGTTTGATCTCCCACTAAGAAAAAGGAAGTGTTCCTGTGTTTACCTTTTTTTAATGGTGGAGACCGCCTCCGTCTCAGTGCCTCCTCCGGGGAAAAGGAAAGTTCTCTGTGTTCCAGGGCAACTCTTCTCCCACCATGGAAGAAAGCTGCCTGATTTGATTTAGTCTGTTCTTGTATAACAGCAAAGGTTACAGTACTTCGCCTGTGGGGCACCTGCAACGAATGGGTGAGTGTTTGGCTCCATTTGAAGGGGCAAACAAATTGTTTTCTTCAGTTGGGAAATGAATGTGGACTGCTATTTGGGAGGACTATGTTTACTAGGACGAACAAATGGAGCAGTCAAACAGTCTAAAGTTTTAAATGGATTTAAAGTTCGCTGTAGAGGGGGTGCTTCAGGTCATCCACCATTCAATCTACATTTTAAAGTCTTAAAGTTTTCTGTGTGTCCAGAGAAATGGCTGGGTATGGGCTGTGGGAGCTGGAGGTGGGAAAACCCCCCATCTTTAGTAACCAGGTCCACCTCTACAGATTTCTTCTGTGTTTTGCTACTTGCCTCATGCACTTGGCCAGTGATGGGGTGGCTACCCAGACGTGGGTTGCAACTTGAAAATCTCTCTAGGAGTCACAGACTCTAAGTGGTGTGGAGAGCCACAGGATGGGAAAATTACTCCTTGTTTGATGGGAGTCTCCTTGTTTGATGGGAGTTTCGATTGGAAGTAAGAAAACAAATCTCTCTCTAGAAGTTGCAGACTCTAAGTGGTGTGGGGAGCCACAGTTTGGGAGTCTCCTTGTTTGATGGGATGTCTTTCCAAGTAAAGTTTGGGTTCATTCTTCAAGTGGACCATCAGTCAAGTGGCCAGCAGGGGAGCCGGGCCAGTCAGGCTATGTATCCAAAGCGCATGCAAAGTCCAGGCTGAGTGCCTGGTGGGTCCAAAGCCAGACAACTGTAGTAATGTGTTCATTCTTCAAATGGACCGCTGTGTTAACCTCTAATCTGCACATACAGTAACGTAGCCCTTTGGGGGACCATGCAATGCTTTGTTTATGTTCAGTTAGTTAATAAATAAAGCTACACTGAAAAATCCCAATTCTGGTTCTGGACGTTACAGTTATTGCTTCCTGTAGTTGGATTTACTTGGGTGCCCCTGTGCAGAGTAGCCAAACCTAGGTCCCTTGTGCCAGGTAACCTCATCCTTTCCTGAACCCAGGTCCCCCACCAGGTATTGCTGCCAAATGCCAACAGCATGTCACCTGTCGTTTTAGTAAAAAGGTAGGGGTGGGGACCCCCCAAGTTACAAAAATGGAGGCACCGCTTTGGATTTGTTTGGGAAGGAAGGTGCTTGGGCAAGTAGGCTAGCATTTTGGCTATCTGGCAGTTGGTAGCCCAAAAAAGTTGAAGCAATTTCCCTAGTGTGTTGCTGTGTGCTGTGAATCTTGTGCTGCTGTTTAAAAAATGCCAACTGTTTACCAAGGAGCTGTAAATCCAAAGTGTGTGTCCTTGTCCTGCATCAAAAAAGTTTACAGCATTTTTGTCACTTTTAAAATGAATTTCTGTGAAGAAAAGTGTGGAAAACTAGGGGTAGCAACAGAGAAATTATGCCCTGGACGTTTGAAATGCTTTTAAATTGAATTTCTGTGAAGGAAAGTGTGGAAAACTAGGGGTAGCAACAGAGAAATTATGCCCTGGACGTTGGAAATGCTTTCTGTGCAATGCTAGAGACTGCAGAGTTAATGGCAATGTTACATGGTTGAAATGGGCTCCCTGCGGAGTCAGTTGGAAAAAAAAGTGCATTTTTCAGTTTAAATTTGCCTGCTCGATGATCGCCGAGGAGAGGAGCCCTCGTGAGGAAGAAGAGGCTCATTTGCATGGCGCCGGTGGTTGGTCAGTTTGCCATTAGTCCCGCCCCTCAGCCAGCTCTTCTGTGATTGCCTCAGCATTTGAGAGGGAGACAGAGAGTAGTGCGTGTACTGGCAGTGGAGGAGCGTTTGCGAAGTGTTCAAAGCGCTGTAAACAGTAAAAAAGTGACTTTCTAGTTAAAAATCGGGCTCAACCCGCCAATCGATCATGGGATCAGTGAATTGTGTGGTTAATACTACGATCGCGGAGACTGCCCACCCATTTGCAATCTGAGGCCTTCAAAAATCTGGCTGCAGGCCGTTTTACCCCATCGCAGCAATCTGCTACAATAACAGTGAGTAAATAATTAAAACTGCTCAAAACAGTGATTTTCAGTAATGCCATATAAAATGTGTGTGCAGCTGTATAGTCGCTTTGCAAGTAGCGAGTGTGTGATGTCCTGCTGGCAAGTGCAAGTCTGTAAAGCCATTAAATGTGTGCATAGCAATGAAAGTAGCCTCAGTTTAAAGTTTGCAGCCAGAGAGAGACTGTGAGTTGTAAAATAAGTGCAGCACTAGTAGAAGCAGGCAATCCTGTGCTGAAACCTGAAGTTAAAGGGACTGTAATTAAATGAATGTTGCCAGCAGGTGAAAAGTCCAAGGAAAATCCAGTAAATGTGTGAACAGCCAGAACAGACCAAGTTGTGCAGTTTGAGTAAAAGTTATTAGTAGCTGATGTAAATCGGGTGCGCAGTGGCTTGACCCAGAGTCTGATTGTTGATGCACAGGAGTGCTGCCGCCGCCATTACAGGGTGGGGTGGTAAAGTAAACACAACAGCAGAGGATCCATTTTAAAGCTACAGAGTGTGTTCATTTAAAGTGGGACTTTCAGTTACAGTGAACTTTTGTTTATTTTTCTGCAGTTATGGCCTCAGGACCAGTTCGTTACCCGGATCATGCCCAGGTTGCAGTAACAGCAGCAGTAAATAGATTGAGAGATATTGAAAATTGGTGCTATAGAGGGCAACTCACTCCTGATTGGCAATTCTAATTATCCAGTGCGTGTATGCCAGATGTGTTTGAGTGCTGGAAGGGATGTCTTCATGATTCCTCACTGTGCTGGATGCCTTCAAAAATATGACTTGTATAAAGCGCCTCCAATTCGTTTGGCTCCCACATGGACAAAAATTCAAGAATTTGCAGTTGCTAGCACACAGCATCAGGCGGAGCCTGTGGAGGAAGGTCCCTCGGGGGAGTGTGGCACAAAGTTAGAGAGTGCAGATTTAGAGACTGAATCTGAAATTGAAGCATTGGATGCTGGATCTCAGAAGGCAAGTTCAGATAAAGCATCAATAGTCCCTGGGTGGGGGCCTGGCCAAGTCTCGAAGGTGAAGATGAGATGGGGAGGCCTTTGAACGGGAGGTGTCGACCTCCGCTCCCAGTGATGAATGGATAGTCTCGGGGTGAGAACTACTGCTCACTCTGGGTTCAGATCCTCAGGAAGAGGAAGATGAGGGGAACCTATGTGGCCTTGTGGGAAAGGAACGGGTACACAGCCTCAAGATCTTGCCTGGAGGAATGTGTTCAAGAAGGTGGTGATGCCACTGCCCTGGCTTTACCAGAAGAAGAAGAAGTCAGGATTCATTTTAATTTCATTAAGGATGTGAAGCTGAGAACCAGGACTGGCCACCCCAAGCCAGGCCAGCGGTCTCAGATTGACCAAAGCAAGTAAAGAGGAGAGACTGGTTCATAGAAAGGCCAATGAAATCTTTGGTAGGACCTTTCCTACCTTTCCTCAGAGAGTCTGGGAGGAGATTGAGAACTGCAGGAAATCCTGGATCTGGGATGAAGCAATGAAACATGTGCATCCTGGGGCTAACCAGCATGTAAAGAATAGACTGTTCCACGAAAAGTATACACAGTGGAAGAGAGGCAGGACACTTTTTATAGACAGAGTGAGAATAGTGGATGGAGAGGGATGTGAAGTCTCCCACTGTGTGAATTATGTGCGTCCAGACAGAGTAATAATTCAAGCCCCTGACCCCCCTACTATTGGCCTCAGTGCAAGGACCTCCCAGTAATTAAGCCCGTGCCTACAAAATGGAGAGCTGAGCAGTGGTAGTCAATACTGCCACACTAAGACTGTGAAATGCCCTTATTGAACTGCCAATATGAATAAACCAGGAATCAGGTGCCCCATATTCTTCAGTCCACAGTGTACTGTCCTGTTCAGCAACCATCTACTGACACCACCAGATGACTTCAGATCCAGAGAGGACACCAGCCCAGCTGTTTCCTGTTCATCACCTGGTAATCGGATGACGTCGGACCAGCTGTTTTTCTTTTTGTTCCTGTTCTAAGGTTCCTACTCCAGAGATGACATCAGCCCAGCTGTTTCCAGATGTGCCCTCCTGTGTTCCCGGAAGATGTCCACCCAGCTGTATCAGAAGAAATGCTGCCAGGGAGAGTCTTCGGCTGCGGTGCAGGTCTGTGCCTATTCTAATACTTCAAGAGGCTGGTAAGTCTGAAAACCTTATTTCTATCTTTTTATGACATTGCAGTACACACCCTACACAGACTTCAAAATGTGTGAACTGTCCACAAAGACCTCTCTTCGGATTATGGCCTTAAAGAACTATGTTTCACCGGGTCAGCCTGGTGGAAAGACTCTTATTGGACTCGGCCTTCAGGCTTGTGGTAGTCACTAGTTGGGACTTTTAGGGCACTCCATCCCCAAAGGTGTATTGTTACCAATGTCATTACTGTACTTTAATATAAATACTGGGCTGGATATTCAAACTCGCCATTCATGAGGCAGCATGAAGCCCTTCTTAAAATAGTTGCGCGGGGTGTGGGTCTGATATTCAAAGGAAGTCGCTATTGAGCAACCCTTTGAATATCACCCCTGCCACTAGCCACTGTGTATGGTGCAGTGGAACTTGAAGCACTGCAAGTTGACAGAGTGGAGTATCCAACCTATGTGTGCTAGGTACCATTGCGCTACGCGCAAAATCACGACATCTGGCAGTAGACATGCAATGGGGCTATAATTCATGCAAGGCACAGGGGCCATTTGCATGTGATTATGTCCCCATTTGCATGCCATTAGCATGGTAGGGTGCTACCATCCTCGAGGACTTGCGCCTGGAGCCCAGCCAGACAGCAGCCATCAGGACGACGCCTGGAAGCTCGATCGGCATAGTATCTTCATTGAACCGACCGCCGGGTAGCACAATGCCCCACAGAGATTTCAGGACCAGCTGAAATGCCCGATCGCTGGCGGTACAATCAATTTCTTCCTCAGACCAGGAAGTTCAGCCCGATCACGTATGTGTATTACCACTTCTAACAGGTTTCGTGGTGGCAGGCTCCACTGATTCACCATCTTCGCCTTCCCAGTAGCCGGTGGGCGGCATTCCACCACTCCGCCCGCCTCCGCCCGCCCACCCGACTGACTGCCTGGTGGCGCTGCATGCCCATTGTGCAGAGCAAGAGCCACTGGGCGCAGCAGCCCATACCGCACATGACAGTCCAGATTTGTGAATGACATCGGGCACCGGGCAGTCAGTCGGGTGGGCGGGCGGGCGACAGGTGGTGGGATGCCGCCCCCAGCTGCCAGGGGGAGCGGTGGTGGGGCTCATGGGTGGTGGTGGGGGACACTCAGCCACCAGGGCTATGTTCTGGGGTGGATTTATTACACATACCGCCCATGATCGGGCATTTCGGCCACTGGACCACCAGGATATGTACGGGAGGGGTGATTTATCACACATACCACCCGCGATCGGGCATTTCCAGTCCACTGGACCACCAGGGATATGTAATGGAGGAGGGGAGCTACTACTGATGCCCGCGATCGGGCTGGTGGGGAGTACACTATGCCCACGATAGGCTGCAGGGGGGCAATAGGGACTGGGTTAGGGGCCATTAGGTGGAAGCTGCTGTGTTGCACCCTGCAATACAGCAGCTCACCTGTGGGTGACTCTGACTTAAGCTTTTTTTTTTGGTTCAAAGTCCCGAGGCGCAGGTTGGGGGTTGGGCCAGAATTTCCTGCACAGCCCGCTGAATATCGGGCTGTGCAGTTTATGCATGGTTCCTCCTCCAGTTCAGCATGCATTCATTTGCATTGCGCTGTTGCTCAGCATGTTTTCTGTGGCGCAACTGCCTCCTGCTGAATATCGCAGAATGGAGCAAGTTTGACTTGCGAGGCGCAACCTATTGTGCATGGCAACCTTTGAATATCTGACCCACTGTGTTTTTCTACCTTTTCTAAAAAAAAAAAAAATATTTTTGGGGATTGTTTAGTGTTTTTCTGTATGGTAAGGGTTGTTGTTGTCATTGTTGTTGTTTAGACAGACTGTACCTGCAGATTAGGATGTGTGCTTTTTTTTGTTTTTGTCTTTTCTTACAGCTGTTCCTGGAAGGCAGAAGAGAAGACAAGAAGAGGAAGAGGGGCTCATCGGAGTTCCTCGTCAATGCTTATGGTGTAGAATTTAAATGTACTGTGTTATTATTGCTAATGGTTGTAGCTGCAGGCTGCCCAAGGTCGGGGAGGTCCCCGGGTTTTGTTTTTGTTTGGGATGTTATGTTAGAGGCAGATAGGTTTTCCCTAGAGGGTTGGGGGGTGGACAGACTGTGGCCCTGACCTGCAGTGGGGGCCACAGTGCTGATCTATCAGGGCTATGCTCTGGATGGTTCTACCAGAGCCACTAGGTGTCCATAGTAAGTGGATAGAGTAGAGGCTGATATGTCAGCTATAGGCTTCTAGGCCCTTAGTGTGCCTACCTGTGCTGCACATGGTAGGAGGGGCCTGATCACCCCCTCCGCAGGTAGCACATAGGGGTGGGATGGCCTAAGGTCGCGCATAATGACTGGGGACAGTCATTTTCCTGGTCAAGGGCGAGTGTAACCCCTTGTTACCCGGGTTACTAGAATCCCAGTAAGACCTAGTGGTAGGCAGGGAGCAGCTTGTGAAACCCAGTTAAATGGGTTTCACACTGTCTCACTCTGTCCTCAGTCACAGCTGAGACTTGAGAGATGACATCACTATAGAACTGTCGCAGCTGCATGAGCCACATTGGAATCTACAGCTCAGGAGTGAGTTTAGAACTTGGGAATTTCAAAGGAGTCTTCCATTTGTCCTTAGCAAGAAGGAAGCATCAGTCTGTTGTTTGATCTCTCACTAAGAAAAAGGAAGTGTTTACCTTTTTTTTAAAGTGGTGAGACCGCCCCTGTCTCAGTAGGCCCCTCATCGGGAGGAAGTTCTCTGTGGGTTCCAGGGCAATCCCTTTCCCACCATGGAATGAAGCTGCCTGATTTGATTTAGTCTGTTCTTGTATAACAGCAAAGGTTACAGTACTTCGCCTGTGGGGCACCTGCAATGAATGGGTGAGTGTTTGGCTCCATTTGAAGGGGCAAACAAATTGTTTTCTTCAGTTGGGAAATGAATGTAGACTGCTATTTGGGAGGACTATGTTTACTAGGACGAACAAATGGAGCAGTCAAACAGTCTAAAGTTTTAAATGGATTTAAAGTTCACTGTAGAGGGGGTGCTTCAGGTCATCCACCGTTCAATCTACATTTTAAAGTCTGTGTGTCCAGAGAAATGGCTGGGTATAGGCTGTGGGAGCTGAAGGTGGGAAAACTCCCCATCTTTAGTAACCAGGTCAACCTCTACGGATTTCTTCTGTGTTTTGCTACTTGCCTCATGCACTTGGCCAGTGATGGGGTGGGTACCCAGACGTGGGTCGCAACTTGAAAATCTCTCTAGGAGTCACAGACTCTAAGTGGTGTGGGGAGCCACAGGATGGGAAAATTACTCCTTGTTTGATGGGAGTCTCCTTGTTTGATGGGAGTTTCGATTGGAAGTAAGAAAACAAATCTCTAGGAGTAACAGACTCTAAGTGGTGTGGGAGCCACAGTTTGGGAGTCTCCTTGTTTGATGGGATGTCTTTCCAAGTAAAGTTTGGGTTCATTCTTCAAGGGACCGTTAGTTGAGAGGCCGGGAGCTGGCCAGTCGGGCTATGTATCCAAATCGCATGCAAAGTCCGGCTGAGTGCCTGGTGGGTCCAAAGCCGACAACTGTAGTAATGTGTTCATTCTTCAAATGGACCACTGTGTTAACCTCTAATCTGTATATACAGTAATGTAGCCCTTGGGGACCATGCAATGCTTTGTTTATGTTCAGTTAATTAATAATAAAGCCACACTGAAAAATCCCAATTCTGGTTCTGGACATTACAGTTATTGCTTCCTGTAGTTGGATTTACTTGGGTGCCCCTGTGCAGAGTAGCCAAACCTAGGTCCCTTGTGCCAGGTAACCTCATCCTTCCCCGAACCCAGGTCCCCCACGAGGTATTGCTGCCAAATGCCAACAGCATGCCACCTGTTGTTTTAGTAAAAAGGCAGGGGTGGGGACCCCCCGATTTACATGTGGAACTTATAGTCCCTGTTTATTACTGTTTTGATGTTGAATCCTCTGAATCTGACCTCAGGTCCTACCTGTAAATGGAATTGTATTCCAATGTACTTACCCGGACAACAAAATAAATAAAATTATCAAGGCAGGTGGAATTTTTAAAATCCCATTTGAAAGATAATTTTACAATGTGACTACAGAAACATGTTTCTGAGGGGATTTCAAAATTGACACCTGTCATGTTTAAGGGATGGAGTAACACAAGGGATATATTGAACTTTAGGGCCAAAAATCTGTAAAAATAAAGTTATGAGTAAATGTTGGAACAATTCAACATTTCTTCATAATTTGGCTGTTTTTCACATTTTGACACCACACTTTCAACATAGCCTTTTTATGAGCCCTCATTTGAGCATGACATGTGTCATTTATAAAATACTGACTGAAATGTCATTTCATACCACAAGTGCAAAAAAAAATCATTTTGGCCAGGATCTGAAAAATGACATCTGTCATGTTCATGTGGTGATGTGAACACATGGCTATGCTGAAACTTTGGGGTCAAAATATTGAAAATCATAGAACATTACCAAAGTTTTGCATGGGCATTAAAACATTTCAACATACCTTCCTAACTTTGCTGTTTTTTAATAAAAATGTTCAGCACAGTCTTCTTATGATACCACCTCATGAACTTGGTAGGGGAAAGTTTCCAAATCCCTCTCGAAAGATGGTTTCATGAAGTAACTGCAAAATCACCTTTTGGGCCGGATTTGAAGGATTTCACTGCCCTTGTTCATGAGGTGGGCTCTGAAAAAGGCCATGTTGAAAATTTTGGGGAAAACATAAAAAAATGACCAAGTTATGAGCACAAGTTCAAAATGCTTTGAAATACGTTGAAGCTCATACCTGATTTCCTCAGTTCCTGGTCCTGCATTGAAGAGTATAGATGTTCCCCAATCCAGAGAAGATTATGGCATTGGACTCCCATAGGTAAGTAAGGGGAAGAGGGGTTGTGGAGTGGTGGGGGCTGAGTGGGGGGTCAGATGGTGGAGGGTAATGGTGGTGGGGTGGTGGTGGCAACAGACATCCATGGACCATTTTCTTTTTTCACAGAGTGCATAAAAATAAAGAAAGACTATGAGGGATGATTTTCTTTATTTTTGGGTACCAACACTGGGGATCAGGCACCCCAGTATTGGTTTAACCTCTACAGACACAGGAAGTAATGGGGAGGTGGGAGATATACTTGGTAGAGGGTGATATTTCAGGAATTTAAAATAAAAAAAAAATCAAGGAATAGTTTTCTTTATTTCAGGTACTGACACTGGGGATTGAGCACCCCAGCGTCAGTGTTATGTTTGGTGGCACCAGGGGTGGACTCTCCAGTGTTACACAGTGAAAATGGGTGGGCTGTGAGGTACTAGTTGACACTGAGGACTACACACACCATGGTCAGAAAATTAAGAAGGTAGGGAAAACAATGCAAGATGGGAAGGATGCTTGGCAAAGAATTGGAGGGATTGTCTTTACATTGTGGGGAGGACCACAGCAGGCTGATCATGACACTAAGCAGCTCTGCCTGCTGGACAGTGCTATGCAGATCAAAGCAAAGAGGTGCACTGTGATTCAGGTGGCTCTTTTCTTTGAACTTTACACATGATTCTAACCAGTAGGCCCAGGACAGAAGAGTGTCATGATCAGTCTGACTGATGATTGATCTGACACTGTCGAGTCCCATGTAGACTGCCCTGCATTGGACTGACAGTGACACACCTCTCAAAATCCACTATCATACCAACATGTTTGTTTTGCACAAGTGCGAGTGTGAATATAAAAAGTAAAAGCAGTTCAAGGAAAAGTGAGTGGACTTGGAGCCTGAAGGGAACAATATTCACTGATGTGGGGTAATGGGAGCTGAGAAGGCTCATTGCTTGACTGAGTTCTTATATGAACACGTACTCTTATTGTTGAAATTGCCACAAGATTTTTCATTTAACATTAATAGAGCCTACGTCAGTTCATCAAGCCCTGTCCTAAGCCAGCAGACCAAGTAGTGAGGCTGTACTCCATTATCTTCTGCTTACTGCCAAACTATAAAAAGACATGCAGATGATTATAGATACTATGTCATGGGCACAAAAAAATGATTACCTGCTGTACATAAGTTGTACCTGAATAAGTTGCCATTGATTACATCCCTAGTGGTCAGGCATGCAGGAAGGAATAACAAGCTTCTCTTCTCTGTTTAAAGACCTGTCTCGCCTCCCTCCCAGTCCCAGCACCAGCAATCACACAGAACTGCACAGAATGATTCCCTCTTCTTCCCAAGATATTTATTCAAAATAAATATCTTGGGGGAAAGGCAGGAAAGGCTGCAGCAAAGCCAAGGCACTCAACACCACCACCACAGCCCTTTATTCTTTCTCTTGCAGATGCAGCTGGCAACTCGATGGGAAGTAGGAACAGAAACTTTTAGGAAGTGTTACAACTCATCTTGGCTGAGTTCTGAGACACAGCAGAACAGCCTTGCGCTCACACTTGAACACAGTGACAACAAACTGCATTGTGGTGGACCCTTAATCCCCATTGTGACATTAGTGGGAGACAAAGGGTCCACAAGCAAATGAGGAGGCCTTTTTTGGTAGCATTCTCATGAAACTTGTGGGTCACATTGTGCAAAACAACATGAAATGCCCAAGCAACTGAGGCTTTGTGCTGGTGGGGAAAATAGCAATGTGGGGAGGAGAAATAAATGAAACAGCAACCTGTCCATAACTACAGTATATGTACAATACTAGCTAAGTGACACCAGCTAGCCAGTTCAAACAAAAAAGACAGCCAAAAAAAAAAGGTCAAATAAGGTGGGGGGGGGGGAGATGATATGTTCCACCCTGATTTCACAATGGGGGGCAATGGCCAGTCTAACCCCCCTGATTTAGCCACCTATGCACAATGCAATAGCATCAGTGGAGTTTTGTGATTCCACTACAAATAGAATTCCACAAAATTAGTCAGAATTCTTCTAAATTCCACAGAATTCTGTCAGAATGTAAAACTTCCACACAGCCAGAAGAAGTATGCAGTCACCCTATAGTTTATCTAGTGTGTTACTTCAGTTGGGTGCAGTGTGTTCCTCATCCATAACAGTGGAACTAAGTACTTTTTGCCATACCACCATTTTGGTATCAGATTACTTGCTAAATTAGCATCTGGGGGAACCAGCTACTCTCAACATTCCTGCCCCACTCTTACCCCTGATGCCAGGCCACCTCTGTGGGACACCCTCCCCACTGTCAGTGACCCCAGGGCTTTCCCCTATGGCAGGGGTGGTGGGGCTGCAGTTGCACCATCCCACACAGGATCCAGCTATGTGAAGGGAGAGGGGGCCCACCATGACTGGGTTCACAGGGTGGAGGAGCTCATGTCATCTGGCCAGCTTCCTCCATTTTTCAGCCTGTGCCCCACCCCATAGGCCACGGACATGCAATGATGTCAATGAGACTCTTAGAGGGATGCAAGATGGCAGTCAGGTTGGATCATGGTCTATCTGGGCTCTTACCGAGTCATTGTTAAACTTCTCTTGGCTCTCTTTTGTGTTGAAATATCATAAGTTTTAGGAGAATCCATGTTACCAGCTTACTGGAAGTAACTTTCATCCAGTAAGAGCTGTTTTGAGACTTAGTTAATTTGTTAACTTAGTGGTGAGGTGTGTTAATCAAGTGATAGGGTTTATTTAGTGATTTAGAATAGGAGTCAGTTTTGTTGTTTCTAGAAATCCTTAAACAGTGTACTACAGAAGAGTATAATACATTTTCTATGCCTGTAATAGCATCCTGTAATCATCATAGGCATTCCATTCTGGTTTGGAGGGGAGCAGAGACTGACAGTTAGTTAACATTTTGCTGCTGTTGAGGAGTACTACTGAGGAGCAAGCTGAAACTGGAGTAGACTCAGAAAGGAGGTCAGAGAGGAGCTGGAGGATTTACTGTGCCACCAGGATATGGATTCTGGCCAAGGAGTCAGTTTGGTTATGGGCTGAGATGACTGAAGAGGATTCCTGGTGGACAGAGAGGTTTTTCAGGGCTTACACTCTTGATCTGTCCCAGGACAGTTGACTCCTGACTGTGAATACAGCAGTACTCTTAAATTAGTGGGACTGTAAATGAGCTATGAGTTAGTGGAGTGGGTGGTGAGAGCCCCATTCTGTGTAGCAAAGACCAATGTTCTGATGAAGTGGTTGGTGAGAGCCCCTTTTCTGCACACAGAGAAATTGCTTCCTGGCTGATGAATGTGTGAATGTGTGCTCGAGAGTCAGCAGAAAGGTTTTCCAGCTAGGGGTTTAATTTGCAAAGCTAACTGGTGTGAGAAATTGGCTCTGCCATTAAGAGTCTCCTTCTCCTTACTGGTAAAAAGATTTTTCCATTGATCAGTGGTGTGAGTACTGATGTGTTTGCCTTAGGAAGATTTGGACATTGCTCTAGTTTTAGAGCTTATATGCAACCTTTTTAAGACTTTATCCTCTGCAGGCCACTGGAGGATTCTCCTTTCAACAAATTGTTTATTTGTATTTTGTTTTGGTGTATTTGTTTGTTAGAGGCAGGATGTGGTTGGGAGGGCTAGTATAAATGTATTAGGTTAGTGGTTGAATGGGAATGTATTGATTGGGGATTGTTTTTGGCTGCATTTAATATTGTATGTGAGTGAGTGTGGGAGGGTTTGGGGTTATAAAGAGGAGTATTCTTCTTCATTTTATTTTATTTTGGTTTTTTCTTTTATTTTTGCTGGTTTTGGGAGGAAGGGGTGAGTCCATTGTTTTATTCAGTCCATTGTTTTATTTAGTTTGGAGTGGGGTATTATTTGGGAATTTTCTGGCGATAGATTGCTCTAAATGGGGTTTGATTGTGGGTGTAGTACCAGAAGATATGTTAAAGCTATAAGCCCCTCTGTATTACCTATGCACTGGCCCTGCTGCATGACCTCTGCCCCTTTACTGATCTCCTTATTCCAGCAGCAGTGGTAAGATGCTGCCAGGAGGTCAGGATTGGGTGCCATATAAATAAACCTTACCTACCTACCAGTGCAGCACTTGCATGCACCCACACATGCACTGCAGTCATCCGCTGATGGCCCTCGCACCTTTCTTCCAGTGGTCCTGGCCTGGCACCCAGCCTCTGCTGGATGGCACTCAAGCATCAGACCACTGTGAAGCCCTGCCCCCAAGGTGGAGTGTGGTCCATTGGATTATCTGCCAATCTCCCCCAGCTGACCCATGGACTCCTGGATCTGCTCCTGAACCTGGGTTGTCTGTGCTGCAAGCAGTAGCGCTACCACTGCACTAGTGGGCTGGCATTTTGGGATCAGATTAGACTGCTGTAGCTGACAGAAAGTGATCCACTGTGCAGTGACAGACAATGTGTTGATGCGCTTGTCCTAATATCTGGTGTGACAAGTGTAACCCAACCCTCTGCCTCTTCCAGTGCATGTATGATACAGGTTTTGGTTGCCTGCAAAATGCTTGAAACTACTCTGAGGTAAATGTAAACCTAGATGATACATCATATCTTAAGTAAAACTAGCAAGCAGCCTTTGAAAATAAATATTTTACACCATGAAAAAGGACTGCAAATTTATACCTACAATTTCACCAATAAGTTGTGTAATTTTGGAAGTGGTCAGATGCCTAGAGCCCAATTTGTTCTTTCAAAATGGGCAAAGACAAGAAAATTATTGAATGAGTACAATCTTGGCTGACAGACAGAGTACAAGTCAGAATAAATGGAACATTATCAAATGCAGACTCAGTAACTAGAGGGGTACCACAAGGCTCAGCCCGGGTCAACACTTTTTCATTTTTCATTGGTGTCACACACACACACACACATGATTTAAGCAATAATGATAGGGTAAGACACACGCTACTCTGGGGTGGGTCCAGCACGAGGCGGGTTTAGTGCTTCCACCACCCCAGGAGTGACGTTATTACACCATAACACACATCCCTGAGTGCCTTATTGCTATTATACAATGGCCCATTTGTTAATTTAAAATTTACAACAACAAAATACATTTAAACATGTATTTTCTTTCATTTTGTGGGTGTAGTGTATCTTTAAAAAAAGTTCTACATATTTTTCCAGCACAAGGTGATATTTTTCCACCACAAGGTGGCGCCTGCCACAATCATCTTAGTCACTGAATCCCGAAGATTTCTCTTGTTTCTGCTGTGGCAGTATGGGCGTTTGTCTTGTCTGTCTGCCCCGACTTGTAGTAGTGGACAGTTATGTGACGGTAGTGTATTAAAACAGTTTATCTTGTTTTAATTTCAGGTTTTGAAGTGATTGAGCAACTGTGCAGTAGTTGTATAGCGTAGTCTGCGTGTACGCTCGACAAGACATCGGGTGAAGGAAAAGCCGTTTTTTTTTTCTCTGCGGGGAAAGCCATTTTTTTTTCTCTCTGTGCCTTTTTTCAGTTTCTTTTTTAGTTTTTTGGGTTGTTATTTAGACTATATTCATGCGAACGAGCCACTGAGTGGAAGCATCGCTGAAGTCCGTTATGAAAAGGACCGCGCCACCCGGAGCAGCAGTTTTAGGTACAAGCTTTTATGAAGTTGTGGCCAAAGGTGTTTTAGGCAGAAATGAAAAAAAAAAATCAGTTGCGCAATCGTACGTTTGAGTTTTCTTGACTACTTGGCTTTTGGTGACCCCGAGACTTTGCAATGAATTGGTGTTTTGGGGAGGTGTTAAGCTGTGAAGGCTAATATTTGCTTGTGTAGGTATGAGGGGGTAGTGATTCTGGTTTTGTCATGCGGTCGATTCACAGCTTGCCCTTGATACAGTGATGTTATTGTGTAATAACATCACTCTGTCTAGGGCTTAACAGCCAATCAGCATCTTTGATTTTTTCTTGCCATTGTATAATAAAAAATAGCTGATGACACCAAGCTGGGAGGACAGGTGGATACAGACATGAAACAAGAAAGTCTAATAAGAGACCTTGAAAAAACTGAGATGTGTTTCAATAGTGAGAGGGTGAAATAACCTTAAAAAAACTTATTGGCAAGTGGAAATTTAAAGAAGGCAGAATCAGAAAGGGACTTGGGGATATTAATAAATACACTCTATCACATGAAAAGCAGTGCAAAAAAGTAACATTAACAGCTAATAGTTTGCTAGAATGTACTGTATAAAGAAATCACTCTTAAATAGGAACAATATTATCATACCCCTTTACAGAACTTAAGTTAGTCCACATTTGGATAACTGTATACCCCTCTGGAGCCCCTATTTAAATGTAAGCCCCCCTCCAGGTGTCTAGGGGTATCCAGATGGTGCAAAGTGGGAGGGGGCACTGTACAGCCAGAAACATAGTCCAAGAAAATAAATGTGCTCATTACCTGGTTCACAGTTGTTGTGAGATGGCTTCACATTGTAGGGGAGAAGGTACATCTCTTCACTTCAGTAGGCTAGCTGCATGGGGCAATGTTTGTTAACAGGTACAACATGCACAGATCGTATCAGTTAAATTCAATGTCCAATCCAGAATTAAAAATGCAAAACTGATTTAATATGAAACAAGAAATGTGATAAACCACTTCATGGATCACTGAGGGTACTCAAACAATGGTAGGAGCAATTCTCAGGTACAGAACCTGAAATTACATTCTGCAGCAATCTCTTTTTCCAACAGATTGACTTCGATTTTGGCAGAATTCTCCTTGAGCCAAAAAGGCTGTGGTTTCCTGACAGCAGCACTTTATATAGTGGGCTGAAAAGGCCACATAAGAGCATAGTTCAACTTATAGCATTCCCTTTATGTATTCCTTGACATCACACTTTCCATCCACCAGACCTTTACGTAATCTTATCTCTTTATCACTCAGATACTCAATCAAAGGTAGCAAACTGAGACAGCATGAGATGCTTCTACTGTCTCAATCCATTTCTTGTCTGCCTTCCAAACTGGCATTACGTTAAAACATGGGGAGCACTTTATTAATGTGAGACTTTAGTTTTCTCTCACGTTGTTCACTTTTAGCGAAAGAGTACCACCAAAAACCTTCCTGAACCCAGTCACTGATGCCACATGCCTGTTCTGAGCATCCCAAGGAGTTCCTTATATCCCTGGCAATCCCAGAGACCCAAGGCATTCTCCACTCATGCAGCTATTCCAGCTCAGGCTTGCTTCCACCCAAAGGATCAACTGGCTTGCCACACGGAGTGCCCAGGCAGACTGCCACCCCACCTGAGGTCCCAACCAGCCAACTCCCCATACAAGACTCATACTGCCTCCACAGGCTGCACCCCCTGAAAGCCCAAATGCTGCAGTGGCCCAGTGACCTGGGGAAAAGGGGTAGGCTGCCACCACTACACCGACAACAATTCAGTCTGCCACTACTCGACGACATCCCAGGCCCCCTCTGCCATAGCCGGCTGATCACAGGCTACATAAACATGACTCCCAGGCTGCACTCACTCACCGGCAAGAAACTTTCTGCAAATAGCCCCCCGGTGCTTACCACCTACCAATGTGCCAGAGATCACTAGATGGGCTTCTCTCTTCTCTTCTCTTCTGGGCTCCAGCTTCCAACTAACAGCACTGATGGGACCCCACTATGGCTCATTGACTGCTTCCCCAAATGACCCTTTACAGCCAGAACTGCTGCACTCTTTCAATGGTCTTCGAGGGAGGAGGGCTATGTTGGTAGATGGCCCACCCCGGCCCCACTGTGGCCCTCACGGCCGATCTTGCGGGCCAAACCCCACAACTCTCTCACTCTGGTCTCCCTCGACTCCCTCCCTTGGTGCCAAAACCTCACCATTTATACCTCCAATGGAAGGGGACCTCTTGCAGGCAGCAGGCAGGTCCTACAACCAGACCTACAGGCATCAATGCTGAAAACTATTAACCTCCCAAAGGGGTGCTTTCACTTCCCCCCAACACAAATGTTCATCTCCTGATGAACGCCTACCAGGCCACACTGCCAACCTCCCCAGAGGAGAGATATGCACACTTTCCTTCCCCTCAAGGACCAGGGCACCAACTGGCTACACCACCAAAATGGTGAAGTTTTATTTACAGTCAACCCAGATGGCTCTACCTTATCTAATACTAACAATTCCCACGGTGCATTTTGGTGATCCACCCACTGGTTCCCACCGATGGTTTGCCAGGTACTGCAGCAGGGGCATCTCTCCACCCATAACACACTAATCAAACCCACAAAACATTTTCTTTCTTCTTTAAAGAACAGAGTACTGCTGTTCGGGAAGGATACAAAGCATAGGCCCCCAATCTAAATGTTGTATAACCAGAACCTTATAACAATGGAACAGCTCAACAAACTTTTTATCATCTTAAGAATGGGCATACACATGCTGCTACCTTAAGGCATGACATAGTATAATGATTCAATAAGTCCAATATAACTAGCTAACCAATCTCGCCCAGACTTGCACACAAGCTTTCACTTCAGGTCCCCGAAGCATTTAAACACACCTATAGAGTGAGCAATGCTCTTCTTTGAAGCCAAAAACTATGATTACAGTGTTGCAAAGCTTAAAGAGTGTACATGAGCCCGTTCGGTGGAGCAATCTCTAACAGAGCACTAAACTGCCATGACTAAACCTTTGTGTTATTGTTTAATATTGTTGAGCTGGGGCTGTACATAACAGGAACTAGGAAGGAGGAAGGAGTTGAGGACCTATAGTCCAGGGACAACTGTTTTGGACTACAGGGCATATAGTAGCCTGAAAATATCTCTTTTGGGGCAAACAGTACCTCAAATTAGTGTGTCACATAGGGTTTTTACCCTCAGAACTTTAAAAAAAGTACTTAGGGAGAACTTGAGTTCACGGGGTGAGAGTGGCATCACTTCCAGTCCCTGGAGCATTTAAACACACCTATAGAGTGAGCAACGTGAACTCGGGTGAGCGGTGAAGTGCATGGAGATGCGCACAGACATGCGCGTCTTAGCACGTGTGTCAGGCGTGTCTGGTGAGGACCAGGGGACAGAGGAGTGCCACTATACACTGGATCTGTTTTAAGGAAACTGAACTAGGCAGTTTTGTTTGGAACTAAAATCCCATTGTAAACAAGGTAGCTAATTAAACAAAATCTAACATGATGGAGAGTGCTAATGTAACAGAGGGCCTTCTAAATGTATTACTGCAGAATGGGGCTATAAGGAAATACAGTGATTGTCAGATGTTTATCACCTGGATAGAAACCCCTTTGGAAGTAAATTTCAAATGTGATAAATGTAGGGAGCTAACAGCATTAAGGGAGGAGCTTAATACCCTCAGAGACAAACTAATACAAATGGGGGTTGCAGGCAATACCACCTAGTTTCCCATCAGAAACTACAATTCAGGATAAATGCCAGGCTGCTCTAGTGTCTAGGTGAGCAGATGAAATGGACAGTGAGGATACTAGTTGGACCACTACAGCTCAGTTCCCCAAAAACAGAAGAAGAAAAGCTTTAGGAAGCAATGAATTAGCTTTATACACTAACTATGCCTCCTTGGGCATTGATGCCGATGGGGCACAAGCTTCTATAGACCAAACAGATATTAACTCATCTCATACATTGCCCACTATAACTGAAAATGAAGCAAAGAATGTCCTTGTAATTGGAGACTCTATACTGAGAAAAACTGACTCCATCATTTGTAAACATAACAAATCAAGGACAGTGCTAAGCTGTTTACCTGGTGCAAGGGAAAGACTCCCTAAGTTATTGGAAAAAAAAGTTGACAGTCAAATTGTGGTTATTCATGTGGGAATAAATAATGTGGGACGGGACCACGAGAAGAATGTGGTCAGAGAAATAACTGAATGCACCAACATTATTAAACAAGCCCTATAATTTCTGGGCTTCTCCCTAAACTAAACTTTGATGCAGAAAAAAATCACACTATTCAAAGGATTAATGCCCGTTTAATAAATAATTGTACAGCTGCAGAAATACGTTTTTTGAATACCTTGGATGCCTTTTTTCAGAATAAAAAGCTATACGCCAAGGATGGGTTACACCTTAGCCCCCTTGAAACATCAACTCTAGCCACTCAATCGCAAACAAAGTAGAGAGTCATTTAAACTAGCTATGGGGGGGGGGACAAAATTGGTCAATCCACTCCTAACCGTCAGACTAAACTTCAATATAGACAGAGGCAAGTTAATGGTAAAAGCAACAAAGTGTCTACTTGCTAACGTAAGAAACATGAGAAACAAGAGGAATGAACTGGAGGCATTAATAGGAATGCACAGCACACCGGATGTGGTATGCTTAATTGAAATTTGGTGGTCACTGGGTGACATTTGGGGAAAAGAAATTGCCAGCTATACACTGTGTCACCTGGATAGGAAGAGGAAAAAAAAGAGGGGGGGAGGGCTGCTACATATATATCAAACTCTATCAAGTCAATAAATGTCTCTGATAAAATTAAACAAGGGGCAAAGGAGACAGAAACTGTATGAATAAGATTGAAAACAGGGACAAGTACTTTTATAACTGTGGGAGTTTGCTATAGCCCCCAGGACTAAACAATGACGACAGCATAGCCATTTATAATGAGCTTGAGAGAGCCTGCGCTATAGGGGAAGTAATACTGCTGGGTGATTTTAACCTCAGTGACATAAACTGGTAGAAATTGGAAGGAATTAAACCCTCAAGTAAAATGTTTCTAGAAGTAATAGATCAAATGGGCATAACTCAATATGTGAGGTACCCCATGAGAGGGGATAATATACTCAACCTAGTGTTAGTGACCAAGGAAATCAGGGTCACAGATTGTAGAGTTATTTCCTCCTTGGGAAACAGTGACCATAATTGTATACTCTTTACCATAAATAAACACATCCCTCTTACTAAAGGGTTTAAGGAAGACTATCATATTAAGACAGCTAATAAAGAACTCATCAGTAACTAACTGAAGAAAATAAAGTGGGAAACTATCTTGAAGAAAAATCAGTAAATGGTATGTAGGAGTGCTTTGAATGCCACATAACTGAACTATGTGATAAATTTATCAGGAAAAGTAAAACATATAACAATAGGGGAATTAAACCCAAATGGCTCACCAGTAAAATCAAAAGGTTATTGAAAAAAACCCAAAAGATATATGTAATATATAAAACATTAGAGATGAAGGAAGCATGGGAGAAATTCAAATCAGCACAGAGGCAATGTAAAAACAATAAAAAAGGAAGCAAAAAATGGAAAAAAAAGTTGGCTGGCAGGGCATGCAAAGAAAATATGCAACAGTTCTATGGTTACATTAACTCACTTCGGAAAACAAACACTAGGTTTTGTACTGTTACTGTAGGTGACAAAGTAGTAAATGGCCCTGCAGAAATGGCAACTATTTTGAATTCATATTTAGGGACTGTTTTTTCATATAAACAGCTAAAAGATTATCAAATTGAGAAGAATACCCCATCCCCTGTACAGATAACAGAATGTGCTATAATTGAAAAAATAAATAAGCTAAAGAATACACTTTCTGCTGGACCAGATAATATTTTAAATGCTATGCTGAAACTGTTTTTCCCAGAGGTTGCAAAACCACTAAGGCTGATATTCTCAAAATCATCACAGGAAAATGAGGTCCCGCTGGACTGGCTGGCAGCAAATGTGATGCCTATTCATAACAAGCATTTGTCAATGCCGAATGTTTGCTTGCTGGCATTGGCAGTGGTAGTGTAGAAGTTACAGAGCTGCATAATAGGAATGGCAGTGAAGTATTGAACAGAAGCCAACCCCACCACCACCCTGCAGAGAGTGACAGGCATTGGGGTGTGCCTTTGGGTCGTCAGGCATAACGGCCACGCCATTTCACCACACCCTACCCTGCAGACACAGACAAGTGTCACGGTGTGCCTTGGGGTCTTTGGCCCTTATGCGCACCCCATTCCATCAGGAAATATGGTGAGATGGGTGCGGTATGGGAGAATGGGGTGAACTTTGGGGCCAAAGAGTCCAAGGCATACCTCGATGCCTCTCACTGGCTGCATGGTATGGAATGGTATGAGCATTACAGGCAAGAATCCCAAGTCACACCCCTGATGCCTGCCATTCTTTACAGGGTGGGGCGTTATGGTTGGAAACCCTAACACCTCAGGCATTCATTGGTATTTTCACTCCAAATTTTCAACATAGTTTTTTTGTGACCCCCACCTCATGAACAGTAGCAATATCAGTTTGTTAGCCAAAAGCTGCTTATGCACAGCGACTACGGCATTGAGCACCACAGGTGCAAAAACACATTCCGAACAGGATGTGAAAAATGACAACTGTACTGTTCATGGGGAGGTGTAAAAAAATGGCAATGTTGCAAATCTGCAGTAAAAATATTAAAAAAACTGGTGAAGTCATGAGCGTGCATAGAAACTGTGCAACGCACACCCATAATGTAATTAGTTTGGGGATTTTTTACAGCAGATTGTCAACACAGGCATTTTGGGACCTCCGATCATGAACAGTGTCACTGTGATTTTCTTTATCTGTCCCGAACAATGATTTCCCACAGCGACCATGCATCTCTGCGCTGAAAGTGTGAAAACACATTTTGGCCATGGTATGAATAATGACAGCTGTACTGTTCATAAGGAAGTGTGGAAAAATGCCACTGGTGAAAATCTGGACTGAAAATATTACAAAGTCATGAACTTACGAGGGTACATGGAAACTGCGCAATGCTCACTCATAACACAGTCATTTTATGGACTTTTGTCACCAAATTTTCAACATAGCCATTTTAAGACCTCTGTTCATGAACAGTGTAACTGTGATATTCTTAATCTGTCCCAAACATTGCTTTCGCACACCGACTGCACCATTGTGTGCTACATGTGCAGAAGCACATTTTGGGTGACGTGAAAAATGGCAGCTGTACTGTTCATAAGGAAGTGTAAAAAAATGGCAATGTTGAAAATCTGGATTGAAAATATTGAAAATTCACAAACTTATGAGCGTGCATAGGAACTGTGCAATGCACGCTCGTAAAACAGTCGTTTTTAGGATTTTTTTCACCAAATTTTCAACATAGGCTTTTTGAGAGCCCACCTTATGAACAGTGGTAGTGTTATTTTCATTATTGGTCCTGAAGGGTGATTTCACGCAGTGACTGTGAAATCACCCTTCGGGCCCAATTAATGCCATGACAGTGACAGCATTCATGAGAAGGGGTCCCAAACCCCATGTTGAAAATTTGGTGCAAAATTCCAAAGAATGCCTGAGATATGCAGCAAAGTTGAAAAACCTCATCTATCCCATCATACAGCTTACCGCATTTCCTCAGTTCACGTCGGCTTTGAAGAGTGCAGACATGTTCCCGGTCCACTGAAGATCGTCATGACGGAGTAACGGAGCTAAGTATGGGTGAGGGGGTGTGGGGAGGCAGGCACAGTGGGTGGTGGGTGGGGCAGAGTCAGCGAGGGAACGTTTATTTCAGTTTTTTTTTTTTTTTAAACAACGAAGACGACCGGGGATGTTTGCCACACTGGGGTGGGCCCTAGTGTGGCACAGTGATTACGGCGCTCGACGGGATTAGGCACCCCGCCAGCTTATTAGCATATGTTGCCATTGACTGGGGTGGGCCTCAGCATGGCACAAGGATGGCTGCTTGGGGGGTATGGAGCTGATGGGGATTGGGCACCTCTGTCAGTGACAGAATCTGTTGCCATGCTGGGGTGGGCTCCCAGCGTGGCACCCTGTACTCTGGCAGTGGACCAGGGATGGTCACCCCGTCCGGCTATACATGTGTAGCCACACTGGGGTGGGCAACCAGCGTGGCTTGTGGAACTCTGTTTGGGAGGGGTAGTGCAGCACAGCTGACAGGGGGATTGGGCACCCCCGTCAGCTATACAGTGGGGGGGGGCAAGCACGCAGCATGTGTGTGTGTGTGTGTGTGTGTGTGTGTGTGTGTGTAGGGGTGTGCATGAGCAGGCGATATCTTATCGCTGCTCACTGAAGCGTAGTTCCCCCTTTTAACTGTACTCCACTGCATTTTCGACTGCTGTCATAGACAGCTCCAGCAGGCATTGGAGAACTGCGGCCGTGCCTGCAAACACACTGACTGAATTGGAAGAGGGCTGACACACCTCCAAAAACTCGGATGATGGCACTATGTTTCTTGCACATGCGTGCAAGCAAACATAAAAAGGGAGACAAAGCAGACTGTTCAAATTACCAACCAATCAGCCTGACACAAGTCCCAGGGAAACTGTTAGAAGCCATAATAAAGAATAAAATTAACTCTCATCTTGAAATGAGTGGCCAGTCTGATCACGAGCAGCATGGCTTTCAGGCAAGGAGATCATGTGTTACAAACTTGGGTTTTTATGAAAAAATATCTTCTGCTTTGGACAATGGGAAACTGGTGGACTGCACATATTAGGACTTTGCAAAGGCCTTTAATAATGTACCCCACTGTGAAATCACCAGTAGCTTAATAGATGCAGGATTTGATATGAGGATAGTGGGATGGGTTGATGCGTGGTTGACAAATAGGACTCAGAGGGTGTGTATAAATGGTTATCCCCCGCCCCATGCCAGTGACGAGTGGGGTGTTGCAGGGATCAGTTCTGGGCTCGGTGTTGTTCAGGATCTTCATGTCTAGTATGGGGAAGGATGCAACAAACTGGCTTATTAAATATGTGGATGACACTAAACTTGCTGGGATTGCACTAGATACCGATGGCATAGCTTCAAAACAGAGTGATCTGGATAAAATATATAAATGGGCCACTGATAGGGGTATGAGCTTTAGTATTGACAAATATTGTGTTATACACTTGGGTAAACAGAATAAAATGAAGGACTATTCCCTAAATGGACAAACCTTAAGACACTCAGTCGAGGAAAAGATATGGGTATAACTATAGATAATAAGCTAACCTGTAAGGCACAGTGTACAAACCAAATAGCTAAAGCAAACAAAGTATTATGGGCTATAAAGAGAAATTTCGGAAGTAGAAGCTGGGAGGTAGTTATGCCTCTCTACAGAGCATATGTCTGACCATTACTAGATTGTGGTAGCCCTGTGTGTGGTCCAATATCAAGAGGTGGTGTGGATGGGCTGGAAACGGTACAGAAATGGGTTACAAAATTAGTATTTGAGTTAAGGGATAAACTATATATGGCAAAACTCCACGACTTAAACCTTATGACCTTAGAGATGAGGAGAGACCTTTTGATGTGATACGACATCATTCAGGATGCCTATCTGTTAAATGAATTTCAGCTAGAATTTTTTTTTTATCACAACTATGTTTTGCCTCGTGCAGCCATTGACCTGCTGTGAATCCAGCCACTTCTTTTCTTACCCCGAATGACCTCAGAGGTACATCCCCACACCAGCTAGCATATGCAGCTACGAAAGGGACCCCCCCCTCGGTCCCTGCACAAGGCCAGGAACTAATACTGGCATGTGGTGCACACACCAAGCCCCGCTGGGCTCAGGAAGCTGCGGCTATCAAGCTGCCACAGTCAATGCTGCCATTGTCCTCCTAGCTTTGTTCTCAGAGTGCAGGCGTGCAATGACGTCAGAGCACCAATGTGTTGACATCTGCTGCACCACCCCCCTTGCTACACCGACTCTAGCAGTGCCCCGGTCATCACCAGGGGCCACTGCAGAGCGGTGGAAGCCCACATCCCTGCCCCAGATAGGAGAGCAGTCCTCTGGATGCTCAATTCTATCCCTCCCCTGCCGACCCCTGACAACCAGGGCTCACGTCTGAACCCGGGTTGCCAGCATGGTGCGAGGTGTGGTGTCTAGTGCCTCAACCCTCAGCACCAGCAGGTTGGCATAATTTCAGCTAGAATTTAAAAATGATGTGGTATGTACTAGAGGACACTCACTGCAACTTGGACCCAGAAAGTTCAACACCACTAGAAGAAAGGCCTTCTTCACGCAGAGGGTGGTGTCCCCCTGGAATGGGTTACCCATAGAAGTTATCACTAGTAACAGTAAACTCCAGTTTAAACTGAGACTAGATGAATACATATTGAATGACAACACCATACAGTATTATGGGTGAGTGGACAGGAGCACTTATGGGCATATCGCCCCCCCTGGCTCCTTAAGACCTTAGTATGAACCTTAGTATAAGCTCACACCCATGCAGACCAGCCAAGCATGCCTTCTACCTATAATAAAACTTAACTCTTTAATCAGAAGGGCATACCCCAATCCAGCCGCCTCCTAGCGGACAGTACTAACCAGCACAAGATATACATATATATTTTTTTTTTTTCTCAAAAACGGAAAATGTCATGGGTACAATTCTAGAAGCACTCCTATGCATGTTGCAAGTTGCAACATACAAAGGGTGCAGTTGTGCCAAGGACCCTGTGCCCGATTCTGTAATGGGCAGGGTCCCTGCAGCTAAGTCCTGTGACTTGCAATATGCCCACAGGTATGCCAAATGCAGGGTGTAACTGAAGGGCATGTCGCAAGCTGCATCCAACTGCCAGAAGGGCGCAAGTGCCCTCCCTCATGCCTTGAAAGTCCCACAAGGTTATGGGACCCCCACCCCCGATCCCTCAAACTGAATGTAAATGCCCCGCAGGGCTATGTCCCCTCCCCAGGTCCCATTCCTGAACCCTAACTCTAAGTCTCAGAAAAGTTATTAATATCTTTAGAAACAGTGGCCTACCCTTGCCACTCGCAGAATTTTGACATTGTTTCCCTCAAGACTTCCACTGAGGCTAGCGATTGGCACAGTTTACTCTCTCTACCACTACATAGCTATTGATTAAAGCTTCTGTATGAGTCAAGATATTACTGTAAATAGTATAGTTTCAGTGAATGAATCTGTCATTCATTGAGTGCATACTATTTACAGCAGTACGCGATCATACAGATCGCAGTTGGCGGCAGACCGTGGTGGTGAGAGGTAGGCTGTATCAGTCGCTGGCCTGCAAAGGATCTTGTGGGGGAGCAGGTGGTTGGGTGCTGCTGAGTAGGAGGGGTGGGCCACTTGACTACTAGGGATGCCCGGTGTATGGTCGAATTGTAGGGAATCGGGGTTGGGGGGCATTATCTCGGATTGCAGGTTGCTTGTTTCTAAATGGCATTTCAGGTGAGGGCATGCAGCAGCCCTGTGGGGCTTTCACCTTGTGTGGGGGTCGGGGGCATGGGTACCCTGTAGGGCATATATACCTATACAATGGAGTGGGGGCATAGGGTAGCCCTGCAGAGCATTGTGGTATGGCGAGGGGGACAGGGGCTGCCCTGTGGGGCAAACATGTACTGGGACAGGGCAGAGTTGGGAGGAAGGGTAGCATACCATGGGAGGGATGGGTGGCTGCACGCACAGCCCAAGGTGAGTATAGTTAACACCAGCTATATGCTGGTGTAACTTACATTGACAGTTCTCCCTGGGGTTATTGTAGAATTGCACTGGGGGACTTTGCTGCTGCCCTTACAGAATAGGGTGCAACTGCTGCCATAAACCCCCTAGTGCCTTGTCGCTGGGGGTTTAGGGCGTAACTGGTGGCTTAAGTCCACTTTGGCTCAAACAGCCTGTAACATGTCTCAGGCTGCTTTGCAGAATACCATATGTCGCAACTGCTGGTGTAACTTGCTACTTGTACCATTTTTTTTGTTGCAAGTCAAGTTACGCCAGATGTAACCATTTGAGAATCTGGCCTATGGTCTGAACTTTCATTAGAAAATGTCATTCATTTAAACTTACTGAGGAGTCAACCCCTTTAAACACATTAAATTTAACATTAGTTAAACAGAATAAAAAGGGTAGATCTCACCCAGTCTCCAATGATGGGGATCCATATTGTTTCAGCCCAGTACAACGCTCGATACCAAGGTCTGCATCGGTGGAAAAAGGAGTTTATTCTGGACACAGACCTTCCTGGGCAGTCTATTGCAGTCCCAAAACAGTGCTACATCTACTGCTGTGGGTCAAAATGCAGTTTCGGATCAGGTCTGGTACATTCCCCCAATGAAGCATCCTCACAGATGATATAGCACTTGGTCCTCTGTCCCTCTCCATCCTGGCCCATGGCGAAAGTCTTAAACAGAGTCACTCCAGTCCACTCCGTGGAAAGGCACATCTGTTGCACTTACTTTTCACCTGCTGCTCATGTCCACCCAGATCCAGGGCATTCTCTCAACTCTTCAGCTTAACTTTGTCCAGGGCTCCTTGAAAAACCCAATCTTCTCTTTTCTCCTCAACGACGTCCCAGACCCTCTCACACACATAGGGTTAGCTTTCCCCCAGATAATCCCTCTTGATTCTCCTCCTCCATACCCAGTGTTTGGCCTTGCAACCAATCCAGTATGCTCCTCACACTAGTTCTAGGATCAGCCCCTTTCAGCAACCAACTCTCTGAAATGTACTGCAGATAACAGGGGTCGGTGAGGCAGAAAGTGTCCATGTCCTTCCTGTTCTGCACACAGGCCTGGCGCAACTGGGAATGGTGGTGAGGCATCTTTGACTGGGGAAATGGTATGGCCTAGGAATGTCCTGCACCTGCTTAGGGTCATCAAACATATAGGACTTGGCCCAGGCACCTGGTGGAGGGGGTATGGGGCCACTACCTCAGTATCTTCCACCATGCTAGAGTCTCCCTGTGATATAACCTCCTCCACTTCCACAAATGGTTGTTGGGCTGCAGCAACCCCTGTAGCAATGGGGGAAAGTCTCCTGGGGCTCTTCACAGTGCCTGCCACAAAGGGGTGAGGGCCCTCCACAGGGGGCTCCCTTGGCCTGAGCCACCCTGCCACCCCACAACCTCTCCTTCTGCCATGGGGAGGGTCAAGCACAGAAGAAGGAGGAGAAGGGCTGGGCTGACAGCTAGCCCCCCCCTCCTCAGAATCCACTTCATTGGCTGCAGCTCCCACCTCTTCCCAGTTTTCCAAACTGGATGCATCCATGCTGACAAGGGCAGAGGAGGTGGTGGTCCAACTCCATGCTGGCTGGTACTGAAGGGCAAGCAGAACTGGAAGAAATGCTCTGCTGCTGGCACAGTCCAGACACACAGGTAACACCTTCACCAATCCTCCAGAGTGGTGGCAAATTACACAGCTCTCCTGTGCCCACCTTTCTGAGCCACCTTCCACAGGCAGGAAAGGAGTGAAGTGGGAACAAGGATCATCCTGTTTCCATCACCTGAAGTGTCTGCCATTATGTTGCTCCTAAGGGTGCTTTCTGCTGCTGCTCAAATTAGACAGTCTTTAGCCAGCAAATTCTCCCTTCAGGTACACTCACTTGTGGTGCAGTTCACTGTGGCTCACAAAATGGCACTCCTGCTCCTTGCAGTGTGAGCTCTGGGACCAGTCCAGCCACCTCCAGCCAATTTCATATGTTGCCCCAAATATTGTATACATTAAATGTATGCTAAACAGTCCACGTTGGCAGAAAATGGCAATGCACAGATGGTGCGAGGTTTCACAAGTCCAAAATGGTGCCACAACAATCAGCAGCTCCTCCTGCAGCTCCCATAAAATTTGCCCAGGCATAAATTTCATTCTCACATACTCCCCAAGCATTTTTCAAATCCCGGAAGATACCCCAGTTGTAAGCTGCCCCTTCTGGTGTTTAAGGGTATCCAGATGGTGCAAAGTGGGAAGGGGCACTGTACAGCCAGAAACATAGTCCAAGAAAATAAATATGCTCATTACCTAGTTCACAGTTGTTGTGAGATGGCTTTGCATTGCAGCGGAGCTGGTAAGTCTCTTCACTTCAGTAGGCTAGCTGCATGGGGCAATGTTCGATAACAGGCACACCATGTACAGACCATATCACTTAAACTCAATGTCCACTCCAGAATCAAAAATGGAAAACTGATTTAATATGAAACAAGAAATTTGATAAACCACTCCTTGGAGCGTTGGGGGTACACAGACAACTGTGGGGAGTAATTCTCAGGTACAGAACCTGACATTACATTCTGCAGCAATCTCTTTTTCCAACAGACTGACTTCAGTATTTGCAGAAATTTCCTGAAGCCAAAAAGGCTTTGGTTTCCCAAGAGCAGCACTTTATACAATGGGCCGAAAAGGCCACAAAAGAGCATACTTCAACTTAGAAGCATTCCCTTCACATACTACTTGCCATCACACTTTCCATCCACCAGACCTTTACTTAATTTTGTCTCTTTGTCACTCAGATACTCAATCAAAGGTAGCAAACTGAGACAGCATGAGACATTTCTACTGTCCCAATCCATTTCTTGTCTGCCTTCCAAACTGGGACTACATTAAAATGTAGGGAGCACTTTATTAATGTGAGACTTGGTTTTCCATCACATTGTTCACTTTAGCAAAAGAGTACCACTAAAAACCTTCCTGTACCCAATCACTGATGCCACATGCCTGCTCTGAGCATCCCAAGGAGTTCCTTATATCCCTGGCAAGCACAGAGACTCAAGACATTTTCCACTCTTGCAGCTATTCCAGCTCAGGATTGCTTCCACCCGGGGACCCAACTGGCATGCCACATGGAGCACCCAGGTGCACTGCCACCCCACCTGAGGTCCCAACCAGCCAACTCCTCATGCAGGACTCCTAATGCCTCCACAGGCTGCACCCCCTGAGAGCCCAAACACTGCAGTGGCCCACAGGCCTGGGGAAAAGGGGTAGGTTGCCACCACTACATGCACAACAATCCAGTTTGATACTACTAGACCACACCCCAGGCCCCTCGGCCATAGCAGGCCTGACTACAGGCTACACAAACATGGCTCTCAGGCTGCAGTCACCCTTCAGTGAGAAACTTTCTGCAAACAGACCCCCCTCCGTGCTTACTCCTACCAAGGTGCCCGAGATCACTTGGTAGACTCTCTCTCTTCTCAGCTCCAGCTCCCAAGGAGCAGCACTGACGGGACCCCACTATGGCTGTATGACTGCTTCCCCAAATGACCCATTATGGCCCAAACTGCTGCACTCTCTCATGGATCTTTGAGGGAAGAGGGCCGGGGTGGAAGATGGCACACCCCAGCACCACTGCATCCCTCACAGCCAAATTTTCGGACTGAACCTCGGACTCTCTCTCTCTCTCTAGTCTCCCTTTGTTGCTGCCAAAGCCTCACCATTTATATCCCAAATGGAAGGGAACCCCCAGCAGACAGTGGGCACCCCCTACAACCAGAGCTACAGGAACCAATGCTTGTACCCAGCCACTGGTGAGGAGCCTGCAGGGTGGGCATCGGTCTTCATCTTGCCTCTGGGTTTTTTTTCTGCCAATTTTCTCTCTTTTACTTCCCTTGGGCCTCAACCAGTACAGTTGCACATGTGCATGGAGGTATGAATGTGTGCCGACACTGACCACAGTCCCAATCCACCCACCCGGCCTAGCTCCAGCCCCTCCTCCCAGTGCCTGATGCTGCCATCGACCTCCAGTCAGTTGCATTCAAGAGCTGGGGAGGCCTACATCCCCAATCCTGGAATGGAGAGCTGTCTGGCAGCCACTCTATCCACTCCCAGCCCCCCGGCTGATCCCTGGCAACCTGTGCTCATTCCTGAACATGGATCGCTTGTGTGGTGAGAGGTAAGGCATCCAGCACCTCAGCCCTGTATGCCACTGGGCTGGCTCAATTATGCAAATGCTTGAGAGATAATGAATTAAGGAAAGAATTGGGTGTAGAATGCATAGACAGAGATGTGAGTTTAAAATTGCATAGCAAACAAATCAAAATAGATTTTATGAAAGGTAATAGTAGAAGATAATTTTTTATGCCGGGGGTAGGAAGGTTGTGAAATAGGCTGCCTAGGGAGGAGGAGGCGGAAGCAGAAACATTAGATCAGTTACAAAACTGGATGAGTGTATGTTGAAGCAGTGTACAGAAATAGTCCCACAAGGTATGGGAGACAGACTCTAGGGGCAATAACCTTCTGTCTAAATCATCAGATATTGTACTAAGTGTTGTATTAAATAAATGACAGAGCTATAGTTAACAGCTTTTTTTTTTTTTCAAGAAGGCTGACCATGGAACTGGTGGGACTACTGTTGTTTGATAAATATAGTGTCAGCTGATGCTGCTGAATCAACAGATGTTAGCCTGCTTTTTCTGCAGTACCTGATGGAGGCACAGCCTGCATAACTGATTTCCCTCTGCCACTATGATTGCCACTAGGGACTGCCTGCTACTACTGCTAGGATCTTACTCTGGCTCATCATCATCCTCAACCTTGTCTGGTTCAATGAAATCTGGGACACATGAAACTACATGACAGTGATGCTGCATTAGATGTAGCCTCATGTCAAGTGGTTCCTATGCCTCTGACTTACTTTCCCTGCGAATTGTCACTTTGCAGTGCACACATAATGCTTTCAGTATCATGACTGCACACCACACTGCTCTGTGGTCTGAATCTTACCAGATTTGCAACCGGCACAAGGAAGTGAACTAGTGCTGGTTGAGGTAGTGCTTTTAGTGGCTGGGTGACAACTGAAGGGTAGCTGTGGGTGTGGAATTGATGGTAATTTGTCTGTAACATCGTCATCATCACTATCATCCTCATCTTAATCAAGGCCAAACTTCTATAGCAAATCCTGATTTTTGCACCATAATACTGTAGTTCTTCTTGGAAGGAGTAACCTGCAATTTGGCATGCACATTCTTGTGTCTATTACCTGCCTCCATGTGAGTATTTTCAACATCGTGTATATTAGTCTTCCTTAATGAACTTTTTTGGCTTGCCTCCACTGGCCTTGCTCCTACTATCTAACCTACCACATTATACTGCTGTTGCAAATACTGCTACTCTATCAAATGCTGCTACTACCTCACCTCCAGCCACTGGCTTCACCCGGCATCCCACTGCTAACTCTGTGGCAGCTGGTCTCCTCCTATCTGGTGCTTCACAGTTGACCTTATGCTCTCATTCATCAATTGGAGGCTTGCCAACCATGGCCATTACTTTCTCTGGCTCAGGGCGGCCCCTTAGCTGATGGTCTCGCTCTGCACCCACAAAGTCCACATCTTGAGCATGTGAAGCTTGGGGTGGGGTCCTTCTCATCTGGCCCTTAGTGGGAATGCCCTTGGTCCTGGCAGAGCTTTAGCCATGTAGACATTTTGGTAGCATCTCCTGATATAGAATTTAAGACTTCAGCTACTGCAGGGTGGGGCCCTTAAGCCCATGGGAGCTCCTTTGACTGTGCAGGCTGTGCCAGCAGCACCTTTGAAGGCTATTTTCCCTACAACTGCCTAAAGTTCACCTGGTCTCCATGTTCTTCCCTTCCCTGCCCAGTCTCAACTCTCAGATGGTCCTCAGGGAAGCCCCTTGGATCTGTACCTTCACCTTTAGGCCTCCCTCATGAAGGTCAGGTGAATGTTTTTCAGCAGTTGTTGCTCTCCTCATCCCACTCTAGGGAGAGGGCCTCCTGAACGGGAGTCTCTCTTTCCTGCAGAGCAATGCTTGCAGCCCCCTCATGGTGTTTTCCATTAGAGGGATGGAGCAAGAGCCTTCCTTCAAACTGAAAAGCCCCTTGAATTGGATCTCCAAATTGCAGTAGCCAAGCCATCACTTGAAGTATTCCAAGCCTGGAGGGAAGGTGACCTAGGATTGGATCCCCAGAGGTTTCCTCCTCATATGTGTTTTTTCCTCTCCTCTGTGCTGAAGGTCATAAAAGTTAGGAATTCAATTCATTATGTACTATATTTCTCTAGTTTACTTAGATAAGTTTCCACTGTTGGACGGAGATGGATGGTGGCCCTCTTCTCTACTATTCCCTCTCTACTTAGGAAGTCACCCTATGTTATCAGTGCAATCCTGAAAACCTGCTCATTTAAATTTTGTCTCTTTAGTTGTCTTGTTGCTGTCAATCTGTGCTCCTCAGCTTTGTGGTCAACTTTGCTGCTCAACATTTCTTTTTGGGGCTCCTTCCTAAGGTACCTTTAGCCAAGGAAATCATTCCTGCAGCACATCTTGGGGTGGAACCCTGTTCGAGGGTTCTATGCCTTTGGTACCCCTACAGGGTGGTAATTCCCCATGGAATAGAGAGTGTGAACAGTCAAACAGTTTATCACAGTTGCACAAGCATAACACTACAGTGGCTGGGTATACCCATTGAATTGAAAGGCTATGCCTGCAGTTCAATGGGGTGAAGTAACCAACCATGCCCCCTACCTGAGCTATATAAGCAGTTCCTTCCAGCCTCTCTCAGAAGCACTTTTTCCTTGCCCCACCATCTTCCCCTCCTCCTCCAGTGGCATGACTTTCTCCTGGGGGGGCTCCTTCCTAAGGTACCTTTAGACAAGGGAATCCTTCATGTGGCACCTCTAGGGGTGAAACCCTCTTTGAGGGTTCCTTGCCTTCAGTACTCCTACAGAGCGGTAATTCTCTGTGGAATAGAGAGTGCGAATGGCCAAACAGTTTATCACAGTTGCACAAGCATAACACTACACTGGTCGCATAGGCCAGTTGAATCTATGGTTTTTGAGTATCATTAAAACAAGGCCTATTTCTGGGACCATTATGGGAAATTTGTGTTTGGACTCCCTTGTTTTGGGAGTTAGATTCTTTTAGCTATTCACTTGCTTTTTTTCAGGGCCCAAGTAACAATATATTTGCTATAGTGTTTTGTAATAGATGTGTTCATACTCACATATAAGATGATTTTTATTTATTTATTTATTGAAATGTTTCACCCGACATTTTTGCAATCTCATGTATAAGTTGTCCTTGCTTTTCTATGTGATTTTAGTAGATTGAGTGATATACCCCAGACCCCCGAGGAGCGGAGGTAGCGGGGGCTCGCTCTGCCCTCCCTCACAGGCAAAGAAGGACCTGCGAACCCAGCCCAGGCCCCAGACCCCAGACCCCCGAGGAGCGGAGGTCGCGAGGGCTTGCTCAGTCCTCCCCCACAGGCAAAGAAGGACCCGCGAACCCAGCCCAGACCCCAGACCCCTGAGGAGCGGAGGTCACGAGGGCTTGCTCAGCCCTCCCCCACAGGCAAAGAAGGACCCATAAACCCATCTCAGACCCCAGACCCCCAAGGATTGGAGGTCACGGGGACTCACTCAGCCCTCCCCCACAGGCAAAGAAGGACCCACGAACCCAGCCCAGGTAAAACAGCCCTGCAAGTCTGCTGCATAAGTAAGGGCCACATAAGCAAGTCTGCCCATCGCTTTTCACTTTGGTGCCCTTTTGATTTAAACAGTGCACCGACTCACCGAGGGAAACAAAAAATGAACTTTACTAAATGAACTGTCCTGCTTGGCACCTTACCTTAGAAGTGGGTGTGCATTGCTTTTCCATCGGCGCAGGAGTGCTAGCCCCACTGAACGCTACGTGTTCGGCTCCCCACCGCCCCCACCACCACCCCCCTTGGTCGGCTTTCCCTTAAATAGGCTTGCAGGAGTCATGTGGGGCCGAAATTAACCTATCAGCCCTGTTTTCTATTTGCAGGTTATCTCATCTCACCACTAGTGGCCGCCCTTATAGTCCAGCTCCTTCAACTCCCTACTGGCCTAAGCTCTGCTGTTCACAATCACTGTTTCTGCTGCCACTCCTTACAGCTCCTAGTACTGTCACCAGGTGTTGGTTGAGTCACACTAGTCGCTGTCACTCCCTCTGGTATCCATTTTTTCTTGAGTTAGCTTGCCCCCAAACTGTTCCTGGCTTTCCTCTACCTTCCCCACCAACTATCGGTTCTGACAGGTCCTTTTTCTCCTCCCTGTCATCATGGCTACCCCCCGGCCTCTCCAGGCGTACAGGCACCATATCGAGCCTGGCAGCCCTCCTCCCCTCCCTCAAGTTCCCCCCTGCATGGCTCTCCTCCAAAGGGCTAAAAAGTTCCTAAATGTTCGTAGCCTCCTACAGAACCTTGCATAGCTTACCGCCTGGGTTGCCCACTACAAGCCGGATATCATGGGTATCTCAGAAACATGGCTAAAGCCGCATATTCCTGATGCAATGTGCACCCTCCCGGGGTACAGCCATATCAGACATGATCGGGTGGGGAACAAACGAGGTGGTGGGATGCTACTCTATTATAAAATGCACCTAAATGTGTCCACCATCAACCACTCGCCAACCCCTCCTTCAAGTGAGTTCCTGCACACCCTTCTCCTACTTGGGCTCACAAAGAAAATTCACCTAGTCTGTTCCTACATCCCCACTAAGGGCGGCCTGCCAGGACTTGCCTCACTTCTTCACGGTATTAGTGAGAAAGTGGGTCCCAGTGAAGTCCTCATTATAGGTGACTTTAACCTTAACTGGTTGGGCTCCAACTGTAAACTATATTAGTCGCTGCTCTCGGGCCTCACCCTCAGCCAAATTATCTCTGAACCTACAAGGCCCTCCCCCCGGGGGGACAAAGGGTCACTAATTGACTGGATCCTGACTAACAGACCTGACAGGATCACATCCTCAGGCATTCTCCCAGATGCCATCTCTGACCACTCGCCAACCTTTTGCACATGGGGCATCTCTCAGACTAAAATTCCCAGTAAAGTGATCCAGATGAGGGATTACTCGAAATTTTGCACACATGACTTTCTCTCTGACCTCAGACTAATTGACTGGTCTGAGGTCACTGCCTCCCTGGACCCGGCCCAAGCCCTGGACGAATTCTTATCCAAGTTTATCCCCGTGCAGAACAAATATGCCCCCCTCACTAGAAGGAGGGTGAGGAGCGCCATTACCAAATGGCTTCATGGGGGCCTATTCTCCTTATGAAACTCAGGGACAAATGCTGGGAGACCTACAAGGCCTCCCAAAGCAACAATGACCTCCTAGCGTATAGACGCCTCAGAAACTCCTGTAAAAAAGTCATCCGCTCAGCAAAAAGTGAGTTCTGCTGGTCTGCCCTGCTCTCCTCTGCCAGCAATCTGAGGAGTTTCTGGCAGAACATTAGAAGCGCAGTTGGGGGCTCGGCCAGAGTGCAAGTCACTGACTTGCTCGTTGTTGGGGTCAGCTGCAATAACCCACATACAATTTCTAATGCCTTTAATGCCATGTTCTCCAAACTGTCTACCCCTCCTCCCCCATCCACAGCACCCAAGTCCTCCAGCACCCCTCCAATCGGACCCAACTCCCGTACCCCCTTCTACCTTAAACAGGTGTCAATAAAAGAGACCCAGAAACTGCTTGCCAACCTCTCCCTTCACAGTGGGGCAGGGCATGATAGCCTCGAACCGAAACTGCTCAGGCTAGGGGCCCACCTCCTTGCCAGGCCCATAACGCATATCTTCAACTGCTCCCTAACCACTGGAATCATCCCAGACATCTGGAAAGTGGCCAAGGTTACCCCTGTGCTAAAGCAAGGTAACCCCAAAGATCCCCTGAACTATCAACCCATCGCCATTCTGTCTGCCACCTCCAAGATACTGGAGAAAGTAGTGGCCTCTCAGCTAACCCAGTATTTACAGCTCCATAACCTCCTCTCTCCAGCCCAGCATGGGTTTAGGAAGGGGCACAGCACAGCCACTGCCCTCGCTGTAGTCTCCTCACTGATCAGAACTGCAACTGACCAAGGCAACCTCACCGGAGCTATCTTTGTGGATCTCTCCAAAGCCTTTGACAGGGTCGATCACTCACTCCTCAGTTCCACTCTTCTATCCCTTGGACTCTCACCCCCTGCCCATGCTTGGTTCCTCAATTACCTCACTGGTAGGAAGCTGTACACCAACTTTAACCAGACCCTCTCCAACCTCACACCTGTCCGCTGCGGGGTCCCTCAGGGGTCTGTCCTTGGCCCTGCTCTCTTCTCCCTTTTCATCAATGAACTACCGTCCATCATCAACCATGGGCATACCACCCTATATGCAGATGACCTTGTCATGTTGGCCAGTGCCCGGGACATTGCCACCATTAATTGCCAATTAAATTCCAACTTCAAGAGGATCCAATCCTGGCTGGTGGAACACAGACTTACCACCAACCTCAAGAAAACCTAAGCCATGCTCTTTGGTTCCCTGAACAAAAAATAAATCCTGCCCAGCGCCCCTACAAATCTATGGGGTTGATGACTCCCTCACTGCAGACGGTGGCTGCTGTCAAGTATCTGGGAGTCACCCTGGATCAGCAGCTGGACCTCACCTTACACATCCGGAACATCTGCAAGGTTATGAACGGTAAGCTAGGTCTCGCCTACAGAGCCAAAAACTGCTTGACTCCGACTGCTCATATGGTCCTAGCCAGGGGGGTCATCCTCCCTTCTCACTGCTATGGGCTAGTAACCTTTGCCCCGTGCCTATATCCAGCCTATTGAAATGGGACACAGCCTACAACAACATCTGCCGCTTTGCACTTTCTGCCCCTCCCCTAATGCACCACTGTGACCTCTACACATGCCTAGAGTGGCTCCCTCCCGAGAAGCACCGCACTTTTGTAATTGGGAACTTCATCAACAACATCATCAGATCAGCCACCCCTGCTGCCCTCGCCCTTCCCCTCAACCCTGACACCCCTTCCTACCAGCTTAGGTCAAGGGCGCGCTTATCGCCTGGTCCCTAGAACTCGCACCCTTGCGGGCAATCGGGCCTTCACCACCTATGCCCCAAAAATATGGAACTCACTCCCTGCCCTAACACGGTCTTCCCCCTCCCATCCTGGCTTTAAAGCCTCCCTTTGGAACTACCTGAAAGGATCCTCCACTTGTCCATGTACCTCGTAGCGCACTAGCACCAGGTATGCTGGGGGGGGGTCTCTGCGCCCTCAGCATCCACTGCACTTACCCTCCTGTCAACTGGTCGAGTAACTCTTAAATGCTCTTATCTTACTCCCTGCCCTCCTTCCCCAACAGTTCATACTGCCCTCTGTGCCCTTCCCCCTGATTGCTCCCTTCTCATTGTAACCCCCCCAGTGCCCCCACCCTATTTGCTGGCACTTACTTCTGCTTGCATATAACTGAACTGGTCTTTTTATGAAATTTTGCTGTCTCTGCTGAAATCACCAAGTATGTACCCTACTGTATCTTGTGCTAATCATCTCAAAGGCTGTTAGCTACTTACTCAACCCCTGTATAAGCTTGTCATTTCTCTGGTTGTCAAATTTTGTTGTTTGCCTCATTGTATGTAAAGTATGCTTCTAGTTTGTAACCTTCCCGGGTCACACCTGAAAACAGGCACTAGTGTGCCTTACCTGGTTAACAAAAGCAAATAAATAAATACCTCCAGTATAGGTTGACCTCCCTCCTTTTACCATACAGTACCTATCATACTCTTGAACCAAATATTATACCCATCTGGGTACCTTTTTGAAATGTTTTTTTCAGATTCAGATTCAGATTTTTGAGATAGCAATTTGAGATTACAATCTCATTTACAAATGCATCCATTACATAAAACAAATTCATGATAAACATACAATATACACAATGTACAAAAACAGATTATATCACAAATACATTAACTAATATTATTAAATTATAAAATTATCCATAACAATTACAATGTTTGTTATACAAACTAAGTATTGCTGTTCTGAAACACCCTATTGGAAGTAATGCTTGAACTTTTTATTGTTTTCTTATCCTGTCCCAAGTTCTAGAGACCATAGTAGCTAACATCTTATTCCCATAACTAGTGTTACTTCTTGGAACAAGATAACATATCCCTATAGTTGATCTCAAAGAATGTTTATGTAAAGTTTTCATTTTTAATACACACAATAAATATGAGGGCGTTTGTGTAATAAATTTATAAACAAACAAATTCCAGTGCAGATCTCTATAATTTGAAATGAAGTCATACCAACTACACTATATAATGTACATCGATGAGTACTATAGGGAAGATTTGTACTAAAGTGTAAAGCACTATTATAGTATAGGTCTTTATCCAATTCGGCCTGGGCAGGGTGGCTACCTTTGGCTGTATTCCCATTGCCACCCACAAGTAACCACCTCCCCAGGATTTTCCTGCAGGCCTTGTTCCCCATTGGATTGCCCCATGTGGCAGGGCCTGGAGGAGGAGGGCCATCCTTCCTACCAGAGACTTACATCCAGTTGTGCCTGGCAGTGGTGCTAGTGAGGAGCTGGCATGCACTTTTTAACAAAGTACACCTGCCCCACTGTTCACTTTCCTCCTCTTTTTCTCCCTTTTCCTGTAGCTGGCGTGTGCATGTCAGCAAGCGTATAGGTCCAGTAATGCCTGTACGACAGTAATGAAAATGCTGTGGATAAGCCTACCTGGAGTATAAGTCAAGTCCCCTATTATTGACCATAAAAATTCAACTCAAATACAGTATGAATATGTATGGTTCTGTAATTCTCGATTCTGAGATTTCAAATCTGTTTCTACTGAACAGTTTCTACACAACTGGAGGACATGTCCATAAGGAATACTGGCCACTAAAGTGTGTGGAGGGGGCACTGGTAGCATACTGGATGACACTGCCTACCATTTGTTTTCTGAAACACTTTGGTTAATTATGGAATTTTTAGTTATGAACACATGCAAATACAACATCTTTTCAACATCTATTCAACATCTTCATCAGTGACATTGCACAGGATCTAGAAGGCAGAATTTCACTGTTCGCTGATGACACAAAGCTCTGTAACAGAGTAGACACACCAGAGGGTGTAGACAGAATGAGAAGGGACCTGCAGAAACTTGAAGAATGGTCAAGGGTTTGGCAGTTGAAATTCAATGCAAAGAAGTGCAAGATAATGCATATGGGGCACAAAAACCCTGGCACAATATATCAGTTGGGGGTGAGGATATAGCATGCACCAAGCAGGAAAGGGATCTTGGGGTTGTCATCTCTGATGACCTCAAGGTAGGAAACAGTGTGACAAGGCATCAGGTAAAGCAAATAGGATGCTGGGATGTATAGGCAGGGCATCACCAGCAGGAAAAGGAGGTCATAATTCCGCTATACAAGACACTAGTGAGGCCCCACCTGGAGTACAGTGTACAGTTCTGGAGACCATACCTACGTAAGGACATAGACAGGTAGAGAAGGTTCAGAGGAGGGCAACAAAGATTGTGCATGGGTTGCATCACAAGTCCTATGAAGACAGGTTGAAGGAACTGAACATGTACTCCCTGGAGGAGAGGGAGGGGAGAGGGATATGATAGAGACATACAAGTATCTTACAGGGAGGAACAGGGTGCAGGAAAACACTATTTTTAAGCGAAAAGATGTTTCAGGACTAGAGGGCATGGGATGAAGTTGGAGGGAGGACGATTCAGAGGAAACATGAGAAAGAATTTCTTCACAGAGCAGGTGGTGGACAAGTGGAACACCCTGCCAGAGGAAGTGGTGGGAGCTGAAACAATCACGGGATTTAAGAATGCATGGGATAGACATAAAGGAATTCTAGAGGTCAGGGGTAAGGGGAAATAGACTTCTAGGAAAACAAACTGAACTTACAAGCTCAAATGGGCAGACTAGGTGGGCCATAGGCCCTTATCTGCCGACACTGTCTATGTATCTATGTATCTATGTAAGACCTGAGCTGTATTGAAACTGCTTGACAGAGGCAGATTTGGAATCTCAGAAGCCTTTGCAGATGGTGTGAAATACCTTTTTTTACATTATTTTTTGGTACCTTATTTCTACGCTGCCCCCCCTTCTGATGGTGACCCCCAGACCCTTCTCTTGCTGTCCCAGGCCTTACCTCAACTGCATGTTTACCTCAGTGGGTGAGTAGGTGACATGGGAGGTGGAACAGAGTCTGGAGGGTTGTCAGCTATCATTCTGACTGTCAGGGGGCTTTACCTCCTTTTTTTCTCCCCGGCCCCACGGTCAGGAAAGCATGCTATGGCATGGGTGTATGGTGTGCAGATATTGTACGTACTCGAGCACAAGCCCCCCAACCCTCTAGTAAGCATCTGTTGATGCTATGCTACCCTGCCTCCACTGGGTAGCAGACATGCAGTGGCTCACTGTGTCTCTTCCCCTTCCCCGAAGGAAGAGAGCTGTGTATTAACACACAGTCCTCCTTCCCCTGGCTGACCTTCAATGATCCTGGTCCATTCCTGAACCAGGACCATCAGTGCCTCAGCCCACCATACCACTGAGCTGTAAAAGACAATTGGCACCATAATCTCCTGCTCAAAGCAAAACCAGTCTAATTTTTTTCTTGGTGATTTCATGTATTTCTCATGATGCTTTGCATTATTGGGGTATGTGTAATTTTGTATTTCTTTGAAACATGGCTTTATTGCCAGTGTCCTTCCAGGGTAACCTTTGATTCAATGCTTTTGTGCTGAGGTCCTTTGTCTTTTAACACTTTGAGCTCTGGAAAGGCACTATATAATAAAGTTCAATCTATCTATCTATCTCTCTGTCTGTCTGTCTAGCTGTCTATCTAATCAATCAGATCAATCACATTGTCTCTGTTTCACAAGGACAAATACGGCTACAACATTTTTGTGTTGCTGTCATGTAAGTAAGCAACAGAGTCAGGAAGAGGTATAAAAAAACAGGGCAAGATACTGAATGCAACACCTACTGACAGTTTAGGAAAAGATGTGCTGATCAAGTGTGAAATGCCAAAGCACAAAATTACTTTATTCTACATGTCGATGCATCCAAGAGCATCTGAGAGTGCACCAACACTGTACTTGGCTGAAATTGTAAAACAGATAAAATGCCCAAACGACAAAGCCAAGCTAGTCAGTAACCTGACAGGTGCTGGACAGGGACTACTTTGAGTTGAAGGATGTACTCAGTGGATTCTCTGGGATTAGTGCTGTAGCCACTACTTTTCAACATTTTATTAACAGTCAGGAAGATGGCATCTCCAGCAATCTGCTAAGGATTGCGGAGGCAACTAAACTTACCAAAGTGATGGAATCACTTGAGGATGAGGACACATTTCAGGAGTACCTGAATAAACTGGGGGACTGATCAGATTCCTGCAGTCTCCCATGTAATGTAGCCAAGTACATGTTGTTACACTTCAGACAGAAAAAACTGAGGCAGGACCTATATTCAGTGTTGGGCTTCTCTTGCTGCAGTGAAGGAGTAAAAGGGCCTGGGGGCAATAATAGACAAGAAGCTAAAGCAAGTAAGCAGTGGGAAGGCATGATCAAGAGGACCACTGGTATGCTGGAGTACATAAAAAATGGAGTGATCAACAGGACAGGGAAGCATTACAGAGCCCAGTACAGGCCAACACTGGAGTACTGCATGTATTTCTGGCCTCCTCAATACATAAAGAGTTGAGATCTCACCAAGCAGGCTGTCACAATCCAGCAGAGTTGAGCCTGCACTATATGAATCGGCTCTTCTGTCCTAGGGAAAGTTTAGGTCTGCAATGGTGCATGATGTCTGTTAGGTAGTCTCTGAGCTGCAGACCACCTTTGATGAACTGGATCATGTTTTGATGTGCATACTAGTGAGCTGCATGTAGCTACGGGTTTAGTGCTCACTGGGATTGTCAAGTGGTCCCTCTCGGAGGGGGTCTTTTCAAATGTATTGAAAGATGTGCTGTTGAGGCCCCTTCTGAAGAAATTAACTCATTGTCTCCTAGCAGACACCTGTAGTCATCAGTAAAATACACTGGTATATCCGGAGGACGCCTGCAGAAGTCAGCTACTGACTTCCTGTGTGCCCTGGCAATGTCTGGAGATGTCACTTATATATTTTAATATATAATGTAACAGGAATATAATATATATTTGACTGCATAGCCCCGTTGGAAAGGTAATTTTGTGCTGAACAACTTTGCCACTGATATTCTGTGTATATCATGTATACTTTACGAGTTATTTGTATTTGTTTATGGTATGGTGTGTATGGCTTATGTTGCCTGTTTTAGTGAAAAAAATATTTTTTTTTGCTCTTTCAACCAGCATAGAAAAAAAACTAAATTACATATTATTCTTTGCATACCACCATTGGAAAGGTAATCTTGTGCTGAATAACTTTGCCACTCATACTTTGTGTCTAGCACTTACGGTTCTTGAGCCATTAGGATTTGTTTGTGGCATGCTGACTACAGCTTGAATTTGCTTAGAAAGGCCCAGGATTTACTATTAACAGTATACAAGAGACAAGTGGTGCAACTTCAGAGAGCTCCTGTGGAGGCAATGAGTTAAGGCAATAATGCATGACGGGGTGCGGGTCGTGCTGGGATAACCTCACACCTGGGGTGGTTGGGCATAAGGCCACAGGCCGAGTGTGCCTCATGCCCCAGAAGTGAGGTTATCTCAGTACAACCCACACCCTGGAGTGCATTATTGCTATTATACAATGGTTCATTTGTAAATAAAATAAAAAGAAGATAAAAAAATACTATGAAAATAGTTTTTGTCTTTTATTTTTGCCTGTGTGGAAGCATATTTACATAAAAAAATAGTCCCTATACTATGTTTCCAGTAGGTGGGGCTGTGTGCTTTTTATTAGGTTGGTAGTGCTGGCTTTGTGTGTTTCATCATATCTGCTTCTGAAACTATGAAAATTTTCCTTCTGGACTGTGAACCCTCCCCTAGCTTTTAGAAGTACTTTTTCCTTTGTTTTTCGTTTTTGGTATCCATAAACTTGAAGGATGTTCAGGAAATTCGATGTCACTTACGGGGGGTTTCGGCCGTTGTTTTGAAACAAATGGCAGGTACAGGCAAAATTATCTCTCTGCAGTGGCAGAATCAGTGTGTCTGATTTTATTTATTTATTTTTTTCTCAAGGTGGCCATGAGCAGAGTGCAACCATCTGAGGTAGCAAGCGGTCTGTGCAGTGGGTGGGAACATGGCTGTTTGAAAAGGCTTGCACAGCTATTGAGGAGGAAGTCGAAATGCTATACTAGATAACAGCTTTTTTTTCTTGAGAAGATTTTTCTGTTTGTGGGAATAGTGACGGGGGTAGTAGGTTGTTGTTGCTTTCGGCAGCAAACAAGTTGGGTACACTACAGTGAAGGTGGGTTGCCAGCAGGAATTACTGAACGGGTGACAAGTGGACATTCGTACAGTGGGTGTCAGAGCAGTGTGTTGGAGCTGGCAGCTTCTGCTTGTGTGTTTTGCGGGTAGAGTGATTTTATGTTGATGTGCTCTGGTCATGTTTGTGTCTGGACTTCATACAGTGAGGTTATACTCAGATAACCTCACTGTCCCAGGCACACACTGACAAATCAGGGTCCAGGAAGTTTTCTTGTCATTGTATAATTATCTTTAGACCCCTGGCTGCCTGGTGAATCATAAACTTGTCTCTAACCTCCCCTGTTTGGAGAAGGTTATCAAGAAGATTGTGGCACTGCATCTTGCGGAAGACCTGGCAGACTATGACCTCTATGAGGCCCTCCTGCCTGGATTTAGGTCCAGACACTGCACTGAGACAGCACTGGTCAGGGTGCATAATGATTATCTCAGGGCAAGCGATTGAGGAGAGCAGTCAGTTCTTGTTCTCCTTGATCGCTCCTCAGTGTCTGACACTGTGGACCATGACTTGGTATTGGACCAACTAAGGGAGTACTGTGGGCTTGCCAGCACTGTTATCTGCTGGCTTGAGTCCTATTCCAGGGATAGGATGTAGAAGGTAGTGATGGGGAATTTCTCCTCACACCCGACTCCCCTGTTCTGCAGTGTATGCCAGTGGTTGGTACTCTCTCCCATGTTGCTCACAGTGTATATGATACTTCTGGGAAAGATCATTAGAAATTGCAGGCAGGGTTTCCACTGTTATGCAGATGATACCCAGCTGTGTCTGTCATCAGCACCTGGGGTGCCTGATGCTGTTGAGGTGCTTAGTTTATGGTTGGCTGAGATCCAGGACTGGAGAGCATCTAACTGGCTGAGACTCAACCCAGACAAGATGGAGGTACTGGTAATTGAGCCTGATCGGGGGGGGGGCACAGTGGCAGCCAAAAAAGTTGACTGAGCTGCCACTTGTATACAGTACACTCACTGATAAGCTCAGTCTACAGCCAGCCATGGAGGTGTGTGGAGGGCTGTGCTGGTTGCTGGCTCTGGTATGGGGGAGGTAGAGGGGTGGTGGGCACTGCCAACTGGGGTAGGGGGGTGGGTGGAAAACTAGTCTACCAGGGAAAGTTTTGTCATATTTTTCATGGGGATCAAGGCTGGGGGGGGCCCTAGACAACCAGGGAAACTGTTTATGTACAATCGGGGATCGGGGTGTGGGGTTCCCTAGACTACCAGAGAAAGTTTTTATGTACAGTCAGGGCTCAGGACTCGGGGTCATTTAATACACTGGGAACGGGACCATGGCACATTGGCATAACTCCCCACAGAACACACACAGTTAAGTGGCTCAGGAGAAACAAGCTGGAGCCACGACCACCAACAGCACTGCAAAGAAAAAGAACTCCATCTGGCTCAATGGCTCCACAAAACAGTATACAGTCCACATGCTAGGACATAATAAAAAGGGCTTTACTTATTACAACTGCCCTATAAAGACTAATACTAAAAAGCACCCAGAGGGCAACTAAGTATACTTAGACCAGTCTCTGGCTGGTCTAATGGTACTTAGACAGTTGTTCTCTGGGGGAGTTTTTAGACTATTGATTTAGGGGATGTGGCAGCTTGTGTCTGCTGCAAGCCCCCTAGCACCATGTTGCAGCCCCTTTTTGTGCACAAGGCTGATGCAAGCCCCCTTTGGTGCATGCAGCCTGTGTTTAATGCAGGCTGCTTTCCAGAATAGCTCCTGGTGCGTCTTTTGATGCAAGGTGCCACTTGTGTCAGAAAACTTTGATGCAGGCACCTTGCGTCACTTTAAGGCCTTTGAGAATTGGGCCCATAAAGTTCATCCAGTCTGCTCTGGAACCCTACATTGAAGCTACTGCTCTTTTATCCCCCATTTCATCTCCTTAATAAATCATTTGAAACCATCCCATTCAACTTTGAACCTGGAAATGGTTCCCGCATTGACTACCGCACAAGGCAGGATATTCCACTTATTCACCACTCACTCCATATAGAACTTCCTCTCATCCTTTTTGAACCCCAACCCCCCAAACACACACACACACACTAATTTGTGGATATGATCCCTTGTGGTTGAATGTTTACTTCATTTGTAAATGTTTGGAGTGGTTAACTATAAAGTATCCATGCAAAAAACATGAAAGTATGTATCATATCCTGCCCCTCCCTTACTGCCTCCAGAGACTACATGTCTCTCCAATCTTTCCTCATTTGATTTTTCCTGTTGTCTCTACAGTAGGTCATTTTTTGTGGCACTCAGCTGGTGGTCTCCAGTCCATCTCTATCCTTTTCTAGGTGCAGATTTCAGAACTGAGCAAATACTTGAGCTGAGGCTTCACCAGAGATCTAACAAGTGGCAACAGCACTTCCATTCTGTGGCTGTTAACATCACATCATGCATCCCTGTATACTTCTGTTTCTGCTATATGTCTTGTTGCATAAGAAAGTGGTCTTAATATCTTCATAACGATTATCTCAAAGTCCCTTTGTTCTTTGGATTGCTCCATTCACCTGGCATTGATCCAGTTCTTTGTCTTTGGGTTTCTGTTAGCATTGTGCATGACCTTGCACTTCATGGCATTTCAATTACCATATGCTGAACCATTTTTCCCACCTCTCTACATACCCTTTTATGTTTCTTACATTGACATCCCTTGCACAAAGTTTGGTATTGTCTGCAAAAAGACACATACTGCCCTGTAACTCTTCACTTATATTACTGATGTATAGCAGCACCCGCCAGGATGCAACACAGTATTACTGCAGTATTTCACAAAATACTGCAGTATACTGCAGGGAATAATGTGACTCAATGGCAATTAAGCCCTTTTGTTATGCAGCATTTTGTGACATCACAAAGGAGAGCAACAAGAGTAATGTCAAGTTGGGGGATGCCACATACTCAAAGAGGTTGGAAAGATTAGGACTATACACATTACATTATAGAAGAATCAGGGGAGACATGTGCATGGTTTACAGGGCCCTGCAGGATAAATCATTAAGGGAGGACCTGGTTCCATTTGACTATGGGTAAATGGAACTGCATTAGGAGAAGATATTGGTTCAGTCAAAGAGTGGTGCAACTTTGGCACATTTTACCATTAGAAGTCATTATTAGTGACACAAGGGAGTCTTTCAAACATAGGTTAGACAGTTTCTATCATAATAAATATATACTAGATTAAAACATAAAATGGCAAGCATAAAGGACAAAAGTCTATGTAGCTTGTAAAAATCTATGAAACCTATGAAACTTACTGCAAGTTACTGTGTTGTAGCATGGCTGGCTTCACTGTTCATGTAGAAGAGGGTGGGGCCTAGAAAAGGTCCCTGCAATATACCACTGGTAACCTCCTTTACCCCCAGAGAACTTACTGATTAGGATCAGATTCAAGGTCCTGCCCTTCATTGAGTTCCCTCTACTGTACAACTAGTTGATCTCTTAATCTCAGATTTGTCACCTTCTTTCTCAATGTCTTGCATGGAACAGAACCAAAGGTCTTACTGAAATCCAGGTGAAGGAGAGCCACCACCTGGCCTCTGTCCACTGTCTGTGTCAGTGAATTGAAGAAATCAGTCAGAGTCATCCGATACAACCTACTTCTCACAAACCTGTGCTGCTGCCTATCTTGCAATGTATTTGCATCCAGGCATTCCACTATGTGCTCTTTGACAATAGTTTCCAGTGACTTCCCCACTATGGAAGTTAATTTCACTGTTTTTTTCCCTTTCAATGACTTCCCTGTCCCACCTTGTGAAAAAGCAACACATTTGCCACCTCTAATCTCTTGGAATTTCCTGTTTCTAAGAAACTGTTGAACAGTTCTGCTAGGGGTGCTGCCAAAGCTCAGTTTTCAGCATCCTTGGGGGAATCTCATCTGGTCTGGGGGATTTTTTTGTATTTTTAGATTTCACAGTTCATTGCTCATCTTTTCACTGAAATTGCCCCTATCCCTAACCTTACTTCTAACAGACCCCTGAATTTTACCTTGTTTTCAGGTACAGAGCCTGGGCCTCTACTGCAAACACAGAACTAAAAAAGGTGTCAAGGATATCCACCCTGGCTACATCATCTTCCATGCACAACTGGTCCTTCCTCATCCTTTAAAGGCCCTCTGTCATCTGTCTTTTGTCCCTTATGTATGTGAAACACGTAAGGTTCCTAGCAGGCATCAAACCCCTGGTCCCTTTCACTAATAGCTAGTTTCTTTTCCACCTCATTACTGATCAGCACTGCCTCCAGCAGAACGGGGGGCACATTCTAAAGCTCAGAGGTGGTACATTCAAGGGTAGTACTGGGAAGCAATTCTGCTGCCAGAATTTGGTGAACCTATGGAACAGCTAACAAGTAGAGATGGTGGGCATGAAGACCGCACAGGCCTCCAAGGCAAGGCTGGACACATTTCTGTATACCAAGGGACTCACAGGGAACCCTGGGTAATAAAGTGAATAAAGAACCCCTTTAAATCATTACATATTTGCATAACACCCATACTCATCTCTACACATGAAGCAAGAGTCAGCAGACAAGATGGGCCTAGAGTCCCATTCTCATATGTTACTGGCCCAAGGGTGAATGCAAATGCTCTTAACTTGCATTTCAGTCACTTCAATATCCCACTGCCATAACATACCTCCATAGCTATTGTATCTACAGCTTTTATAATGGTAACAGTGATGCTTCCACCATAAACCACATCCTTTCTCCTTTAGTGGAACAGAAAGGATGAGTCCCCCCCAACTCCTGATGGATTTGGATACTACCAAAAGCTCAGGGTATGATAGTAACAATCTTCAATATCCCATTGCCATAACATACCTCCATGGCTATTGCACCTATGGTTTTTATGATTGTAACTGTGATGCCTGCACCATAAATCATACCCTTTCTCTTTTACTGGAACAGAAAGGATGAGTCCTCCCAGCTTCTGATGGATTTGGATGCAACCAAAAGCTCAGGATATGACAGTAACAATCTTAAACAATTGAAAGGTTGGTCTTATTCCAGATACAGCCTCTTACCTTTTCAGTTAATATGTTCCTTTATTCTGGTGAAGTACCCTACCCTTGGAAGGCACCTATAGCGATTCACCTGCATAAAAGTGATTCGTCTGCATAAAAGTGGGCATCTTAGTCAAACTAACACCTACTGGCTAATTCCCATTATTTACGTACCTTAAACAAAGTCTTGTAAAACTAGTTTATAAACAAATACTGACTTGTATCATCAGAATCAACAGCATCACTGGCATCCCAGTAATGGTTTTCAACCCCAGCACTCCAGGATCACAGTACTGCTGAAGCGTCTAACAATGTAGCAAATAAGCTTGATTCTGGTCTTCTAATTTGAGCAAATTACATACATCTCACTAAGGCATTTGATTAAGTGAACCACAAAATCTTTCACCACACGCTCCAATTTATGGGGATAGATCTTGGTTACCTAACGTGAATAACAGACTATATGTGGGCGATTCACATTCATAGCCTGTAATGTGGTTACCTCTGGCCTTCTGTTGGAAGTCCCATAAGGCTCAAACCTGGAACCACTCCTTTCCTCTTCACCTTCTTTTCTAATGGTCTTCCTGCAACTTTATCAGACTCCAAAATCTACTCATATGCAGATGACACCACTGTCTACGCAAGTGCTTTAACCTTAGATATATTGAACTGCTTGCAAAAATGCTTTTTGACAGATTACAGCCATGTCTTTCTTAGATTGCATTTGTCTTAAATAGTAAAACGATCAAATGTATGTTGACCTCTACAGTTCCACAAAATCACAGCAAAACAAAAAAAAAGCTACATTCTTTTTCTGGGGAACATTTTTATGTTTGCTTGCATGCATGCGCAAGAAACATAGTGCCATCATCCGAGTTTTTGTAGGTGTGGCACCCTGTCTTCCAATTCAGTCAGTGTGTTTGCAGGAATGGTCACAGTTCACCAATGAATGCTGCAGCTGTCTATGACAGCAGTTGAAAATGCAGTGGCATACAGTTGAAAGGGAGAGATCGCTTCAGTGAGCAATCCCCTGTCGGCTCTGCTGCGCTCCCCCCCAACAGACTAACGGGTGCCACGCTGGGAGCACACCCCAGCGTGGCAACAGTCCATATGGCTGACGGAGGGGTGCCCAATCCCCCATCAGCTCCACTGCCCCCTCAAACAGCCTTCCAGTTGCCTCGCTGGGAGCCCACCCCAGTGTGGCACAAGTCCCATGTCGTCTATGAAAAAAATAACCTGCAAGAAAAACATTTCCTGCTGACTGTCCTGACCCCTCCCCCACCGCCCACCCTCTCTGCACCCTGCCTCCACACACACCCCACCTCACCCCATACTTACCTCTGGAGTCTGGCGCGATGATTTTTGGTGGACCGGGAACATGTCTGCACTCTTCAAAGCCGACCACGAAGTGAGGAAATGCCGGTAAGCTGTATAATGGAATAAATAGAGCTTTTTCAACTTTGATGCATATCTGAGGCATTTTTGGGAATTTTTTCATCAAATTTTCAACATGGGTTTTTTGGGACCCCCACCTCATGAATTCTGACACTGTCATTTTGTTATTTGGCCCCGAAAGGTGATTTCGCAGTCACTGTGCAGAACCACCTTTTGGGACCGATTTGTGAAATGACAGTATCACAGTTCATAAGGTAGGCCCCAAAACCTATGTTAATCTGGTGAAAAAATTCCCAAAATATGGTTCTTCTGACATGCATTGTGCTGTTCCTATGCACGCAGGTAAGTTCGCAAATTTTCAATATTTTCATTCCAGATTTTCAACATTGCCATTTTACCACACTTCCTTATGAACAGTACAGCTGTCATTTTTTACTTCGCGCCCAAAATGTGTTTCCGCACATGTAGCACACAATGGCGCAATCGGTGTGTGAAATCAATGTTCAGGACAGATTAAGAGAATTACAGTGACACTGTTCATGAGCAGAGGTGTTAAAATGGCTATGTTAAAAATTTGGTGAAAAAAGTCCATAAAATGACTGTGTTATGAGCGACCATTGCGCAGTTTCCATGCACCCTCGTAAGTTCATGCATTTCTCATATTTTTAGTCCAGATTTTCACCACTGGCATTTTTCCACACTTCCTTATGAACAGTACAGCTATCATTTTTCACATCATGGCCAAAATGTGTTTTCGCACTTCCAGCGCAGAAATGCATGGTTGCTGTGGGAAATCACTGTTCGGGACAGATTAAGAAAATCACAGTGACACTGTTCATGAGCGGAGGTTCCAAAATGCCTGTGTTGACAATCTGCTGTAAAAAAATCCCCAAACTAATTGCATTATGGGTGTGCATTGTGCAGTTTCTACGCACTCTCGTGACTTCACTAGTTTTTTTTAATATTTCCACTGCAGATTTTCAACATTGCCATTTTTTCCACCTCCCCATGAACAGTACATCCATAATTTTTCACATCCTGTTTGAAATGTGTTTTCGCACCTGTGGTGCCAAATGGCGTAGTCGCTGTGCAAAATCAGCTTTTGGCTAACAAACTGATATTGCCACTGTTCATAAGGTGGGAGGTCACAAAAATCCCATGTTGAAAATTTGGAGTGAAGATGCCAATGAACGCCTGAGGCGTTAGGGTTTCCAACCATAACACCCCACCCTGCAGAGATTGACAGGCATCAGGGGTGTGACTTGAGATTCTTGCCTGTAATGCTCATACCATTCCACACCCATTAGCCAGTGAGAGGCATCAAGGTGTGCCTTGGACTCTTCAGCCCCAAAGTTCACCCCATACACCTATACAGCAGCCATCTCACTGTATTTTCTGATGGAATGGGGTGAGCATAAGAGCCAAAGACCCCAAGGCACACTGTGACACTTGTCGGTGTCTGCAGGGTAGGGTGTGGTGAAATGGCATGGCCATTATGCCTGACGACCCAAAGGCACACCCCAATGCCTGTCAGTCTCTGCAGGGTGGTGGTGGGATTGGCTTCAGTTCAATACTTCACTGCCTTTCCTATTATGCGGCTCTCTAGCTCCTACACTACCAATGCCAATGCCAGCAAGCAAACATTTGGCATTCACAAATGCTTGTTTTTTTATGTCATTTTACCATTTTTGTCCAGGAAAGACAGCAAGCCAAGGCTTGTTTCCAGGTGCAGCCTGGGAGCACAGTGAAGTTAATTGAGTTGCTCATAGTCACACACTATACAAGTAGTGACTTTGGGATTCAAATTCAGTTCTCCAGGTTTGCTGCTCAGTGCTGTTAAGCACTGCACTATACTGCCTCCTATGATGAACATGCTGAAGTTGATAACTTCTAAGTATTGGTGGTTTTGGACTGATGAACACTTTTACTGTGTGCATCACATAGACAATGTTTATAGAACCACACACCAACAGCTGGACCACTATCTACTGTTTTTTTCTATTCTTTGGTAAACAGGTAAAGGCCAGTGGGAACAAAGTCCATTAACAGAGACAACCCCAGAGAACTGGGAGGTTAAATGTTACTCAGTCACACTGTAAGCAAGATGAGGTTGTGGGAATCAAACCCAGGTCTGCTGGCTGTACTAAGCTTGTTCAAAGCTCATTAGGCTATGCTTTAACCATGGTATGAAAAAGCTACTCATAAAACAATATCTACTGCATTCCTTGAATTTACTAATGTCATTTACAGAGTGGCCAATTCCAATACATCAGTGCTAAGCAGGTTAACAGTAACTTACAACAAGCTTTGCAGGTGTGTACTTGGCTGTGATCACCAGACTCATCACTGTGATCACAGCTTAAAAATAGGACCACTCTACTTGGAAAGATGGCATGAGTTACACTGGACCTGCTAAATTTACAAATGTGTGCATAATATGTACCACAGCTACCTTTGTGTTCTCCTGACTAGAACCATTAGTGTCTACCAGTTGAGATATCAGATCAAAGACATTTTATCCACAAGATAAAAATGTTATCCCGCTTGCTGATGAACCCGATTTATAAGATAGCCTTTTTATCTTATGAATTGGGTTTGTCACAGTCCATGTCTCTATGATCGTGTCCGTACAATCGTGATTCAACAGTGGGATGAGCTGGACATTGTTTAAACTATTCTGCAGTGTTAGCAGTAGCTGTAAATAACATAGATATAACATTCCTGTTAGAGCAGTATGTACATAGAAAAACTTAAAAAAAAACAAACAAAGAATAATAAATAGTAACGTAATTTACAGTGACAGGAGAAACTGTAGCTGTGTCTGCTCCCCCCTCGTAGTTGCCAAACCCAGGAGAAAAAAAAATAAGAGTACTCAAGTAATAACATCTGGGTTTATAAATTGAGCCTTTATGTTTTTACCTTGTTGGTAATTTTTTTTTTATTACTTGAGTACTCTTATTTTTTTTTCTTCTCCTTGGTTTGGCATCTACGAGGGGAGCAGACACAGCCAGGGTTTGTCCTGTCACTGTAAATCACACCCAGTCAGTGTCACTATGCAAATCACTTAATTGATTGTTACTGTTTTTTTTTTTTTAAGTTTTAAGAGACACGCTTATTGTATAAAAAAATTACCAACAATGTCAAAACACAGCAGACACCCGAGGATGTGTAGTGAGAACCACAGATGCCCCCCCTCGTCCTCCCTGAGCACAAGCAGCGGTTGAAATGTTAATGTTTTCAGAAGGCTTCAGAATGCGATGGCATGACAATCATGTGGGGGACCAGGACATGAAAACAAAATAGGTGCTGAGGATTTTAAAAAAATAAAATATCCATTGAGCTACCAATCGCCATTTGTACTTGTTTTTAGAGACACGCTTATTGTATAAACTGGACAGGTTATGAGGGTGAAGAGTTCGCAGACATCTTGTGAAGATAAAATCCATATGATATGGTTAATCATGACATATCCATATATATATATATATATATATATATATATATATCTCGATCAATACAGAAAAGGACATTCTCATACTGTCTACACTTCAGCTGGAATACACACTCAGAAAAGACGAAGGATGCCCCATCACTGTCCCTAGTGAAAGTTGTGTAACCACCACAACATGCCCTGTACTTACCATAAATAATAAGTTCACATGTTATACATGTGCGGATCAAAGCGAGGGGAAGAGGTGGGAGGGGTGGAGATTAGAGAAGGATAGTGATTAGCAAGGAAAGACTTGGGTCAGTTTTCCAGAGTAGTTGTTGAAAATAATAGCTACTTCTGAGTGGACAAAGGCAAAGGCACCAGCACTATGCATTATGGGAGTGGTGATCTGAAAAAGGGGGATAGAAAAGGTTGTGAACCACTCTTCAAAACATGGACAGGTTTTCTGATGTTCCTATTGTGAAATCGTTGTACATAAACCTACCCCATGATATGTGCCCATAGGCACTGCAGTAATTTTTGGATGGGACAACAGAACCATGTACACCACCCATTGGCCTTTTGAAAGACATGGCCAAGATGGTACTGTAAAGCAATGTGTTTTCATTTATGGGGAACTTCTGTATAGAAATGAGTGGAACAGCTATGGGGACAACTTTTTACCACAGTTACATGAATTTGTGTATGGGTATGTGGGAGGGGCAGGATCATATACTCAGAACAAAACCTCTTTTGGATGCCATTGAACCATGGCATTGTTATACTGATGTGGTGTGGTGGGGATAGTGGAACAGCTGAAAGGGTTTGCATCATATCTTGAATCAGCAAGGCCAGATCCTTCCTGGATATAACAATGATGAAGGGTAATAGTAGGGGGAGTCAGAAGCACATTGTATAGGAAGCCCACTGACCAAAATACCCTTTTATGGAAGCTGATAGTTGCCACCCACACCACACCATAGTGAATATTCTTAAATGTAAATGTTTTATGACTGGGAGGACTTGCAATGATAAGGAAGAATACAACAAACAGGTAGTGATACGGGAAAATATTTGTTAGAAAAGATTTATAGTTATCAGGTAGTTAGAGAAGCAAGGGAAGTGGTGGACATGAGGGAAAGAGATTCTCTATTGATTCCAAGTAATGAGGAGAAGAGAGGATGTCTTGATGGTAAACTTAATTTTGTAATCACTTTCTACAGTGACACCTGGGGTATCTGGGAAATTATGCAAAATAATTTGAAAATCTTGAAAAAAAGAGTCCAGATTAAAATAATGCACAAAGCAGATGCCAAGCATTGTGTATAGAAGGGACTGTAATTTAAGGAACAAATTGTCACGTGGTGTTCCACCAACAGACAGGAGAAATACTTGGCTTCCCCCACTCTCTCCTGACTGCAAAAAGTGCAGAATATGCAAATATTGTGTGTCATGGAGACAACTGGCACTTTCCTCAATCCCAAAGATGGAGAAATGGTCAGTAGTAACACGTTCATCAACTGTGATACAACCAGTGTTATTTATTTAGCTATGTGTCCATGTGGAACATCCTACAATGGTTGAACAAAACATAAATGAATGAAATGATGAGGGAGAACATGGCATGGCCGGTAATCAGAGAAACAGAAAATATGCATTGGTGGTGCATGTGGAGGACATGGAAGGGGAAGGAACACATGCCTAAATTTGTAGGGATAGAGAGTCACTCTAAGACCAAGAGGTGGGGACACAGAATAACAGTTGGCAGAAAGAGAAGCCTTCTGGATCTATTCATTGGGGGCTCTGGCATGGACAGATTTAATGACCAAATACAGTTGGTGCCACTTTTATTATCTTTGCACATGCTGGATCACTGAAACAATGTATATCTATCACTGTTTTCTGTTCCCTTTCTTTATGGCCTATGGTGATTGAACCAAAGCAGAATGGGCTGCCGCATCAGATGTAATGCTATAAGTGCTTGTTTCTATTGATTTTGCTGGATAATAGTCAAAAGGTTTAGAATGTTTTTGATGAGTCTGAAAAATATTCTGCTATTGTGTTGAGTCCGAACATCCTTTTTAAAGTGAACAAAAACTGTTTGATATATATATATATATAATATAATATATATATATATATATATTTTTATATATATATATTTTTTAAATGGGTAGGAAAAATTATGTCTCGGATTTGTTGGAACACTTCACATGACCTGTGATATCAGAGCACAACCGCACACCTGCACTTTTACCTCCCTCAAAAACAGTTTTGACATTGTATAAGATAGATAAACCACTCTGAGGTGTGGGTCACGCTCTGATATATGCACGCCTGCGGTTGGTGCACTGCCTGTTGCCTGCACAATGCACACCACAGACAAGCGATATCAGAGCGACTGCACTCTTCTGGTGGTTTATCTATTACATATATAATATAGATATAGATATATATGTGCATTCTTTGGAAAAAAACTGCATTAATGCACCAGTTAGGGTTCAAAGTAATGCAACAAATGTAGAGAAATGTGGTGTTAGGGTTTCCAAACCTAACACCCCACCCCACCCCCCAAGCAACAAAGGGAACAAAAACATACGAGTTTTGGGTCTCCAAAGTCTTGGTGAATCATTGGTGGGGTCTTCCTTGGGATTGTCAACCCTAATGCCCACCACCTCCCCTGAGCAAACAAGGTCAGACATGATCACTTTTTCTCACATGGGGGCCACAGGGCCCTGCATGAGGAAAGGTACAACAGATTCTGTTGGCAACATGTGCCGAGACACACTTGTATACCTTTGAACAGTGCACTTCTATGATGCACTGGTTTGTAGCTGTATCTGTGCTTCGGACAGGAGGCTATAGGTTGGGGAGGAGGGATGAGCATTAGGGTTGACAACCTCAAGGAAGACCCCACCACTGAGTCACCAAGACTCTGGAGCAAAACCCTGATGACTTTTCCTATGCTGCTTGTGGGATGGGGAGTTTGGGTTGGAAGCCCTAACACTAAAGTCCCTACTTTTGTTGCATTAAGTTGAACCCTAACTGGTGTATTAACACAGTTCTTTTTGCAAAGAATTTCCTTTTTTTTTGAGATAGTAGAATTGTATCTTCATTCATGCACGTCTCTTCGGGACTTATGTGAACAGATGTAGATGTGCTGGGCTCTCTGGGAACTGTACCAAGGGAAGAATCCATCTGTCTGTGGAAGTGCAGGGCCCTTCTATGCCCTACACTTCTGTGTGGCAATGGATGGCAAGGGTTTGTGGGGTTGTCTGGTGGGCTACAGAAGCCCAGAGCCCTGTGAGCCCTGCCCTTCCATGTGGCTACCAATACAGACACACAGGTCAAAGAGTCTATCTGTTTGTTGAAGCACAGGACCCTCTGGCAGACTTGGGTACAGAGGGGCAGGGCCCTATGCCAAGAGAATATTTCTCTTCACTGTACGGAACTTGAGCCTGTATGGGCAACTCTGCATCTTCCCTTCCCAGGATATAGGGGTGGTGGCATTTGACAGTACTGTCCCTATAGCCTTGGTCCATGCAGCTGATTCACTAAGCTCACCCACAAATGCAGCTTACCAGCATGAGATCACAAAACACTACTCACTGGGGTAAAGGCTGACACTACACACAACATTTCTTAATAACATTTTTTAATTTTGACCCTAAATTTTTAAGATAGTCATTGTATAACCCCCTCGTCTTATAAACATGACATGTAGTGTTTATAGAATACTGTACAGAACATAATTTTGTCCCAGAAGTGTGAAAACACGTTTTGGTCAGGATTTGAAAGATAACACCTCTCGCATTTATAAGCTGGTTTGAAAAAAAAATGGCTATGTTGAAAGTTTGGAGTCAAAGTATTGGAAATTAGCAAAGATATGCACGAACGTTGAAATATTTCGACATTCACTCACTCATAACCTGGTCATTTCACTATATTTCTACATCAAATTTTCAACACAGTCTTCTTATGACCCCACCTCATGAACAAGATTGACAAGGGATCATTTTCTTTATTTCAAGTTAAACTAAAGACAGCAAAGGACCGTTTCCTTTTTTACAGGGAACAGGCAAGCCGACACTAGGCATTGGGCACCCCAGTGTTTGGGATGATCTTTGGTGACACTGGAGGGAGGGCACCATGCTGCTGCCACCTGTTTCTTTTTTGGCGGGTGACCTGGAGAGTAGGGAGGGGGATGACAGAACCAGTATCTGGGGTGGGCATCAGTATTCAATTAAAAATTATTATTATTTGGAAGGGGCAGGCAACGTGGAGGGGCGGGGTAAAAAGTAGCGGTACTGGGGTGGGCACCCTGGTCCACTTTAGTTAGATAGGAAGGGTAGACAGATAGATTAGATAGACCAATAGACAGACAGATAGATAGATAGATAGATAGATAGATAGATAGATAGATAGATAGTACAACTCCAGCTGCAGCTTCACAATTCAAGAAAGTCCCACTGTTCTCATATTGACAAAACAGGTGAACAGCTCCTCCCATTTAGCTGGGCAACCAGGATTTTCAGATGTCCAGAAACAATATTTCTGGGCATATTTTCAAAAAACTAACACCAGAATCTAGCTAAATTGTCCCATTTACCTAGTTTCAGGTATTTTGTTTTGGAAATACCTAATTTTTTTGTGTTTTCAATGTTTTTTAGCTTATAAAAGCAAGAGGGCCTCCATCATGATCAGTATTTTTTCTCACGACATGTAAAGCATGAAAAATAAACCTTCACTATCAATGTTTTTTTATCGTTCATATCAGAGGGTTATCCAAAGATCCTGCTTTAAAGATTTAGGGTACTTTCTGAAACTATTATTCATTGTTAAAATCAGCCATTACCTTTTTCATCTGAGGTACTTTTTCTTTTCACTTTGATTAATTAGAAGATGTTTACCTGATGTTAGTAGGTGTGAGGTGTGGGACAGCACTCTGCCTGGCATCTCTATTGTCTCTATTCCCCCACCTCCCATATCATTAGCATTGTGACCTCACTGACTGTGACATCACTGTTGTTTAGGAGCAGCCACTCAGTGGCTGCCAGGTCAGTCACCTGTGATGTCATTGTCAGTGAAGTCACAATGCTGGTGGTGTAGTGAGGGGATAGAGGTAGATATGCCAGCTGCCAGGCTAAGAGCTGTTCCACACATCCAGAACAATATTATCGCAAAGAAGCCTTTCTCTTGAGCAAAAGGAAAAAGAAAAGTACTTCAGAAATAAAAAGTTACAGTTGACTACTTATTAAAATTTGTATTATTTCCTTGTTTGCTTGTTTTGGCTCCACTAGTTCTTTAAATCCTTATAACTCTTGAAACATTATATATTTTTCATGAAACATTTGAAAGGTAATACCTCAGTGCAGACCACTTTTACCCTGAAGATTTTGTGAATTTTTTTTGTGCCCTCTAAGCTGTGCATGAGAGAAAATAAAACATGTTAAGTATATGGAAAAAAATGTTCACATTTCCAACAATCAGTATTCCAGATCTTGGAAACCACAAGAGATGCCAGCAAGAAATGTTTCATATCTTGAGACTATGCTACCCTGACTGTGCATGCAAGTATTCAGGCTATTCCATCAAACACTGTCAAAGTTAAGGAGTATAAACTAAGTTTAACACTGAGCATTTCTTTGTGACAAGAGATTCTCAGTGTATTATGCAGATGTAGAAAACATTTTTGATTCTTCACCTAGATTCTAGTTCCCTATTGTGGTGCCCGTACTTAAGAAGGGATGTAAATATACTCTGAGGGACCCCAGAGAAGAATAACAAAAATGTTACGACGTTATTGTACCATGGCCTATGGAAATAGATTAGAAAAACTGGGCCTGTTTAGCCTGCAAGAAAGGAGAAAAAGAGGGGATCTTCTGTTTCTCTATAATATACTGAAGAATAAGGACCTCATGAAGGAACAAGGAATTACACTTAATGCAAGAACCGTTCATGTAAGGTTTTGTAATGGGCAACTCATGGTTGAAAGGGCAAATACAAATAAAAGGTTGAATTTTTTCACTGTAAGTTCATCCCGTATGTGGAACTCATTATCGGGATTCTTAGTAAACCTTCAGATAATGGATAGTTTTAAGCGGGAACTCGACAAATTTATTATCTACTCTAGGACCAGACAATATTCCACCTGATGGTGGGAGACAATCATGATGGGCCTTTGGCTTCTTTTGTCTCAATGTACCAAGAAACCAAGTACTCTGCTCAATCCTAACTATACTGGTGCTACTGAGCTGTGAATTCAATCAATCAATCAATCAATCAATCAACCACTTTATTTAACCAGGCATAAACACCATTGAGCAAGCTCATTTTCAAGGTGGTCCTGGGTATTAATTTTATTAATTGCCAGAACATTTCTATGGATATATACCCTGATATAATTTTTGCCAGAGGGATGGGTTTGAATCCCACCAGTGGGTATTGCAATGCTGGTAACATATTGTATGGGTAGCGTGTTGTTATGAATCTTATGGAAGTTACCAAAATATGATAACATTAATTGTTCCATGTAGCTTTTTAGGAAACCTTTTTAACATTTAATTGCACTGTTTTGTGGTGTTAATACATTTCTTGCACGCTGTTGTGTCTATTGAAGGTATATAACTAGCCCACTACATAGAGTAGTTTACCTTAAAAAAAGCAAGGCAGCTTGTGGTGTGAAATGCTGATGATCTACATTGGGCCCAATGTGCCTTTTTTATCTGCAACTATTTACAAATACAGTAAAACAAAATGGTAATATTAAATGCTTGCTGAAATAGAAGATAAGAGTTACAATCAATGTTTCAACCATAGGTCTTCTTCAGGAATTATCTAAAAGAAAAATAAAGTTAGTATATTGTTCTCTTTTAGATATTTCCTGAGGAAGACCTACAGTAGATGGATGAAACATTGATTTTAACTCTATTTTCAGTATACATTTAATATTATCATTTTGTTTTTAGACCACATGCTGACACAGCTCATTTTTTTGTATTTATACATAAATTCTTTAAACTATCGGAAAGGTATTCTTTGTCTTTGTTGGACTGGAGTGGTAAACTTTGCACTGTGCCTAGATTTGCCCACCAGGAACCCCCTCACCTTTTTCAGCAGATCCCTCAATTTGCCCACCTTCTGTTAAAGGAGTCTAGAATGCATCCACATTGTGTCTAATTCAATTTCAAAGAAAGTTAGGGTATTGCATGTAACCTCTGTCTTTCCTAGCACTAGCAGGACACTCAAAACTTTACATATACCCATGAAACATTGTGAGTGTTATGACTTGATTTGTGTTACCCCAACCCAAAATGGAAGCCAAATGTGGGAAGTGACCTGATTTACTTTACACTAGCCCAAGAGCATATCTTCATCCCAGTGTATTGCACCTCACATAAATCCCATAATATCATGAGTTTCAGTGGACCTCACATAAATCCCATAATGTCGTGAGTTTTGTAGGACAACTAGATAACAGGAAGTGTGTACTATACCATTCAATAGGTTTTATTTTAAGCAACACAAACTTGAAAAGAAAATGATGCTACTGTATATAAATAGAGCATTCTCATTAAAACAACATTACATTGCTGACAGTCTTGCTTCCCTTTGGGAGCGGGGTGTTGGAAATGTATAGAAACTAGACTTTGATGGCAGATAAGTACCACTTGGCCCATCCAGTCTGCCCATTTCCCTGCGTAATAGATAAGCTGCAGATCCTAATTAACCATCCGTCTACTTCTTCCTAACCCCCACCAGAATTGCCTTATGTCTGCCACATACATTCTTGAATTGCCCCACTGTTTTTGACCCCATGACCTCCTCAGGAAGGCCATTCCATGCATCCACCACCCTCTCCATGAAAAAATACTCCTTACGTTGCCCCTGAGCTGTCCCCCCCTCTATTGTTCTTGCACATCTCTTTTTTTGAAAAATGCTACCCTCTTGGACTTTGTTGATTCCTTAGAGGTACTTAAAAGTTTCTATCATGTCCCCCCTCTCCTTCCTTTCCTCAAGGGTATGCATGTTAAGCTCTTTTAGTCTCTCTTTGTGTGGCTTCTGGTGCAGAACCTGCACCATTTTAGTTGCCGTCCTCTAGACTGCCTCCATCCTCACTATATCCTTGCAGAGATGAGGTCTCCAGAACTACCCACAGTACTCAAGATGGGGTCTCACCAACTGTTTCTACAGAGGGATAACAATTTCCTGTTTTCTACTGGTGATGCCTCTCCCTATACATCCCAGTATCCCCCAGCCTTCCCTGCTGCCTTCTCACATTGCTGGCTTGCCTTTAGGTCATCTGATATGAGTACCCTCAGGTCCCTTTCCATTTTATCTGTTTTTTGTCCCTCCCCCCCACTATTGTGTACTCTTCCCCCTGGATTTTTATTTCCCAGGTGCATTACTTTGCACTTCTTTGCATTGAATCTAAGTTGCCATACCTTAACCATTCCTCCAACCTTGCTAAGTCCCTTCTCATCCTTTCCACCACCCCGGCCTTGTGTATCAACCCTGTTGCAGATCACCATGTCTAAAATTGCCTAATCTACAACACTATCACTGGGCTGCAGCTGTAGAACCATTAAAGGAAATATGGTCAGATATTACACCTCCATGGGCATATACGGAATATCAATATCCTACGCCCATATTCATTAGACATTTTTTGTCTAAAAATATTAATAACAATGAACATAAAGTACTGAATAACTTGATTGTTAAAGACATAGTTAGAATGTGAAAAAATATTATGCATTTGAAAGGAGGAAAGAACAACATTTTTAAAATTCCCCAATATTCCAGAACAACTCCCATACCATTTTTAGTGCTCGATCTATAAAACAATGGTTAAATTATAATGCTGAATCCATAGGAGAATTATATACTTAAGAAACACTAAAGTCTTTTCAGGAATTACAAAGACAATATGGGATACATAAGAATCTATTCTTTAGTCATTTACAGATTAGACCAGCTTTGATAGAATTACAGCAGAAAAATAAAATAAAACTGGAAAATGAAATTATGGAAATGTTGATACAAGCAGAGGATAGGAAGACATTAATCTCAAAGTTATATTAGGAGATTATTAAGAAAAATGAATCAAATGAAACACAATATTTAAGGCAAAAATGGGAAGCTGATTTAAAAATTAGAATCGCAGCAGAAAATTGGGATGAAATTTGTACAACACAGAATAGTTGTTTGAATAATAGAATGAATCAGATACAATTATCTGTAGTACATAGAATTTATTATCCACCATATTTACTGAATAAGTTTAATGCGTCAATTTCACCTTACCATAATAGAAAATGCTGTAATATAGCTAGTGCAACCCATGTGATAGTGGAGTGCCCCTTATTAAACCTTTCTGAGAAGAGAGTTTGAATATATTAAACAGAATTATGCAATTAAACCTGGTATCTGAACCAGAGTTATGTTTGTTTCATTTTTCAAATCAGTACATTTCACATTCAGTAAAACAAGTGTTGGGGTGACATTTTTAAATGCTAAGAGATGTATTACTCGAATGTGGAAAGATTATGAAATTCCACCTGTTCAGCTACGGAAAAATTATTTTTTAGAAACTATGAGATTAGAAAAAGGACACTATTATAGCAATAAACAAATAAAGCAAATTGGAAAAAATAGGAATTGATTCAGAAGGCAATAGAAGAGGGTAAATTAAATTAGGTGAAAAAGATTAAGTGGAAATTTATTGATTGAACCTCATGATCAAAGTGCATGTAAGGTTATGGGGGTTTAATTATATATTTAAGGAGTCACCTCTCTGGTGTATTATATATTGAAGATGTTATTTAAAAACATAACTTTGTTATTTCATTATATTTAAATGATATGCCTTAAGGTAGTAGTATAGACATGAATCATATTGCATAAATTGCATATTTTTTAATATCTTTCTAGAAGTGATTATAATAATTGATTTTAAATGCAAATAAAAAGATAAAAAGAAAAACTGTTGCAGATCTTTGTGTTGTATGCAAAGAGGAATACTTTTCCTTCCAGTCCCTCTCTGCAATGTCACTTATGAAGACATTAAAAATGACCGGTCCCCATACTGAACCCTGCGGTACTCCACTAGTAACCCCCCTTTCTTCTGAGTGGATTCCATTTCCTATTACCCTCTGTGTCCTATTGTCCAGGCAATTTTAACCAAGGCTACCACCCTGGGACCCATGTCCAGGCTGGCTAACTTGTTTATTAATCTTTTGTGTGGGACTGTGTCAAATGCCTTGTTAAAGTCTAGGTAGGCCATGTCCACAGCTCTGCCCTGGTCTACTACTTTGGTCACACAGTCAAAGAAATCTATTAGATTCATCTGACATGACCATCCTGCTGTGAATCCATGCTGCTTTTGGGTACCCCAATGGAAGGGTGAAACCCCATCTGTGAAATACCCCTCAGCAACAGTTTCAACAGGATTCAAAACTGTTGCTGTGGGGGACCAGCCAGAGAAATTTCACCCTTATGCCACCTTCCACCCACCCTTCGCGTTAACTCCAAATGGAGTTAACAATTCTAGAGAAGGGGGGGGGAGTGGGGGGTTCAGCACCCCAATAGAAAAGCAGCCAATTTCTGACAGGCAAAATTTTGCCTGTTGACATCGAGGATGTCTCTATGCCGCACATCAACAACACTGTTGTCATAGTGGTATAGGTAAACCCTGCCTTGAGTCCTGTACCCTGCTGACCTCTAGGTACTCAACAGTTCTTTCTTTTGGAAGTGACTCCATCATTTTTCCTACCACTGAGGTCAAACTAACAGGTCTGTGGTTTCATGTCTCTGCTTTGCTCCCACTTTTGTGAAGGGGAATCACATCTGCCCTCCTCCAGTCTTCAGGTACCACATCATCTTCCAATGATTTGTTAAAAAGGGTAGTCAGTGGTGTCACTAGTACTCACCTTAGTTTTTTTAGAATTCTGGGGTGAGTCCCATCAGGCCCAGTTGCTTTGTCTACCTTCAGTTTTTGGAGCTCTTTCAGAACTCTTTCTTCTGTGAATAGACTGGTATCAACTCCCTATCCAGAGTGCTTCTATTGATTGGATTAGGTACCTCCCTTTGGCTTCTTTTATGACTGCTGTGCAGAATTATTCTTTTGGTATCCCTGCTTTTTCACTGTCACCCTCTTACCTCCCATCCTCCCCTTTATTAAACCTCACTATGCCTCCCTTGGTCTTTCTTTGCTCCCTAACATACCTACAAAAGGTTTTATCTGCCTTCTTAACCGAGTTGGCTATCTTTTTCTCAGTTTGGGCCTTTGCTATTCTGACTGCTTTCCCTGCTTCCTTCTGCTTTAGCTGGTACAGTTCTCTGTCCTACTCCTTCTGTGTTTCCTTATACTTCCTGAATGTTATTTTTTCTTCCTAACCTTCCCTGCCACCTCTTTTGAGAATAATGGTGTTTTTTCTTTATTTTTGATTTATTTGCTTCACACAAAGGCTTGTTGCCTCTGTGATGGCAGTTTTGATGTTTCCCCATTGTTACTCCACCCCCTTCTTGCCTGTTTGCTAGTGCTTTTTTGAGGCACTCTCCAATTTTCCCAAAGTCAGCCCTCCTAAAGTCCAATACCCTCACTTTTGTATGGCTTGTCTTTATAGCTGTGTTTATCATGAACCACACTGTTTGGTGATCACTTGTGCCCAGATGGCTACCCACTTCTAAATCTGAGATCCTCTCTCCATCCCTGTTTGAGAGTACCAGGTCTAAGATTGCTCCCTCCTGAGTGGGTTCCAACACTTGTTGTCTGAGGCATGCCCCCTGTAGGGCATCAAGAATGACCCTGCTCTTGGATGTGCCTGCAGCAAAGGTGCTCCAGTTAACATCTGGCATATTCAGGCCCCCATCAACAATATCTTCCCTTTTTCTGCCATCCTTTTTTCTTAGAACAGTCCCTTTTAGCTGATACCCTTAGTACAACAGTCCCAGTTTCAGCTTGGCACATAACCAGTTCAGATGATGACAGTTTATACAGTTCTTAGCAAAATCGGCACACATGAGCCACTCAAGAAACCTGCATCTCCACCCCTCCAGGTAAAATCTCATTCCCAGCCATTTTAAAAATAAGATATTAATTAGGGTGTTGTGTCTGGCAAGGGCTCCCAGTCTTTTATAAATGTTTATATTTACCCTGTCCATGGGGGGGGGATGATGCTTGCTGGCATTATCTCCCTTTGATAGTCTGATCTGGTGCAGATGTCTGCAGCTGGTGGGAGTCTTTCTTCTGAATGACTTGCCGCATCATGATTTTCAGGTATGGTATATGGCACATAATTCTACATGTCGTTGTCTTCCTCCTGAGATCCCGTAACTTTGAGTTGTTGCAGATAGACTTGTTGCTCACAGATGACATGGTGATGGTATCACATGTTGAAAATACCATCTTGATGGCATTGGATGTTCAAAATACCATAGTTGATGGAATAGTATCAGATGCTGAGAACACAGGACAAGCAGATAACAAGAAACGTGTACTATACCATTCAACTGGTTTTATTTTAAGCAACACAAACTTGAACAGCAAAAGATGCTATAAAAGCAATTATTAAGTAATTAAGACAATTAAGATTTTAGAAGCCACCTGAGTCGGACACAACTTGCAGCAGAAAAGGGGTCTGCATCCAATGGAGTCCAGCGCAGTTGCAGTAAATGCAAAAGTTGCTATTCCAGAAGGTTGGCAACTTGTGTAAAATTTTCTGGAATAGTCCAAAATTCTGCCTGCATCCAAAAGATGGGCGCAGTTGGGGGTCCTGGTGCAAGTCCATGGATGCATCTGTGGACATGTGCACAGGGGCCAGCCTAGGTGCCCCAAGTAGCAGCAAGACTGGAACCCAGGCACAGAAGGGGCAGCCAATGCCAGGCTGTGGCATGGGGTATTTTGTCCCCCAGGCCACTGCCCCTCTACTGTCAGGACACTTGTGTGCCACTAGTGTAGAATGCCTGCAGCAGGCTAGGTACCAACCACGCAATCCCTGATTAATGTGTCGGTACTACAGGGCCCCCCAACTGACAAGTATCCCTGATCCTCATTCTTGACTGTAAAAACAAGCCTGGTCCCATCCCATGCTCCCCCTCACTCCCACCGTGCCTGCACATAACTGCCAACTCATTGTCTGGTGATCTAGTGGCCCCCTACACTCCCCACCCCAACATGCATTGCTCAACCACCCCACTCCCTCTGTTCCTGACCCACTTCTGCAACTGGCACTTCTCTCCTTACACCACCATGGCCAGCCACAGAATATGATTGCACAGACTGTGTAAGCGTACTGTTTGCTTATAAAATATGTGCAAGCACATTCTGTTGCTAGCCATAGTGGTGTGAGGAGAGCAGTACCAGTTGCAGAAGTAGGTCAGGGATGGTGGGAGTGGTGTGGTTGACCACTGTCAGTCAGGGTGGGGAGGGTGGAGGGCTACAGACCACCAGATAATGAGTTGGCAGTTCTGTGTGGGCATGGTGGGAGCACGGGGGGGGGGACACAGACTGAGACCAGGCTTTTTTTACAGTCAGGAACAAAGATCAGGGCTACTTGTCATTTGGGGAGGCCACTACATCACCATTGACCCAGGTGCCCAATGACGGCTACAGCACTGCACTGTGTGGGCACAGGGGTTCTCACTGGGTAGTATGTAAGTCCAAACTGGTGCCATCATGCTCTGTGCCACATGCTGGGGGAAGGTTGCCACCTATCATCCATGCCCCCACCATTTCATGTCCTGCCTCTGGTGGACCCCTACAGGCCCCATTCCCACCTCACCCCATCAGCACAAGCCAGATAGACCTCCTGTTTGGTCTAACTGGCAGCCACTCCTGAGTCCATGGTGGGGCTTCCAAAATCCCTCAAAAATGAGATGTGGCAGACTGCCACGGTGCAAGCCCATTTGTGACCTGCTGCACTGGGTTGTTTGATGCAACCCTGGTATAAGTGGGCTTTGATGCAGCTGTGTCTGGAACAGATGCAGCCCACATTATAAAATCAACAAACAAGAAACTAACTGCACTCCTCGAGAATAACCCAGAGAAGCACAAACACCGAGATGGATTTTTAAAGCTTTAATGTTTAATTTCAAACAGTGTTGTGCCTGGATCAGCCACACTACCACTCGCATTATAAAATCTCGGTTGATGCAAGTTATGACATAGATCACAACTTGCATCAAACATCTTTGTTGCAAGTCCCTTGCATCCATCTAAGCCCTTCAAAAATTGGTGCCACAGTCTCTTTCAAATACATTTGTACCAGTGCACTGATGTTAGAAGAACATTACATTGCTGGCAGTCTTTTGTTTCCCCCCTGGAATGGGGGGAGTACTGGAAAGGCATGTTCTTTGAACAGTTCCTTTTAGCTGATACCCTCAGTACAACAGTCCCCATTTCATCTTGGAATATAACCAGTCCAGATTATGACAGTTTATACAGTTCTTAGCAAAACATGTACACAAATTAGAAACTCACTGAACCTGTAGCCCCCAGGTAAAATCTCACTCCCAACCCTTTTATTCTCCTGCAAAGATAAAATGTTAATTTGAGAGTTTTGTGTCACAAGGACTCCCAGTCTTTTAGAAACATTTGTTTTTACCTGCTCCATGGGAGTGGGGGGGGGGAGTGATGCATGCAGGCATTCTCTTACTTGATGGTCCAATCTGCAGTATATTATTTATTTATTTAGTTGTTTTACCGGGTATAGCACACTAAGCTGAAAGCTTTTTTCACAGGAGTGACCTGGGAGCACAAGGAGGTTAAGTGACTTGCTCAGGGTCACACAGTATGCAAGTGGAAGCTGTGGGATTCAAACCCAGGTCAGGTCTGCTGGATGTCACCAAATTTGCAGCTCAGAGCCTTAGACCACTGCGCTATACTGCCTCCCTATAATATATATGTTTGAAGCACGTGGGATTCTTGTTCCTGAAAATCTTTTTTATTAATATTTTATTGGACTTTATAATTATTACAAAACACAGCCAGTACAATGATACCAACCAAGCATGATCACCTGGCAGGAGTATATACTACTCCTTGGAGGTACAATCTAAGTGTATCCATGGAAGGTCAACAACCGTCACAGTTCAGAACAGCAAAAACAATGTAAAAAAATGATAAAGAACAAGTACAAACTGGACTACGATAATAATCCCAAATTCAAACCCTAGATCTATAATGATCCCAATAATGCTGAACAAGCCATTATGAGGTTAATACTGTTGCTGAGGGTAAATAGAGGATGATCATCCCTAAAAATAGGCATATGGACATACTGTATAATCTCAATAATGTGTCCCTAAAGAAAAATGAAACATCCCAAGAGAATTAACATTAAGGGGTGAAAGGGGTTGAGAAGAGAAAACACTGTCTTCCCCTATGTTCAATTCCCCAAGGCATTCACTTCAACATCCTCAAACTAACATCAGAAGGGGCTTTGATGCTGATCCAAGCCTGGCCCAGTGCAGGGTAACAAACATACTCACCCTAGAGGAATAGAAATTCCCAGATAATCTTGAAAAGGTTTCCAGACATGAGCAAATTTATCAGGCTTCCCATAAGCAATATAGGACAATTGCTCAAACTCAGCCACTTTGAGCATACAGTCAATCCATTCGCCCTGCGTGGGAACCTCTGTGGACCTCCAATGATGCAGTAGCAAACGTTTGACCTCTGTGATAGCTGTGATGATCCAGGCCTGTAGGTTATGAGCGATCCATTAAAATTTGGCTATGTTCCCCAAAACCAATAGTGAGGCATCAGCTTCAAAAGTAATATCTAAGAGCCTTGCTATGAGGTGCATCACTCCTTTCCACCAATGGACAATTTTAGGACAGTCCCACAATATACGCAGTAATGTACCCTCATCCCTATCACAGTGCCAACCTTGTGCATGTGACATTAGTCTCATCTGATACAGGGAGGTAGATGAATGGTACCACAATAATAGTCTTCAGATGCATCGGTGGACCCACTGTGTCCTTACATATTCCATATGCATTAGCCCAAATGGCTTCCCATTCTTCCTCTCAAAGGGAATAACCCAGCATATGGGTCCATCACTGATGTAATTTGCTTGTATCTGGTGCCATAATGTCCTAAAATATCTTATATAATGACCTAAGCCAGCGAGGGGATCAAGCTATTCTTCTCCTAAGTCCTTGTCCCAGAAACTTTGTCCCATAGCTCAGAAGGGGGTAGGGTAAGGGTTCCACCTAGTAATGATGAGTTTAGGTGCCTCAACTGGAGATATCTCCAGAGATGTGTTGAGTGAAGTGAGAACTGTTGCTGAAGTTCTTGAAATGACTTGAAAATCCCAGAACAAGATGAAAACAAATCTCCCACCCTCCGAATCCCATGCTCATTCCATAATGGCCAAACAACTTCAGAGCCCCCTATAGTTAACAGAGGGTTATACCAAATAGGCCTTAAATAAAGAGGGACTTGCCATGCTGGCCCTAAGTATGTCTTAGTCAATTTCCATACATACTGTGCATATGTTTTGGTGGATGAAGAATTAACAGAATTAGCTGCAGTCCACAATACACATTCAGGAAGATGATGAGAACCTGATTCCTGTTCTAAGACCAGCCAACAAAGTGTAGTCTCCCAGTGTTCTGAATGCAGCCAATACCATACATGGCGGAGACCTGCCACAATATAATAGTCCTGAAGCCATAGTGAGGCAAACCCTCTCTTTTTATAGGGTGCCATCAATCATGTCAAAGAAAGCTGGAATTTCAGGCCTTCCCAATAAGAAGAGGTTAGTACCCTCTTAAAGTGGTGCCACCACACATCTGGAATCTTAAGGAGTAGATATCGTAGGCACTGGGACAGAATCTAGCCAACAAGATTGCAGTCAGCAACAAGAGTGCAGCAAAAATGCCTTTTTAATTTTTGCGGGGTGGCATCACTGCCCACACCTCCTGCACCCCTGTACTAAAAGATTCCCCCTCCAGGGGGAGCGGATTACGGGGAAAGTTAAAATTTTAGGGGCCGTGGAATACTGTTTCCATGGCCCCTTGTGAAAAAAGACAAGTCCTAATTCCTGCAAAATGTTAGGAGGCCTGAATTAGAACCCTGGTCTTCACTGCCTCCTAGCCGAGCTACTCCATGCCCCAGTCCTCTACGCCTTGGGAGCAGCTCAGCCAGCCCCTGGTATTCGGCTGCCCTTGTCATTTTGGCAGCACCATGGACAGTGAGCAGGGGAGTGTATGCAGCTAGCACTGTACATCCCCTGTCACTGTCCATGCTAGTGCTGCATGAACTATCGCTCTCTAGACTGTTGCTAATCATGTAGCGCTATTCTAACCGGGTACCAATATGGTAATATATACAAGATCTTTGGTAAAAACATTATGCGGACCACATGAATTTTACCCCATAATGATAAATGTAGATGTTTCCATGTAACTACATCACTTTTTAATTTATTTAAAAGGGGAGTAAGATTCAGAGAGGGCCATTCCGATAAATGGGAAGGAAATATTAATTCCCAAATATTTGATAGGCCCTGAAGCCCAATGAAAACCAAGGATAGACAGTGGTGTAGACAACCTTTTTGGATCCATCGTGAGGATTTCAGTTTTACTCCAATTATTTTGGAGACCTAATAGAGAAGAAAAATGATCAAGTAACTGAATCAGACTGGATAAGGAGGTCTCAATATTCCTTACAGTCAACAAGGCGTTGTCTACAAACAACATAGTCTTGTAGGTCTGAGAGCCTACCTGGACACCCACAATATCCGGGGAGTCCCTAATCTTCTGAGCTAGAGGTCCTATATCAAGAAAAAACAGGGATGGGGAAAGGGTGCATCCTTGAAGTGTGCCCCTTCCTAATTGAAGGGTGGGGGATAATCTACCATTCATCAACACTGCTGCTCAGGTGGATGAATAATGGTAATATGGCTTAAATAATTTTGGATGCTGCTCATAAATGTCTTGATTTCCCTAGTTCATGAGCCATCGGACTAGTGTCTGACTTGTGTTTGACCTGTGTGGGACTAGGCCCCAAACTATCATCCATGGAGCACAGAGTTTATATTTCTTTTAGCAAGAGTCCCAGAGTTTTCAGAATCTAGTTTAGCTGCCATTAATATCTCTGAGAGCCAAATGAGGGACAGAAAAAACACATAGAGTGGTGAGAAATAATACATTTAAACCTGGGTAGGATGTAGCTGTAATACCATGTTTCTGTTCAGCTCGGTGGCATCATGTGACCCCTGTTCCTGAACAACCTGTTGTATCATGATTTTGAGGCATGATAGTTGGCACATGATTCAACATGTTATGTTTCTCCTGAGGTTTCGTAACTTTGAGTTACTGCAGATAAACTTGTTGCACACAGATGACAAGATGATGGTATCAGATGTTGAAAATACCATCTTGATGGTATTAAATGTTTAAAATACCATAACAGATGAAATTGTATCAAATGTTGAGAATACAATTTCTTGATGGTATTGTTGAGAAATACCATAGTTGGTGGCATTGTTGGATGTTAAGAATACCACATCTTTTGACGGCAGTATATGCTAAGCTATACCATAATCTTTATCTTGAAAAATTTAGTATTTTTATACAGTACATTCTACACAGCAAGCACATTCTAATCTCACATTATCAGACATTGAGATGGCTAAATTAACTTTTGCTTACATTTCAGTTAGGAACATTTGATAAGCATGTTTTTGTCTAAGTCAACAAAACATAGCTTGAACCTTGTTCTATTTTGATAAGCATGTTTTTGTCTAAGTCAGCAAAACATGGTTTGAGCCTTGCTCTAATACATTACATTTTAACATAACTTGGTTTTGTAACATGAAATGCTAGGGGATACTAGTGTTTCATTTATCAAAATGGCTAACACAGATGATGTACTTGATGCACATTCTGTTCTGCTACCTATGTGATGTCCTTAAACTATTTTTTTTTACATTTATTCATTTTTTTTATTTGTTTTACTAGTAAAGCTCCATTGTTTGTTTGTTTGTTTATTTGGGATAATTTAATTGAGCAAGCTCATGTCCCATTGTACAATCAAAAATAAAGTTCCATATGAATACAAGAAAAATACACAATAGATTAACAACTTAAGACAATCTAAATTTCACAGTTCAGATTTGCATAGCGCACTTATCACAACATATTGCACAAATTAGGCCTATGTGATCCCTTCTTTAGAATGTTTACATTTTTCACAATATGATGCAATAGTCATGAATCATCCCTTTATAACAACTTGTGATGGCAGCTTAGCACCCTTCAAATGAAAGCTATCTGGCAGGGAATTCCATTTGTAAGGAATCATGTGACTAAAGAAATGATTAGCTCTCAATGTTTTAGAACTAGGAATTGTCAGTTCCATTATATCTGAATTCCTCAAACATCCTTTTCATACCCTACACTCTAAACGCTCTAACAAATAATCAGGAACATCTCCCCATATATATTTGGATGCAAACAATATTCTGAGCAATCAATGCCTTTCCTGTAATGAGGTCCATCCTAGAAGATTAAATCATTTGCATCCATGTGTATCATAGGAGGAATTTAGCACAAACTGTGCCATCTTTTTATGCAATACATTCAATTTAGTAAGTTTTTGCTTTGTGCTATACTCTTACACAATGTCTACATAATCTAAAATTTGGAAGAATTTGTGACTGTACTATCTTTAACCTAGCATCTGAATTCAAACACCTTTCATGTCGGTATAATGCTTCTAAACATTTCCCTACCTTATTTATCAACTTAGCAACATGCATATTTCCTGACCCTACTGTATCCATCCAATACCCCAGATACTTATATGCCTCTCCGTGTTTCAATTTTTCACCTTCCAGTGCATAGACATTCAGTGGACTATTTAAAGTGTCATACTAAACTAGCAAAGGGGGATGGCAGGCCAGCAAGGAGGGTACCTACTTGCTCACCCCCCACACGCTAGCAGTGGAACCAGTGAACCAGAGGAGTGGCTATCTCTGCAAGGCAGTGTGCAAAAGATGGAGATTAGTGCCCAAGAGGTGGATAAGCAGAAAAGGGGCAAAATTCAGCAGAAGGCAGACAGCAAGGAGAACCAGGGATAAATGACAACCAAGGAAGGGGCTGGAGTAGAACAGTGAAGCAGTCTAGGGAGGTCAAATCATGGAAAGCCATGTGTGCAAATGCCAGGAGCCTTAGCAACAAGATGGAAGATCTGGAGGCTGTCATGGTACAGTCAGACCTGGACATTATGGCCATCACTGAAACCTGGTGTAATGATAACCATGACTGGGAGATGGCCATACCTGGCTACAACATATTCAGAAGAGACAGAGCAGGCAGGAAGGGAGGAGGAGTGGCACTGTATGTGAAAAATGACATAAGGGCCACAGAGATCCAGGAGGAACAAAATGGGGGAGAGATACTGTGGGTTAAGCTGGAAAGGAAAATGGGGACAGCCATCTGCACAGGTGTGGTCTATAGACCACCAGCCCAGGAGGAAGAAACAGATAGGGAGCTGATGCTAGCCATCCAAACGATGGCAGACAAGGGTGAGGTAGTACTGGTTGGAGACTTCAATATTCCAGACATGGACTGAGCATCCCAGCAGCAGTGTCAACTAGGAGCAGATTTATCCTGGACTCCCTTCAGGGTGCCTTCCTCAAGCAACTGGTCATGGAACCAACTCGGCAGAAGGCAATACTGGACCTTGTGCTCAAAAACAGGGACAGTGTGATGGGGTAACAGTGGGGGAGCACCTGGGTAACAGTGACCACCAGTCATTGTGGTTTGAAATCACAGAAAGAGCAGAACCACACAAAAACACGTATCCTGGATTTTAGGGGGGCAGACTTTGGGAAAATGGGGAGATACTTGAAAGAGGCATTAAGGAGAATGGGACAGGAATCAGGGGTTGAGGAACAGTGGGCAGTATTTAAAATGGGGATTATAAGAACAACAGAATTATGCATTAAGCAGGTTAGCAAGAGGAAAAGGAAGATGAGACCATTATGGTTTTCCAAAGAGGTAGCAAAGAAAGTGAAAGCCAAAAAGATTGCATTCAGGCAATACAAAAGACACAGGCAGAAGGGATAGGGAGAAGTACCAGGAGAAGCAAAGGGAGGCAGGGAAGTCAGTAAGGGAAGCCAAAGCTCAGACAGAAGAACACATTGCAAAATCAGTGGGTAAAGGGACAAAACCTTCTACAGGTACATAAGTGAAAAAGAAAGACAAAGGGAGGGATAGTGAGACTGAGAAGGGGAGGATGGGCAGCATGGAGGATGACAAGAGTAAAAGCTGACATATTGAACAGGTATTTCTGCTCAGTCTTTACTGAGGAAGAGGGGTAATGGGTCTGAAGGGGTACAAGGGTGAGAATGGTGCAGAAATGGACACAAGTCCCTTTACACGAGAAAGGGTCCTGAAGGAACTGGAAGTAATAAGAGTTGATAAAGCAATGGGGCCAGACGGGGTGCACCCCAGGGTCCTTAAAGAACTAAGAGAGGTGGTGGCTGAACCTCTGGCTATCCTGTTTAGCCGATCACTGGAAACAGGGGAGGTACCCAAAGACTGGAGGACAGCAGATGTAGTCCCCTTATACAAAAGTGGGAACAAAGAGGAAGCAGGGAACTACAGACCAGTCAGCCTCACCTCGGTAGTGGGGAAGATCATGGAAGCACTACTGAAGGAGAGATTGGTGGAACATCTGGTTGTCAATGGACTACAGGACCCAAGGCAGCATGGTTTCACCAGGGGAGGTCATGTCAGACCAACCTCATTGAATTTTTTGACTGGGTGACTAGGGAGGTGGATCAGGGAGGGCAGTGGACATGGCCTATCTGGACTTCAGCAAGGCCTTTGACACTGTGCCACATAGAAGACTATTACACAAACTGGGGAATATGGGTGTGGGCAGGTGACAGTAGTGTGGTGGGTAGGTAACTGGCTTGGTGGCAGGACACAGAGGGTGGTGGTAAATGGCTGTCACTCCACAGAGGGAAGAGTGACCAGTGGGGTACCACAGGGATCAGTGCTGGGACCAGTCCTATTCAACATCTTCATCAGTGACATTGCGCAGGATCTAGAAGGCAGAATTTCACTGTTCGCTGATGACACAAAGCTCTGTAACAGAGTAGACACACCAGAGGGTGTAGACAGAATGAGAAGCGACCTGCAGAAACTTGAAGAATGGTCAGGGGTTTGGCAGTTGAAATTCAATGCAAAGAAGTGCAAGATAATGCATATGGGCACAAAAAATCCTGGCACAATATATCAGTTGGGGGTGAGGATATAGCATGCACCAAGCAGGAAAGGGATCTTGGGTTATCATCTCTGATGACCTCAAGGTAGGGAAACAGTGTGACAAGGCAGCAGGTAAAGCAAATAGGATGCTGGGATGTATAGGCAGGGCATCACCAGCAGGAAAAGGAGGTCATAATTCCGCTATACAAGACACTGGTGAGGCCCCACCTGGAGTACAGTGTACAGTTCTGGAGACCATACCTACGTGGAGACATAGACAGGGTAGAAAGGTTCAGAGGAGGGCAACAAAGATGGTGCACGGATTGCATCACAAGTCCTATGAAGACAGGTTGAAGCAACTGAACATGTACTCCCTGGAGGAGAGGAGGGAAAGAGGGGATATGATAGAGACATACAAGTATCTTACAGGGAGGAACAGGGTGCAGGAAAACACTATTTTTAAGCGAAAAAGATGTTCCAGGACTAGAGGGCATGGGATGAAGTTGGAGGGAGGACGATTCAGAGGAAACATGAGAAAGAATTTCTTCACAGAACCGGTGGTGGACAAGTGGAACATCCTGCCAGAGGAAGTGGTGGGGGCTGAAACAATCACGGGATTTAAGAATGCATGGGATAGACATAAAGGAATTCTAGAGGTCAGGGGTAAAGGGAAACAGACTTCTAGGAAAACAAACTGAAGTTACAAGCTCAAATGGGCAGACTGGGTGGGCCATAGGCCCTTATCTGCCGACACTGTCTATGTATCTATGTATACCATTTTTTGAAGACCCAATCAACATCATATTTGTTTTAGTTGAATTCAGATTTAGATTGGACTGACCAAAATATACTTGCAATTTATCAAACATTCTCTGTAGCTTCAACTGAACCTCCTTAACTGCAGCATCTGAGGTATATACAACAGTGTCATCAGCATAACACTTATAGTCTACACCCGTAATACTGTTCGCCAGTTCCCTCAGATAAATAGTAAACAATAAGGGACCTAAAACAGATCCCTGTGGCACTCCCTTCCTAGTATTTATGACCTTAGAATGTTGTTCATTCACAGCTGTACTTTGTTATCATCCAATCAAGTAATTTTGAAACCATGTCAGAGCCTCCACCCCCAATCCTAGGTCTCCCAGTATCTTCAACAGTAATTTATGATCCACCATGTTGAAGACCTTAGAGAGGTCAACAAAGATTGCCTTGGTAATCTTCACAAGTTCCATTGCTTTATTGACATCATCTGAGACCTTTGACATGGTGGTAACTGTATTATGGTTCTTACAAAACCCTGACTGGTATTTATCAGCCAGTTTCTCACTTTCTACGTGAGTCTGCAGCTGTATGGCTACTAACCTCTTCAAAATGTTCGCTACTATTGAACAAAGGGATATTGGCCTATAATTTGTCATTTGGTCACAGTTGCCTCTTTAAAAATGGGGATCACCCTGGCCTTCTTCCATCCCTGAGGTATCTCCCCAGTCCTTAATGACCAATTAAACATATGTATATATTTTGTTTTATTTATTTTGATTGTGGATTTAACACTTTTGAGCCAGAAGGCTTTTTTACAAAGGTATATTAGATGTTTTTCAATTTGTAATAGTGAATACTTTAAGAACGGCTTTGAAGCCAGTGTGTCTGGTCCACACCATTTACCTCCTTAAGTTTCAGAAGTGGATCCCTAACCTCTCCAACTAAAATTTTATGAAAACAGAATTTGTTACTATTTCCTTGTACAAACTCACTTACTTCTATTTTCTCCTGAACCCCACTAAATTGTCCTACATTATTAAAAAAAAATAATTAAATCAATCTGGAAATTCTTCATCCAAAATAAATCCTCCCATATTTTAATAATTTCCCTACTTTTACCTTTCCCATTTAACATATTAATAGTAGTCCAAGACGTTTTTGTATTCTCTGTAGATTCACCGGTCTTAATCTTAAATTAATTTTCTTTAGCCAATTGCACCTCTTCGACAAACCCATTCCTAGCTTTTCAATGATTTTGCCAGTCAGCAGGTAAACCTGATTTCCTAGCAAGTACCCAACATTTATTTTTTCCTTCCATAAATTCAATAAACGTGAATTGAACCAAACTGCAGAACTCTTTAGTATGTTTCAAAAGTCACATAGGATAGGATTGTCACAGTTTTATTAAAATCGTACTGATTTTGGATCATGCTAATCTTACAGCTCATTTGCAAGGAGGTCCTGGGTAGGACAGAGAAAAAAACTAATCCTTACAAACATAGTATAACAATTTCAAACATCATATATACAAAAGGCAGTATACAAATCATGGAAAATAACAGGAAACATACATAATACCTACTGAGGATAAATAATGCTAAAAGGTGGAGAAATATAGAGCAATAACTGAGGCATGGAATAATAGCACAATTAAGACTATACATAACAGCACATACAATAAAGTGCAAATGAAACACATATTAAGAGCAATCTAGAGTAAACTATAATAGGAAGAAAGACTGTACTCTTTAGAATACTCTACTGCCATGAAATAGTGTTAATGCTAGTAATAGCCTCAATTAACTATGCAATGTCATGTGAGAAGGGTTTGAAAGTGCCAAGGGCTGACCAAAGAAGGTAACTTAAGTAGTTTCTGGAGGGTATTCCATGTTATAGGGGCAGCCCAGCTATAGGCCATGTTCCCATGTTTTGCTAAATGCCTGGGGACATTAAGCGTGAGGACATTATATAATCTAAGCATATATTGGCCATGGAATCAGCTTAAGAGTGAGGAAACATTCATAGGTAACGAGTTATTCAAGGCTCTGAAAGTCCAAAGATTTAGGTGTCATAGCCTTTTAATATTAAACGATGGCCAACCTGTTGCCTTGTAGAGGAGACAATGGTGGGTAGTAACAGGGAGTTCACAGGTGAAACAAAGTTCTTTGTGTATCCTTACACTAGCTTTAGGAAAAACAAGCACATCCCTGTGTATCCATGAACAGCAGAAATTTATGAAAACCTAAACCACCATTTCCAGTCTACAGAAATGAGAGGCTTTGGTCATTTAGCAGAAATATAGCAATGACTGAAATAGTATTACTTCCATTATAAGTGAACCGGGCCTATAATTCGAGTTTAAACTTGACCTGAAAATACATGACACTATATTGCCCAAAACATTGTAATGAAGGGGCACAGTAACTTATCCCTGCATACCCTATCATCAGGAAATCAGCTAGATAATGAATGCCCCTCCCCAAAGCTACATTACCCACCATAAAGCCTACTGCAGGAAACTGCTAAATGTTTCAAAAGTCACATAGGATGTGCTGAGCAGCTAATTGGCACAGCCTTATTGAAATGGTACTGATCTTAGAACTTGAAAAACAAAAACAATCCCATTCATCCTGTTATGCTAGCAATAGCCTAAAGGCTGACTTGAGGCCACATTTGGTTAACAATACCCTTTTGGTCTACCGTGGTGTATGGAACCAAATCTCTTTGTCTATGTGGTCATTTACTCAACTCCCTTCTGGAAAAGAAAGGTACTGTACAACCCAAAACTTTCATGCCTCTGTCTTAGGCACCATACCCAGAGGAGAGATACCAATACACATATTGAGTGGGGTGAGAGGTCCTGAAATAGTCACTCCACTCTGCTTGCTGTATCCCATTTCAGTTGTTTTCTGCTCCTGCAACCAGATTCTATTTATCTAATTTTGTTACCAATGTCCTTCACCACCCTGAGTCTTTCATAATGCAATAACATTAACACAACATTCCATGTCTCATCCGCAGTGTGCTTAGAGTATACTTCCAGTAATCTAACAAACATTAGTTTTTGTAGGTGTACTAGTCAGCTGGAAAATCCCACCCATGCTTCCAGTCCATCTTTACCCTCACACCATGGAAAACCTGATTATCCTTGTCAAGCAGAAGGAGGAGCTATAGGCCACCTGCAACAGTTCCAGAACTTCTGCACTACTCCACAGCTCCTATGTACGGACATACTGGAGAAGTATAGTAAATGTTTGTCTTATACATATTGTGAAGTCACTTTTATGTATGGTTTGTGAGTTATGTTCCCCATTGAAAATTAGCTTTTAGCTAACTTTATACTAAAGTGGACACAATTTAATACTACTGCTATAAATAGTACTACTACTACTACTGCTATGGCTACAACAAAGCATCGCAAACCCAAGTGCTGTAACAGTGCCAAAACCCAGCATATGTGTAAATGCACCTATTGTCTCCAGCCATAAATCTACTCCTATCTTTTTCCATTTTACATTCCTCTGTGAGGCTATGTGTTGCTTGAACCTTCCATCAGCCAGTGGTCCAGCCATGCAATAATCCCCCAACTTGCAAGCCTTCTTAAATATTAATACATATTGTATGCCAATATGAGCTAAGCCTTACTCAAGAATCTGTCCTGGGTAATCTTTCCAGCACTATGTTCATATAGAACTGTAAACAATCACTCATACAGCTAGAGTTTTTCCTTCAAACATTGTTTGGGTCAGCTACTTGTTAAGTAGAATCAATGCCATTGCCATAACAGCCATACCAATTTTTTCATCTTCCTCTGCTCTTTTATTTGCATAGCAATGCAAAAATTCAAAAATTCCAGCTCCATGTCTTTTCTTTTATGGCTTGACCTACATGATCCATGACAGAGTCTCCAGCCTGATGGGTGCCTGTTGTCTCCTCATGCCCTCGAGTGCCTTGCAGGCAAACCTTTGCCTTTGTGGTTGCCACAATATAACATTGCTTTCTTGAGGTTCCAAATGTGGTCTGAAAGAGGCTAAACAACCTCCTCCTACTGTTGCCTATACATAATTCCCTCTTTCTTAATCCATAAATTCCTGGGGAAAACTTTTCCCATTCTTTATTTACGCCTGTTGAAGGTTCATACACACATTTGTCAATTGTTTCCTCAATGGAGACTGACCTGTTTTTTTAAGACTTATCCATCTTACAGTATCTGCTGGCCATCCTAGTGGTTGCCATGGTCTCAGGTTTTCCTTTTCCATCTTCCTAGCTAGTCCATCACAGGTTTACATCTCTGTTTTTCTCATCTTTGATGCTTTCTCACTGTCTTGCTTTGCTGGCCTCTTCCTCCCATCTGGCTTTGTTTTTTTTCTGCAGGATGAGTTCTGTTTCTTGCTGCCCACATTAGTTCTGCAGCAGCAGAATCATGTTAGGATCCTGCTAAAAATCACCTCTTTTTCTCTCGACCACCTAGTTCTTTCTGAGTTCCATGTTTCCTTTGGTCAGGCATATCTAAGACTTTTCTAAAATAGCTGCCGACGCTTCTGGGAAAACTTTGGAAAACGTAATATTTAGACATAATTCATCTTGTGTTTCATTTACTTTCTGTAGATTTCTCCTGCCCCCTCTAATTTATTACTGAGGAAGTTCCTACAAAAACAGGATCCTGGTCCCTTACAGTTCATCAGCCCTACAGCTTATTCCCAATGTGAAATCATAATGCTCTTTTGTGATATCACAGTTTGTTGCCATGAGAATAACTGTACTGTCACAAGGGGAGTATTATGACATCAGGTTGAGAATAAGGAATAGGAGCTGATGAATCCTCAAGGAACAGAAATCCTGTTTTCATAAATATGCCCACAGCAATAAAGGATGGTGAGAAGAAGTACAGAGCACATTAGAAATATAAGCTGATTTGCCTCTAAATATTATGTTTTTCAAAGTTCTCTTGGAGACGTCGGTGGTTCTACAGGGTTTAAAAAAGTTCTGGAAAGGCTGACCCAATTTACTAGCTCCTATACCATAAAGTATACTATGTTACATTTGAACTGGAAGAAAGAGGCTCTCCATCTCTTCTAGCCTTCTAGCCCTGCTACATATCCCTCTTTTCCTGTCCCATTTCCTGCTCAAGACCCACCACCTTGCTTTTCCTCCACCTAGTCCCCTCCATTGTTTTCTTCTACCCCTTGGCCTCAAATGAGGGCTTTTTCCAAGAACACCAACCTGCCATTTACTCTAGACCTTCCCCCTTTCATCTTTTGATTTTGGGCAACCTCCAATTATCTTATGTTTCCTTGGGTACTGTCATTAAAGTCACACATTTATGTACCAAATATATTTTGCTGTCCCTCCCCTCTTTTCATTCTACACTGAATGTGCCTGGCACAGCACTCAACTTACAGTAGATGGGCTTTCTATTTTGGGCTGCTGCTCTGATTCCAAGTGATGCAACATTGCTCTGGAAGGGGGAGGAGGGTCTTCTGAAGATACATGGAAGTGCCATCAGTAAGCAGGAAATATCTGCTTTTAAAGAGGTTTTACTCTGTATACTTATTTCTATTCCAAGTTATTTGTGAAGCCATTTGCTAATAAAAACAGCCAATCTTACTCTTAAAGAGCAAGTACTACAAAAATCACTAGACAGAAAATGTTAAAATATGTTTATTTGTACAGTTATGGTGTGTCTTATAAGTGTGCCTTCTTGATTTCTTTGGGTGAAAGAGCTGCAAAAGGAAGTTGACCAGATCTGGCAAAGAAAGGACAGCACGGGGTCATCATGTCTCAGAGAAAGCCACGCATACTAACAATGGTGCAGGCACAATGATGTATGCTCTAACAATGACGGGACAAAATTCTGACCGAAACAACAAGAGCACATGCTGTTGTGAATATAGCAACTGTCTTTCTTTTTGTAGGGGGCTTAACCCACCTACACCCCCCAGACTTTTAATAATCAATTCTAGGGGCTTGTGGACTTCAGGGAAAAAAGAAACCTCGCAGTGGGGAAAATGTTTTTTACAAAAATAACAAAGCTGCATTATAGTGGGACCTGGGGATAACTGAACTGCAGTCCCAGGTCCCCATCACTGCTAGAGGCAGGTGCTACACCATGGGAGAGGCTTGGTTGAGCACCACCCAGGCGACGTCCTTCACATTGTGTCATGGCAGCCTACAGCAACAGGGGTAGCAGTTCTTACAACATGCTAAAACAACCCCTGTCGCTGTAGAGCCATTGGCGCTTCCTACAGTGCATTATTGTATGCATGGTTTTGTCCGTGCTGTATTCACCCAGTACCAGAAAGGACTTGAGAAGGCACTCATAACCATAACAGATGCTGGATCTGTACATATAAACATACTATAAATCACGTCACAGACTTCTGTTTAAAATCAAAACAAAATGTTTTACTTTTTAGAAAAGTAGAGAAACCGTTATGTCGGAACTGGACTATGCTAAATGGACTTAGAACTTAAGAATTTTGGAACTGTTAGTATAAGAGACCATCTCATGGTTGATATGAGTGCCTGGAATGTTTAGAAAAAAAGAATCCTATCTGATTAAAAATTATATAATGATTTAAAATAATTTTTAACAGTTGACATTTTATCTTTTCATTTCAGAAGCATTTTTTCTTGTTCCTTTCATCCATTAGAAGGGTCTTCACATAACAGCACGGGGTAGGATGCAAGGAGCAGTCTGAACCTGGAAGCTGACATAGCTAGTTTTATTCCCACTCCCACGTCATCAGCAGTGCAGCCTCACCATTTGTGACATCACTAGTGTTGAATCTGCTGGAGAGTAGCTTTTCTTAGCTAGTCATGATGCTACAAGCAGTGACATCACAATGCTTACAAGGTATGAAGAATGGAACTATATATGCCAGCTACCAGGCAGACTACTTTTCTATGAATCACACTAAAGGGGAATAGTCAAGAGTCCCACAGCCAAGTGTAAGGCTGGTCCCAATTTGCACACTGTGTGCAAAAACATTTTTTTTTTACTGTTTACTGCAGTATAGTAGACTGTATCAAGACTGTTTCTGCTGACTTGCAAGTTGAACTTTTCTGTAACTACAAACCCCAGAATCTCCTACAGTTGACATTAGAGGAGAGCTACAGCAATAGGAGATTTAATAGCCTACAGTGCATTTGATAACTTTTATAAGATCCAATCAGATTTTTGCTGGTTGCACTGCTCTCCTATGGCAAATGATAGCCCCTGGGACTGCATTTAGCCCAGGAAGGACAGTGGGACCAGCAAACAAAAGATCAGAGATTATAAAAGCTCTAACATGTGCTGCCTATTGAATCTCCCACTGCTGCAGCCCTCCTCTGATGTCAGCTGCAGGGAATTATAAGAGTGGGAATTCTGAGAGTGCAAGGAAGGGAAAGGTGGTAATAGTGGGAGACCTCAATCTGCCCTAAGGGGATTGGAAGGTACTGGGCATGACTTGCACCAGGAGTCAGGTAATCCTAGATGCTCTGCAAACTGGGTTCCTAACTCAGGGCATCACAGAACCCACCAGGGAGTGGTGATGAATGGGAACCATGTCTAGGATATAACGGTCGAGGAGCCCCTGGATGGGAGTGATCATTGCACAGTGTGGTTCCAGTTAGATATAGGCAGGGGAAAAGCACCAACTAAGACTAAAATTGTGTATTCTAGAAAGGTGAACTTCAGAAGGATATGCGAGCTGCTAAGCAATCACCTGGTGAGCATCCAAGGGGATATGGCAGTGTACAAAGCATGGTCCATCATCAAGGAGGGAATACTGATTGCCACAAGGGAGTGCATTAGGCTGAAAGGGAAGAACTTAAGGGCCAAAGCACCCAGCTGGTTTAGCACTGAGATCACCAAGGCAGTAAAGAAAAAGAGGTCAGTATAAAAGAAATTCAGGAGAAGCCAGATGGAGGAAGACAGGCAGGACTACCTGAAGATAGCTAACTTAGCAGGTAAGGTAGTCTGGTGGGCTAAAGCTGAGAAGGAGCTGCAGTTAGCTGAGGGAATGAAAATGGAATGAAAAGCATTTTTTCACTATATTAGTGAGAAAAGTGACAAGAACAATTGGATTGTGAGGTTTAGGAAAGAGGATAAGTGGGTGAGAGAATGGGAGCAAAGCAGAGGTACTAAATGAGTACTTCTATTCCATCTTCACCCCAGAAAGGAAGAGATGGACCAGTGCCACTGTGGGGAAGGAGAGAAGGGGGCAGGGGCAATAGACATTTTGATAAAGGTGGACAGGGCGAAGACAAGGTTGTTAGCATTGAGGGTAGATACTGTAAATACCAAGGCCCAGATGTCATACACTCAAGGGTGTTGAGGGAGCTGGTGGAGGAGCTTGCAGATCACTTGGCTGACCTGTTCAATACTTCACTGGAGTCGAGTATTGTACCACAGAACTGGAGAAAGCCACATGTAGTGCTCCTCCATAAGAGCAGTCCCAAGGGTGACACAAGGAACTACAGACTGGCCAGTCTGACCTCAGTCATGTGCAAGCTCATGGAGACTAGGGATGGGCTACCCATTGGGTAGCTGGAGCGGGTAGGTCAGGTATCGGCATTTGTTTGCCAGGTAGGCTAGTTTGGGTAAGTTACTACCCTACCCGACAGTGGTAGGGTAGTAACAGTGTACTTCATGGGCTGGGTACTGTTGACACGGGTAAGGGGTCATTTATTTTTTAAACAAGCATTACAGGCAGCCTGTGGGGTCCTGGGACTCTTCTGAAGTTGTAATCAGGCATACAAGGGCAGTCTGTGGGGTCCTAACAACAGAAAGGAGCACATGTCACTGGCCTGACAATCCAATTGGTCAGTGCTGGTGTCTGTGCTCCATATCTGCTGTGAGCACACAGATAGAAGCAGCATTTGTTGGGAGAGGGAGGGAGGAATCAGCGCTCACTTTACAGTCATGGTGAAACAAACAACAAACAAAATGTTTTAAAACTTAAAAAAAAAATAAGTACAAAGTTTAGTCCACAAAGGAACAAGGGGTTGGGGACTGAAGGGGGAATAATTGAGGGATCACCCAGTGCGGTGCTCGGGTTCTGGAGAGAAGGAGAAAGGGGAGGAGCACCAGCTTTGAAACCCATTTAGGTTGCTTTACACAATGTCTGTTAGGTACCCTGAGCCCTGTCTGTGACATAGTTACTCAGTGTGTCTCTGCAGTATAATGAAAGCCATTTAGGCTGCATTACACACGGTCTGTTAGGTGCCCCAAGCCCTGTCTACTTCATGTCTGTCTGCAGTATAGTGAAATCCATTTAGGTTGTATTGCACACCATCTGCTAGGTGCTCCATGCCCTGTCTGTGACATAGCTAGTATTCTGTGTCTCTCTGCAGCATAGTTAAAGCCATTTAGACTTTATTACAAACTGTCTGTTAGGTACCCTGAACCCTGTCAGTGACATAGCTACTCTAGTCTCTGCAGTTTAGTGAAAGCCATGGCTGTATTACACACTGTTAGGTGCCCTGAGCCCTGTCTGTGATATAGCCACTCTGTGTGTCTTTGCAGTACAGTGAAAGCCAGCTGTATTATACACTGTCTATTAGATACCCAGAGCCCTGTCAGTGACATAGCTACTCTGTGTTTCTCTACAGCAATGTAAAAGCCATTTAGGCTGTATTACACTGTCTGTTAGCCTGTTAGGTGCCATGAGACCTGTCATAACTACATTGTGTGTGATGCCTCTCTGTTGCAAAGTGAAAGCCATGACAGTGTCTATTATGTTTTGTATTTCCCAGTCTAAGTCTACTAAAAGGAAGCACAGTGCTGCTGCAAGTGCAGCTGAAAATGATGTGGACAGTATGAATCCCTAGCACTAATGAAGAACATAGTGACAATAATAACATCAACAGGACTGGCACTAAATGTTCTCCTGAACAAAAAAAGCATGTTACCAATGAAATGATAGTAGAGTTTTGGAAATAACTGACAGGAGTTACTCTTAGAGGTACTGTACGTTTTGCCACATGTGCTAGGATACTTCCAGCTGCAGAAGCAGCATGCAAGGACAAAGAGGCATCCTCCTCAAATATAAACTCAGATGCTGAGGCAGCGAATGCTGATAAAAATGGTGGTGATAGTGGGGACTGAGAAAGGGATAGCTCAGACTATGTCCCACATGATGATGACAGTACTTCCAGTTCTTCTGAATCCTGTGGTGATGAGGTCTGTAGTTTTGATGAGAGAGAGTAGGAGAGAATGCCGCTGTAAGGCATGAGAGGCAAGTGCAGAAAAAAAAGTATATGCTAAACAAAAGAATAAGATTAGCATGAATAAGAACAATTCATGTGAACAAGGAAATGGCAGTGTAGGGTTTCCTTCATGTCCCTTAACTGTGCAAGAAATAATGCCAGGCACCATAGTACAAAGCACAAAAGGTAAATCTTTAGTGTGGAATTTATTTTATATTGACTCTGCAGACAACTCTCCAGCTGTATGTAGTCTGTGCAAAAAGACTGTCAGTCATGGTGGCAAAGCAGGACATTTTGGAACATCAGTAAACATGCAAAGGCAAAACATACAATTAAGTGTGGCAGGGCAAGGGACAGAGTGGTTGGTATGGGTGGTAGTGGAGGAGGTGGTGGTGGTGGTGACCATAGTGACAATGAACTAGAAGCAGGAATTGACACTGAATCACTTAATGTGTTATTACAGTCTTCCCAGAGAAACATAGCTTGTTTTCTTCTAACACCATCAAGTACTGCAATATCCCACAGTAGTACTCCATGTGAAAAAGGCATGAAAAATACAATCCCCACCAAAATTAAAAATATCTTGTCATTCTCATCAACTAACATTAAAAGAAATTGTTGTAATAATATCAAAATTTACCTGCAAGCATCCAACACGCCAGCTGTTAAGCAGAACCACTGCAGAGCTGTTGGTCAATTGTCAACTCCCTTTTGCTTTTGTTGCCCAAAAAGGTTTCATCAAGTTCATGAACTGGACTGAACCACGGTACATGATTCCCTGTTGAACATATTTCTCAAAAAAGACAGTTCTACAGTTGTATGACTTGGTGTGTAGTGTGGTCACTAAGCAGTTGAAACACTGTGAGGTGAAGCAGGTTCACATAACCATGAATATATACATGGACCAGCAACCAAACAATTAAATATATGAATGTTACAGCTCATTGGGCAAGTTTTCAGTCAGAAAGTAATAATCCCCACTCTACCATAAGTAGTAGGAAGCAGGCTGTATTATGTGTCACCACTTTTTGAGGAAAACCACACCACTGTGAATATTTTGCAGGATCTGCAAAATCAATTCCAGAAATGGCTTACTCTGTGTTCCTTATATCCAGGGTTCATAGTGTCAGATAATGGTGCCAACATAGTCAAGGCTATTAGAGATGGTAACTAGAAAATGAGAGAGTGCCTCAGAAAAGCACTAGCAAACAGGCAAGAAGGAGGGGTGGAGGAACAATGGGGAGTAATCAAAACAGCCATCACAGAGGCAACAAGCCTTTGTGTAAAGCAAATCAATAAAACACAATGAAGGAAAAAACCGCTATGGTTCACAAAAGAGGTGGCAGGGAAGGTTAAGGAGAAAAGGACAGCATTCAGGAAATATAAGGAAACACAGAAGGAACAGGACAGAGAACTTTATCAGTTAAAGCAGAAAGAGGCTGGGAAGGCAGTCAGAATAGCAAAGGCCCAAACTTAGGAAAGGATAGCCAATTCTGTTAAGAAGGGGGATAAGTCCTTTTATAGGTACATTAGGGAGCGAAGAAAGACCAAGAAGGGATACTGAGAAGCAATAAAGGGAGGAATGTGGTAGAGGGTGACAGTGAAAAAGCAGGGATACTGAATGAATATTTCTGTTCAGTATTCACAAAGGAAGAGGAGGGGGAGTTACCTAAACCAAACAAGAGAAACACTCTGAAGATGGGGGTCGATACCAGTCCATTTACAGAAGAAAGGGTTCTGAAAGAACTAATAAAATTGAATGTGGACAAAGCAATGGGGCCTGATGGGATTCACCCAAGAATTCTAAAAGAACTAAGGGTAGAACTAGTGACACTGCTGACTACTCTCTTTAACAAATCATGGAAGGATGGGGTGGTACCCGAGGACTGGAGGAGGGCAGATGTGATTCCTCTTCACAAAAGTGGGAGCAGGACAGAGGCAGGGAACTACAGCAGCCAGTTAGTTTGACCTCAGTGGTAGGAAAATGATGGAATCACTTGAAGGAAAGAATTGTTGAGTACCTAGAGGCCAGTGGGGCACAGGACCCAAGGCAGCATGGATTCATGATGGGAAGGTCATGTCAGATGAATCTAATAGATTTCTTTGACTAGGTGACCAAAGTAGTAGACCAGGGAGGGGCTGTGGACATGGCCTACCTAGATTTTAGCAAGGCATTTGATACAGTCCCACACAAAAGATTAATACACAAGATAGCCAGCCTTGGAGTGGGTCCCAAGGTGGTAGCCTGGATAAAAAATTGGCTAGGCAACAGGACGCAAAGGGTAGTGGTAAATGGAATACACAGTGAAGAAAGGAGGGTTACTAGCGGGGTACCACAGGGTTCAGTACTGGGACTGGTCCTTTTTAATGTCTTTATAAATGACATTGCAGAGGAACTGGAAGGAAAAGTATGTCTCTTTGCAGATGACACAAAGATCTGCAACAGGGTTGATACACGAGACGGAGCGGAAAGGATGAGAAGGGACTTGGCAAGGTTGGAGGAATGGTCAAATGTATGGCAGCTTAGATTCAATGCAAAGAAGTGCAAGGTAATGCACATGGAAACAAAACCCAGGGAAGGTACACAATGGGGGTGAGATACTGACAACAGTAAAAATGGAAAGGGACCTGGGGGTAATTATATCAGATGACCTAAAGGTGGGCAAGCAATGTGAGAAGGCAGTAAGGAAGGCTGGGGGGATACTGGGATGCATAGGGAAGAGGCATCAATAGTAGAAAACAGGAAGTTGTTATCCCTCTGTACAGACAGTTGGTGAGACCCCATCTGGAGTACTGTGTGCAGTTCTGGAGAACCCATCTCCGCAAAGACATAGACAGAGTGGAGGCTGTTCAGAGGAGGGCACTCAAAATGGTGCAGGGTCTGCACCAGAAGACATATGAAGAAAGACTAAAGGAGCTTAATATGTATACTCTTGAGGAAAGAAGGAGAGAGGACATGATAGAAACTTTCAAGTACCTCAAGGGAATTAACAAAGTCCAAGAGGGTAGCATCTTCCAGAAAAAGAGATGTGCAAGAACAAGGGGGCACAATTTGAAGATAGAGGGGGGACGGCTCAGGGGTAATGTGAGGAAGTATTTTTTCACTGAGAGGGTTGTGGATGCATGGAACAGCCTCCCTGAGGAGGTCGTGGAGTCAAGAACAGTGGAGGACTTCAAGAATGCATGGGACAGGCATAAGGCAGTCCTAGTGGCGGGTAAGAGGAAGTAAGCTGTTGGTTAACTAGGATCTGCAGCTTATCTGTTAGGTAGGAAAATGGGCAGACTAGGTGGGCCAAGCGGTCCTTATCTACTGTCAAATTCTATGTTTCTAACTATCAACACATACCTTGTTTTGCACATTGTTTAAATCTTCTCATCCATAGTTTTTAAATGGAAACAGAAATGTTGAAAACCTGTTAGGTCTTTCTAGACAACTATGTGGGCATTTCAGCCACTCTGAGAAAGTACAAAAAATCCTTAAGGGGCTGCAGAGGTTGAATAACTTATCCTTACATACATTAAAGCAGGAAGCTCCACCCACTGGAATTCAACATTTTACATGTTGGAAAGGCTTCTTGAAGAGAAAAAAGCTGTATCTGACTACACCATGCAGAACCAAATAGGTAAAGTAGACATCATGTTCAATTCCAGCTGCTGGACTCTATTGGAATCTTTGGTCACTTTTTTGGAGCCATTTGAGGCTGCCACATGTGATGTCAGTGTAGACAGTGCAACTTTGCATCAAATTCTTCCTCAAATCAGATTTCTTCACATTTTCCTTGATGACATAAAGAAAGATTTTCAGTTAAAAGACAACACCACTGCTGTTATGCTGGCAGGTGACTTGAATCTCAGACTGTTGACTGACCAGAGACTACTGTAAATGCCATGTTTAAGAATGACACCTATGTGATGGCTACATTGCTAGATCCATGCTTTAAGTGGATAATTGAAGTCATCCTTCCTGCAGCGGAAGACATTGAGTATTGGAGAGATCTTCTGCTAACCAAATGTGACATTGTCCTACAAACATCATTAACTGATTTACAGTAGTCAAACCCTGCTGAAACATCACAGTATGCCTCTGGTGCAGACAGTAGCACATCTATCAATTCTTCACAATCACTGGTGCCATCAGCGAGGAAAAGGACATCTATGGCTACAGTACTTCTTGGGCATTCTATGATCAGGGTCAGAAAGGCAAATCACTTCTGAATCACCTGCAACATGGACTAGTATCATATTAGGATACGGGTTGTTAGCCTTGTGGCTATATAACACCTTTCAGCTATTGATATAAATTTCTTAGTACCCATGTAGTTATCCAGGGCTGATTTAAATGAATCCAGTGTTTTGTATGTTACTACAGCTTCAGGTAGGCTATTTCATGCTGATACAACTCTTTGGCTGAACCAATGTGCCCTCCACTCAGTTCTGATGGTTGACCCTTTTAGTTGAAGGCTGTGCTTTCTCTTTGCTCTTTCTGAACATTTCATTTCCAAACCCACACACTCCCATATATTACTATTTTGCACTGCTTTGAAAACCATGCATAAATCCCCCTAGATCTTCTGTAATTCAGTGAATACAGATTTAACTCCCTTAATCTACCCCCATATGGTTTTCCTGTTACCTTTATAAGTTTTCTTGTTACCCTTCTTTGTACACTCTCAATCAGTTTTATGTTCTCATTTTGGTAAGGGACCCAGTACTGCACACAATACTCCAAATGGGGCCTAGCAAGGGTACTATGCAGGGGGATCAGCACATTGCTATTCCTACTGTATATGTTCCTGAAGATGCAGCCTATAACCTTGTCACTTTTACTAACAGCTATCCTGCACTGATCTTCTTGTGCCATCCTATTTTTTGTATGATGCCTAGGTATCTTTCCCATGTTGTTTCAGCAGTTTCCTTCCCATTCATGCAATATTTTGCTTTTCTGGTTTTTTTTGTCCTTATTGGCATAATTTTGCATTTATACAAGTTAAATGGTAACTTGTCAATCCTTGACTAATCTCCTATGGTGTCTATTTCTTCTTGAGATAGTCTGATGACATTGTCATTCTCTACTATAGCTCCCACCTTCATACCATCAGCAACTTTGCTGTGCCAGTAACCATCTGTTGTTTGCAGTGAGTTAATAAATATATTAAATAGATTTGGCCCGAGGATCGATCCTTGGGGAACACTACTAGTCACTTCTGCCCAATTAGCTGTGTGTCCTGCAGTGCACACCCTTTGCCTTCTCCCCTTTAACCACGACACAATCCAGCTTACTATGTTGTTATTTATTTTCATATTCTAAAGCTTTTGTATTAATAAACCTTGTGGCATATTACCAAAGGCATTAGGGAAGTCCAGAAACAATACATCTACTGGTAAGCCCACACCCACTGCATTGCTGACTGGCTCCAAGTTGATCAGACATGCTCTACCTGTTTTGAAGCCATGCTGATTTATGCCATCTAACCCTTCTCTGTCAATGTGTCCAAGTGGTTAGTCCTTTATAAATCCCTCTAAAAGTTTACCCACTGTGGAAGTTAAGCTGATTGGTCTCTAGTTTTTAATATCTGATTTGGGTAATTTTTTGTTCATAGATAATATTGTTGCATCTTTGCATACCTGAAGTACTCTACAGTCGGAAACTGAGTTTGTGTAGATATCAGCAAGTGGGCCTGAAATCTCATCTGCTATTCTCTGTAATCACCAGAGGTGAAGCTTGTCCGGCCCAGGTGATTTGTTTACATTTAGTTTAAGTATTCTACTTCTTACCTCAGATTCACTAATAATAAATCCTCCAGAGGGAGTTGGGTAAGCAATGTTTTCTTCCCAGTCTAAAGGCTGATAGATACTGCTGAAGTAAGAATTAAATACTTCAGCCATTTGGTTGGTATCATATATTTCTGTGTTGTCTGATATTATCCAACCAATTGGCTGCTTCCCCTTTTTATTACTATTTATATATTTAAAAAATGCTTTTTTGTTTCCCTTTGTCTCAGTTTCTAATTTTACTTCATATGTGTGTTTGGATACGCAAATATCTTGTTTACATTTTTTTTGTCAAGTTCTTGTAGTTTGCCCATGCTTCTGCTGATGGTGTTTTTTTTTATGATTTATAATCTTTCTTTTTGTTTGATTTGATCTCTTACGTTTCTGTTAAACCAAACAGGGATCTTACCCTTATTATTTGTTTTTATTCAACAAGATTTTTATTAAGTAATGAGAACATACAGACGTCAGGACATGGTATGTGTACAGGTAAAACAAAACAAAAACACCCACAACATCCCTCCAGCCTCGCCTCCCCATCCCCCAAATGCCCAGCCTCCCCCACCACCCATTGGAGTGCACCCCCTTAACAACATAACCATGCGTAGAACGAGGTTTAAACTAGAGGCCAATCAGCCTGAGATAAGAGGAAGAATCAGGGAGAACAGGGTCAGAATGGTACCGGGTCATGATGTTGCATGCTTAATAGCTTACAACATTATGGCTAACCTGGTACAGCGCTGCACCAGTGAGCGAATGGTGCAATACTGCATATACTACTGTACATGGTATTGCACCATTCTCACTCTCCCTGGCAGGGGATGAGACCTTTGCTTGGAGTGGGTTCCACTGACCAGCTGCTATGGCTCAACAGATTGAGCCACAGCAGCAGGGAACCCAGGCAGTGTTTCCAGGATCAGGTTTGATTCCTGGTCCCAGAAACCTTTTTTTTTTTTTTAAACTTTGCTCCCCGACTTGAACCCCCCCTGGAGTTGAGAATCTATAGCAGAGGGATTCGGGGTTGCAGCCCCCTGTAATGGGTTTTGTGGGGGCAGAGCCCTCCACAGAAAAAAGAGATATGCCACATGGCAAGAATCGTGCTGTATTGGCAGCACGATTTTGCCATGTGGCATACCATCATGCCACATTATGACCCTGTGCCAGTCAGAATCAGTGCAACTATAGTGCATAAAGTTTTCCCCATATTTTTGTCAGAGAGGGAGCTTATGATGCACACTGATGATCATACGCTCTGTCCTGAGACAAAAGGATAATTTGTTCAACTATTCCTTATGCAAGAGGCATGATTGGTCCATCCAATGTTTAAAAAATTATTTCTTGATGGCCTAAGAGATTAGAGCAATATGATACTTATGCTCTTTAACCCCGATCCGACTATAGTCACCCACAATACAAAGTTCTAGAGAGAATAACCTATCCAGCCCCAACAACGGGTCGAGCTGCAACTCAGTTAAGGCCCAGAGTGGAGCAACTTTTTCACATTGCCAAAAGATGTGTAAGAGATTGCCCTTTGATTTGCCACAAATGCAAAAGGGTGAATTAAGGTGCCCCATTTTAGCCATCTTCACTGGGGAATAGTACATATTGTGCAAGATACAAAATTGGGTAAGCCTTAAGTGGTCCTGGGTAGCATACTTATATAGGTCCCAGCAAATGTGGTCCCAGTTGAAGTTACTGTTAGATAGTAGAACCTCTCAAGTCTTCGAGGCATTTACCGGAGAAGGGGAAAGATTGTCTAAGAGTAAGGAATAACAGTCAGCTAAACCATGTGGTTTAAAAGACAATTCAATTAGTTTGGAAAGAAATTCAGGGAAACCCGAGGAAGTCAAAGCGGGCCCAAACTTTTGTAGGACCAAATGCTGAAGTTGAAAGATTTTAAAAATTAGAGAAGTACCAACCCCAAGATTCTGCAGTATTTCAGGGGAAGATAGGAGGAAACCCTGAGAGTAAAGATCAAAGACCTTGAGATCCAATAATTATGGTAGCCAAAGGCTGGGAGGGTGTCACTGCCAATTCTGATATTGTTGTTGAGAAGGAGTGGTTGTGAGATACCTTTGATGGAGCAAATTTTAAGGAAAGAGTAAATTTGAGAAAGAACGTGGATGGAGTTCCCGATTGCTGAGTCTCAGAGGGGAGCCAGGAGAGAGCTCAGAGAAGAGAAGAAAATTGAGGGTCCAGAAAGGCCAAATTTAGCCAACAAGGAAGTCTCAATTTCCAACCAAGGGGGAAGATAGTCTCTTCCATTGTAAAGTTGTGGAGCAAGTAACCACTTGCTACATTTGTATAGGTGGCTAGACCAGTGGTAGAAAAGCAAATTAGGGAGCCAGAGACCCCCGGAACTCTTGGGGAGACCAAGTTTGTTGTAAGAGTGCCTGGGAGCCTTGTCCAACCGGATGAAGCTGGTAATAATGGAATGGATAGGTTTAAAGAAAGAGAGAGGAAGCCATAAATTCAGCATATTTAAGGGGTAGAAAGGCAGGGAAGGATATTAATTTTAACTACATTGATTCTACCCATAATGAAAGTGGGAGGGCCTTTCATCTTGAGAGATCCAGCTGAAGAATGAGAATTAAATCCTCCAGGTTAAGTTTCTTCACAAGAGAAGATTGGGTGGAAAGGTGAATCCCCAGATACTTCATGGAGGTGGGGCTCCATTTCATGCTGAACTTCTTGAAGTCCGCTCTGTATGTATGACCACTGAGAGGAAAGATTTCAGTTTTACCATGGTTGAGCCTGTAATTAGATAGTAGGCCATACTGTTCTATGACCTTCAAAACCTTGGATAGGGAGTCACAAGGGTGCACAAGATGGAGAAGAATATCATTGTGTATACAGACAAGGTGTATAGAGTGCCCCCAATTAGGATTCCCACAATGTTGGAGGAGGACTTGATTTGTCAAATGAGTGGTTCCAGGTAGAGGCTGAAAAGAAAGGGAGACAGGTGGCAGCCCTGACGGGTGCCAAAGTGAAGGGGGAACCGAGAAGAAAAAACTCCATTGCAGTAAATTCTAACAGTAGGAAAGGAGTAGATGATTTGAATCCATGTAATAAAGGAAGAGGGGAACCCCATCTGCTGCAGAGTGGCTCATAAGAATGCCCAGTCTACCCTATCGAATGCCTTTTCAGCATAGAGGGAGACCAGGGCCATAGGATCAGGATGATCCTGGGCAAAAGAGAAGATGTGGCTGAGCTTGCAGAAGTGATCAAAAGAGTCACGACCTGGAACAAACCCCACTTGTTCCAGGCTAAGAAGGGTCGACGACACAGAGACCAATCTTGTGGCCAGGATCTTGGTGAGGATTTTAATATCACAATTAAGAAGGGAGATGGGACGATAACTAGATGGTTGGGAGGGAGGTTTGTCCGGCTGCAAGATGAGGGTGATAGTAGCTTCTAATTGATCTGGGTCCAAGGAGGCAGCAGAAAACATGTAACGGTAAAGATGCAGTAAAACGGGTGAGAGATCTATGGAAAAGGTTTTATAAAACTTTGATGGGAAACCATCTTGAACAGGGGATTTTTCCAAAGCAAGACTATCAATGGCTGTGGAGATCTCAGCAATAGAAATAGGAGAAGATAGGGTGGTCTGCTGAGGTTCCGATAGCATAGACAAGGGAACAGAACTAAGGTATTCCAAAATATCTCTTTCCAAGAGAGGAGAGGACCATTTCTCATAAAGGCTACTGTAAAAAACTTCAAAGACCTGGGCAATCCCTCTGGGGCTTGTTTGAAGGGACCCGTCCTTCGAAGAAATAGCGACAATTACTCTAGAGCTTTCTAATTTTCACAACCTAAGAGCAAGTAACCATCCTGATTTTTCCCCTTGATCAATGTATTTTGATTGGGTTCTCAGAATGGCAAATTCAGCTTTCTCCCTTAGAATATCAGCGTATTTGTCTCACAGTTCTAGAAGGGAGGGCAAAAAATTAGAAGATGAAGAAGAAGAAAGGGCCTCTGCCATGTCCCGTATTTTCTGCAAAAAGGAGGAGGCTTCATGCTCTCGTTGCTTCTTTCTTCTAGAGGCGAGATGGATAAACTCCCCTCTGAGAAATCATTTAAGGGCACACCACTCTTGGCCCACAGGATGGATTGAGTTTAGGTTGGTCTCTATAAAGGACTGGATGAGGGCCTTAATCCTGGTAACCACAAACTCATCCTTAAGAAGTTGAGTATTTTGTTTCTAGGTGGTATCTCTCTGGAGGTCTGAAATGGGGGGACAGATGAAGCCAAACAGCAGAGTGGTCTGAAAGGAGTAGGGGTTCAGGACCATCATCAAAAACAGCAGGCTGTAAGGCTAAGAAGGAAAAAATCCAGATGGGAAGATCTGTGGTGAACTGTGGAGAAAAGGAATAACACTGAGAGGCTGGGTTGAGGACCTTCCAGGGATCACAGAGACCCTGAGAGTCCATGAAGTCTCCCAGGGCACATTGGGATGACATACTGGGTCTATGAGAAGAATGGGAGCGATCTAGGTCTTGAGCAGGTGGAATATTCCAATCCCCGCCAATGATCAGAGTGGCAGGCAATAAAGTGGCCAGTCTATCTGCTAATTCCATAAAAAAATTGGGGGCCCCCCGACTGCGCCATATATACTACCCAGGACCACTTCCTTCTGATCTAGGATACCCTTAACTAGTATGAAGCTGCCTTGTGGATCAGACACAACTAGATCAGCCTGGAAGGAAACAGGCTTGAGAATTAATATAGCCACATCCGTACTCAAGGTGGACTCACTGGAGGCAAAAACCTGAGAGACATTTTGTCTGTGTAGTCAGCTGGCCTCGTGGATAGTCAGATGGGTTTCTTGTAGGAAAACAATCTTACTTTGTAATAGGGAGATGTGCTTAAAAATCTGGTATCTCTTGTTCTGCTCCCTGATTCCCCTTATATTCCACTTGAGTAACTTGGTTGTCATACTAATCATAGTCTGAAAGCATAAAACACAAAAAACAATGCAAAAACATTTCAGGGCACACTTCATCCAACCCCCCAACACAACTTTGTATAAACCTGATACAGTCTTCCTGGAAAAAAGTAAGCCCAATAAGTAGGTGAACATATATAATGGGACATGGAAGTATGCAAGACCAAAACACATCCAAATAAACAGGGGTGAGCTAAAGGCAGTGAGAGCCAAATACAAAGTTTGCAGTCCTCCCCCCATTATATTGGAGGCAGAACCCTCCCCGTGAAATGCAGTGGCTAAAATGGGAATACCGGTAAATCAGTGGTGAGCCCGCCCCCCACTCCACTTAATAACAAGCAAGAACACAAAAACCCAAACCCCTCTCCAGCCCCAACCCCCCGGTTTAGAACTATTTACAGAGTCCTAGGACGGTCTGTAGACCAGGTAGAACAAGACGGAATGTGAGTCCAGAAGAGACTGCAACCCCAAAGCCCCTTGAATATCCCAACTAATTAGGGTCCCCATGTGGAAAGGGAGGGGACATGGGCACCAGGCAGAGTGGCCACAAAGTGATGCAAATGGGAAACACCAAGCCCAAGTTAGCTTGCAGCCCTACCCTCCTGGGGTATACCCAGAAAACCACCAAATAAGTGACAGCCCCCTAAGACAAGGGACAAGAGGCTTACCCCTCAAATCAGCCAGAACATGATGAGTCTCAGCTCACAGATTAATACCAAGCAATCAACATCTCCCCCCACCCATCCTATCTCTGAACAGAATTAAACACAGTGAAACACCATACAATCGGCCCAGGTGGGGAATCATGAGAGTCGAGAAAGAAAAGTTGATCCCTTAAAGGGAAAAAACTCTGAAGGACAGAGACCCAGGGAAAGCTTGATAGCTTAGGGATTAGTAGGCATCACCCATTCACAGCAAGCCTCCATTAGGTGGAACAAAATGCCTTAGCAAGGAGAAGCAACCCAGGCATTAGCCAGGAGACTTGCAGAATGCGGAGACCAAATCCAAGGGGGACAGAAAGAACGTGGACCAGGGTGTTACCGCTACAATTCCACCCCCACCTTCTCTGGGCTCAGTAGTTCCAGGTTCCCACATCAGAGAACACTGTGAGAGGCCCAATAAAACAGCAACCTCTTTGGAGCACCCCACTGGCTCTGCGACGGCCACCAGGCAAGAAAAGATCCAGGAAACCTGTAGGAAAAAAAGGCAGGTTAGTAAATTTAAAGAGAGTCACAGGAACAGGAAAGTCCAAATCACTGTTATGCACAATCCTTCTGCTTTTCGAAACTGGAGTGAAGCACCATCAGAGTCCCAGAAATACCTTCAGGCTACTTTGAAAAGATCCGGTAGACGGGTCACAAGGTCCTTGCGGGCCAACTCATAAGTATCAAATGAAAGCCATGATCCCTCAATTAAGACCTGAAGGCGAGCTGGGTAAACCATTTTAAATTGAAATACAGCGGCAATCAGTTTATTCACAATGGGGTGGAAAGTGACTCATTTCTGCTTGGTCTCGAATGGGAGATCCTGAGTTATCTGCAACTTCTTCCTTTCCTAGAGGATAGCCTGGAGCTCTCTGGAATTAAAGAAAATGTGCTGTTTCTCTAAAAAGCTGAGGAACTTTAGAATAATGGGTCAAGGAGGGGATCCATTTGAAGATCTTGGGCAGAGGAAATGGTGAGTCCTTTCTATCTGATAGGCCACATTAAAGAGAGAAGGGCCCACTACCTTAACAAGCAGCTTCTGCACAAACAAGATCACCGCAGCACCTTCTTCAGCTTCTGGTAAGCCAAAGATCAAGATGTTATTCCTGCGGGAACAACCTTCCAAGTCCTCGGTCTTCAGCAGTAGCTTGGAGACTTGTTGTTTTAACTTGATGAGCTCTGGATCGGTTCTTTCCTCCCAGCTCTCTGGGGAAGATGTGCAGGCCTCTGTGTCACCGATCCTATGGCCCAGATCACTCATGTCAGCACAGAGGGTCCTCAGCTCCGTGGATATTTTGGCCAATATCTCCCAAAAGGGTTGGAGTTCTTGCAGGAATCGGTCCTCCATCAGGGGGACCACGGGAGCATTTGGAGCTGATTGTCTGGTATTCTGTGAGCTCTGGGTCCACGATTTCTTAGGTGCCTTCTCCGGTGTGGCTGGTGGTGTGTGGCGTGGAGTGGCCTGCCGCATATCAGCCTCCATCATGATGGTGTAAGTCGATGATGATCCAGGAGGCAATTAGGTGAACTCTGCAGGTATTTAGTAGCAGTACCAGTGGATTTTGAGCTTTCAAAGCCTAGAAGTAAATAGTTTTATTTAGAGATGAGTGGGCAGAGAGATGGGAGTTCTGAGGCTAGGCTGTCACTCTGCTGCAAGCATCACGTGATCCCCAAATCTTACCCTTATTATTGTATTTGGTTATTTCTGGTACAAAAGAAACAATACAGTGTTAAATGTTTGAGTAGAGTAGGTCCCATTTGCCCTCTACATTCATTCCATGGAAATCGTATCTCCAATCCCAGTTTGTCATGTGATCCTTTATCTGTACAATATTAGCTCTTGAATAACACCTGGTTTTAGTCCATCCTTTTATAGCTTTCCATTTTGTCTTCAGATTAAACTGAACCATGTTATGGTCACCATAGCTGAGGGGCTCTCTCACACTACAGTCTTTGATATCATACCCTAGCTTGGATATTACGAGGTCTAATATATTATTACCCCTTACGTGTTCCCGAACGTACTGTGCAAGATCATGAGTATCAATAATCTCCAAGAATTTGTTTTCTAATTCTCCACATCCTGTTTTTGTTTCCCAGTTTATATTAGGGAGATTAAAGTCCCCCAGGATGGTAACCTTTGTTCCCAATTCTGTTGATTCGATTTTTTTCAAACAGTTTTATGTTTTCTTCCATGGACAGATCTGGGGCTCTATAACACACACAGAGCATGCTTTTATCACTGTTTTGTGTCCTGTAAAGAAAGTGCAGTTGGTTCATCTGTCAGACTAGTAACATCTCAAGCAGCACAATGATCCTGGAATATTTTGCAGACCATACTGTGATTGGTCTTGAAGAAGACCCATTACTCTATTGGAAACAAAAGAGAACAAAATGGCCAGATCTAGCAAATCTTGCAATAATGTACCTCAGTTGTCCACCTTCAAGTGTATATTCAGAACACATATTTAGTGCAGCTGGAGGAATAGTCACTGACCATAGAACACTGCTAAGTCCTGAAAATGTGGAATGGCTTACGTTTCTCAAAATTAATGCTGTCAATTTTCCAATTGTCACACAAACACTGAATTATGTGAGTCTGACCCTGAACATGAACAACAGCCTGCAAACAGTGATACTGCTTATGATGACTAGGTTGTGTACGAAACTAATGAAACCATCGCCACTACCACCATGCCAGCCACGTGTGCCAAGCTACTCTTAGTTTTCTTTTGTCAGTCATCAGTTTTATATTATGTAAATTTGGTTGATGCCCACCATGGGTATCATTTCTGGAAACAGTAGCAGCCTCACTCAGAGCAGCTGCACCTCTCGTACCTACTTCATCAATGCTCACCATGTACATAATTTTTGAAAACAGCGGCAGGCTCAATCGGAGCAGCTGCATCTCTCATACCTACCTCAGCAATGCCTACCATGGGTATAATTTTTGGAAACAGCAGCAGGCTCAATCGGAGCAGCTGCATCTCTCATACCTACCTCAGCAATGCCTACCATGGGTATAATTTTTGGAAACAGCAGCAGGCTCACTCACAGCAGCTGTGCCTCTTGTACCTACCTCAGCAGTGCCCACCACAGGTATAATTTTTGGAAACAGCTGAAGGCTCAGTCAGAGCAGCTGCACCTCTCATACCTTCCTCAGAAATGTCCACCATGGGTATAATTTTTTGGACACAGAAGCAGGCTCGCTAAGAGCAGCTGTGCCTCTTGTACTTGCGTCAGCAATGCCCACCATGGGTATAACGTTTGGACACAGTAGCAGGCATGCTAAGAGAAGTCGTGCCTCTCGCACCTGCCTGAGCAGTGCCTGTCATGAATATGTTTTCTGGAAACAGCAGCAGGCTCACTAAGAGCAGCTGCACCTCTTGTACCTACCTCAGTAATGCCCCCCAAGGTTATAATGGCTTGGGGCACCTAACAAACAATCTAATAGTAAAAAAAAAAAATCTTTGATATGATTTTTGTTATGGTCAGGGTTGGGTAATCAGGCAGCAGAATGAGTTGGGTAATAACTAACTGACCCAACTACTCAGTTTTTATCCTGGTATTTTTAGGGTACTTTTGGGGTACCCACCCAGCCCTAATGGAGACCTTACTTAACGAAAGTTTAGTAGAGTATCTGAATGAGAATGGTCTCCAGGATGAAAGGCAACATGGGTTTATGGGAGGGAGGTCATGTCAAACAATTCTGATTGACTTCTTTGACTGGGTTACTAAAACAGTGGACAGAGGCCAAGCAGTAAACATCCTTTACATGAACTTCAGCAAGCCTTTGACTCTGTACCCCACAAGAGGTTAATCAGGAAGTTGGTAGATCTAGGGGTTGGTGAGAAGTTGACCAGGTGGGTGGAAACTGTCTGAGGGTCAAAACGCAGAGCATCATGGTGGGAGGTGAGTTCTCCAGCACCAAGAAGGTTACCAATGGAGTCCCATAGGGCTCAGTGCTTGGACTGGTGCTGTTCAATGCCTTCATCAACAATACTGGGGATGGCATTAAGGGCAAAATGTGCCTATTTGCAGATGACACCAAGCTCTGTGGGAGGGTGGACATAGCAGAAGGGATACAAACCTTATAGGAAGATCTGTAAAAGCTAGAGAGGTGGTCTGGGATTGGGCAGCTTGGCTTCAATTCAAAGAAATCCAAAGTTATGCACACTAAAGCCAAGAACCCGAGGACTGAGTACAGACTGGAAAGGGTCTGGATATCTGCAGTAGAAGAGGAGAAGGACCTGGGAGTGATGATTACTAGTGACCTGAAACATTCCACCCAATATAGGAAAGCAGCAGCAAAGGCAAATAAAACGTTGGGCAGCACTGCCAGAGGGATAAACAGCAAGCAACAGGAGGTAATACTGCCCTTGTACAGGTCATTAGTGAGACCACATCTGGAGTATAATGTACAGTACTGGTGTCCATACCGTAAAAAGGACATAAAACTGCTGGAGATTGCCCAAAGGAGGGCAATGAAGATAATCATGGGCTTGCAGGGTAGGATGTATGAGGAGAGGTTGCGGGCACTGAACATGTACGAGAGAGAAAGAGAGAGAAAGAGAGAAAGAGAGAGAGAGAGAGAGAACATGATTGAGACCTTCAAGTATTTGAAAGGAATAAATAGGGTGGACAAAGAGGGTCTCTTCAAGCTGAGTGGGAACAACATGAGGGGACACTGAAGTTAAAGGGGGGAAGTTTAGGGCAGACGTTAGGAGGCACTTCTTCTATCAGAGGGTGGTGGTGGGTTAGAATGTGCTTCCAGAGGAGATGGTTTCATTGAAAATGTTTGGCAACTTCAAGAGAGGCTGGGATAGAGTTAAGGGAAAAATTAGGATTAGCAGAGGGGAAGAGCTGATTGGGAGGAGGGTCAGTATTTTATTTTATTTATTTATTTATTTATTTATTTATTCATTCATTCATTCATTCTTGAATTACAATACATTTGAGCACAGACAGCTCATTTACAAAGGTCCCATGTCAGTGGGAAGGGGAGATAAAGCATACAAAGGGGTAAAAGTACAATGTTTCCAAAACAGTAAAATAAAGTGAGCAAACATATATGTATCTATACATAGTTTTATCATTCTAATAGAAGGAAAGCATAGATGACAGGGGGAAGGATAAAGATATGGAGAAAGGAAGAAAGAAAGAAAGAAAGAAAGAAAGAAAGAAAGAAAGAAAGAAAGAAAGAAAGAAAAAGAAAGAAAGAAAGAAAGAAAGAAAGAAAGAAAGGTAGGAAGTGGCAACCACAGGCCTTGTCAAGCTGGTGTGGGGAGTAGGGACGGGGTGAGGTGGATGGGGTGGTAAGAAAGGTAGGAAGTGGCAGCCATAGGTCTTGTCAAGCTGGTATGGGAGGGGTAGGGACGAGGGGGTGAAGTTGACAGGGGATAGCCAGGGGCCTTGTCAAAGTGCGAAAAGGGGGGTAGCCTCAGAATTATAGAGGTAACAGCAGAGATACAAGGTTATCCAGTTGTGAGGAGAAGACTGAATGCTAGTAGTAGGGAGTCTCAGGTGAAGCAGTCACAAGAACTGTTGGCAGTGAGATGTTGGCATAACTTCAGTTTGAATGGTCCCAATTTAAGTAGGGTAGTTATATCACTATGAAGAGTATTAAACCAGTGAGGTGCTCTGTAGGCAAATGAGCGTTGCCCCTGGACTGTCCGGCATCTAGAAGCATGGAGATGATGACTGTTTGAGCTTTGAGAATGCTGTGAACTACAATGGGGGCTTAGCAGGTTTGCCGTGCCTGGTGGCAGGAGGCTGAGAAGTGCTCTTTTGGCTAAAAGACAAGTTTGGTATTGGATCCTGGGAGCTTATGATGAGAGCCCAGCATTACGAGTAGACTAGATTGACCTAATGGCCTTATTCTACTGGCTTTGCCATATGTTTGTATGTTCATAATAAGTAAACAAATTTGGGTCTGATTCTATAAGGATGGCACAAGTCACCACCAGAGGTGACTTGCACCAAACCCCATTACACCAAGGACCCTGCACCCGATTCAGGAAGGGGCAGGGTCCCCACGGCTAAGTCCTACAATTTGTGACAATCCCACAGGTACACCAAACAAAGGCTGTACTCGAAGGGACTGTCACAAGCCGCATCCCTGGATCTGAAGGGCACAAGTGGCACTCCCCCATTCCTTGATCCCACTTCTGGGAGCATGAAGCCCCACAGCACTATTCCTGTACCTCCCCGAATGCCCTGACCCCATGAAATGCAAGTTAAAGCCCCACAGGCCTATTGCCTATCCCCAATGCCCAGACCCCAACAAATCAAGTAAAGCCCAGAACTATTGCTGTCCCAGATGCCCTGACCCTGAAAATGCCAGGTAAAGCCCCACAGGGCTATTCATGCCCCCAATGCCCTGATCCCTGATTGGCTACCTCCTGCAAGCATCTCCTGTAAGTGTGGGCCGATACATTATACCTAATAGTCTAGTGGCCCCCACCAACAGTGGCAGACTACCGCTTCCCCACCCCTAACCAGCTGGTGACTGCTGGCCACCTCTCACCACAGCGGCCAGCTGCTGAGTGAAAGCTCCCACCAGGAGCGTACTACTATACAGAGTATCGCTCAATGAATATTCATGGCGCATATTATGTACATATATATATATATATATATATATGGTTTGTACCTGGAGGACAATGGTCTCCTGGATGTGAGGGCAGCATGGGTTTGTTTCAGGAGCCATGTCAAACCAACCTTATACAATATTATGACTGGCCGACAGGTGAACTGGATAAGGGTCATGCAGTGGATGTTCTTTACTTGGACTTCAACAAGGTCTTCAATTCGGTGACTCATGGGTGGCTTGGGGAGAAGCTAACTGGTGTAGGGTTTGGGGCAAAAATGATGAACTGGATTATAAACTGGCTGAGTGACAGGCTGCAACGGGTGATGTTGAGAGGGGAGCTCTCAACTCCAAGGCAGGTGATGAGTGGGATGCCACAGGGCTCTGTGTTGGGGCCAGTATTGTTTAGGTTCTTCATATCAGACATTGCACATGGGGTGGTGAGCAAGGTAAGTCTGTTCGCTGATGACACCAAAATCGGAGCAGTGGTGGATAAAGAGGAGGGATGGAAGCAGCTGCAGGGGGATCTATGCAAGCTAGAGGAGTGGTCTGAGAGGTGGCAGCTGGGGTTCAATGCAAAGAAATGTAAGGTTATGCACTTTGGGGTGAAGAACCCAAGGAGAGAATACTGGCTGGGGGGGTTAAGCTGGGGATCACTGAGGAGGAGAAGGACCTAGGGGTAATGATAACAGGGACCATGAACAACACTGCCCAGTGCAGGAGAGCGGCTGCAAAAGTGAACAAAATGCTGGGGTGCATAGCGAGGGGGTTTTCATCCAGGCGAAGAGAGGTGATCTTGCCCCTCTACAGGTCGCTGGTAAGGCTGCACTTAGAGTACTGTGTGCAGTTTTGGAGGCCATACCTGAAGCGTGATATCAGGCTAGTGGAGTGGGTGCAGAGGAGGGCAACAAAGATGATGTGTGAAATGGAGGGAAGAGACTATGACAGCAGGCTGGGAGACCTGAATATGTACACCCTGGAGGATAGAAGGGACAGGGGGGATATGATAGAGACATTCAAGTATCTGAGGGGAATCAATAAGGATGGGGCAGATACAGTCTTTAAGATAAGGAGGGGGAGGGGCACAAGGGGGCATGAGCTAAGAATGGGGGGGAAGATTTAAGAAGGAAATGAGAAGACACTATTTTACAGAGAGGGTGGTAGCAAAATGGAATGCCCTACCAGAATGGGTGGTATCATGTAAATCTGTGAACAGCTTCAAAAGGGCATGGCACAGGAAACGGGGGACAGTGAGGGTGAGGAGTGGCAGTGGAATGACAAAGGGGAGAGGATGGGCAGCTGCAAACTAGGGGTGTTGGTTGCACACTGCGCAGACTTAGATAGACTGGTGGTCTGTTTCGCTGGCACATATCTGTATATGTATGTTCATATATATATATATATATATATATATATATATATATATATAGTGCATGGTAGTGCCACTGTAGTTAGGGGTTGAGTACCCCATTTATGGTTAAATCTGAAATTTGGCAGCTTAATAACTTTCCCTGTACGATGGATTTGGCTGAAATTTGGAATTCAAGGTCTGGTACCATAGATCTGAGGACCTACCAAGTTACGTTATGATCGGATGTACGGTTGCAGAGCTACAGAGTGCCCAAAAATGTAGAAATTATGTTTTTTTGCACGTTTCTTTGCTCGCGCCTACAGCCCGCACATTTTATGGGATTGGTCTGAAAACTTCAGGGAACATGCTGCCAGGGTCCCCAATGTGCCTTTAGAAGATTTTGTGAAAAAATATTATCGGTTCAAAAGTTATTCAAAAAACAAGTTTCCCATTATAGTCAATGGGAAAAGTTAACAAAATGTGCAAAAGTGTCGGAAATGCACTTTTTACTTTCACAAATGATTCTTGTAGTGTCTCAAATCAGCCATCTTGTTTTCAGTTGGTGGTCACAGGAATGCTTGGCATTTAAATTTGGGACCCTCTAGGGACTCAATTCTTGTTGTGTTCACGTAGTCGAGCCCTGAGGATGCTAGCATGTCTTTTTGGGGAGTAAAACACCCCAGAAATATGTTTTTTTAATTTTAAGTAGTGTCGAAAGTACTTTCTCGCATGCGCACTTTGTGATTTTTTTGTAAGTGCGTTGTGGTTTCATGTAGTGCTATACACTCATGGCCAAACATAGGGAATCTTTTGGCAGCCTGCTGCAAAGAACAGTTTGGTCTTGTGGGCTGAAATTTGAGGGCAGAAAGCCAAGCTCCCACAGATGTGCTTTTGGTGGTTTGGTGCCAAATGTAATGGCTGTAAAGTTATAGCACCTGGTTGACAATTTTCTCATAGGATAACATTACTGCATCTGCCACACCTTTCGGGGACCGTATCTCAAAAACGGTTGGCGATATGGACTTTTCATCGGAAGGACGCTTAGTCCTCCACTAGGGGGCTAAGTGCAAAATTAGCCTGGAAAGTCATAAATAATATGAGATTTTACATTTTTTTCCTACGTCGTACGGTTCCTGAGATATAAGGAATTTAGTTTTCAAAGTGCTCATTTTCTGCTCTGAGAGCCATTATTATGCATACATTCTTTGTATTCACTGTGCTTCTCCATGCACTTTTTTGGGAAAAAAAGGGTGTGCATTTGTGTTACTGTTACCATTAACGTTTCTGTTTGCGTTTCCATTACTGTTTGCGATAGTGTTTCCGTCTACGCCACTGTGTGCGTTAACCTTTGCATTTGCGTTTGCACTTGCATTTGCGGTAGGCCCTGTCCACACTACACCACTTACAGTCTGTAACGGTTCCAAACCGTTACAGACCGGAACCGTTACAGTGTGTCCGCACTGCCAGCAAACAGTCTCGATAACGGTTTAGAACCGTTACAGCCTGCCCACATTGTGGGTGCCCTGTAATGTTACTGTTGCACCTATCCCACAATGCAGTTCGTGTGCTGCACTGGGGGAATACTGAGCTGCTACACTCACGTCCATTACCTATGGTTGGCTGCTAACGCCATAGGCATTAATTGTTGTGAATCGTGTTCAAAACCAATTGCTATGCGGTTTCAACAACGGTTACGAAAACGCCTTCTGTAACGTTACAGATGTAAACGCAGTCGTTGCGGTAACAGTTTGAGCCCTCTGTAACATTACAGAGGCATAGTGTGGACAGGGCCTTACTGTTACCATTTGCATTTCCATTACCTTTTTTGTTTGCATTTACTTTTACGTCACCGTGTGTGTTACCCTTTGCGTTTGCATTTGCGCTTGTGTTTGCTTTACTGTTACCCTTTGTGTTTATGTTACTGTTTTTGTTTGCATTTACTTTTGCGTCACCATGTGAATTACAATTTGCATTTGCATAATGCGGTTTGCTCCTTTGCATTTGTGTTGTGTTTCCTAGCCAGCATTTGTTACTGTAAGCATTTGCATTTCCACGTGTTACCATGACCATATATTGTTACCATATGAGTTTGCATACATGCTTGCGCTTCTGTTTGCATTAGTGTTTTCGTCATCACTCCTGGTGTTACCGTAGCAGCTCTGTACTCCAATTGTGCTGCCGCTACTGCTCATGCGTGTCGCTACCATTCTATGCTTCTGTTGGCCTTAGCGTTTACTTTCTGTAAAGTTTCATTGTTGAGGTGTTACTGTTTCTTCTGCATCACTGTTGCCATTACCGTTTCTGTTTGTGTTTGTGTTAGCATTTGCATTTTTGTTACTATTTTCGTTACCGTTTGCATTTCCATCTGCATTTTCATTACAGTTTTCATAACCATTTGCGTTTCTGTCGCCATTAGCGTTTGTGTTACCGTTTGTGTTACCATTTCTGTTTTCATTTACGCTTACGCCTGCATTTTAATGTTTGGCGCGCATTATTTCCGTTGCATCACCATGCATTGCTGTTTGCGCTATGCTGTTTACCGTTAGTAATACTGTTTTCTTTTACCTCACTGTTTCCATCACCGTTTGTGTTAACGTTACCATTTGTGTTTGTGCGTTTGCATAATGCAGTGCAAAACATGATGTTTTTGCTGTTTTTCTGCACTGTCTTCCATGGCACATAGCGCAGCCAGTGTTTGGTTGATTGGTCTGAAGCTTGGCACATAGTAAGACCTTTATTCATTGTACATGCCAGTTTTTGTTTGGTGAAAACATGTTGTTCTGTTCCAGAGTTATTGCCATTTGAAGTTGTCCCACTTTGCAGTTACTGATTTTTTGGCACCAGGTCCACCATTTTAGCACATTTTCAGTTGTGATTTCCGCCATTTTGTGGTAGAAGATGTCTTAAAGGTGCAAAAATGTAAAAACAGAATATCTCTGGAATGGTTTGGTCTTTTCACATGAAATTTGGAGGGTGTTGAGTGGATGTCCTGGGGATGTGAATAATGCTGTTTACATATTGAAAAAATAGTTTGCTGTGGAGATGCACAAAGATACTGTGTGACACACTTAACGTTTTGTGCATAGCATTCTGCATGGTGCTTGAAATTTATAGCATAGGTAGCCCTAGTGGTATGGAGGTGCCTTGCAGTGGTGTGGTGTGTAAAACATTAACAGGTGCAGAATTATGCCACTCTGATGAATGAAAATTTGGTTCATTACACTTCAATAACTTCTGAACCATATATCTGATTTGCCTGGCATTTGGAAAGTGCAAAGATGTATAATGCATCTTTCACTGTGCCAATTTTCAGGTTGCTGGCTCTTACAGTTGCTGAATTGTGCATGTTATGTTGTTTGCTTGTGGGGCTGTGCGACCGTTGAACAGATGTACACACAATTATGGACACATGGTGTGCTATGGTACATGTCTTCTTTTTACAATTTTTGGTTCTGTTGGATATATGATTCTTGTGCAGCAAAGTGGCAAAAATGTTATTTCCGGCACTCCTGCGCAGCTTTCATGGCATGACACTGCACAACTGTTGAACAGATTCAAATAACTTTTGTTATCCATGTTGTGGTATGGTACATGTCTTCATTTACCAATTTTTATTTCAGTTGGTCATACAGTTTTACCGCAGTGAAGCGACAAAAATTAACATGGTGGGAGGGCCCCACGCTCCCACCACCACATTCCATTCACTATTTATAGTGCACATTTTCAAAAAGAAGGGAAATTCTTGGCAAAAACTCTGTTTAATGCATCAGTTAGGCTTGTTACACAGCAACAAAAGTGATGAAATTTGAAGTTAGGGTTCAAACCCTAACTCCGCATCCCCCCAGCACCACACACACACACACACACACACACACACACGCACACGCACGTAGTGGGGAAGGACCAAGGCAACACAACCAATCACAGACAACCAGCAGCAGGTAACAGAAATAACATACAACTGTCTAAACGTACTACAAGACACATCCATCATCATGGTCCACCAACTGTAGGACTTCTGCTGGCATGTGAGTACACACCCATGTTGGCGACTGGCACAGATAAGATACCAGAACAGGAGTACTCTTCTCACAATACCTAAGATATTGTTATTTTCAATATCTCAAACCATCTCTATAATAATGTCAAGCATGGGCCATGATGATATTAAACACTTAGTGTCGTATAGTACCACATAGCTGCCCAATCATACAGGATAAGATCACAGTGCAGCAGCACTCTGTTTATAATTGTGTTCTGATACATAATTTACTAATGTCACTATAGCATGAGGAACCATTAACACACATGAAAGACAAGTGAAAATGCAGTATCATATTATGCATTCATAGCTACAAAAGTTTTAGTATGAGCTATTTTCCACCCCCCTGATACCACCAATGTAGGAATTTGTATATAAACAGAGACATGTGTTTGAACCAAGAAACTGTTACCAAGGCAAAGAGAGTGAAATGGTACTATGAAACACCTTGGGTCACACAGTCTCATACAGCTGTGCTGCTGTACTGTACAAGTTCAGAGAACAGTGCAGAAGATCTCTTCACATAATACTGTACTGATCCATCATTTCTTTATGCCAGGCTAAGATCAGGAGGTATTTACACACATGAAAGGGTGTTGAAAATCCTCTGTGATACTACATGGTCAGAAACAGAAATTTGTGAGCATGAGGCACTTTAACCTGCTTACTGTCAGCAACATATTAATTAGTAGAGAAAACACTTACCTGTTTCAAATGTAAAACTGTCCACAATTCAGATATAGTGTAGTGTGACCATGTGACTTTTTGAGATCTGCACCTGTACAATGAAAGATAATAGTGCAGCAGGTCTATGCAGATAATAGTGTACTGATACAGTACATCATTGGCTTATTGGGGGGGAACATCAGAAGAGATTAACAGTGAACAAAGGGCTCCAAAACCATTGCCTGACATTGCATGTGTTAGACTGATGCATTAACAATACACTCTCATTCAGAAGAGATAAAAAGTTTATTGGTAATTCAAAACTGTTTAATGTAGTCCACCAACGACTCATGGCCAGTATGCCTGTATACCCCAAGTCACTTGATGGCAGCAAATGTCCTACAGTTGGTGGACCATGATGATGATGTGTCTTGTAGTCACGTTTAGACAGTTGTATGTTATTTCTATTACCTGCTGCTGGTTGTCTGTGATTATTGTGTTGCCTTTGGTCCTCCCCACTACTTGCATTTGTGTGTGTGTGTGTGTGTGTGTGTGTGTGTGTGGTGCTGAGGGATGTGGAGTTAGGTTTTAACCCTAACATCTAATTTCTCACTTTTATCACATGGTGGAACAACCCTAACTGATGCATTAAACAGAGTTTTTTCATGAATATACATGTGTATATATATATATATATATATATGTCTATATATATATATATATATAATATATATATATATATATATATATATGTACCATTGGACAAGCGGGCAATCTGTTAAAGAGGTTCTGTCTCATAGTGCAGTAAAGAATATTATAAACCATTACATCATTTTAGCTAACATGGATTGCCAAAGTGGCAATTCATTACCTTGTTACTTGGCAAAGTCTAAACCTGTGGCAAAACATGACACAGAATCCCAGATGCAGCAAAGAAGTTATTCCAAAACTACAAATAAAGAGCACACCTGCTGGGAGTTTGAAGGCTCTGAACACCATGGTGTCATCATGTAAACTCAGAGAAAATAGTCTTTACAGAGTCTTATATGGGGCCCAGATATTCAGAGCTATTGTGCATGGCACAATTGAGTTGCGCCAGAACAACCATGGACTTGTGCTGCAGAGTGTTATTCAACCACTGCAGCTGCGCAGCACAAGTCACAATGCACCACTGCACAAAAGCAATGTATGCAGCACAAGTGCAAGGGGCATGCCCATGAATAAGTGGTGCAACTGCATATTCAACCCGCAACCATGACACAAGTCCAGAGCAAAACACAAGATGTGCTAGTCGGACTTTAGCCTATAAAAACAGGCTCAAACACACACACAGCAGATGTGCAACCCAGAGCAACCTAAGATGCAATGCAGATGGGTCACCATTTATAATGGAACAGGTAATGAGGGGTGTGAGGAGGATGGAGGAACAGCAACGTGGCCAATGAAGGGCCCGTCGTGGTGTGTCCAACACAGGTGGTACCATGCCACAGCACATTTGAAGATTACAGTGATGATGAGATTGGGGGCTGGTACCACCTGAATAGGGCAATTCTGAGGCAGCTTTGTGAGTTGTGCAGTGAGGAGATGCAGGCACCCACCAGATGGAGTCATGCCATGTCAGTGGAGACCAAAGTGACCAGTGATGTGCCTGCTCACCATGGACACCTTCCAGAGACCAATGGGTGACCCACCAGTATCACCCAGTCAGGCACATCCCACCTCCTCACATAGTTCCTCAATGCTCTGCTGCCACATGCTTCCCAAGCACACATGCAGAGCATACAGCAAACATGCAGGACTTCCACACAGTGGCATGCATGCCAGGCATGACCGGGGCCATTGACTGCACCCACATGGCCATATGTACACCACCTGGCCCCAAGGGGCCAACGTACAACAACAGAAAGGGTTACCCATCCATCAACTGCCAGGTGGTGTGCAGTGCCACAGGGCGTGTCATCAATGTCTGCACCACACACCCCAGGAGTGCAAATGACGTCTACATCTGGCACAGTTCCATACTGTTCCAGAGATTCAAACATAGGGATATCCCCATGGGGCACCTGTTAGGTGAGTAAGACAAGGGGCAGGTGGTAGGTGCAGCATGGCTGTGAGAGGAAGGTGGAGACACAGGGTGGGTGGATGGGGTAGGGGCACTGGGCAGCAGGGCAAGGGTGGCAACACCACAGCGCAGTGCTAACCATGACCTTCCCACACAGGAGACTGCACATACCCACTGAGGCCCTGGCTGCTCACCCATACTGGTGGCTGTTTCCCCTGTGGAGAAAAGATACAATGAGGCACACACCTCCATGTGCAGTATCATCGAGTGTGTCTTTGGAATGCTAAAGATGTGTTTCCAGTGCCTAGACAGGTCAGGTGGTGCCCTACAATACAGCCCAACGAAAGTCTTTGGCCTATTCCTGGCCTGCTGTATGCTGCACAGCATGGGCATTGACCATGGGTTAGCTGTCCAGGTGGATGAGAGCGACAGTAGTGGGGACGATAGTGAGAATGACTGGAGGGCAGTGCGAAGCCACCCATGGGGAGGCGGGACCCTAGGCTAGCAGCAGAGGCCATAAGGCACAGGACCAAGATCACACAGGAGCATTATGGAGAATGCAGGTAAATGCAATGACATGCATGCAGGGGACACACAGACCACCACACCACACATAGGTATGGACGTGCACAGCGTGATGCATGCAGGGAATGGGGCACACAGCAGGCATGTGGAGGCAGTGCCACACAGACACACACACACACACAGCACAGGCATGGACACACACACGGGCTGCAGGTCATGGCGTGAATCAGAAGCTTGATGCTGGTGCACAGGCACACCAGTGGAACTGCCTCATCACACTCACACTACAAGGCCCAGCAGCCTGGCCGGCACACACAGGGGGCATGTGCCACACGTACTCATGCACGCCACCACATGCATGGTGCACCACCACCACCCATGTGCACACCAGGCAGCAGCAGCGTACAGCAGGTACAGGCAGTACACACATCAGGGCAAGTGCACAGTTCCTCGGCCACCACATGGGTGGCCACGCTGAGGCCGGTCAACAGCCACAAGCTGCACATCAGCCAACTGGGTGCATCCAACACCCTCAAGAGGGTGGAATGCCTGAGAACACAACTGTGTTTCGCTGGGTTACAGGTGGCCAAACAGGCTTTGGCTGGGGTCTGGGATGCCAACATTGATCCTGAATCTGCTGTGCAGGGATCACCAGATGCCAGCACCATGGATTAGACAGAGCACTGCAGGGGTTCTCTCTGCACGCTGTGCCAGTGGCTGCCAGCGATGCAAACCCAGCTACAATGGTACTGGTCATGCAGTCCAGTGACGTGTCATGTCCTGCCGCGGCTGGCAGAGCTCATCAATAAGCTTTGCATGACCCTGTTCTGATGCTCGGCCAGCTGAGGCAACTCTCCGCCTGTAGTCGTATCTCCATGCCAAGCATCGCTTTGTCTCCACAGAAGTCCGCAGCAACTGGATGCTCTGCAAGCCAATCGCAACCCAGCCTCCTGGGCAGGATGCCGGCCTGTTGGGGTGACACAGCATGCTGTTCAGCACCCGCTGTGGTGGATGCTGCACACGGATACTGTTGCAATGGCTGCAACAGCGGTGAACCCATGGTTTGCTGCCCAGTGGTGTCTGCATCCTGCCGCCACTGCCCAACCATCCACTGACAGTGCCTGGCACTGCAACATCTGCCACAGCACCACCACCTTCCAGGCACAGCTGTGGGACCACATCACTGTGCCAGTGGGGATAGGTGGCAGTCGTGCAGCTGCTGATGCAGCACTGAGATCTGATGATGCCTGTGACAGTCTCTGAAGTGACTCGGACACCACATGCCTGGTGCTGTCCAGGATCAGAGTGATGTCATCATAGTAGTCAGATGTGGCCCCCAGCCGGGTGTCTGCACAGAGCACAGGCAGGCTTGCATCCAGCAGGAGCTCTGCCAGTGCATTGTCCGACTCCATGCCATGGACATCCCCCAGCCTTACAGAGCTGCACTGCAGCCGGTCCCTGCCACGGATGCTCATTGATGTAGATGGCTCCTCCTCCTCCTCCGGGACTGTGGCTGTGTCTGCCTCAGCCAGGGCCTCTACACGGAGATGTGATGGTGCTGCAAAGAATAAATGCAGTGTCAGTGGTGCTGTAGCCCCCATGCACCTGGCCCTCCCAGGTGTACATGCTACTGCTGCCACCTTCCAATGGGATGCCATGCATGGCAGCAGGCAACCCACACACTTGGCATGCAGCACGGCAGCAGGCACACCTACATGTGACAACCCACACCCACCATCCACGCCAGTAGTGTGCATTCTCACCATGCTGTGAGGGGCTGCCACCCATCTGAAACCCACCACCGGGCACACCCTCAATGGAAACACAGCTGATGGTGGCCATCACCAGCTTCTCCATGGCCAACAGGGTGGGTGTGGTGGACGGGCCCCCGCCAGTCCTGCTGTGGGATGCCCTGATGGCGGCCACCTTCTCTTTTATGCGGCGCTTGTCTGTCCCCACCTTCTTCCTGCAGTCCTGTGTGCACCGCTGGTGCCTGCCATGGGCATTAACGTATGTTACCACAGTGTCCCACCCTGCCAATCTGTCCTGTGGGGTACCCGTGGCACCACTCAGTAGGGTCTCCATGCCCATGTATGCCTTGAACAGGGCCTGCTGTTCATCTTTGGTGAAACTGGGCCTGTGCTTGCGGGCAGGCTCATGATCCTCGTCCCCTTCCTGCTTGGACATTCTGCTACCTGTGGACAGTGACTGCACAGGGGGTCAGTGTCAGCATGGCCCAGTGCAGTGCGGTGTTGCAGTGTTGGTGTAGGCCTCACATTCTCAGCATTTGCATCCTCCTACCTATCAGGCTGCAATACCGGTCCATGCCCTGACTGTACTGTGGTGCTTATAAGGCGCAGCACATGCAAATGAGCCTTGGTGCAATGGTAATAATATGCTAATGCTCCCTAATGCGCCACACATTGGCTAATGAGGAGATTTGCATATGGCAGCTGAATATCAGGATCTTACGCCATGCTCATTTGAGTTGTGCCAGACCATCCCTGTGGTGCATGTGCCATGCATGCACATTACGCATGCCTGCAGTGCGCATGTGTGCACATCATAGCACAGGCTAACTCACGACCATCTGACTTGCAAGATGGGGACCCAGTGTGCATGCTGTGCAGGTCACCTATTGCGCATGTGCGTGCATTATGGTGCACACACCTCTTGCGCAGATGTACATCATGTGCTATGTCGCATGCCGTGCATGCCAAGAACGTGCACGTCACTGCACGTGGTCACGCCCTGTGCCCTCAGGGTCAGGAATGTGACCCCGGTCACCCACCAGGCCATGGCAATGTGTGCATGCAGAGTGCACTCCAGTCGCACATTCACATGCTGCACGGCACTGCACAACAGTACTCAATTGCGCAATGAGCATGTGCCCAACCACATGTGGGCTGTGTAGGCCAGAATGCCATGCACAATCCTATGATGGCTCAAGCATGGCGTGCAACAGTGGTGAACGTGCTGCCCTGAAATGGAGCAAGGTCGAATTGTGCAATCTGGTTGCACTTGTGGAGCCCTATGAAACCCAGCTGTTTGGGCAGGTGCCCCTGCAGCAGCCATGGCTGGACGTCTTGGACCATGTGGCTGGACAACTGGTGTAGCACACAGGGGTGCAGCTCAATGCAGAACAGTGCAGGCACAAGTACAGTGACCTGCGATGCAGGGACCCCGAACGACTGTGCGCCTGCAGGTGCGGTTCAGCGTAGGAGTTGTGCCACAGCCAGGTCAGTATGCACATGTGTCTGCCTGATACAGGGCATATCTGTTGTAGGTGTTTGGTTGTGCAGCATATGCTGCTGCTGGGGAGACGCGCAGTGCTGGCTGTCACTGTGTGTCCTGCATAGCTGTCAACCACAGTGCTGCTGTGTGTGATGTGGCCATGCAGGCACTAGGGCCACAGGGTGGGCGTTGTCCCGCCCTGTGCCATGCAATCTCTGTGGGGGGCTGTCTGTGCTTGCCTGTTCAGTCATGCCCACCTCTCTTGTTGACATCCACCAGGCCAGAGGATCACAAGAAGGCCAGGGTGGCCATGGCTACAGTGCATGGCACACATAGCAGAGCAGCAGCTGGGCCATCATGATGCCAACAGCAAGGTAGGCATGTTCACATGACAGTACTGTGTGTGTCAGTGTGTCTCTGTTGGCCAGCGGGTTGGATATGGTTGCCACAGCCATGTGTGGACACTGCTGTGGTGGCTGTGCTGTCCAGGGGGCATGTTGGTTTTGTGCTACCTGTGTGTGCATTGTGTCAGTGTCCACTGTGCTGCTGGAGGGTGCATGGCATCCACCATGTGTGCACACATGGGTGTCTGTGGTCCTCATCATGTGCCTTGCCTGTGCACTGATGCATCCCTGCACAGCCCTGTGTGCCTGTCTGCACCAGTGCGGCGTGCAATGTGGTTGGCTGGTGCGGCCCTCCATGCATGGTCCTTGTGTGGTCCATCCACTGGTGTGTGCCCCCGCTGTCCAGTGCTCATTGTGGGTGGTCTGGGGGATCCTTTTGGCATGTCACTCATTGCCTGTTCTGTCCCTTCTCCTAGGTGGTCCCAGGATTCCAGCGGGGAGGAGGACAGGACAGGTGGTCCATGCTTTGGGGAGCATCCTTGTTCAGCAGCGGCACCTGGTAGCTTGATGTTGAGGATCCTCAGGACACTGCAGCACTTAGGAGGGATGTCCACCTGCTGGTGGTGGTGGGCTGTGCCAGGCATTAGGCATGGCATACTGTATATGGCCCGTGTTTGTTCCACCCTCCCCTGTTGCCCTCCCCTTCTCCACCGCTTGTTGTTTAGCCCCCGGACCCTGTCCCCCACATCCCATAACCCTCCCCTGTGCCTGATTGTTTGTTTTTCCTTTTGCCATGTTGGCACTTTCTTCATTTATGTATATTAAAGCCATTTTATTGCCACATCACTGTGTCTGTGTTTCCTTTGCATCTGGTGTGTTGATCCATGATGCAGCTGTGTTGTGTGCTGTGCTTGGCCATGGGACTGATGCAGGACACCACACACCATATCCCTGTTGTCCATCTGCTGTCCCCTTGGGGCACTGTGCATGTGTGCACCGGGACCGTGCCCAGTGTCTGTGTCCTGTGCCTGACCCTGTGCCTTGTGTCTTGTCATGGCCTGTGTCTGCCTATGTGCATTGCACCCTAGCCAGATGGCCCTTGTGCATGCCTGTCATGCTACCCAATGTGGATCACTATATGGTGCTGAGCCACTCCCCACTCTGGGTGGTGGACCATGTGCCCCTCAGTGGCCTGTGCCTTCCTCACCCTTGGACCACAGCCCTCTGTGTTTGTGTGTCCTCATGGCACCATGGCCACTGCATCTATGCCACTGCCTCATGGGTTTCCCATGCGGGGTGCTGTCGCTGGCCACTGGTGTTGTTGTGTTGGCCTGTGCTTGTGCCACAGTCAGTGGGCTGGGGTCCTGTGTGCACCATCCCATAGTGCCCTGTGTTGCCTCCAGGACTGTGCATTCCTGTACTGTTCTGTGCTCTGCTGGTGGGGTACTGTGGTTTTATACTCCTGTGCCACCCCTGCCTGTGTGTCTCTGTGGCCTGTTGCCCTTGCTCAGCCCAGTGTGTTGTGTGTTCTGGCCTGCTTCCATGCATTCATGGTTGTGCTGGTGCAACTGTGGTTGTGCTATGGAGCATCCTTGCCATATTCAGCCTGGCTTGCACATCGTCTGAATATGGCTTCCTATTCCCCATGGTGCATCTCACTTGCACTGCACTGGACTGATGCTCACCTTTGGCGTAGGTCTGAATATCTGGGCCTAGAGATAACAAAGTATGTTACTAGGTAACGGTCTGTGCCAAAAGGCAGAAAAATAAAATACAGCAATTCTAGTGGTGGGTTTTGGTGGGCAGCTTGCACCTAAGACAGTTAGATCATATTTGGTTTTGCATGTACACACTGATAAGGGCATGTAGCTGACTAGGGCTAGTTTTGGGTAACAATACTGCACTTCATAAAAGGTGCTAACTATTACAACAGCGCAGAAGGCTATAGGTGGCACACAAACACTACTAAACAATAGTGCTGGATAATAAGGTTCTTAAGCACATAATCATAAATGTAAAGAAACATTAATTATACTTTATGTCACAATAATGAGTGCTAAAGCATGCATGGGGGTATATGGATATGTGGGGTATCATATGCAACAACGTAAACAATTAAAATAACCAGCTCAGCAAATCAAAACTTATAGGGGCTATGTCATGGTGGCACTGAAAATATCAGATTGACTTTTATGAGTGCTTTCAAAACACAATGACCTCATGAGTGACATAACCATGAATGAGGGCACCTGATTCTGAAAGCACAAATGGAAATAATCTAATATCTGCAGTGCAACAATGACATATCCCTTATTTAATTGGGCATATTTATTCACAATACCATTGCATCAAGCAATTTATCCAACAATTTTATTTAGTTCAAAGGCTAGATATGTGTTTTGTAGTTTTTGCAGATCCTGTTTCATTGTAAGGTCTCAGGTACTATTATAACCATAAGAGGGTGCCCTATGTTAATGGTTCCAACATTCTATGCCTGATGCAGAGTCACTAGATATGAAGTCACAGAAATGAACTGTTGCTGATTTGTGACCAAATATCTAGCAGATACTTACAAAAGGTTGACTTAGTTGCCTAGGGGAGAAGTCCCCATGTAACTAAGACAAATTACATCTTCCTGTTGCTAGCCTTGCTTGTAGAGCAGAAAGCAGCTAACTAAAAGAAGCTACATTTTCTTATTAATTTAAAACTTATATTTCAGCAGGAGTCAGTATCTGTTGAGATTAAGTAGACAGATACTTTATCAGAAGTAGAAGGGGTCTTATTTAGGGTTAAAAAAGAAAGAAAGAAAGTCAGTGTGTGTTCTGTGCTGGGAAGGGTACTGTGTCAGCTGACTTTGCTAAACCAGTAGAAGGAAAGAGAGCTTAATTGGGGTGTGGCTTACACACTATAAAAGCAGGTGACTCAAATTACAACTTCCTGTTGCTAGCCTTGCTTGTAGAGCAGAAAGCAGCTAACTAAAAGAAGTTACATTTTCTTATTAATTTAAAACTTATATCTCAGCAGGAGTCAGTATCTGTTGAAATTAAGTAGATAGATACTTTATCAGAAGTAGAAGGGGTCTTATTTTGGGTTAAAAGAAAGAAAAGAAAGAAAGAAAGAAAGTCAGTGTGTGTTCTGTGCTGGGAAAGGTACTGTATCAGCTGACTTTGCTAAACCAGTAGGAGGAAAGAGAGCTTAATTGGGGGTGTGGCTTAGACACTATAAAAGCAGGTGACCCAAATTACAACTTCCTGTTACTAGCCTTGCTTGTAGAGCAGAAAGCAGCTAACTAAAATAAGCTACATTTTCTTATTAATTTAAAACTTATATTTCATCAGGAGTCAGTATCTGTTGAGATTAAGTAGACAGATACTTTATCAGAAGTAGAAGGGGTCTTATTTATGGTTAAAAAAAAGAAAGAAAAAAAGTCAGTGTGTGTTCTGTGCTGGGAAGGGTACTGTATCAGCTGACTTTGCTAAACCAGTAGGAGTGAAGAGACCTTAATTGGGAGTGTGGCTTAGACACTATAAAAGCAGGTGACTCCAAATTACAACTTCCTGTTACAGCCTTTTTCTTACTAATTGCCCTCCATCCCACCCCTCCACCCACCCACCCTAAGCCAGTTCTACTTTTATAGCCACTGGATTTGACTGTCAACAGGAACTTCTGTTTGGCAGTAGGAAGGAAGGATCATAGAGAAACATTGGTTTTGTCAACCCTAAAGGAAAGTAGCTCACTCTCCCAGCTGCTGGTGGTCTGACATTGAGCAAGGAGGAAGGAGGCTACTGAAGAAGATAGGAAGTTGCTGTCCCAGAACAGGAAGGGTGAGAGTTGTAAGGAGAGGAGAGAGAAGCACACACAGAAACAGTAGAGGGACACAAAATAAGACATGATAGGAGTGGTGCAGTGCAATGGCTGTGGGGTGGCAGTGTTCCGGAGACATTCTGGAGGCTGCGATGCTGCCCTATTTGCAGGCACCCTCTGGTCTGAGAGAGGAGGTTGCCCATCTCCAGGCTGACTTGGCTAGGATTCAGAAACCTCCTCCCCACCCAGGGACCACCAGGGCCAATGCCACTATCTCAGAGGTTGCCAAGAAAGAGGAGAGGCTGGACCAGGGTGGGCCAGGAGGAGAGGGTGGTGGAACAGAGTTGTATCCTCCAGTTGTACCTCCGACAATTCATCCACTCTTCTGGTGGATAGTGGTTCCTCATGGAGGCACCTGCAGTTGAGACCAAGGAGGATGCTGGGAACCTTCACAAAGGAGACCCACAGGAGGGTGGGGATGGGACCCCACAGGGAAGGAAACAACTCCTGGTGGGGGACTCAATCATTAGGGGGTAGAAATGGGGGAGGAAGGGAGAGGGAGGTAAGGTGTCTTCCTGGCACCACAGCTTGGAGGGACAGGAAGCGAATCCTCAGGATCATGGGAGGAGCTGCATGAGGGAGGGAGCTGGATGTTATTGTCCACCTAGGGACAAATGACCTGGCTAGGAATGGGATCAGAGCAGTGCAAGTGGAGTTTGCATAGTTGGGGAGGGGCCTTAGACAAGTAGCTCATACAGTAACCTTCTTGGAGGTGCTGTCTGTCTATGGCAAGGGTGATGCTAGGGCACTCCTCACCAGGGAATTCAATGAGTGGTTGAAAAACTGCTGTGGAGCTCAGGGTTTTGGCTTCATTGGGGATGGGGGAGCCATCTGGAAGGATGCAGACCGATACTGGTGCAATGGTCTGCATCTGTCCAGGGGGGAACCAGGATCCTAGGTGAGAGGTTTAAATGCTTCATTGGCAAGCATTTAAACTAGCCAAGGGGGAGGCACTGAAAAGGAGCATGGAAATCACAGCCTCCCCCCACAAAACATGGTAATTAGTGAGGTAAACACCAAGGTAGAGAAGTTATTAGGGAGCAGAACAGAGGTAAACAAAAAAAGCAAAGGCAGAAATACAGGAATGGGGCTAAAAGGGGTAAGGCTATCAAAAAGTGGAGGGTAATGAGTACCAATGCATGTAGTCTGTGTAACAAGCTTCCTGAACTAGTGGCCTTGATGGAAGAGGGTTGCCTGGATATTGTGCCAGTCACAGAAACATAGTACACAGAGAACCATGACTGGGATGTCAACATACCAGGATACACAATCTACAGGAGGGACAGGGAGGGTAAAAGAGGAGGAGGAGTAGCTCTTTATGTAAAGGAAGGAATCAAAGCAACAGAACTAATGAGCAAACAGGGAGCAGATGAGGCACTCTGGGTCACTCTGGAGACAGGAAATGACATCACAATCCACATGGGGGTTGTATACAGACCCCATCTCAGGGGGAGGGAATGGACAAGGAAATGATAGAAGGCTTCCTTAGAATGGCAGAAAAAGGGGAGATATTGTTGATGGGGGACCTGAATATGCCAGATGTTAACTGGAGCACCTTTGCTGCAGGCACATCCAAAAGCAGGGTCATTCTGATAAGATATTCTACAGGGTATACTCAGACAGCTAGTACTGGAACCCACCCAGGAGGGAGCAATCTTAGACCTGGTACTCTCAAATGGGACGGAGAAAGAATCTCAGATTTAGAAGTGGGTAGCCATCTGGGAACAAGCACCCACCAAACAGTGTGGTTCAGGATTAACACAGCCATACAATCAAGCCACAAAAAGCAAGAGTATTGGACTTTAGGAGGGCTGACTTTGGGAAATGAGAGAGTGCCTCAGAAAAGCACTAGCAAACAGGCAAGAAGGAGGAATGGAGGAACAATGGGAGTAATCAAACAGCCTATCACAGAGGCAACATGCCTTGTGTAAAGCAAATCATCAAAACACAACGAAGGAAAAACTCTATGGTTCTCAAAAGAGGTGGCAGGGAAGGTTATGAGAAAAGGATAGCATTCAGGAAATATAAGAAAACACAGAAGGAGCAGGACAGAGAACTTTATCAGTTAAAGCAGAAAGAGGCTGGGAAGGCAGTCAGAATAGCAAAGGTCCAAACCGAGGAAAGGATAGGCAATTCTGTTAAGAAGGGGGAATAAGACCTTTAGGTACATTAGGGAGTGAAGAAAGACCAAAGAAGGGATACTGAGGCTTAATAAAGGGAGGAATGTGAGAGAGGGTGACAGTGAAAAGCAGGATACTGAACGAATATTTCTGCTCAGTATTCACAAAGGAAGAGGATGGGAGGTACCTAAACCAAACAACAGAAACACTCTGAAGACGGGGGTCGATACCAGTCCATTTACAGAAGAAAGGGTTCTGAAAGAACTAATAAAATTGAAGGTGAACAAAGCAATGGGGCCTGATGGGATTCACCCAAGAATTCTAAAAGAACTAAGGGTAGAACTAGTGACACCGCTGACTACTCTCTTTAACAAATCATGGGAAGATGGGGTGGTACCTGAGGACTGGAGGAGGGTAGATGTGATTCCTCTTCACAAAAGTGGGAGCAGGACAGAGGCAAGAAACTACAGACCAGTTAGTTTGACCTCAGTGGTAGGGAAAATGATGGAATCACTTCTGAAGGAAAGAATTGTTGAGTGCCTAGAGGCCAGTGGGGCATAGGACCCAAGGCAGCAAGGATTCATGATGGGAAGGTCATGTCAGACGAATCTAATTGGGTGACCAAAGTAGTAGACCGGGGGGGCTGTGGACATGGCCTACCTAGATTGTAGCAAGGCATTTGATACAGTCCCACACAAAAGATTAATACATAAGTTAGTCAGCCTTGGAGTGAGTCCCAAGGTGGTAGCCTGGATAAAAAATTGGCTAGACAATAGGACGCAAAGGGTAGTAGTAAATGGAGTACACAGTGAAGAAAGGAGGGTTACTAGCGGGGTACCACAGGGTTCAGTACTGGGACTGGTCCTTTTTAATGTCTTTATAAGTGACATTGCAGAGGAACTGGAAGGAAAAGTATGTCTCTTTGCAGATGACACAAAGATCTGCAACAGAGTTGATACACAAGATGGAGTGGAAAGGATGAGAAGGGACTTGGCAAGGCTGGTGGAATGATCAAATATGGCAGCTCAGATTCAATGCAAAGAAGTGCAAGGTAATGCACATGGGAAGCAAAAACCCAGGGGAAGTGTACACAAAGGGGAGTGAGATACTGACAACAGTAAAAATGGAAAGGAACCTGGGGATAATTATATCAGATGACCTAAAGGTGGGCAAGCAATGTGAGAAGGCAGTAAGGAAGGCTGGAGGGATACTGGGATGCATAAAAAGAGGCATCAATAGTAGAAAACAGGAAGTTGTTATCCCTCTGTGCAGACAGTTGGTGAGACCCCATCTGGAGTACGGTGTGCAGTTCTGGAGACCCCATCTCCACAAAGACATAGCAGAGTGGAGGCTGTGCAGAGGAGGGCAACCAAAATGGTGCAGGGTCTGCACCAGAAGACATATGAAGAAAGACTAAAGGAGCTTAATATGTATACCCTTGAGGAAAGAAGGGAGAGAGGGGACATGATAGAAACTTTCAAGTACCTCAAGGGAATCAACAAAGTCCAAGAGGGTAGCATCTTTCAGAAAAAGAGATGCAAGAACAAGGGGGCACAATTTGAAGATAGAGGGGGACGGCTCAGAGGTAATGTGAGGAAATATTTTTTCACAGAGAGGGTTGTGGATGTATGGAACAGCCTCCCTGAGGAGGTCATGGAGTCAAGAACAGTGGGGGAATTCAAGAATGCATGGGACAGACATAAGGCAGTCCTAGTGGGGGGTAGGAGGAGGTAAGCTGTTGGTTAACTAGGACCTGCAGCTTATCTGTTAGGTAGGAAAATGGGCAGACTAGGTGGGCCAAGTGGTCCTTATCTGCCATCAAATTCTGCTTCTATGTTTCTATGTAGACACAATTGAAATGAGGGTTATCAGATGTCAATGTTGCAGGTACGTGGGTATAAAAATAAAACTAGGCACAGTAATAAGGTACAACACACCCGCAGTGTGTTTGATTTTATACAGAAGTAGAAAAAATAAATAAATAGAAATTAAACAGTTCAAACAGAACAAGAAAATAAACAATAGCTCAAGGCTTTTTCACTTTACATCTGGTATCTCAAAACAATTCATCAGCTTTCCTGATGTTAAAGATAAATTCCTGTTCAGACACAGGTCCTTCTGCTTACCTTACTCCAGGTAAGTGAGACTGGCTATGCAGCTAATCTGACTCTTGTGTTTGAGGGGGGCTTATATAGCCCTCTCACTTCTGGGAAAGTCCCTCCCATAATATCCAATTAGTTCTAGAATGGTTCCTAAATAGAGATGCAGCAAAATTTTAATCTGCGTGAAGTGGGCCTTGAAGTGACCACTTAGCATTAGTAAACACAACACAGAGTGGACACTGCAAAGTGCTCACTTATGCGTATTATTATTACTACTTTGCATTGCCATTATGCTTAATGCTAAGTAAGGTGACGGAAAGAAAATAGGCAGCCCCCCACAGGTCTCTTTGGCTTACAGTACTGTAAGTCACATGCTTTAGCCAGGCAAGAAGAAAGTGAGTCAGAGAAGCAGTTTCACTTTTCCTTTGCATTCGTAGAGGGAGAAAGCTTTGTGAGAGGAGACCAGGAGTGAAAGTGCTTTATTGACGCTTGCATTTCTGTACTGAAGAAAACCAACAGCTTTTTTAAAAGCTATATCTTTATTTAGTTTTTGTATTGTATTTGTGTTTTTATTTGTTAGTGATTTTTTTTTATGTTTTGTTTTTTGTGTGTGTGTGTGACTGTGTGTGTCAGTGAGTGTCAGTGTGTGCGTGTGTCAGCCCGGGGACTTGTTGTGTCAGGATGGACCTGCATGCACAGAGGAGTGGACACGTTGGGGGTGGGGCGGTTTGTCATGCTGGACTGCTCCCCGACCCCTGGGTGTTGCTTCCCCTGTTGAAGCAACAGGAGCAGCAGCAGTAGCAGCAGCACCAGTGCCACTGGTGGCTACTGTGCATCCACCTTCTCCACCACTGCCACCACCACCACCACCAGCGGTAGCAGCTGTAGGGGCTCCAGCAGCACCTCCTCCACCACCTCCACAGCCACAGAAGGTGGCCCTGGAAAATGTAGGTGGTGGGACTCATGCGAGGACTGTGTCTGGTCCCTCCTGCAGCTCCCCAGTGTGGGAGTTTTTTAACTCTGTGGGGGGAGACAGCACAGTGGTGGTGTGCCATCTGTGTGGTGTGCTGGTGCACCATGGCCCCTGTGGGACACATTATGGGACCGTGGCCAGCACACCCACATGTTCAACCACCACAGGGCAGAGTGGCAGGCTGCCACAGAAGGGGCCAGGTGTCCATCTGCTGGCCCTTCCGTGACAGTGGCCGAGGGTGCTGCTGGGGTGGGAGTTGTGTCTCACAGTCACTGCTGCAGCAGGAGGAGGGCCAGTATAGCAGCTGCTCCACCACCACCACCACAGCCACCAGCACCACCCTCTCCACCACCACCCCCACTACCTGGATTCCCTGCTGCAGTGGACCCCGCCACCATCCCTGCAACACAGGCTGACATCACCCTGGTGTGGGCAGCTCTGGAAGAAAACAGTTAGAGGGTCAATGCTTTGTAGTAGCAGATCAACGCAATAGAACAACAGCAGCAGCAAATAATTACAATGCTGCACCTGCTGCTGGACCACCATGGCATCCCACGGCCACAGTAACTTACAGGATTGTTTTCTGCCCCCCACCCCACCCCACTACTGTGTTGTTCTGTTTTTGTGTGTTCTTTCTTTGTTGTTGTTTAATCATACACATTTTTCCTTCCATGGGAATCTTTCTTGCACCACATAGTGCAATACATTTCTGTGAAAACCACCTGTAATTTCATTATAGTGTGTCACGTGATGGAGGAATTCCCATTCTGAAAATCCCACATTCTGCCTCCCTTCTCAGCAATGTTAGGATGTGATGCCAGGGAGAGCATGCGTGCGTGCTCCTTATAGTGAATATCTAATTGTCTAGCAGCTTTCCGAATGTTTCTTTATGTTATAATGGTCAGTTTGTGGTGAAACGTGTGGGCACATTTCCAGTAAGAAGAGCCTTGTTAGTGGAAACATTCCCACATTTCATCACAAAACCAACCTTATAACATAAGGAAACATTGGGATAGCTGCTGGACATTCACTATAGTGGAGCATGCACCCGCGCTCCCTGGCATCATGTCCTAACGCTGTTGGAAGGGGCAGTGTGGGCGGCTTTTCTCGAATGGTAATTCCTCCCTCATGTGACACACTGTAATGAAATTATGGGCGGTTTTCACGAAATATATTGCACTGTGCAGCAAGAAATATTCCAGTGGGAGTAAGGCCCCCATATTAGGTTATGTGCATCACCATAACTAAGTAATGTGGTGAATCTCTGTAAAGCAGCAGCACAACAATCTGTTGAGAACTCTGAGATATATTTGTTAATGCTATGTTACAACTTCCTTTACTTACATCCTGACTGACTGGAATGATACGAGAATTTGCAGTAGTTGAGTCTGCTGTACTACCTTTTTTCATGTGTGAAATAATGAAAGGAGCATTCCTTTTAAATTGGTGCTGACCAGGTCTTTGTCATTGTTTTCCTCTGCTTTTCTCCATCACATCAGTTAGTTGTTATATATCACTTCTGTTGTTAGTTAACAGTTAGGCAGCAGGCAGTGTTTTATGACACCACGGAACAATAGTTATTGAAAAGCAGCTGCAAATAAATACAAACCAGGTCAGAACAATATTGGAAGGCGTGCTCATTTTTTTTTCATACATGAAAAAAAGTACTCAACTAAGTAAAGCAGACATAAATTGTGAAACGAAGCGTATCATTCAAGTCACGACTCAGAGGTAACTAGTGGTGGCTGTGGCAATGTAAATTAGCATAAAAAAGTACAGTTCAAAATTGTCAGGACATACTTGCAATGCTGCTTTAATTGTAATGTCAGTATGACATCATGAGCTCACAACAATCACAGAACACACAAAAGTGGCACAGAGTCCCCAGATTTTTTCTGCAGTCGCAAAATGCATCCTCCTTGTGTGCAAAAAATTGACAAGTGGTAACACAGTGAAATGAGAGTGTTTCAGCACATAGAAAGTCCCCCAGAATTAATGGCGCATTCAGTCATGCGCGCAGTGGTGGCACAGAGTCCCAGATGTTTTCTGCAGGCCCAAAATGCATCCTCCTTGTGTGCAGAAAATTGACAAGTGGTAACACAGTGAAATGAGACTGTTTCAGCACATACAAAGTTCCCCAGTATAAAATGATGACCGTGAGCATCCTGTTGCTGGTCCAATGTGTTCTGCGAGGCGATTCGAGCAAATGCAATGTGATCATCTCAACTGGATTGAAAGGTGCCCTTTGGCTGTACACTAATAGTAGCCTTGATGAGTAGATATATATATATAGATATATGGTTGTGTATTTTGTAGGTGAGGAGAGGGGTTGACATGGACATGTACTCATGTTATTGTTCTACATCACAGGTCACACAGAAACTGTTGGTGTGCACATTCCAGTGCTCAATGAGAATTTTTTGCAGTGAAATTGGAAACGGATAATTCTCAAGCACAAGAAGGTAAGTATTTTTTTTTTTGGGGGTCATATTTGCTGGTTTGTCTGTAATGGTTTCTTATTTTGTTACTTCTTCACCGATTTCATCTGCATCCTTCTGGAGTCCGGTTGTTAATGATGGTCATGGTCATCTAATGAAACAACTTCTGCATGTTGCATGTGTGCCCAAGCCCAGAGGAGGGGGGTGCCTGATGTTGAAGAACTTTTTTCGATAAGGCCAGTTTGACAGAACAACAAAGCATCTGGAAGTCTCATAAAAAAAAGCAATGAATGACTTCTTACAACTTAATTTCCCTCCCTGGTTCTGAATCTCTTCTCAAGTCAAGTTACACTGAAACCACATCTTGTCAACTAACACAACCTGTGTGTAAAATATTTACAGCAGTCTTTCCAAAACAATGAAATGGATTAAATAAAATCTTCATACTTGCCAGAATGGATTTCACATGGATATTCCATCGGTTCCGAATCCGAATCCTCTCTGTACGGTACAGCTGCAGTACCATTCCCACTGAGTTTTAGCGATGGAGACTTTTTTTGTTAACCTGTAAAAGACACAAAATAAGCGTACCGTATGTGTTTTACCATTATAGCTCTGAAAAGCAACAGAAAACAAAACATACAACTAAAGGAAGTGAAGCAGCATAACACAAACATGAGTACACATACTCACTTTATGGTTTAAATATTAAGAAGCTTTGTGTCTGTGACTGATGGATGTGGTGGTCTGGACAGACTCAGGCTCAGTGGAGGCAGTGGCTAACAGCAGTCCCGTGGTAGTGGTGGTGGGTCCAGGGGGCAGACAGACTCGGGCTCAATGGTGGCAGTGGCTAACAGCAGTCCCGGTGGTGGTGGTTCAGGGGGCGGACAGACTCAGGCTCAGTGGTGGCAGTGGCTAACAGCAGTCCTGGTGGTGGTGGTGGTGGTGAGGGGGGGCACACCGCCTTTTAAAAAATTCAGTTAAAACCCTGCCAACATTAACCACATCATCATCCTCATAAAGAAAGCTGCCCTCACAGTCATCGATGTCTGAAGTCTGATCACTGGGAAATTCTTTCTCCATTGTGTCGTCATCTATGTCAGTGGTGTGCCATTTCAAGCAGCCACTGCCAGTGCCACCAGGATGGTCCATTTCCACATCAGCAAGACCACCATGACTAGGCCGGGGTACGAATACCGAGGTTGCAGTCTGTGCTGGTATGTGCCTCTCATTCATTTTAATGAATGTTAGCAAACCAACATTTGCAGGAGACAGGTTTGTCTGATGATCCCTGACTATTGCACCTGCTGAGCTGAATACCCTCTCAACACTTACACTGGAGGGTGGGCATATGAGGTACTTCAGTGCTACTACAGTCAGCTCTGGCTATTCACTGACCTTTCACTCGAGTACAAAAGAAGATCTTCAGTTATTGTCAGATGCCTGTTTTCAGAATATGACTCAACCATTCACTGTGTCCAGTTGTTGATGCATCATCCTGTTCTCCCAAATCATTTATTTCACAAATACCCACTTGGGACAAAGCCTCCCAAAGTGGGTTGACACCAGCCTCTTTGAATGACAGACCACATGGAACTGCAGTCCTCTTCCCCTTGCAGGAAATGCCTGATGGTCCTCCAGGTACACCTTCAGACAGATTATGCTGCTGAGGTTTGCTGACCTTGGCATGTGACTTCTGTGCTCCATGAACCAAGCGCACCAGTTAACCACTGATATTTTTTACCTGTTCAGGCCCTCCCTCCAGTACTGATGCAATTCCATGTTTGTATCGTGGGTCCAGCATTGTTACTATGGCAAAGTTGTCACTATGCTGAATGCTCACAATGTGACGATTCTGGTCAAATACTGTCAGCATGTGTTGCAGCAACATACTGCTACCACTGTCTCTGGCAACATCAAGGCTAGGCTATTCACCAATGTCTGCCTCAGCACCCACAGCAGTGGAATTGATTGCCTAATGGAGGCAGACTTGTCACTCACTGCCTGTGTGGCATGTTCAAAAGGCCGCAAAATTGTTATTACAGAGTCCATGAGGCGCCACTGTTCAGTCGTAATAGACATGGAGGCCCCAGAACTGTCACGGCTAGTGTGCATCGCAAGACATTCTGAGATGGCTATGTATTGTTCATACAACCTCTCTGCCATGTATAAAGTGGAGTTCCATCGGGTGACAACTTCCAGCTTCAAGCAGTGTTGAGGCAGGCTGATTTGTATCTCCAACTGCCGCAGTTGGTCACGGGCCTTTCCAGATCTTGAAAAGTGAGAGCAGATACGTTGTGCAATGGTCAACATTTCCTTTATATCAGGGTGCTGCAGAAAATCCTGAACCACAAGATTTAAACGGTGGGCCATGCATGGAACACGAAAAAAAAACACCATTTGTGATGCATTTCACCACATTTGACCCATTGTCATTTGCTATGAACCCAGCTCTCAGGGACAGAGGGTTTAGCCATCTGTCAATTTCAGTCAGTACCATGTCCAACGTTCTCACCAGTGTGTGAATAGGTCACATTGCGCATAACAATCGTTGCATGCTGTCGAATTCCTGGAAGATTGCTACTGCGACAATCCACCTTACTGTACTGATTATTCACACTTCCAACATCACAAACAACCCCCAGCACCTGCGCCCAGTGTGCAGTTATACACAAATATGAACTCCCCACTGTTTTACCACTTGTCCACATGTCCATACTTAAATGGATGAATGAAGAGGAGGAATGTTGAAGGGCATGTCTTACTCAGTCGGACACAGTGCGGAACAACTTGGGATAGCACGGTGAAAAATATGTCCTGGATGGGATCTTCCATTTTGACAGGCACGTGCAGCAAATTGCCAGAACCCAGAATTCTCCACAAAGGAGAAGGGCAAGAGATCAATTGCCAGCATTTCCGCTACAGCAGCATTATGTTCACGTGACACTGTATGATTCGGGGGGTACTTCAGCTTATGCGCAAAAACACTCTGTAATGTGGGCTGACTTAAACATTTTACATGGGGTGTGATCACAAATGGTTGTGCTCTGTGATGAATGGCATTGGCAGGGGGTGGAGTGTGGACATTTGATGAAGACGGTTGCACAGGTGATGATGACAAACCCAGAAATGCTGTTATTTTGCCAGATTTACAACCGGGGTTGATGTACCACTTCACTAGACATACTGTATTCACCACCACCACCACCACCACAAAACTGCTACTCTCACCAGCACTGAACAATGTTTCAAAGTCTTTATGGACCTCCACCTCATCATGCCTGTAGTAATCCTCTGCTCTTATTACCTCACTACTGCACATGTTTAATTTCCTACTGGACTTAACAGTCATGGAAGGGATAACATGCTGGCTATGGTTGTCGGTGATGAGGGTGAATGCCCCACTATATTAGCTGCCAGCTTTTGCTGGGTCCACAGTGCCAAGTGCCTATTCTTAAGATGCGTATGCTGTCCTCCTGTGCCCAGATGGCTCCCTTTTTTACCTAGACTCACACGCACATGGCAAACCTGGCAGATTGCAACTGACTCATCATTTGCATCTTGAACAAAAAAATCCCAAACAAGAGATTGTGATCTCTGCTTTTAACATGTCCATGATGTGGCTTATTTAAATCTGTTATTTTAAGCACTGAAGTGGGGGGGCACGTGATGTTTCGGGCACTGCACACCTGGACTGCAACTGACCACCACAACTACCTATCATATTGATTACTGGTCATCATCATCAACTAAAACCAGTAGATGACAAGTTTTTACTGGGGAGGTTTCCTGCAAACAGACTCAGACATAGCCACTTTTAATTTTTTCTCTGGTTCCCAACTGTAGTCAATTACATCATCATCATAATCATCAACGCCACACATCCACATCTTCTGCTTGGATGCTATGTGGACTGCATGTTGCAACAACAGCAACATCATCATCATCATCACATTCATCATCAGCATCTACACCACCATCACCACCATCACCTGATATTTTTCATCACACTGTGAATTACTGCATGGAAAATACGTGATGTTAACTGCCATGGTGGATGGAATATTACATTGTATGCTATCGTTAACATGATTATCAGAATCCCAGGTTAAGTTACTAAGATGTTACTGGGAAGTATGACATCATCTACACTGCCACTCACTCTGCACTGTTTCACATTCAATATTTTGGATACGGTACACTGGTCAGAATTAGAACTTGATGCAACAATACTAATACTACCACCACCACTAACACCAGTAACACTAACACCACCGGCTGGGAAAACATCATCTTCTCCTACTATGAGTGAAGCTACTGGTTGGGCTGTAAAAAACATTGCAGAAGAAATACCTTTCCTCACATCAGCAATGCACTTCTGAGTCGCGATTACTACCACGCCCACAGACTATCTTACTGTTAACATTGCCATGGCGAGAAACAGCTTTGCTTGCATGTCTCTTTGCAGGCATTTTGGGGGAATCAACCACAATATTATAACCAAATTCAGATTTTGATACGTTCACTCTCTGATTGGGGGGATACTGGATGTGAAGCCAAAAAAACAACTGTAGCTTCAGCAACAGATGAGAGACTAGTCTGAGATGGTCACACAATGAAAACAACTTCAGTAACCAGTGGTGCTGATGAGATCACAAAACAATCCAATCTGGTAAAAATTCCTTTTGAATGTGGTGTGGGGGGCACTGAATGCAGACAGTGCAGATTTTTACAGCACTACAAGCAGCAAAATAAAGAACAGATACCACGATCACAGCACAAGATCAGGCAGCTGCAGTGGATAGTAGGTTCACACTGCTGCACCTGCAATTATACTAGTCTGTGGCACAATAAAAGGTGTATTATTTGATGCATGCAACAGCACACATGCACTCACACACAGAACAGTTTGTCTACAATGCTGAACGAGTAATGCGTAGCAAATACAAAAGTTCAATACTATGCCACGTTACGTATTGTAATGTAAACAACCTGAAATTATGAACTGCTGCACCACATCCACACGCAAACAGCAAGAAAATTTCAACTACTACTGATATTACTGTGTGTACATTAACACAGTCAGTTACATAACAGAAATATAACCAAAAAACAAAGAAATCACTACTTCCCCAACTTAAATCTATCTACACCACAGATACGCCACTCCCCCAAAGCACACTTTCACTGTCTTTCACCACACACACACACACACACACACACACACACACACACACACAATGTTGTAAATTAATATTCAGAATCCACACAAAAAAAAAAAACGCTTGATGATATGAACATAGGAGGGTTTCCTACAATCGATGAACTAAAGTTGGAGCCCCAATAAAACACAAAAATTATTTTTTAACAATTTTTACAAAATTTATACATAGAAACATAGACTTTGACAGCAGATAAGGGCCACTTGGCCCTCCCAGTCTACCCATTTCCCTACCTATTGGACAAGCTGCAGATTCTAGTTAACCAACAGCCTTCTTCCTGCAACCCCCAACTATAATTGCCTTATGTCTGTCCCATGCATGTTTGAATTCCCCCACTGTTTTAGACCCCACAACCTCTCCAGGAAGGCGGTTCCATGCGTCCACCACTCTCTCCATGAAAAATAATTTCCTCACATTACCCCTGAGCTGTCCCCCCTCTAACTTTAAATTGTGCCCCCTTGTTATTACACATCTCTTTTTCTGAAAGATGCTACCCTCCTGGACTTTGTTGATTCCCTTGAGGTACTTAAAAGTTTCTATCATGTCCCCTGTCCCTCCTTTCATCAAGGGTATACATATTAAGCTCTCAGTCTCTCTTCATATGGTTTCTGATGTAGACCCTGCACCATTTTAATTGCCCTCCTCTGGACTGCTTCCATCCTGTCTATGTCCTTGCATAGATGAGGTCTCCAAACTGCATGCAGTACTCCAGATGGGGTCTCACCAACTGTCTGTACAGAGGATAACCACTCCTTTTTCTACTTGTGATGCCCCTCCCTATGCATCCCAGTATCCCCTGGCTCTCCTTACTGACTTCTCACATTGCTTACCCACCTTTAGGTCATCTGATATGACTACACCCAGATCCCTTTCCATTATTGTTGTTGTTAGTACCTCCCCGCTATTGTGTACTCTTCTCCTGGATTTTTATTTCCCAGGTGCATTACTTTGCACTTCTTTGCATTGAATCTAAGTTGCCATATGTCTGACCATTCCTCCAACCTTGCTAAGTCCCTTCTCATCCTTTCTACCCCTTGTGTATCAACTCTGTTACAGATCTTTGTGTCATCTGCAAAGAGGCATACCTTTCCTTCCAGACCCTCTGCAATGTCACCTATAAAGACGTTAAAGAGGACTGGACCCAGTACTGAGCCCTGAGGTACTCCACTAGTAACCCCCTTCTTCAGAATGTGTTCCATTCACTATTACCTTATGTGTCCTGTTGTGCAGCCAGTTTGCTACCCAGACTACCACCCTGGGACCCACTCCCAGGCTGGCTAACTTGATTATTAATCTTTTGTGCAGGACTGTGTCAAATGCCTTGCTAAAGTCTAGGTAGGCCATATCCATAGTCCCTCCCTGGTCTACTACTTTGGTCACCCAGTCAAAGAAATCAATTAGATTCATCTGACATAACCTTCCTGCTGTGAATCCATGCTGTTTTGGGTCCTGTGCCCTGCTGGCCTCTAGGTACTGAACAATTCTTTCTTTCAGAAGTGATTCCATCATTTTCCCCACCACTGAGGTCAAACTAAGAGGTCTATAGTTTCCTGCTTCTGCCTTGCTCCCACTTTTGCGAAGGGGAATCACATCTGTCCTCCTCCAGTCCTCAGGTACCACCCCATCTTTCCATGATTTGTTAAAAAGTGTGGTTAGTGGTGTCACTAGGTCCTCCCTTAGCTCTTTTAGGATTCTAGGGTGAACCTGGCAAGTCCCCATTGCTTTTGTCCACCTTGAGTTTTAGGAGTTCTTTCAGGACTCTTCTTCTGTAAATGGACTGGCATCAACCCCACTACCCAGAGTGCTTCTGTTGTTTGGTTTAGGTAACTCCTCCTCTTCTTCTTTTGTGAATACTGAGCAAAAGTATTCATTCAGTATCTCTGCCTTTTCACTGTCTCCCTCTACCCACCTCCCCTCTCCTTTATTAATCTTCACTATCCCTCCCTTAACCTTTCTATGCTCCCTAATGTACCTATAAAAGGTTTTATCCCCCTTCTTAACTGAGTTGGCTATCTTTTCCTCAGTTTGGGCCTTTGCTTTTCTGACTGCCTTCCCCACTTCTTTCTGCTTTAATTGATACAGTTCCCTGTCGTGCTCCTTCTGTGATTCCTAATACTTTTGAATGCAGCCTTTTTCTCCTTAACCTTCCTGACACGCCTTTTGAGAACCATAGTGGTTTTTTATTCTGCTTTGTTTTCTTTATTTGTTTCACACAAAGGCTTGTTGCCTCCATGATGGCAGTTTTGATTTTTCTCCATTGTTCTTCCACCCCTCCTTTCTGGCCATTTGCTAATGCATTCCTCAGGTATTCACCCATTATGCCAAAGTCAGCCCTTCTAAAGTCCAGTATCTTTGTCTTTGTATGGCTTGTCTCTATGGTTGTGTTTATTGTGAAGCACACTGTGCAGTGGTCGCTTGTTCCCAGATGTCTACTGACTTCTAAATTTGTGATCCTCTCTCCATTTGAGAGTACCAGGTCTAATATTGCTCCCTCCTGAGTGGGTTCCACCACTAGCTGTCAGAGCACACTGTCTCCTACTCCTTCCTACACATACTACCCCGAACTGAGGCTATGCAGATCAATATAGAGCCCATGTGACCTGAAATCCCATGAATCACTGCAAAATTCACCTTTGGAGCTCAAAAACAAGGCGAAGTGAGGCAAAGTGCATTGTCCGCAATGCACTTCGCCTTAAATATGGCAGAGTAGTGGCCTGAGGAGGTGGAGTAATGTGAAGTAATTGTTTCCAATGGATTTTGCATCCTCATAATAATGCAAAGTACTCTGCTTTGCATTGTGGAGCACTCCACTTAATCTGCCTTGCCCGCGAAATCATGAGCGGATTGGAGCCCTTACCGCCCACCACTATCCCATAATAGAAACTCCTCCTGTATTACATAATGAGGTTTTACTTATGGGAAGTCCCCATAGAAAATCCCCTTCCTGAGGTCTTGTTAACAGGTCAGCACTTTATTTTCTGCATATGCAAACAGTGCAAACATTTATTATATTTATATATATGCTGTATTGTTATAGTATATGGACAGTAGCCCTTTGATTTAGACATAATGAGGCTTCTTTAGAGACCTGCAGTTTCTCTTTATTCTTTAATTTGTTTAATTTCTTTTTTGTGTTTAGTTTATCTTGCAGCCTTCTTATTCTGAGGGTTACTTCAACTGTATAGCATTTTCACATACATAGGGATGTTCCTGTCCCTTTAAATCATTTGTTTTCTATGTTGTAACGGAGCGGCAAACTGCTAAACAATCATTATCTAGCTGCTCTGCTTTGGGGCTCTGCATAACTTTGGAAAGCCCCTTTCTATGTCTCTTGGTTGAGTCTACAGCTATCTTGCTATCTGTAACTGGAAAATGAAGTATCGTGGAACACATTCTTTTGGACTTTTCAATGTATCCTTCTATGCCAACTGAAATAAAATATTCCCTTCCATCTGTTAAGAATACTGGAGACATAACTCCAAGCTGCTTATCAGATGCCATTAGGAAACTGAAACAGCGTGTTACATATTGGTTGCCTATTAAACTGGAGATTTGTTTACCCCCTTCAGAATGCAACAACTTGCACATTTAAATACTTAGCATTGAAACAGCTTCTTACTACTAGTTTCATGTGGGAATGAATTTGTCTTTCAAGAAGATTCATACCTCATAAATGTCATCCCTTTCCCAGCAAATCTATAATTTACACTGTTTTTAACCTCTAAAGACACTATCTGATAAACACTGTCTCAGACATATGCCAAGTCTTCAGTGAACTACCCAGACTAATTATGTAGCAATCAGCAGGCATTTTCTACTATGTGTTCTGGGAAAAAATATATTGAACTACAGCAAACACACAGACACACACACACACACACACACACACACACACACACACACACACACACACACACACACACTCTGCACACACCATCCTCAGGCCACAACATTCAAAATAAATACTGCATTCTAATATGTTATAAAGCAAGAAACTGTTTATGTCAGTGAACACAGTGAAGTTCAGTTTAGAGCAGATTTCCTTTAAATATTTCTTATCCTATATTTTGTATCCTGGATAGCGCAGGGGAGAAGAGGAGATGTTATATCTCATTGTCAGAGGGATCTTCATTTACACATTTTTGCACTATATTTACTCAGGCTGTCCCAGATTAGATGCAATATCTTGTTTTCAGTGGGGTCATGATTGTACCATTTTGATAATGTATTTCTTCAGAGTAGCCTAGTCCAGTGCCCCCATATTCAAAGGAGATGTGCGGCACATCCCGGCGGAAAAGGAAGATGTGCCGCGCAACTCCAACAATGTGCCACAGTGTGATATTCAAATGTGTGGGATGCACTGGCCACAAGGGAATGGACCAGGGTGCACATGAATAGTATGCCGTGCAAGTCAAGGGTGCGTTCCCACACATATGCTGTGCTGCAGCATACTCAGTGGGAATGCACCCCTCATAGTCCAGAGCAGCATGGCCCACAGTTAGGCCATGAATTGCTGGCCTAACCCTGCCAGTCACCCACAGGCAGGCTGCGGACATGCATTCAGGTGCACAGCAGCCTGGCAGCCCTGGTGGATTAGAGGTACCCCCTCCCATTCCTGATCTATCCAACTCCATCCCCAAAGAGCTCCATAGTGTCGGGCCTCCCCCTGAACCCAATCATACCAGAGGAAACCACGGTCCATATCCATAGCATAGAGAACCCCCACCCACCGCCTTGGTACATAGATACCCCCACTCCCCCCATACCTGACCTGTTGCAGAGACTGGCACTACCCCTCACACCCTGCCATAGACAGCCACCAACTGCACTGGACCCGGGCCAGGGACCTGCACTCCAGAATAACCCAAGTGGTTGTACCATGCATTGGGGCACTACGCAAGCTGCAGACCCACCAGTGTATGCAGCCATGTGTATGCCCCTGGCAAACCATAAGAGGGAATTCACATACCTCCAATTCATGCCTTGTTGATACTGTATCTTCCTGCTGTCATACACTACTGCAGGCCCGTGCTTTCCCCTGTTCTCCTGTGTAACATGCCACCCTCTGGATTGCTGAGATATCCTGGGTGCCATGGGGTGCAGTGTCCTGCAATGCCATTTGCAGTGTACACTCCAGGCTATGGATAGTGCATCTGCGGTTCCACGATTTCAAATCATTTGTTTCTGGATCTGACGATTATAGAAATAAATGGGAGGTCGGCTGTAACATGCCTGTTCTGGGACCTGTGTAAGTGGGTACAGCATTGGCTGTCACCCACACTGAGCAGTACAATGGCACCAGGACGATGGATCCACATGCGAGCACGTGAGGTGTATGGCCACTGGGCATTATTGCTCACACACAGCTCCTGCCTAAGCAGGACACATTCCAGCATCCTACTGCCAGTGCTCCACCCCCCAAAAATAAGGTGCTATTTCTTCTGTGAACTATCCAGGCTAAATATATGACAATCAGCAGTCATATTCTAGGAAGATACATTGTAAAAATGTGTAAAAGGAAGACCACATTGAAACTGCCTTTCAGCAGATCTGCATTGTGCAAATTCCTTAGAAGTAATGGATAAAAGCATTTCAAAAGCTCTCCACAGCTATATCGGCTATGACCAGAATTTGTTATTTCAAGCGCTCACTTTTCAGAGTGCACAGATTACTTGGGGAAGCTGGGCAGCCGAAAGTGGAAGTTTGCTGTTCTATGGAAGCCTGCCTCTCTAGCAGCCTGGACTGGCTGCACACATGCCATGGACTCCTCCACGGCTAGCTGGTACCATTCTACAGCTTATTTTATACAAAGCCAGCAGCTGGGAGTCCTAATAATACAGGGGCATCAGTAATCATTTATACAGATACCGAGCAGCAGCGAAAGTAGATGTTAAAGTTTGCATCTCAGTTCAAACAGTTCCTGCTTCAATGCAGAATTTCTTTGGCATAACATTCTACATAACAATGGAGAGGCAGCAAAATAATTCAAACAACATAATCATAATGCTGTTCCATTTGTATTCATAATCCACCTATCCAAGTGGACATCTTTTTATTTAACTGGATTTCAAACATTTTTTATTCATTTATTTCTCTGGTACCTTAAATTCATGCTCCTGCACCATATATACATACAGTAGAATAACATAAGCACCTTAGCTTATAAACTGAATTAAGCACTGCAGCACTTTAAACTCATATGCACAAAATGCACTTATATTACTACACTTTATTCAACAAGTACATTATATATGTAGGCACTTTATATGTTTGACATTTAATGCCATAAATGTACCTTATTTCATTCCTGCCAGCTGGCCTTAACCTGGAGCATGTATTTGGGGAGTTCTTGGTGAGGGATGGAAATATGGAAATTAGAAATAAAAGTAGTAGGGAGAAAGTTTAGTAAGAGATAGAAAAGAGGCATAGGTGCAAACCCACGCCAGGGCGAAAAGGTAAGGTATAGTATAGAAGACACTGCTAGCAACAGAGTCCAGTAGGGAAAATAAGATAAGGACAGGCATTCCTTCACTGGGGTTATCAGACTGGCAGAACACAACTCCTCCCTCTTTAAGAAAAAAACAGTAACTCTTACAACAACTGGTTTTAACAACAAACCCCCAGAATGTATATACATTCCATACTGATGAGGGTTTGGGTTGGAGTTTCCACCCACCCACACTTTAGAAGCTCCACTCCAGGGTCCCTTTAAACAATTAACAAATTATAGTACAGTCTTTACTGTATGCACTGCAATTACTTTATTACCCTGGGGCTTAAAACACATTGCACTGTTAACCATCATAGTACATCATCATAACAATTCAATATACACAAGCATACTCATGTTTCATTCTCCTTCACTATAGCTGCCCCATGTTGTGCCAAAACACAATGTTTTTGTGTTGACTTTCTTAATTATGTTTTACCACAAAATGATAAGGTTGCAATGTCAGGTACCAATGCATCATGTAGGCATTTTGATCTTTCATTTGATTTATCCTCACAAGTGGATTGTTGATCCTTAGGAGAGTAAACTCTGCATCCCACAAATAAAAGCAAAAGCTGCATTTGCCCACTTGATGGCTAGGCATTCTTTTCGATCGTGGCATACCTTTGCTCTCTACCAGGCAGTTTCCTGATGATATATGATAGGGTGCTCCTCTCCTTGAATGGTCTGACTCAGGACTGCTCCTATCTCTGTCTCAGAAGTGTCCGTGTGCACTTTGAAAGGGAGACTAAAATCAGGGTACTTCAATACAGGTGAGACACAAGGCTGCCTTTATAGCTCTAAATGCCTCATCACACCCAGGATTCCATTTTACTAGGTTACTACACCTTTTCTTTGTTAGGGCTGTTAATGGTGTGGCTATAGAGGAAAAATTAGCTATAAACCTGGCAATAATATCCAGCTAGGTCTAGGAATGACCTGACATGTTTTTGGGTCTTGGCACAGGACTCTGTTACTGCCTGTACTTTATTTCTGGCCACTTTACCCATTACTCAAAGCGAAATCCAAGGTATCTGGTTTCTGACATAGTCCGTGCACATTTTACTGGGTTTATAGTGAGTCCATCTTTTTGGATGGAATGCAACACAGCGGTCAACTGTGTGATGTGCATCAACCAATTTAGACTATTGATGTCAACATCGTCCAGATAGACAGTACAGTAGGCAGTGTTTGGGGTCAGTATCTGATTTATAAGTCTCTGAAATGTTGCAGGGGCTCTGTGCTGGCCAAAGGGCATGATAGTGAACTGGTACAATCCAAGTGGCATGCTGAATGCTGTTTTCTTCCTAGACTCAGGGGATAAGGGAATTTGCCAGTATCTCTTAGTTAGATCCAGTGTGCTAATATATCTAGCATTGCCGATGTTGTCTATGATATCATCTACCCTGGGCATGGGGTATCCATCAAAGTGTGATACATTATTGACCTTCCTGAAGTCTAGGCACAGTCTGATGCCACCCTCCTTTTAGGGACCACCACTGTGGAGATGGCCAAGCACTAGTAGATGGTTTAATTATGTCAAGTTTCTTCAACTTCTATCTCTTGCTTTACCCCATCTCTTACGTTTTCCAGAAGCCTATAGGGTTTCTGTCTGATGGGACTGGAATCAGTTCTAATATAATGCTGTACCTCAACTGCCTTTCCTGGGTCACTTACAAACATGGGTGCAAAGGTTTTTAGAAGCTGGTGTATGCCCTCTTTCTGCTGTGTTTCTAGCTGGGGTTGATGTTTATGTTAGCAAGGTTGTCCATTTCCTCTAATCTTTGATAGGCCATCTCTAACTCAGGCATGTCTCTGTCTGGGAGTATGTACGTGGTCCCCCATAGCTTCCTCTTTCTCTACCCATTTTTTTAAAAGATTGGCATGGTATGTCTTTCTCCCTGGATATTTATCTGGTGACTCCACTTCAAATGTTACTGATCCTGTTTATCTGATGATTGTGTATGGCTCTTGCCACTTCATTAGTAGCTTGTTCTGGGTGGTGGGGAGTAACAACAGCACTTTCTCTCTTCTGCAACTCTTTGGGCATACTATTCTGATCATAGTAGGTTTCTGCTTCTTCTGATATACAATACTATTTTGGTGTGCCCTTTTGTGTAATATATCAACCTTTTGTGAAGCTGAAACATAATAATGTTGGCTTGTCCCACATTTGGTTCCTCTTCCCAAAACTCTTTACAACATCCAGTGGCCCTCAAGGATTCCTTCCATACAGTAGAGGAAAGGGGAGTACCCTGTAGCTGCTTGTGGGACCTTTCTAAGAAAACAACAAGAGGGAAGGTACCTATCCCAATCCTTTCCCTCATAATGTACACATTTTTAACATATGTTTTAGTGTTTGGTCAAAACGTTCAACCAATCCATCTGTTTGTGGGTTGTAGGGCATTGTTCTTAGTGCCACTACCCCCAACAAATGGTACAGTTCTTTAAGTAATGTAGCCTAAAAGTTACTGCCTTGGTCATTTAATACCTCAATAGGTATCCCAAGATGGCTGAAAACCTTAACTAGCTCCTCTGCTATTCGGGGAGTAGTGTCTGTATGCAATGGTATGGCCTCTGGTTATTTTGTTGCATACTCACAGATGACTAATATATATTTGTATCCTTAGTCACTTTTCTGTAAGGGGCCAACAATATCCATTGCCATCCTTTTGAAGGGTGTGCTAACTATGTGCAAGGGTACTAGGGGCACTACAACCTTTTGGGTTACCTGGGCCACCTTCTGATACTCTGGACAGCCTCTGCAGTATTTCATCACTTGCTCGTGAAACTGGGCTTGTAAAAACTTTGTAATAGCCTGGCCAGGGTTTTATCCTTCCTGCATGACCTGCCCATGGTACGTCATGGCCCAAATACAAGATTTGGTTCCTAAACTGTTTACGGACTGCTAGCTGTTCAACAGTTTCACCTGTACGAAAATGTGAACATACAAAAACACCAGTAGAAACAGGTCTCACGGTCTATTGAGTCTGCTTGATTGTGTAGCTAGTACCTCAACTTGCAGTTGCCCCACACTCCTCACCCCTGTTCATCTTTACCCCCATCACCCTGTCCCAACCCCTCTTAAAACTTTCAGTTGCAAAAATTGGATCCCTAACCTTCTTACTCCCCTTTCTCATAAGGGAAGCTGGCTGGACAAGCTTAGCATATTCCACCCACGCTGATACTAGCCCGTGCCTCACCCTCCCCACCAATCTTAAATCCAGCGGTACTCGCACTGACGGCTGCCTTACTCAGGTCTTCAAAATCCCATCCTCTATCTACACACCCTCAGTTCCACACAAAATTAGCATCGCTGCCATCCTGTGCTGATAAACCACTGTGGTGACTATAAACCCCTTTGAATCACACTGAGTAAAGATAAAGGGAGCACGTAGGCTGCACTGGGCACACATCCTAAGAAAGTTGGTACTACTGCTGCTGCTAATCTCTGGAAATGTCCACCCTAATCCAGGCCCCCTGGTACCAGGCTAAAACAGGCCCGGGGATGCCTCTCAATAGTATCACTAAATATACAGTCTCATTAATAAACTACCACAGTTCCAGGCCTGGGTGGAGTTACTACAACCTGACATAATTGCTCTTACTGAAACCTGGCTCTCACCGAAAGTTAGTAATGACTCCACAGCACTGGATGGATACACAGTGTTCTGGCAGGACAGACTAACTAAGCGAGGAGGCGGATGTGCAGTTTACCTGAAGAATGACCTTAGAGCCCAACCCCTGCCTAGCAGTTTCCTAAACAGAAGCACAAACTCTTACCCTCAAACTCACCCTGGGTAAGCAACACAAAACCTTACTACTATCCATCATATACATACCCCTTGAACCTCCAAAATGGGCATCCAGCAAGTGCTGAGCAACTTTGAGCAGTACAACAAAATTGGGAACATATATTAGTTGGTGACTTTAACACTAATTATTTTGTCCAGTGACACTCTAGCTGTCCATGACCAGATGTGGACTCTCACCTTACTCAACTAGTCCACCAAGGAACCAGACTTAACTACAAAACAGGCGTAAGTACTCTAATCAACAGGCTTCTAGAGAGCAGCCCAGAGCATATCTCCGAGGTCACTGTCCTTTCTGACACTCTCAGCTATCATTCACCGGTGATGTGCACCTGGTCGAATAAAGCTAGCACTTTTGCCTGCCAGGTATCTTGAAACCGATCCCTGAGACCTGGACAGCTAGGCTTTCTCAGGAATTATCCAAATCTGGTTGACTGGTCATCGCTGGACAGGGCCACGGATGGGAACATAGCCCTCAACTTCTTTATCGCCATATCTACCAAGGCCTGTGACATCTTTGGCCCCTACAGAACCAAAAAAACTCAAAGAACTACCAACCCCTAGCTTACAGGCACCTACAGCATATGCGGAATAGGGATAACTTGTGGCATAAGGCCAAAGCTACTGGTAAAGAGGCTGACTACATCAAATATAGGTCTGAAAGAAACAATGATACTAGGATCATCCAACAAGCTAAAACGCAAGCTACTACCATGTCCTGCTGAAAAGGAGCTGGGGTAAAGGTAAGGAATTCTGGGACTCGATAAAACCATCACCGGTAAAGCCTCCAAAGCACAACAGGGTTAATAGTCACTAATGAGGGGACACTCCTGGAGCCCAACGACATTGCTAATGCCTTCAACCAAGCCTTCTTTGACCTAAGTTCTGTTCTTCCCAAGTAATACCTGTCCCGCTCCACTCTCAACCCACTCCACCCTTATGCCCGCCACCTGTACCCCAGTCCAATGTCCCCCTTCTATTTCAAACAATTGAACCGCAAGATACCTTTAAATATATTAAAGCTGTTCTAAACAAGACTAGACAATGGAGTAATCTTATTGACATGAAACTGGTGGCACTCACCATCAATGAGTTGGCGGATCCCCTTACCAAAGTCTTCAATGCCTCACTTAGGACAGGAGTGTTCCCAGATAAGTGGAAGAAGGCAGTTGTCACCCCTGTTCTCAAATCAGGTGATGCTACAAACCTAACCAACTACAGGTCCATCTCAATTCTCCCCCCTCTGTCCAAGGCACTGGAATGAGTGGTCGCGGACCAGTTGACTGAGTACTTAATGAACTACAATCTACTCCATAGGCAACAACATGGGTTCTGGAAACATCACTCAACCATAACCACCCTGATTGACTATACCTCCCAGATATACGAGGCTTTTAATGATGGTTTAGCAGTGGGGTCTATCTTCATTGACCTCACTGAGGCATTCAACACGGTCAACCATCAACTCCTCCTACAAAACCTTCACTCAATGGGCTTGTCACTGGACACAGTCACATGGTTCAAGAGCTACCTATCCAGTAGGGCACAGCAAGTTAAAGTTAGTGGCATACTATCATAACCCATGGATGTGACTCTTGGAGTCCCACAAGGATCTATCCTGGGACCACCCCTGTTCAGCATATTCATCAATCAACTGCCTACAGTCTGCCAAGCACTCATAGTGCTTTGCAGATGATGCAGTCATCTCTGTAAGTGGGTCTAATTTACCCATCTCCCTTGAACTCAAGCAAACTCTCACAGACTTGAGGATGGTTCAGTGATAACAAACTGTTGCTCAGCTACAAGAAAACCAAGAGCATGCTCTTCTCCTGCCACAGAGGTAGAACCACCATGGAAACTGCAGATCCTGAACTCCAAGGGGACTTATTGGAGCAGGTTGACGCCTTCAGATACCTTGGTATACACTTGTACAGCTCCTTTCTTTCTCGACACATGTTGATCAGTTAGCCAAATCTTCCAGCGCAGAATTAGGTGTTCTGTATAAACACCATCAATACATGCCACCTGAGGCGCTAAAGCTAGTCACCTACAGTTCAGTGGTATCCTCCATTGACTAAGGCTTTGCAATCTACAGTGCAGCCATGGACACTGTCCTAAATAGGGTAAGAACCCTCCTCAACAAAGCATGTAGGCTGGTCCTGGGTGCAGATCACGTGACCCATACCTGTGACCTCTATGAAGGCGACTGGTTGGTTACCCCTTCACTTCAGAGCCCAATACCAAAGCTGCCTGGTGGGTAAGAAAGCCATCCTTGGTTTGCTCCAATTCCACCTTGTGTCTATTTAAAAGAGACGACCATCTATCAGCACTAGGAGGACCTCCAAGGGTGTACTGCTAGTACCATTCAAGCTTACCTCAATAGCTCAAAGATCCCTGTCCTATAGGGGTCCTAAGTGGATAAACGACCTACCACCTGACCTCCTCAGTTGCAACAAGATCAGAAAATTCAAAGCTGGTCTTTGTACCCATCTTACCCCATCGTGTAAGTGTGAGTGCCCCTGCATGCCCTGACTCATTCTCAGCACTCCCCAGCTCTTGAAATCCTTTGACCTTGTATCTCTACCACCTTCATTACCTGCCCCATCCCTAATCGACAAGTTCTGGCCCTTCTTACCCTGTACTCATCCTCCAGTATTTACTTTGCCTTTCTCCTCCTCTTCTCTTTTTCTACCATGTCCTACCTGACTCCCCATCTGCACTACCCTCCCTTACTTACGCTCCACCCCACACCTTCTCTCCACCCTCATTCTCTTCCCCACCTTCCATCTCCTAGCTTCCCACCTCCCCTTAGCTATCCCCTTTCCTTCCCTCCTAATCATCCCCTCCTGACAATGCCTAACCTGGCTGCTATTCTCCCTCCAATCCCTAGCCATGCTTTGGCTGCCCCTCCCCTTTGTTGCTTGGGCCCATTCATCCCCTCTGCCGCTTGCTCAACACTGTTGCTGCCTACTACAGCCATTGGGTATGTGCCTACTCCATTCTAGATGTAACAACACCTGAATTCCCCTTGAAGAATTCTAAGCTGTCTGGGAACCTAAAATTATTATCTTCCTCATAATGATTTTTACCTATGAAGCAACTAGTGCTACTGTACCTGTTATGAATGATTGTTGCTGTTTTTGACTTGATTCTGTTTTACCACTGTATTATTCCTGTTGTCTGTCTTATTCTGTATTGTCGATGTCTGACCTGGAACCTTTGTAAACGAGCCTATGGCTCAAAGGTATTTAATCCCAAACTGAAATAAATAAATAAAAATAAAACTGCTCACTGTTCTACAGGATACCACCACCTCAGGCAGAGTATTCCACCTGTCTACCACCCGTTCTGTGAAAAAATGTCTTCCTGATTTCCCTCCTGAATCTTCCCCCCTCCAATCTCAGCTGATGCCCTCTCGTATCCCTCTCTCTTCTAATCTGGAAAACTCCTTCTGTATAAGTCTTGTTTATCCCCTTAAAGTATTTAAAGGTTTCAGTCATATTCCCCCTATACCTCCTTTCCTTCAACAAGTACATGTTCAGCTTACCCAGCTTATCCTTGTAGGACCTTCCCTCTAGTCCTTGGATCATCTTTGTTGCCCTACATTGTACCCCCTCCAATGATTTGATGTCCTTATTCAGGAATGGGCACCAGTTCTGCACACAGTACTCCAGGTGCGGCCTGACCAGAGACCTGTACAGGGGAAGGATCACCTCCCTATTTTTGGAGGAGATTCCCCTCACTATACACCCCAGCATCCTGTTGGCTTTTGTTGCTGCCGTCCTGCACTGAACTGAGTTGTTCATGCTGCCTATTATAAGCACCCCCAGACCTTTTTCTTCCTTGGTGCTTTCCAGCTGTACCCCTCCCAGCTGATAGCTCGTCCCCTGGTTCCTAGCTCTGAAGTGCAGTACCTTGCACTTATTAGCATTGAACCACAGCTGCTATGTTTCCGACCACTCCTGCAGTTTGGTCAGGTCTTCCTGTAGCCCCTTCCACCCTTCAATGTCATCTACCACAGCTCCCATCTTCAAATTGTCTGTGAACAGACTGATCCTACTCCGGATCCCATGTGAGATATCAATGATTCAACCCATGGTTAGCACTTGATGAATAGCATTGTATAAATTTAAAACACAAATACCAGTGCATATTTTATTCTTTCCAGGAATTCTTATGAAATGAAAGCTATATCGGTTTGGTAAAAAGCAAATATTATATGTGGTCATTTTGTTTGAATACAGTGCTAGCCAGCTTACTGTTGTTTTCCAGTTTGTCATAAACTGTGTTTAGGTGAACAGTCACAGTTATTAATTTAAAACTAAGCTAACAAGGAAAGGTAACAATGATAATTACTATTGTTGTAAATGTTCTAAAATTTAATGAGAGTAGCATGGGGTAAAATGAGGAGAAAAAAGGGATCTATGACAACTTAGCGAATGTGATATCAGCATGGTAGAAAACAGAGCAGAAAATTCACCATTCAGCAGTACAGCACTGATAACACATATCGAAAGACAACTAGCTGCAAGCACCAAGAACACAACACCAGCACATTCTCCTTAACTATACATCATTGGTACACTACTGTTTATGTATATTCAATTGTTTTTATTGGGGACCCCGACCCTAATGAGGGGTCTGCACCCCCAAGACATCCTTTACTTAATATAATCAACTCTGAGGTCCTATGTAATTCCAAGAAAAGAGCAATTTTCCATAGTTGCAGTGTCACTGTATATACCACTCTTAAATGCATATCGGAAAAACACAAGATATGTAAATAAGAGGAAAAAAAATCTACAATTTGGATGATGGGTGACTCAAACCATAGTCCTGACATGCCCCAGCTATCCAAAGACTGTCACTCTAACTCTAAGTGACACTGACAGCACGCTGACAGGGTGCACATTCAGCAGACTTAGAGTGCTCAGCTGGAACAGAAGCAGGTTCCGGTACAGCACTGTACCACACAGCGCTACAATTTCCTATTAACGCATACATCTCTCACACTGTTTATTACACGGCATTGGCCACGCGACATTACCACTAGCTACCAAAAAAAAGAGTTTATAAAACAACATAGAATACCAACTGCATTAGAAGTTAAGCATGTACAGACTGAGTGCTAGCTTTATGTTGTTTCCTTTAGAGTCTGATAAAAAGAATACTAATGAAAAAAGGATGTAACTGCAACAGTGTGAGGGAAAAAATTGTCTCTCCTTTTCAATTTGGGACAGGAATGAGCTGTTATATATCCATTTGTTTTTGCTGTAATTTCTGCTGCCATTTCAAGTGTAACACTCAGTATAGCAGAACTGTAAAAATACATAGAACATCGGATCTCTGTCTCATTATAAATATTAAAAATTAAGCACTTTGGGGTGTGCTAGACCACCTTGAAGATGGTTGCCTAATACTGTTATTCTCTCCCCTTGGTGTATCCTGTAGCATCTGCGCCAATAAATGATGCCTACTAAGTGCTTTGATGAACAGTCTCACTCACTAATACCCCTGCTTCACATACCTGCCAATTGGATGGGAATCGCTGTTATTTTTGATGCTGTTCTGTTCTCGCGCTTCCTCAGCACTCCTCCACAACTTGGTCTGCCTATCATGGCACATCCCACCACAGCTTCTTCATCTCCATCCTCCAGAATGGATGGCCTACAAGAAGTTAAAGAAATGTTGAATCAGGTGCTAGTGGAGATTGGGAGCTCAAAACTGCCAGCTGGAAAACAATTGAGGGCATTGTCACGATCTCCCAGCATCTCTCCTACACAGAACAGAAAATTAATGCCCAGGACCTCTTAACACATGGGCTGGAGGCTCACATCCATGAGCAGGAAAGAACTATCAGACAAATCTGGGACCGTGTGGAAGATCTGGAGAACCGGAGTGACATAGAAGTTGTCAGCAGATAAGGACCTCCTGACCCACCCAGTCTGCTCTATTTTCCCTACCTACTGTGTCACCGCAGACCTTTCTTGATCTCCTGTTTTTTCCTCCCTTTGCCTTATTACTAAGGTCCCTTGTGTCTATCCCATGCATGCTTGAATCATGTTACCATTTCAGCACCACCACTTCCATTGACAGGCTGTTCCAGGTGTCTAACCCCTTTCTGTGAAGAAGTATTTCTCACATCCTCTCTTAGTCTCACCCCTCCAGCTTCATGGCATGAACTCTTTTCCTTGAGCATCTTTTCTATGTAAAATGCTCCCTCGGTACCTTATCAATACATTTGAAGTATTTAGACATTTCTATCATGGCTCCCTTTCCTCCTTTCCTTTAGACAGTACATATTTAATTCCTTGAGTCTTTCCTCATAGAGCTCTTGATGCAGGCCCTGCACTATTTTGGTTGCCCTCGAGAGTCACGTGATGCAGTGTGACTGAAGGCAGCTTTCTCCTGAGTCCCACCTCCACCTGTTAAATTTGCTACTTTTACTGAAATATCGCTATTATTTTACTGCATTGTGACCTAAGGGTTTCCTGATCATCTCAGCCTCTTTATGTTGAGTTTGGGGCGCTTTAAAGATTTACAGTGATCTGTAGCGATGGAGTCTGATATGAAGACAGCTGGTGAAACACACCCTCCAACAACGCCTGAGAAAGCATCAAAAAGGCTAGAAGTGCTAACTTTGGGCAATCAACTAAACAAACAGCTTCTGCCACTTCAAGTACTTTATTAACGGAAGATCGCTTCCTCCAAGAAATGATACCCTTCAGAGAAACACTTCAGGAGATATCAAGTGAAATCAAGTCCATCAGAAGCGATTTCACGGACTTATCAAGGAAAGTGGGGGACCTAGAAATAAAGTCTACCTCGCTGGAATGCTGGAGAAACAAAACAGATCCAGAAATTATCAAATTAAAACAGCAAATACAGAAACTACAGGCCAAGACCGAAGATCTGGAAGGAAGGAGCAGGAGGAATAACGTCCTCATCTTGGGGCTACCTGAATCCGAAGAAGGGGGTGACACCAAGATTTGTCCAGCAATTTCATTAAAGCAGTTGGCCCCCGCCCATAAAAACCAGCAGTATCATATTGAGAGGGCACACAGATCACTGAGGCCCAAACCCCCATCGAGCTCTCCCCCCAGACCAATCATTATCAAGTTCCTAAGTTACATTGAACACCAACATGTACTAACTAAAGTTAAGGAACTGGAATCAGTGCAGTGGAACCATATTAAACTGAGGATCACCCAGGATCTCCCGTATGAGGTCAGACAAAAGAGAGCATCATACCATCCAATCATCAAGAAGTTAATTGCGGCTGACAAGAGATTTAAGATGATCTACCCTGCAAAACTCCTGGTCTCTCTGGATGGCAATTGGCAAGCTTATGAGGACCCCAACCAAGCTCTAGCTGATTTATCTAAGAAGCTCCCAGATCTGTTCAAAAGGGACTGATGTGCTTTAACGGACCTTTTGCTGTTTGGTGTGCTACTCTGTAAAATCCAAGCTTGATCCGGACTTAAATACATCCTTTTACTACCTTCTTTAATTAAAATGTGGTAGTTTCTAGTAAGGGCTTACCTGGGCCTTGATGGATGTAGACTGGCTCCGGGTAGTTGTTACGAGGAGGCTGGGGTAGGCCGCGAGGCCTGCTAGGCCTGAGGTTTAGTAGCTCCATGCGTGCTCGTTTAGTCCATTGGGCGGGAACGTGAGGGATGGTATAGGTTTCCGGTGGGACTCTTTAACGGTCGGACCGTTTTGGTCCGTCCCTGCTGTTTCCGACCTGCGCTTCCTCTACTGTGGATTTCCGGTAGAAGGCGCCTATGCCCTGCTTAAGACCCCGCTCTGGATAGTCAGTCTCTACATTTAATGCCTTCCCTCAGGTACTGATCCCACTTTTATTTGTATTTGTATTTGTATTATTGCTAGATGTTATGGGCAAACGGTTAGATCTGGTGGGGCTATTTAATCTTGTTTGCCGAGTTGTTAAATGTTGTTAGGACTATTACTGTAGGCTTTAAAAAGCGGCTGTTCAGGTAATTGTAGGTGGGGGGTGGGGGCCAGGGAGGGGAGTTAAACTTCGGGATCTTGCCTCGCGACTGTGATTGGGGTCTTTAGGTACCGTGGTTAATCCACGTTATAAGGTATATCTGTTCCAGTAAAGGGCTCAGTAGTACTTGTGATGGGTTCCTTAAATCGGATCACGATTATGTTTCTGAACTGTTAAAGGTCTTACCATGGTACCTGGGAGGGGAGAACCTGAAACGATGGTTTAAATGTTTGGTTCTTTGGTCTTGTTTGTCGTGGGGGTTATTTGTATATAGTTTTTTGGGTTTGGTGGGATGGGGGGCATGGGTGGGATAGGGACGGTGGGTAGACTCTGTTCTCTTCATTTTGACTGTCTTTTGGCTGATGGCCTCCTATGTGCTGCTTAATTTCACCAATGTATACTTCATTTCTTTAAAACTGCCTATCCACTGCAGAGAAGGAATGCATGGGGGGTCAAGGATGTTCTCTTGGGGGGGTGGAAGATGTCACCACCAATCAACCTATTAGACCGTGCCAGGGGTTTTCTTGAGCATGAGTATTTCGCTTACCGCCATTAATGGCGTTAAACCACATTAAAATCGCTACTTAGAACGTCAGGGGTATGAGGGAGACATCTAAAAGGGGCCAAATTCTTTTAAATTGTTCCTTAGTAGGGGTGGATATCCTTCTCCTACAGGAAACTCATGTTACTGTCACAGAAACCAAGCTATTACGGTCTAAGTTTTCCCAGATTTTTGTGTCGGGTCGAGCTACCGGTAGCAAAGTGTTGCTATTATGATCAGACGTAGTGTACCTTTCATATTGAAGAAATGCATTCAGGATACAGATGGCAGATATGTATTTGTGCAAGGCAGCTCTATAATACTGATGTTGTTTTAGGATCTATATATGGCCCTGTCGAGTGACTCCGATTTTCTGATGTGTTTGCTACAAACTGAGTGTTTTCTTACCAACAAACTTTATTCTGGGAGGGGACTGGAACATTGCACCTTCGCAGCTATTAGATAGGACCTTTAAAGCCATGAAAACCCCGTCGCCTGCCCAACTGGCGCTAACAGATTTATGCTCTTTGTTGGGTTTGGACGATCCCTTGAGACTTTTGAACCCCTCTACTAGGAGTTACACCTTCTACTCTCCAACCCATAACTCCTGGTCAAGGATAGATTACATTTTAGTGAGCACCAATCTTTTAGCTAACATTTCCTCTACTGGTATTGAGCCCATTGTTATCTCTGATCACGCTATGACATGGATTAAGCTTGCACCTGGTCCTCCCGGACAACGAGATACCTCATGGAAGCTCAATAATCAGATTCTAAAAGATGAACAGCTTATATCACTTTTTAAATCTCTGATTCTATCCTTCCTAGAAATTAATCAAAGCTCTGTGTCCAGATACAATTTAGTGTGGTGCTCACTGAAATGTTTTCTCAGGGGTGAATTCATAAAAGAGTCATCCAGACGGAAAAGATTGAGAGTGGAGAAAATTAATTCCTTAGCCAATCAAATTAAGTTGGCTGAAGAGAATCTCTCTGCTTTGAATTCCCAAAACGCCTTAGAGAATCTGTATAAACTTAAAGACGAATATGAGGACTTGATTAGGGAAAAAACAGAATATACCATTATGAAGTCCAAATCGAAATACCTTGATCAGGGGGAAAAACCTGGTAGATTATTGGCCCTTAGGCTTTAGGAGGTAGAGAGTTCTAGATTGATCTCCATTAAAAACGGATGGATCTATTAGAGATCCAGAGTCAATGTTTTTGAGGCCTTTATAGGGACCTTTATGGGACAGAGACTCCCTCATCTTCACTCTCAGGAATAACAGATTTCCTGGAGAATACCCCTCTCCCTAAACTCCAAACCGGTCAATGCGAGGTTCTATCAGCCCCCATAACTCTAGAGGAGGTAGAGGATGCTATCCAAAATCTCACCCTGGACAAAGCCCCTGGCCCAGATGGCCTTTTCCCAAACTTTTACAAATCCTTTTGTAAAGAATTAGCTCCTGCTTTGCTTAATTTGTTTAATTACATTCTTACTTCCGGGCCACTGGATCCTTCTTTGTTAGAAGCAACTATAATCCTAATACCTAAACTAAATAAACCGGCTCTGGATCCAACCAACTATAGGCCAATTTCGTTGCTAAATTATGATATTAAAATTTTGACTAAGATCCTCTCATTACGGATTAAACAAGTCTGGCAACCACTTCTGAGTGTAGAACAGGTAGGCTTTGTTCAGGGAGATCAGCATTGGACCATGAGGACCCTCACACATTTTCATTTAGCCCAGGACTCTCAGTCTCCTATGGCATTAGTTGTCTTGGATGCGGAAAAACTTCGACCGTGTCAGTTGGGAGTTTTGTGGGCTACCTTAAATAGGATAGGCTTTCTGGAACAATTCATTCAGTGGGTCAAGGCGATTATGGCTCCCTTCAGCAAAGGTTTATTGCAACGGGTGTTTTCATCCAGGTTTCCTTGCAGTCCGGCACCAACAAGGCTGCCCACTATCACCGTACTTATTTAATCTTTATCTGGAACCCCTATTGGTGCGTATCAAATCTTCACCTGATATTACAGGATGTGTCATTGCCCAAGAAATGCTGACCATATCGGTATTTGCAGATGACATCCTTCTCCACCTCACCAAACCGTGTAGGTCTCTTCGGGAGGTTCTGAAGATTGTCAATCAATTTGGTGAAGTTTCCAACTACAGATTGAACTTGACCAAATCTGAAATATTCCGCTCAACTCACTTTTGTTCCACTCCAATGTAACCCAGTTCGAATGAAATGGGCCGGATCATCTCAAATATTTGGGCATCTATTTAGCCGTGATGTAGACACGATAAAAAAACTTAATTTAGAGGATCTGGTGGACAAAATACAGTGACCTTAACAGATGGGATAACCTCCCTTATCTATAGGTGGAGAATTAGCATAATTAAGATGAATATACTCCCCGCATTATTTTTTACCTTGAGCCTTTTAAATCTATGGCTGCCCAAATCTTTTTCCAAAGGTCCACTCATCCTTAACCAAATTTATTTGGAGAGGCAAACAACGAGGAGATCCTTTTTCAAATTATGTGTCTAAGGAAAACGGAGGCCTTGTTTACCCAACTTTGAATTTTATTATTGGGCCAGTCACTTAGTTAAAATGGGCAAATGGCTTATCCTCAAATGACTGCTATATGCTTAAATGGCTGAAGCTTGAACTCGAGCTTCTGAAGGAACTAATATGGACCCTCAATCCATTTTTATTCTAACTTCTCGTCCTTACCGGCTCAAATAGGCAATTCAGTGGTAGGGACTTGGTGAAGTTTTTAACTAATACTGTGCCTCTGTTAGAATTCAATATTCAAGGACCCAGCCCAGCGCTGATTCTCAACCTAACATTAGGATTGGGTCCCAATGGTTGACCCCGCCATGGCTACCACAGATCCGAGACTGTATTGTGGATGACTTTTATATACAGGGCTCGCTTGGTTCCTCTGGGGACCTGTTGACAAAATTTAATATCCCCTCACAGAACATTTTTAAGGTATATCAACTGAGACACCTTATAGCCAAGGTGTTCGGATTGGAGAGGACCACTTCTAATATTAGACCCTTTCTGGACCAGCTTAAGACCCTTGTAACTAAGCCCCATAGTACAGCCAGGCTTTATGCACAGCTTTTACTCATCAAAGTCCCAGAGGTTTTAACTGGTTCCAAGGTGTGGACGTCTATAATTTCTGGGTCCTCCATATCCTGGAGCCAGGTTTGGACAGATATGTATAAATTCCTCACCTTGGATAGGAACAGACTTATACAATTTTACATAATTAATAATATGTATTACACACCGTTGAAACTAGCTAAATTTGGGAAGTCCAGTTCTGCTAAATGTACTAGATGCGGTGAGGACCAGGGTAGTATTTTGCATGTATTCTGGGCCTGTGAGAAGGTTATCCCCTTGTGGAAGAGTATTTGTGACAGTCTGGACCCACTTTTGGGATTGGAGGAATTATTTACACCCGAAATCTGTATACTAGGTATATACTCCAACATCAAGATTAAGGAAAAAAAAATACCATATGGCCCTAATTTCAATTGCTGTTAAAAGATTAGTACTCCGTCACTGGTTAGATCAATTGGAGATCTCCTATCAGGAGTGGGATGCGGAAATGTCTCAATGTTTTAAAGTAGAAAAATTAATAGCCAGTTCTAGGCATGCTATACCGACTTTCCACAAAAAATGGGGCAAACATGCTACCTTGTACCTCCACTAAGCCTCCCCTTGGGTTCCCCTGAGGTTCCTTTCTCTCTCATCCTATTTTATCCCTCTTTTAGGATATTGTCTGTTTTAGATATGATCTAAATGAGAAATTCCGGTTGTTCTTTGCCCCAGGGCACTAGTTGATATTATTTCAGGGGCATCTTCTATTGGTGGTGACATCTTCCGGGGGGTGGAGGGTTGGATTCTATGGGGTTTTGTATTGGTGTTTTTATTTGTTTTTTCTTTGCTTATTATGTCATTTGTTACCGGCTGTATTTTGATCCTTGTATGTTTTCTTTGTTCTGTAAAACGAATAAACAGAGAATTTCAAAAAATTTTGGTTGCCCTCCTCTGTACCGCCTCCACCTGATCTACATCCTTCTGGAGATGGGGCCTCGAGTATTGGACACAGTACTCAAGGTGGGTACTCACTAACAATCTGCACGGGGTAACATTACCTCCCTCTTTCTGCTGGTGATACCCTTCTCTATGCACCTGAGCATCCTGCTAGCTTTCCCTACTAAATTATCACACTACTTTGCTACCTTCAAGTCATTAGAAATGATAATCCCCATGTCTCTTCCCTGTTTTGTGGTTGCCAATACCTCCCTGTCCAATTGGTACATTGCTCCCAGGTTTCTGTGCCCCAAGTGCATGATTTTGCACTTTTTGTCATTGAAACCCAGTTGCCAAATCCTTGACCAGTCTTCCAGCTTTTTCAGATCATTCCTCATTTTTTCCACCCCCTCCAGGTGTGTCCACCCTGTTGCAGATTTTTGTGTCTTCCACAAATAGGCATACTTTCCCTTCCAGCCCTCCTGCAATGTTGCTAATAAAGACATTGAAGAGGACCGGGTCTAGTACTGACCCCTGTGGCACCCCACTGGTCATAATGCTTTTGTCAGGGTGAACACCATTTACCATCATCCTATGACTCCTGCTGCTTAATCAACTTCTTACCCATTTTACTACTTTTGGACCCACTCCTAGACTGCCCAACTTGCTCACTAATCTTTTGTGTGGAATGATGTTGAAAGCCTTACTGAAATCCAAGTAGGCCACATCCACCACTCTGCCCTGATCCAATTCCCTGGTCACCCAGTCAAATAACTCAATCAGGTTTGTCTGGCAATATCTCCCCCATGTGAAACCACGCTGCCTAGGATCCTGCAATCCACTGGTCACAAGGTATTCCCCAATCCTTTCCTTCAGTAGTGATTTCATTACTTTCCCAATCACTGAAGTCAAACTGACAGGTCTGTAATTGTCTGCCTCTTCCCTAGTACTACTTTTGTGAAGAGGGACTACATCTGCCATCTTCCAGTCCCCCAGAACTTCCCCCGTATCTAGTGATAGGTTGCACAGGGCTGTCAGAGGTTCAGCCAGTACCTCCTTGAGCTCCCTCAGTAACCTAGGGTGTACCCAGTCAGGCCCCATTATCTGATCCACTTTAATTTAGGGCTGGGAGAACTCAGTGAAGATCTGATCCTCATTAAATAAGAACCAGAACATGGTGAAGTTCTGATTTATTCTGATTAGTTCTAATTTATTGAATTTACTGAATTTATCTGTGAAGCACCTTGATATTATGAAAAGCGCTCTATCAAATACATTTATTATTATTATTATAATTAGTTCTGATTTACTGACAAATATTTGAAAAAATTTGAAAAAATGCATAAAATTAGCCAAAGTGGGTCATGTTTAACACAGAGGCCCAAAGTAAACAATTCAACACATGATTTGTATAAAAATTATAGCAAAACTGCTCAATAAAAGTAATAACTGCTAGACGCTTCATGTCTAGGCTGCGCTGGTGGCATATCCAGCTCAGGCCCGTGACATTGAGTGTGCCAGAACCAGGAGAGAGAGAGAGAGAGAGACAGGGAGACAGATACAGACAAACAGATGCTAGCACCATTTTGCTTGCCTGCCTGCCCTGTACATTACAGTGTACACACACTGCACAGCCACAGAGCCAAGTTTAATTTCTCTGTTGTGATTTCTGTAACTGTAAGAATTTCTCTTTGACTCCCAGTAGTCTAGTCTCTCTTTCTCTGTCTCCTCTTCTGGATAGCATAAGTCCAGCGTTTATTTTGCCAGCATGCCCATGCCCTGGGCCTGTGCACGAGACAGTCACGGTAAGTCAAAATACACATTATTTGTGATTTCTGTGACTATAACATTAATCTTTGGCCCCACAGTAGTCTAGTCTCTCTGTCTACAGTAGTCTAGTCTCTCTGTCTCTCTCTCTCTCTCTCTCTCTGTCTCTCTCTCACGCTCTGTCTCCCCTCTTCTGGATGGCACATGCCATCAACATTTTTTTTGCCAGCATGCCCATGCCCTGGGCCTGTACACAGACAGCCACAGTGAAACTAAGAATACACTTTATTTGTGATTTCTGTGACTATAAAATGTTTCCCCCCCACCTCGTAGTCTAGTCTCTCTCTCTCTCTCTCTCTCTGTCTCCTTCTGGATGGCAGAAGTCAACATTATTTTGCCAGCATGCCCAGGCCCTGGGCTCACAGACAGCCACAATGAAACCAAGAGTACACTTTTATTTGTGATTTCTGGGACTATAACATTACTCTTTGGCCCCAGTAGTCTACTCTCTCTGTTTCTCTCTTCTTGATGGCACAATGCAGTCAACATTTATTTTGCCAGCATGCCCATGCCCTGGGCCCACAGACAGCCATAATGAAACCAAGAATACATTTTATTTGTGATTTCAGGACTATAGCATAACTTTTGGCCCCCAGCAGACTAGTCTCGCTCTCTTTCTTCTCTTGATGGCACAATGTAGTCAACATTTATTTTGCCAGCATGCGCATGCCCTGGGCTCACAGACAGCCTCAAAGAAACCAAGAATACACTTTATTTGTGATTTCTGGACTATAACACTACTCTTTGGCCCCCAGTAGTTTGTCTCTCTCTCTTTCTCCTTGGGATGACACAACTTAGTCAACATTTATTTTGCCAGCATGTCCATGCCCTGGGCCTGTACACAGACAGCCACAGTGGAACCAAGAATACACTTTAAACAAGTACATAAAAGAGTGCCAGTACTTTACCACACAGCTGCATTGTAATCTTCGTGGCTCAATTGCCTAGTTCCACATTCTGAGAACGAGCCGGCAGTCGGCGACACAGCCAACCAACCAATCGACCACAACAGCTACAGGCCGAGCTCAGATCTCCCCACCACGTAACTGTGACTGTGGTTCTCCAGCTCCTGGACTTGGCTCCACCCTCCTCTCCTTGCTCTTTGTTCTGCCTGGCACCTCCAGCAACAACTGCATGCAACTGAGGCATGCCAAAAAAAAACGCCCTGCTTTCCACAGACCTGGAACGGGATGTCTGTAGTGAAGTCCATATTTCTCCAGGTCCGTGGATTCAAGGTTTGATCCGGGGGTCTAGATTTCAAATGGAACAGTCTGCCCAGCACTACTTTAATTGTGCTAGATCCTTGAGGACACTCTCCTTTGTAAAAGGACTAGTGTCCTTCTCCCTTCCTTTAATGCCCTTGCCCCATATATGTGGCACATGACATTCCCCGTCCTCTGTAAATACTGAACAAAAGTATTTGTTCAATATGTCTGCTTTTTTCTGGTCCTCTTCCACACTACTCCCTCCTTCTCCTTTTGGCCTTTCTATCCTTCCTTTGTTCTTCCTCTATTTACTTATATATGTAAAGAATGCACTATCTCCCTTTTTTACTGGCTTGGCAATAGTTTCCTCCGCTGTGCCTTTGTGCTCCTAACTACTCTCCCTGCCTCCTTTTATTTCTCCTAATATCTCTCCCTATGCTCCTCCTCCTTCTGTGCCATCTTGTACCATTGACATGCTAGCTTCTTTGCACTTACTTTCTCCATTACTTCTCTAGAGAACTATAGTGGTCTATTTTTCTCTTGCCCTTTTTAACCTGCCTGACACAGAGATTTGTTACCATCTCAATGCCCTCCTTCATTTTTACCCATTGTTCCTCGACTCCACTCAGTTTACCTATCCCTGCTATGGCGTCCCTGAGGCATTCACTAATTTTCATAAAATCGGCCCTCCTGAAGTCCAGGATTCTTGTTTTAGTGTGGTTTGAGTCTGGTCCAGTTCTTATATTGAACTACACCATATGATAATTATTGGCCCCCAAGTGGCTACCCATAGTGACATCCATGACACTGTCCCCATTTGCCAGTACTAGGTCCAGTATTGCCCCCCATGAGTGGACTTCTTAACTAACTGCCTGAGGACCGCCCCATGCAAGCAGTCAAGGATATCCCTACTTCTAACTGTTGCTGCAGTTGGGAGGCTCCAATCCACATCCAGTAGATTGAAGTCCCCTACTAGCAATACCTCCCACCTTCTTGCCACCCTTTGGATTTCTTCCAACATATCCTTATCCACCTCCTCCCACTGTGCTGGAGGCCTGTAGATCACTCCTGTGCAAATAAAGGCTGTCTTCTGTGTCTTCAGGGTGATCCACAGTACCTCTGCTGCTCCCTGCTCCCCCTGTATTTCCATAGCTTTTATGTTTTCTCTCACATAAATAGTCACGCCTCCCCCCTTTTTATCTATCTTGTCCTTTCTGAATAGAGCATAATGGCTACATCCCAGTCCTGGTTTTCATTGCACCAGGACTCAGTAATTGCGACTATGTCCAGGTCCACCACTGCCATAGTGGCCTCTAGGTCTGCAGTCTTAATGCCCAGACTTCAAGCATTTGCCACATGGCTCTCCAGACTGCACTGCCACCTCCCCTCATTTTACTCTTTTGTCTGCCCTTATTTCTTCCACTATTCTTCTTACTTTCTCCCCTTCCTTCTATCCCCTAGATTCTTATGTTGATTGGTTCCTTTTGAGATTTCTCTTCCTCAGGGTACCCACTGCTATCCTTGTAAGCCTGTGGGGGGGACAGTTTATGTCATTCTGTCTCATTCCACCTCCCCCCTTGGCTAGTTTAAATACTCTTCAATGTAACATTTAAACTATTCACTGAGGATCACGGTTTCCCTCCTGGATGGATGCAGGCCATTGCCCCTATGCAGGCCTTTATCCCTCCAGGTGGGGCCCCAGTCCCCAATGAATTTGAATCCCTCTCCTCTGTATCATTTCTTCAACCATGTGTTGAAGTCCCTGGTGTGGAGAATCCTGTCCTCTCCCCTGTCATAGACAGGTAGCACTTCCAAGGTCACAGATAATGTTAATTGCCTTAGACCCCTCCCTAATTCCCTGAACTCCTCCTTAACTATTGCAGGCTCATCCCTAGCCTTGTCATTAGTTCCCAGATGGACAATGATGTCCAGCTCTCCCTTCCTTCCTGCTGCAGCAGCGATCCCTTTGGATCCTCTTTTCATTCCTTCTGGCTGTGGCACCAGGAAGCCACCTAACCTCCCTCTCTTCATCCCTACTTGCCCCCAACAGCATCCCCCTTACTATGGAGTCTCTCACCAGGATTTTCTTCCTCCTCCTCTGGGGTCCTATGCCACCACTCCTTGGGGTCTGTACTATGGAGGACCCCCACATCCACCCTGGTCACTACTTCATGTGCCTCTGCCAGTGCAGCATAGGAGTTTTATAGTGGTATTAATGATGTAACCTCTAGTTCATGGACTTTCCTGAAGGGGTGTAGGGTTGCAGCATGAATAGTTTTCTGCAGCAGGCTTTACCCATTATTCTTAAACAACAGTAGCCAGGCGCCTCTGGAGATTAGTGGGCCCACGCCGCTGGTACCGCCTCTAAACCAGGCCAGGACCCCAGCTTATTCTGGAGAATTTTCTGTGCTTCCCTATCAAGGAACAGATCCACACCTTAGCCCATGAGCGTGGACCCCTGGTGTGGCAAGGGCACAAAATATAAATTTACCCAGACTTTTCACCAGCACTGTCTGAGTACCGCGAGGACTTCATGAATGCCAGACACACCCTCAGGGAACTGAATATACACTACAGTCTCCAATATCCTGCTATCCAGAGGATTATTCGCAATGGAGTACCTCACTCCTATGAACATATGAACATGCGAAAATTGCCAACAGCAAAAGGCCATCATGGTCAATCTAGGCTGCTCGAGATTGCAGCTAGCTCCCCTATTCGATAGCTACCCCACCCCCTCCCCTACCTCCCTTTATCCTCCCCTTTGCCCTGTCCCACCCCTTCTTGAAGCATTCCACTGAGTTACATGCCACCACCTCAGCTGGTAGTGCATTCACTTTGCCACCCCCTCTGAAATGCCTCCTCATCTCCCTCCTGAATCTATCCCCAAAAGTTTTCATATCACATGAGATTCAAACCCACAATCTCTGAAATAGGAGATCAGTACCGTTTCCATTAGGCCACTCCTTATATTCCCCAGACTCTGCAGAATACTTTGTTCTGTGCTTATGGCCCTCAGCTAACCTTCCTGCTCTTGGTGGCCCTCCAGATATAGACATCACCCAGCCACCAGCTTCATGCCACTCCAAAGCTTCTACCAGCCCACCTAAAGGCCTACGATGCATCACGCGAGGAGGAGGAGCTCTGGCTACATCAACCTCAAAGATGTGGCAGGGGCACTAGCAAAAAATGAGTCCACAATCAGCACAAATCCACACCCCCCTGCAACATCACAGTTGGTCAAAGCAAGGACAGAGAATTCTCCTCAGACAGTTAGGTGGTCTTGCCTCGAAAAATAGATTTGCTCCACTACGCAGACTTTCCTTCTCTCCACCCCCCCGGAGCCCGAGCTGTATAATCCACAGTCAACCATTGATTCTGCCCTTGCTGCATATCAATAGAACAATACATAGAAACATAAACTTTGATGGCAGATAAGGACTGCTTGTCCCACCCAGTCTGCCCATTTCCCTACCTATTGGATAAGCTGCAGATCCTAGTTAACCAACAGCCTACTTCTTCCTACCCCATCAGAATTGCCTTATGTTTGTCCCATGCATTCTTGAATTCTCCCACTGTTTTGACCCCACAACCTCTTCAGGAAGGCTGTTCCATCTGCCCACCACCTCTCCATGAAAATACTTCCTCATATTGCCTTCAGTCATCCCTCTCTAATTTCAAATTGTGCCCTTGTTCTTGCATCTCTTTTCTGAAAGATGCTACCCTCCTGGACTTTGTTGAGTCCCTTGAGGTACTTGAAAGTTTCTATAATGTCCCCTCTCCCTCCTTTCCTCAAGAGTATACATATTAAGCTCCTTTAGTCTTTCTTCGTATGGCTTCTGGTGCAGATCCTGCACCATTTTAGTTGCCCTCCTCTAGACTGCCTCCATCCTGTCTATGTTCTTGTGGAGATGGGGTCTCAGAACTGCATGCAGTACTCCAGAAGGGGTCTTACCAACTATTTGTACAGAGGGATATAAAATTCCTGTTTTCTATCGGTGATGCCTCTTCCTAAACATTTCAGTATCCCCCCAGCCTTCCTTACTACCTTCTCACATTGCTTGCTTAACTTTAGGTCATCTGATATGACTACCCCCAGATCCCTTTCCATTTTTGTTGTTAGTACGTCTCCTCCCCCCATTGTGTACTCTTTCCCTGGGTTTTTGTTTCCCAGGTGCATTACTTTTCACTTTTTCACATTGACTCTAAGCTGCCATACTCTTGACCACTCCTCCAACCTTGCCAAGTCCCTTCTCATCCTTTCCACCCCCCCGTGCATCAACCCTGTTGCAGATCTTTGTGTCATCTGCAAAGAGGCATACTTTTTCTTCCAGCCCCTCTGCAATGTCACTGATAAAGACATTTAAAAGGACCAGACCTAGTGCTGAACCCTGTGGTATCCCACTAGTAACCCCCTTTCTTCAGAATGGACTCCATTTACTACTACCCCCTGTGTCCTGTTGTCCAGTCAATTTTTTACCCAGGCTGCCACCCTGGAACCCACGCCCAGGCTGGCTAATTTGTTTATTAATCTTTTGTGTGGGACTGTGTCAAATGCGTTGCTAAAGTCTAGGTAGGCCATGTCCACATCCCCTCCTTCGTTTACTACTTTGGTCACCCAGTCACAGAAATCTATTAGATTCACCTGACATGACCATCCCACTATGAATCTATGCTGCCTTGGGTCCTGTGCCCTGCTGGCCTCCAGGTACTCAACAATTCTTTCTTTCAGAAGTGATTCCATCATTTTCCCTACCACTGACGTCAAACTAACAGGTCTGTAGTTTCCTGCCTCTGCTTTGCTCCCACTTTTGTGAAGAGAAATCACATGTGCCCTCCTTCAGTCCTTAGGTACCACACCATCCTCCCATGATTTGTTAAAAAGGATAGTCAGTGGTGTCACTAGTTCTCCTGTTAGTTCTTTTAGAATTATGGGGTGAATCCCATCAGGGCTCATTGCTTTGTCCAGCTTCAGTTTTAGGAGTTCTTTCAGAATCCCTTCTGTGAATGGACTGGTGTCGACACCCATATCCAGAGTGCTTCTATTGACTGGATTAGGTACCTGCCCCTCCTTTTCTTTTGTGAATATTGAGCAGAAGCATTCATTCAATATCTCTGCTTTTTCACTGTCATCCTCTGCCTACCCACCCTTCCCTTTATTAAGCCTCACTATCCCTTCCTTGGTCTTTCTTCACTCCCTAATGTACCTATAAAATATTTTATCCCCCTTCTTAACCAAGTTGGCTATATTTTCCTCCATTTGGGCCTTTGTTATTCTGACTGCTTTCCCCACTTCCTTCTGCTTTAAGTGGTACAGTTCTCTGTCCTGCTCTTTCTGTGTTTCCTTATACTTCTTGAATGCTATCTTTTTCTCCCTAACCTTCCCTGCCACCTCTTTTGAGAACCATAGTGGTTTATTCCTTCATTTTGATTTGTTCATTTGCTTCACACAAAGGCTTGTTGCCTCTGTGATGGAAGTTTTGATGCTTCCCCATTGTTCTTCCACCCCTCCTTCTTGCCTGTTTACTGTGCTTTTCTGAGACTCTCTCCCATTTTGACAAAGTCATCCTTCCTAAAGTCCACTACCCTGACTTTTGTATGGCTTGACTCTATGGCTGTATTTATCATGAACCATAACTGTCTGGTGGTTACTTGTTCCCAGACGGCCACCCACTTTTAAATTTGATATCCTCTCTCTGTCCCTATTCGAGAGTACTAGGTCTAACACTGCTCCCTCCTGAGTAGGTTCCAACACTAGCTGTCTGAGGCATGTCCCTGTGAGGCAACAGAATTACCCTGCTCTTGGATGTGGCTGCAGTAAAGGTACTCCAGTTAACCACTGGCATAATCAGGTCCCCCATCAACAATATCACCCCTTTTTCTGCCATCCTAAGGATGCCTTCTATCATTTCATTGTCCATTTCTCCACCTGAGGCAGGGGTCTGTATGCAACACCTGTGCATATTGTGGTGCAATTTCCTGTCTCTAGGGTGACCCACAGTGCCTCCTCTCTCCTCCTCCCAGTTTACTCCTTAGTTCCATTGGTTTGATCCCTTCCCTTATGTAGACAGCTACTCCTCCTCCTCCACTTCTACCCTCCCTGTTCCTCCTGTAAACTGTGTACCCTGGTATGTTGACATCCCAGTCATGGTTCTCGGTGTACCATGTTTCTGTGACTGCCATGATATCCAAGAATCCCTCTTCCATCAAGGCCACTAGTTCAGGGAGTTTGTTACCCCGACTATGGGCATTGGTACTCATTGCCCTCCATTTTTTGATGGCCTTATGCCTTTTAGCCCCATCCCTGTCCTTATTGCCTTTGTCTATTTCTCCATTTACCCCTGCCCTTCTCCCTATCGACTTCTCTATCTTGGTGTTCACCTCACTAACTACCCTGTTTTTTTTTGGGGGGGGATGCTAGGATTTTCCTGGTCATTTTCAGCACCCCCCCTTGGCTAGTTTAAATGTTTGCCAATGAAGCATTTAAACCTATCACCTAGGATCCTGGTTCCTCTCCTGGACAGATGCAGACCATCGTGCCAGTATAGGCCTGTATCCTTCCAGGTGTACCCCCAGTCCCCAGTGAAGCCAAAATTCTGAGCTCTGCACCAGTTTTTCAACCATTAATTGAATCCCATGGTGTGGAGCACCCTAGCCTCACCCATGCCATAGACAGGCAGCACCTCCGAGAAGGTTACTGTGTGTGCTACTTGTCTAAAGCCCCTTCCCAACACCACAAACTCCTCCTGCACTGCTCAGATCCCATTTGCAGCCAGGCCATTTGTTCCTAGGTTGAAAATCACATCCAGATCCCTGCCCCATGCAACTGCTCCTGCAATCCTGAGGACTGGCTCCCTATCCCTCCAAGCCATGGCGCCGGGCAGGCACTTTATCTCCTTCCCTCTTCCCTCCCTCCCCCAGTTCTACCCCTAACAATTGAATCCCCCACCAGGAGTTGTTTCCTTCCCCTGTGGGGTCCCGTGCCACCCTCCTGTGGGTCTTCTTTGTGGAGGTTTCCAGCATCCTCTTTGGTGTCCACTGCAGGTGCCTCCATACAGGAATCAAGCTCTGCCAGAATGGCGTATGAATTGTGGAGAGTACAACTGGAGGGATGTAATGCTGTTCCTCCACCCTCACTCTTCCTGAGCCCACCGTGGTCCAACCATGCCTCTTTTTTGCAACCTCTGAGGCAGCAGTGTCAGACCTTGTGGTCTTTGGGTGGGAGTGAAGGTCCCCTGAATCCTGGTCAACTCAGCCTGGAGATGAGCAACCTCCTCCCTCAGTCCAGAGAGGTGCCTGCAGATGGAACAGCACCGCATCCTCCAGAACATCTCCCAGAAGACTGATGCTGCATAGCCTCTGCACTGCGCCACTTGATTCCTCTCCCTGCCAGCAATTCCTCCAGCTCTGATGACCACTGGCCGTGATCCAATGCTGCTGCTGCCGCTTCCTACTCACAGACTCCAGTGTCCTCCACAAACACTGGCAAAAGCACTTCTGAATCCAACAAAATGTCTGCTTTTATAGGACTGGCTCTGAAGCTACTGATTCATAGACTCCTCTCCCTCTGATCTGACTTGTGGCATGGCTGCAAGCAATCAGGACACTCAGGCAATTCAATCTGCTTCTCTCTTAAAGGGGAATGCCTTTATGTACCCTTGAAATAGTTACTTTTCATTCTTGCACCCTTTTCTGTACTCTTTACTATTTTATCCTCTGTATTTGTGCTATTCCTTCCATTCCTTCCATCTCAAACTCTCTTGCTCTTTCTTTCCCCTCCCTCAATCACAGAGGTTTTCTACTTTACTTGCTGACTGCTTACTTCCCTGTGTCCTATATAACTATTCTAACTCCTTATGTCTGCTACCCTTGTGTTTCCCAGACAGAAGCCCCCAATGCCAGATGCCAGACACTTCCTACCATGGCTGACCTAGGCTGCTCCTCAGCTCTACAAGGACTAGCTAGTGCCTTTGCTTTACATCTAACTAGTCCCTCTTACAGGCTTATCTAGTACATACCTGCTCACTGAGGACCCCTCTTCTGTTTGCTCATGCTTAGGCACTGTTGCCCTTAACCCCTGAACACATTGTCTTTTCCCTTCCCCTGGCTTTTAGAGACTCCTAACTCAGGGATGCAATGCATAACCTCAGTTCAATGGCCTACACAACCAGAATAATGTTATGCTTGTGCAACTATATAATAATGCTGTGGCCATTCACACTCTCTATTCCATTAGGAACTGCCAACCTGTAGGGGTACTGAAGGCAAGGAACACTGTAAGAGGGTTCCACCCTAAAGGAGCCATGGGAAGGGTCCCTTGGCTAAAGGTACTTTAGGAAGGAACCTCCTGGGAGTAGAGAGGTGAGCCACTGAAGGAAGAGGGAGGATGGTGGGGCAAACCAAAAGTGCTTCAGAGGGAGGCTGGGAAGAGCTGCTATATAGCTCAGAAGTAGGCATGGTTGGTTGCTCACCCATTGAACTGCAGGGTGCCTTTCAATTGAATGGCCTATGCCACCAGTACAATGTTATGCTTGTGCAATTGTGTAACAACATTGTGGCCATTTGCATTCTCTGTTCCATTAGGAATTACCACCCTGTAGGGGTATTGAAGGCAAGGAACCCTGTAAGAGGGTTCCAAATTTCAGATTTGTTATGAGGGGTCCTTGGCTAAAGATACCTTAGGAAGGAACCCCAAAATAATTGCATCAGTGATCAATGACTAGGAGGTAGAGGAGCAGACTGACAGCAACAGGCAGCTTAATGAAACATAAATGAGATGCACAAGTTTGCAGGATAGCTACAATAATATAGCTTGTGCTGATGACAGCAAGTGGCTTCCTAAGGAGAGAGGGAATGGCTAGTATGGCCACCATCCATCTCCATCCACCAGCAGAACCTACCCAAGTAAGCTAAGAATATTACTAAAGCTAAGTATTATGATCTGCAGCATGGAGGAGAGAAAAAAAAACCCTTTGAGGAGGAAATCTCTCGGGATCCAAGGCCAAAATCGTCTTCCCCCAGGCTTAGACTATTGTATTTAGTGACGGCTTGGCTGCTACTTTTGAAGTTCAATTCAAGGGGGTGGAAAATATTCTGATTTGGTAGAGGGCTCTCACTCTATCCCTCTAATGAGAACACCATGAAGGGTTGCAAGGGTTCTCTGCAACAAGCACCTCCGGGGTGGGAGGAGGAGAGCAGTGACCACTGAGGCACTCAGCCAGCTTAGCAATCCAAAATACAAACCAGGTGAACCAGAGGCAGTCATAGGGAGAAGCATTGAAGATGCAATGGTAGTAAATTAATACTACAGACAAAGGGGAATGCACATAACCACCCTTCGCAGCTTGTCATCAATTTTACAAGAGGCACCACCATGCATGGATGGCTAAAGCTCCACCTGGGGTAAGGAGATTCCCACTATGGGGCAGAAAGGAAGGACCCCACTCAGGCTTCACACACTCAGGATGCGGACTAGGGTGTAGAGTGAGATCATCAGCTGAGAGCAAGCTCAGAGCCAATAAATTGATAAGCATGGTCAGCTAATTCCCCTTAGTAATGGAGCAGGCCATACACAGTAATGCAGTGAGTAACAGGCAATGCGCAGCATGGTAAACTAATAGTACGTAGAAGCAGGATAGCAGTAGGAATTGCACAAACAGCAGAGGGTAACCTGGTCCTTTATTCGGTGGGAAGTGCTTGCCTGGTAAGGTTATAGGACATGCGATGCAAGTAAGAGAGAGTAATACTAGCCAACAAGTCCATCAATAGTGCCAATCAAAGGTGACATTAGTACCAGAGGATTTTAGTGGTGAAGACAGTATACAAACATGAGGTAACTGAATCACACAGGGCACAATTTTCCACTATAACTACCCATCCTCTGCCACAGAAAAAACAAAGAAGCTACAGTAAAGTGCTGTGTCCTACAAGTGGATAGTAAAACTAGTTTTTACAGTGACAGCTGTAGCTGAGCTGGACCTCCAGAGTATAATGAGGCATTGTATGACTAGTGAATAGCTTCCAGTAGTAATTAGTTATAGATTCCAGCAGCAGCTGAGCTGAACAACTGAACAAGCATAGGAGTTTGTAGGCATGGGCAATAATGCACTGACATAATAATAATTGCTTGATACAATTGCATTTAAAGGAGTAGTACACCTAGAATTTGTAAAAACATATGTTGTGCAGAGTGTTTTGATTTATGTGTGAAGTCCTAGTGTGTCCTTCCCTTTGTCTGCTATCAGGAGTTTTTTTTCTAAATTAGTCTGCTAGCTTTATGGTAGTTTTACTACCCTGGGGATCTCCATCTCAGCTAAGTTTATTGCTTTTCTTGCATACAATGCATCCTGTCCCATGTGACAGTGATGCAGTAACACATAGATTCATCAATAAGCACTGCTTTACAATACAACAACAGATATGGCTGTATTTTAAAACTATACAGACTTCAGCTTGGTGACTACCCTCATTGTAAAGATATTTTTGTTGTGAACAACTTTGTTGCTTGGTGTTTTTGTGTAGCTTGTAAAATTTTCAAGATATTTAGATTTGTTTGGCATGTGTGCATATGCACTTACAAACAGCAGATGCTTTTTTTCTCTCCAACTGAACACTCAAGTAGACATGCCAAACAAATGTAAATATCTTGTAAACCATACAAGTCAATTATGCCCAACCATTGTCAAAATTGTTCACAAGAAAATGTCCTTTAATATGAGGGTAGCCACCAAGCTGAACTCCGTATAATTTTTAAAATATATCCATCCCTCCAGTTGTATTGTAAATCAGTGCTCGTTGCTGAATCTATGGGCTCAGCTACATCACTGTCCCATAAGACAGGATGCATTGTAGGTTCAATAAAGCAAAAAACTTAGCTAAGATGGAGATTCCCAGGGGTCATAAAACTACCATAAAGCTAGCAGGCTAATTTAGGAAAAACTCCTGATAGTGGACAGAGGGAAGGACACACTAGGACGTCACACACAAATCAAAACACTTTGCACAATATATGTTTTTACAAATTCTGGGTGTACTACCCCTATAAGTAGGTTTGAATCACATGGAGAAAGTAATACAGAATTGCAACAGATTCAGGTTTGATTCCCACTGAGTGCAAATAAACATGCTGAGCAGATTTAAATTCCCAAAAGGGCTGGATAAAACTGAGGGCATACAGAAGGAGTTGTGAAGTAAATAAATGAAATGCTGAGGTAAATAAGCAGGAAAGAACTTTAGTGGGATGCAAGGCTACTGGCAGTATCAGAGTAGAGCTAGCACTGAGAACTGAGAGCAAGCTGCAACAGGGACATGCAGCAAACTGACAGCAGGAGCCTAGGCCAGATGCAATGAATTAACAGAAGCAGCAACAGCAGAGATGTTGGAATTGGAGCTGAAACATACAACAATTGCAGGAAAAATGAAGTTGGTAAGCAGTTGAAAAAGAAAGGGGCTTGATCATAGGCACAGAATTAACATAGCACGCACAAAGGGCAATGAAAACCCCAAAGAAAAGACAAAACAAACACAGAAAACAAGCACAGGAGGAAGCACACAGTGGCCAGAAGCAAAACAAATACTAACCAAGCAGGAGAAATACATGAACCCATCCAGCAGAACCAAACGGGTCCCGGAGCACTGACAATGGGAAAGGGGGTGTGACAGAGTTGAATAAGGCTCTGCCCCATTTGTTATGCAGAACGAGTTAGCAAGGGTCTGTTCTATCCTCTCCTTTTCTGTCTCTTCTCTGTCTGGTTGCACAATCAAATTTTCTTGTGAGACCTAGGAACTGATCATTCTGATGGTTTTGCAATTCTCCGCCTCTCGCTATCTCTCTGTCTTCACTTGCTCTTCTGTCTTTTCTTCCTCATTGCATGTCTGCTGGTATAAAAAAATGTGTGAATCTTTATGTGGAAGTGACACTGATACTGAGATCCCTTTCTTTAAAACTGTTCATAGTTATACTGTTGAAATGATTGCAAAGCTGTTTGGAACTCAAGGGGTTAACCTAAGATAAAGTTGTTAAGCCTTTTGCAGAGCTGTAAACAAAAGGTCAGTTCTGGGTCACTATATTCTTTCTGCTGCACCTGCAAGGAATGAAACTGACAAGAACATTCTGTAAACCTATAAGAACATTCTGTCAGAAGCAGGCTCTCTTAACGAGTTCCCAGACACAGACTTATAAAAGACAGCAATGCCAGTCACCAAAATTTTAAATAAATAAAATAAAAATTTGCTAGAGGGACAAGGAGAGTGAGAGAGCAAGACTGAAACTTGGAATTAAGAGAAGAAACACTCAGAAGAAGGACTTTGTTTTCCCTGTTTGCACTGCCTTTGTAAATGCATCTCAGGTTAGGGGAAGGGGAGAAGAAAAGACAGAACAGCAAGTGAAGGTAGAGAGATAGCGAGAGGCAGAGAATTGCGAAACTGTCGGAGTGATCAGTTCCCAGGTCTTACAAGAAAATTTGGTTGCGCAACCAAACAGAGAAGAGACAGAAAAGGAGAGGATAGAACAGACCCTTGCTTTTACACTCTTTTTGCATAACAAATGGGGCAGAGCCTTATTCAACCCTGTCACAGTGGGGGGCGGGGCAAGGCTGCAGCAGGCCCAAAATAAGAAGACTGACCAACAGGGTCCAGCAGGCAAAGAGAAAGTGATTCAGAGGGAGGCTGGGAGGAACTGCTTATATAGCTCAAGAAGTAGGTGTGGCTGGTTGCTCGCCCATTGAACTGCAAGCATAGCCTTTGAACTCTGATACCCTGATGGATTAATTCACAGCAGATATTGATACCCCTGTCACCCTGCCCTGTGGCTTTTGATGTTACCATCCCTGCCATTTCCTGAATATTTGGGGTTCTGCTGATTCTTTCCCCTTATACCCTGCCACTTATGTCCCTCATTTCACCTATGTATTTTTACTGTCATCTGTCTTATATGTGTGACTCTTTCTTCAACACTGCAGAGTACTTCCCCATCATGTCCCTCCTATTCCACTTGGAGCTGCCTCTCCCTGCTCCCACTCTAATCTCATGCTTTGAAGGATTGTTCATCTCTTTCTCTTCCTTCCTCCCTTTATATTTTTCTTTCAGCCTTAACACTTGGGTACTGATACAGCAGGGGTGGGGGTGGGGGGAGGTGGGAAGCACATCCTGGACCTATCCCTGCTGCTTAGATGAAAGATCCACCACTTTGTGACGCCAAAGGATCTGGTCCTTTTGGACATTCCAATTACAACCTCCTGAGTGGTTGTGCTAAAGTGTTCTTATACTTTCAGAAGGTTTTATTGTTGTTTATTGTAGTTATTGTGTATGTGTGTTATATATATATATATATATATATATAGTGTAGTTACCATTCCTGGACTATGTAATCTAACTGCTTACTTGATCTAATATGGTTTGGGCTCCTTGCAGCCTAGCCTCTCGTTATCCAGTACTACTACCTTCTCTACCTCGAATTGAATGGGTTTCAGGTAGTCCGCCAATCCTGCCTAACCTCCCTGCACTCATGGGCACCTAGATTACCAATATCAAAGGTTGACTTGCATTGCATCTCGTAGAATGTTAAAGGGCTTAATTCCCCAATCAAAGAAAAAGGTTCTTGCCCATCTTAAGAAACTTCATGTGCAAGTGTCTATTCTGCAGGAGAACAAGCTGTCTACCATGGAAGCCCCTAATGTTAAATGAGAAGGGTAGGTAAAGAGGTAAACTTCATGTGCAAGTAGCTTTCTGCAGGAGAACAAACTATCTACCATGGAAGCCCCTAAACTTAAACAAGAATGGATAGGTTAAGAGATACATAGCACTGCCCCCTCTGCTAAATGAGGTGTCTCAATTTTGGTACACAAATCCCTAAGGTGGTTGTGCACTGCAACTAATGTTAACTCTGATGGTAGCTGGGTTTTGGCAACATTTAAGACTCTGGAAGGCCCCTGACACTAGTCAATGTTTATACATCCAACTCAGACCACCTCCTCTTTTTTGCTCAGTTATCTGAGGAAATCTCCCTTTTTAATTACCCTCCTGCCCCTCTTCTCATAGGAGGGGACTTCAGTCTCATCCTAGATCCCACCATAGATAGATATCACATCTCTCATGAACCAATCATAAAGCTGCCGCTGTCCTCCATACTTTACTACAGGAATTCTCTGTTACAGATATTTGGCAACTCTACTGCCCCCTCTGTAAGGAATTATACCTTTCATTTGCAGGTACACCACTCCTTTTACTGCACTGACTTCTGGCTTACCTCCCTTCACCTAACACAAAGCATAGTAATGGCCTACATTCTCCCTATAATTATAACCGATCATGCCCCTATATCAGTCAGTCTTCTCTAGGCCCTCAACTTTCCACACACTTCTTCATGGAGACTGGACCCACTTCTACTTAAAGATCCTGCCTTTGGCCCCTGGCTCAGACAATAAACTCAATTCTTCTTTTATACATATGATAATGGCTCTGTCCCAGGTGATATTTTGTGGGACACCCTTAAAGCCTACCTAATGGACTGCATAATTGGTTTTGTTACCCATAGGTATAAAACAAGGGAATGTGAGGCAAAGGAACTTTAGACCAAGCTTATTGTCTTGGAATGACACACCTTGAGTATTGTGTACAATTTTGGAGACCACATTTAAAGAGGGACATTACACTCCTAGAGAGGGTCCAAAGGAGGCAAACCAAAATGATCTGGGGCCTTGGGAGAGGACCTATGAGGAGAGGCTCAAGGAGCTCAACATGTACACCCTGGAGAAGAGGAGGGACAGGGGACATGATAAAGTTATTTAAGCACATGAAAGGATCAATAAAGGAGGCCCAGTCGGGGTGCTCCAAAGGAAGGTGGGGCAACAAGAGGTCATGGGTGTAAGCTAGAAAGAAGCAGGCTCAGAGGGAGAGGAGGAGATGTTATTTCACTGAAAGGGTGGTGGAGCCATGGAATGCACTGCCCAGGGAGCTGGTAGAGATGGAGACTGTGGATGGGTTTAAGAGGAGATGGGACAGGTACAGGGGGAGGGTAAAGCTGACCAGGCACAATACAGGTGGAACATCTGGGACTGGGGACAGTATAACCCAACGGGGAGGGGGGACACCAAAATCATCCCTCAGTGCGGGTGCTTAAAATCGAGCAGACTCGAGAGACAGTTAGGCCTATTCTGCTGGCAGTTTAGAATGTTAGTATGACAACAGAAACAAACTCCTTCTGGTAACCCCTCAGAGCTGATAAAAACGTGAGCTGCACTTAACTCTCTTTACACAAGGAAGGCAGAATTAGCCCTCATCCCCACTAATCGCAAATACTGGTAAGATGGAAAATGGACAAGTAAGACCCTGGCATACAGACTACACAAACAACAGGCTGAATGCCACATTGCCAGACTCCACAACTCTGCCAGTCAAACTTGCACTGACCCCTCCCAGATCAACGCCATGATGAGGCATTTCTATACTGAGCTCTATTCCTCACAAGTTCAACCCACCCATGAACAGTTAGCTACTTTCCTAGACTCTTTGGAGCTGTTACATCTCTTCCCTTCATAACAACAGCAGTTGCAACAACATATTACCAAAGAAGAGATTACCACTGAAGTGATATCTTTGAAGAAAAACAAATCCTCAGACGGAGACAGTTTCCATGTCGATTTCTACCAAAACATTTAGGATACCCTCTCATCCCTCCTCATAACTTTTACCCATGTTGTACAGTATTGCTGTTTACCTTCCACTTCTAGGAATGCCACCATCACTGTCCTGCCCAAAAAGGGGAAAGACCCTATTTTCCTAGGCAGTTACAGACCGATATCCCTTATTAACGCTCATGCCAAAATCCTGGCCAAAATTCTAGCTATACACTTAGAGAAACTCCTGCCCTCCGTAACACACCCATTTCAAGTCAAATTTGTCAAAGGTTGACTCAGTTCTGACCATCTTTGTACTCTTTTCAGCATTCACCATATGGCCAAATTGTTCTCCACCCTGGCTGCTGCCCTCACTATTGATTTAAAAAAGGCATTTGATTCCGTCGAATGGGCTTTCCTCTTTGAAGTCTTGAGGTGTATGGGTTTGGGCTCTTACTTTCTGTTAGTTGGCCAAACACTCTCTCACAGCCCTTCTGCCCAGATTGGAACTAATAGCCTCTTATCCCACCCCCATTTTCACTACACAGGGTCACCCACCAAGGCTGTCCCCTTCTTCCCTACTCTTTCTACTGGCCATTGAACCTTTTCCATTGCCCTCAGGACCTCCTCATTGATTGCTGGATTCAAAGCTACCCACTCAGAGTATAAGTGCTTATTATACCCCGAGTATTTGCTTACCCTACTTGCTGATGCTCCCTCTGCCATCACCCCATTGCAACTTCTCTTAGCCTTGTTCTCCTCCATTTCTGGCCTTGAGGTTAATCATACCAAATCTGAAATTATAGCCTTCAACTAATTATGCCAACACTCACACGTTCTCAGTACTGAATGTAAGTGCGTAGAAGAAGGAGTCACTTACATGGGCATCTAGATCACCCTCTCTCTCCATCAAATTTGCCATGCGAACTTTACTCCCCTATTAGAATTCCTCCCTGCCAACATCGCACATTGGAAAACTCTCAGCTTATCCTTTTCAGGGAAAATCAATGCAATTAAAATGATGTTTGCCTCAGATTCCTACACCTTCTAGCCCACCTCCCAATAGCAGTACCAGATGCATATTATGCCATACTCAACCATCTGGTGGGGAATTTCATATGGGATGGGGCAATACCAAGAATCAGTTATTTCAAACTCCAAAGACACTGGTGAAAAGGAGAGTGGGGCCTTCCTCACTTCAAAAATTATCATTTATCCTTTGTACGTACGTACCCATGTCCTCAACTATTTTCACTTGGTATCCCGTGATTTGAGTGAGTCAATTATAGCGACTCAGTTTAGGCAAAGTTAAAGAGTGACTGTGAAATGGGCTATGGTGTTTAACAGTCCATGTCATGGCAGTGATTTAGTAGTGGTAGTGAGCTAGTGCAGGTGCTTTATGGTTGAAGGATGTAGCTACTTGTTTGTCATGCTGATTCTGAGCTGGCCATGTAGTGTAGAGGATACAGTCACTGCTTATGAGCCTGGCAGACCCAGGTTCAATACTGGCTCTGAGGATTGTTTTTTTGTTTTTGGGGGGGAATGTTTAATTTCCTCCATTCTGCCCGCCCTCCTGACTTTGTTCCACTTCATCATTGCCCCCTTCAACAGTCTCCCCTCCTCTATATGTGTCCCTCTGCACAGTATCCCTCCCTCCCAAGTTTTCCCATGTCCCAGAATTTCATCCCCCCAGGGGTTACTAATTTAATTATGGGGGGGTTCATGGGGTGAAGCCCTCCACATAGGGGGTCATGGTGGGCATAGCCTCCCCACAGAAAAAGAAAGGATAGATATTTGGTGACTTTGCAGCACACTATAGTGCTGCTTGCTGTAGTAACTTTTGCTATTTTTGTCTCAGTTATTGTTGGCGCTGTTTTTCAGTTGCCTTTATCACATAAAACCATTTCACTTTATCCACCCACAAGCTCTGCTATGGGTTGATCTGTAAGGCTTTGCCCTCCAGGTCCCCTCCCCATTACTGGCTTTCTATCTGTCTAAGCAGCAAGTGTCCCTACAACACCAACAATGGTTACGTACCTTAAATCCTGGATATTATTCAGCTCTGCTGCAAATATGAATCCGTTTCCTAACACTTACACCCCCATCTGGAATAACCCATAGATACGCATTGGCCAGCAATCTATCAACTGGCCACACTGGAAGTAGGCTGGCATACATCAACTCTACCGTGTATGCAACCCCAACCTTAATACTCTAGCCTCCTTTGAAGATATCCAAACCAAATACCAGATTCCTCAAAGGATTTCTGGAGATACTTATTTATTTATTTATTTAGTTCGTTTTTGTTGACCAGGTAAGTGCACGAGACAATTCTGCCTATTTTCACACAACCAGGAGGAGGTACAGATGAATTCCAACTGACCTTAAACCAGATTAAGCTGTTGGTGGTATTTATAGTGAATGGGGGAAATTTGGCCAGGGTACTGGTGAAATTCCCCTACTCATCAGTAGGGGGAGATGCTGCTGTTCTGAATCTGGAATGACAGACGGAGCCAGATCAGCAATGGAGCAACATGTTGGAGAAAATGTGCAGTCTGGGCTCGCTTCCCCTGTGGTTGCTAATGCAGGGGAAGAAGAGAGTATTTTGGGTGCACCTTTGGAGCTGTGTAGTGTTTTGCATGGTAGAGACCATGCAAAGGGAGAAATGGGCTCAGAGGATGGGTCCACAATATTTCTACCACCTATGTAGGGTGGTATTTCTGATATTCAAAGTCAGGCTGCAGCTCAGAATGACTCTGAAAATGACGTACAGAGGACCGCAGATCTTCCCTTCAGTGCTGCCAGAGAACACAGCAGTCTGTCAGGAGCATGGTTTGACAGTCACAGCTGAGATGATTCACTCCGATGATGTTCATGCTGGAGGCATGCGGAAGGGGAACAATGAAAAACTGTTTCCCCAGTCAGAGTGGTCGAAGAAACACTTTGACGAATGCAGGCTGGACTCTGCAAAATGGCAAATGGATTCTGGATTTCAACTAGGAGACATTTTCACAGTATACACCTCAACAAGGATCGGGACCCCCACAGACTCTCAACAAGGTCAAGACTTTGTTTTGGATACTACTGAAAATAATGACATGGGAGAGACTGAAAATACAGCTGCGATTGCTGGAGCTGAGGTTCCTATGGGTTCTCCACATCATTCTCCTCCTATATCTCCACTTAGGGAGCATCAATGTTCTGGGCCCCATTTCTCAGACTTATTTAGAACTAACAGGTTGGAGCAAGTGCCCAGAAGAAACGCAGTTCAACTCAGATATCAAGGGGGGGCTCCAGGAACATCTTGATAGACTTTTTATTGCCAGAAAATTGCTAAAAGAATCAATGAACTTCCAGGCTAATGGCATTTATGCTTTAATAAATGAATGAAAGGAGGATACTTTTGACATAAGTTTTAAAACTTTTGCAGGTTTAGATACATTCTGGCAATGATATGAGAACTGCAAAACACTGCCTTTATGGCTGCCTTTTTGGGCAATACCTATCACAAAAACCTCTTTATAAAACAGTTAACGTCATGTTCAGGAATGAAGGGGTAAACGTGGGGGACATACTATTTTGGTTGGAATAAAAATGTACAGTGTTGGGGCCACCTGAAGCCAGCATTGATGGGGAAGGCATTTGGACAGGAAGCTGGAGATTCAAAGTGAAGTTGCATATAATAGGGACAGAAATAAATCATATACCTAGTAGTTTTTTTCTAGGAAAAGATAGAGGTGTGTACTTCTATCCCAGGCAACCAAAGGCCTGCTTTAAATGTAGCAGTAGAAGACACCTGAGCAGTGCCTGTGATAAGGTAAAGTGTGCACTTTGTGGAGAACTAGACCATGATAGTGGGACATACAGGAACACTTTTTGTTGCAATTTATATGATGAGCAGGGTCATGCTTATTACCAGTGTCCTTGGGTTGGACAAAATAAGCAGGGAGATATAAATAAAGAAGATTTGATAAACACTGCACAAGATAGACAGCAGAGAAGGGACACGCCTAGTGCAGGCCCTACTACTCCAGCACCTACATCTAGTGAAGGCCCCTCTACCTCAGCACTACTTCCACTGAAGGCCAAAATTCTTCAGAGCATACATAGGCCTTAGGGCAAGGATCAAGGAATGAATCTCAAGACACCACTCCAATTGTGTTACCTCCAGAGTCTACTAGTATATGCCCAGAGATGTTGACCATTTCCAAAATTCATAATAGGCAGAGTAATATGCCACCACCCCTTCCACATCAGAATGTCAAACCCCCCATCCAAGAAGGGTGACCAGGGCCTCTAGTAGACATTTAACTCAGAATTCGGATGTTCCCACTGGAAATTCTTATCAAATTCTACAGGATAAGGAGGGAGATTCAGAATCAGATGTCTCCTCAAAATCTGGTGTAGTTTCCAAAATGAATTGTGGGGGGCGTTGGCTAAGTAAAGACCAAGGAAAAAAAGGGAAACAATGGAAAAAGATGTTCAGAAACCATAAAGATCAATAGAACAACCAAAACCCATGGCAGCGATTAGACTTGTTTCCTTGAATGCTTGTAGCATTAAATTAAAAAAGGACAGCTTGTCTGCATTTTGTCATACTTTAGATGTGGATATATTTTCTTGCAGGAAACAAGATTCAATTATTTACATGACATTGGACAATCAAAAGAATTGTGGATCAGTGGGCCTACCTTTTGGTCCTATGGGGAAGATGCAGCAGATGGTCTGGGCATTTTGTTTACTCACACCACTATACAAGTGACAAGGTTGGTAGAAACACATCCAGGGAGGGCGCTTATGTTAGACTGTGTACACAAGGGGTTCCCACTTAGACTTATAAATACTTATGTTCCTCAGGTTAAATCACTATGAATCGAACTATTCAACAGTATTCAACCATATCTCTTTACACAAAAACAGGTCATATGGGGGGGAAGATGAATTTCAGCTTAGATGTAAAATCAAGGACCAAGTACATAAAAAGTGTACTGTGACACATGCATTGCAAAATGTCCTAAAACAAACCTCCTTAAGGATGCTTATAGGGAGCTATATAAGGATGTAGGAGCCACCTATAGACAAAGTGCCTTTCACACCAGAATAGATTATGTTTTTTTATCTAAAAATCTGTTCACAACTGGTTTTAAACTCTGTTCATGTGAATTCTCAGATCATTCGGTGCTACACTGAACTGTAAGTTTGTCGCATTTTACAAGTAGGTTTCCTGCGGTCACACTGAGGTGGAAATTACATTTCTCTCTGTTGGATGACCCAGATATTCAGTATAAATTAAAATCCCTTTTCACTGCTAGGAAATCAATGGCAGTAATGTATGATTCCTGGGCACAATGGTGGGCGGATACTAAGATTGACATCCAGAGTTTGTTTACTTATTTTGGGAAAGCAAAAAGTAATAAGACCACTTGACCTATCTAGCTTATAAATAATCAATATTATAGGTTAACATCATTGCCCAATGTCTCTTACATAAGGGTGAAAAAACAGATTGGTAACATAAAAGGCCTTATGAGACAGTATCAATATGACCGAGCAGTTTCTCTGCAGGCTGAAATGAAATGTGGAGCAGGAGAAAATGCCATCGGCAGAATCCATTGCTGTATGTAAACAAAGGCTAGATAACAAATTAATGGAAGGCCTTATAAATAAGACTGGGCTCTTGAGAAATACGAACATAGAGATGCTGGAAATTTTATGGGACTCCTTGCAGGAACAACAAGGGACTGCTTTCACAACTGATGCAAAGTGGGAGTACATCCTTAAATGTGATTTACCAGAACTATCAGAGGAGGAGAATTATGATTTGGGGAAACCTATCTCTAAGGAGGAAATTAAATAGGAAATCACTACACTGAAATTAGGTATTTCACCAGGGGAAGACGGCCTTACGAATGAGTTTTATAAATTCTTAATGGAGGATATGTGTGAGATTTTATACAATGTGTATAATGAGATTTTAGATACCGGGGAGTTATATAGCAATTTCTCAGCTGCAATAATATTATATTTACGCAAAAAGGGGGATAAGAAGGATTTGGGCAGCTGGAGGCCTATTAGTCTATTAAATATGGATTCCAAATTATATCTGCCATTTTGTGTCATAGTTTACAAAACATTGCATCTACATTAATCCATCCAGTTCAAGCATGCTCTATCCAGGGAAGAACATACAACAAAATCTGTCCTTTCTAAGGTATGTTATTGAATTTGGGAAAAACAACAATTGACTGGCTATCTATTGGCATTGGATCAAACTAAGGCCTTTGACAGAGTTTCTTATGACTTTCTCTTGCAAGCCCTTGAGACGTCGGAGTATCTCTGAGGTTCAGATCTTGGATACAAATTTTATATGAAAGGGCTAAAATGTTACCCACAGTCAATGGGGTAATAGGGAGGATTATTCCTGAAAAGGGGAGTTAGGCAGGGTTGTCAAATCAGTCCCTTGCTGTATACATTTATATTGGACCCCATTATGAGGAAATCTTTAGGGACAGAACTATAAGAGGCCTGACACAATCACCAGAAATAGAGCCTCAGCAATTAGCAGTATATGCTGATGACATAGCAGTCACTGTACAAAACATAAGTCAGGAATAAATGCTTTAAGGGTTTGAAAGATATGCATGCATAGCAGGGACTGAAATAAATTATACAAAAGCACAGGGGTGTATATAGGATTAGGGGCACATGAGCCCAGGGTTGAGCAAATAAATACATCAGATGATACTATGAAGATTCTGGATTATTATTTGAAATGGAAATTTGTCATATATAAACTGGAAGAGAAAATAAGGGTGGGGAGATGAAAGTCCAAATCTGGAAAGCTTGGGCTCTCTCAAGACCAAAAAGTATTGATCATTAAGAAGTTCCTGCTCCCTATGTTTGTATATATTTGTGCTGTTTTCCCATACGGAGACTTTGGAGACTAGACTGTTGAGTATTTTTCCAGATGCTGTAGAAGTCGACTTAATCGGTTAAGAGGGATTTTACTTATCTCACAGTTAAACAAGGGGTCTAGGAATGATACACCCATTGGTATTTTATTTCTCCTTTTTCCTTAAAATATGCTTCTAGGAGTGGTGGGACAGGCACATCCATGGGATATCTGGACTGAACTCTTCTTTAAGCCTTTCTACAGAAATGAGGGCAGACATCCCTAGACTACTTGCCACATTAGAGGTCCCAGAATTTGCAGTAGCTACAATTAGAAAACTTAAACTATGGAGGTCACGAAAGGACATATAACAGATTTACAAGGAAACATTTATATGCTGATATTATGGGAGAAACATTCTACTCAGGTAGACTTTCCTAAATGTTTACCAACCAAATTAAGGAACGCTTTAAAAACTCTTGCAGATAAAAGAATCCCGGTCAAAATGTGGGTTGTGCAGTGGCTTAGTTGTCACAGAATGTTGGGGGTAAAAGGGAATCTCAAACATAAGCCTGTACTGGAATGGCAATGTATTAGGCTGGAGTGTAATGGTATGGAATAAATTATGGACCATTTTTTCTTCAATTGTGTTTATGCTGAACAGCTCTGGATTGATTTGGCCACTAGATGGTGATGGGGGATAGCACAACGGCACAGGGTCATAATGTCACAAGACATTATGCCGTATGGCTAAATCTCGCTGCCAATACAGAGCGATTTATGCCATTCGGCATAACTCTTTTTTCTGATATGTATATGTATCCTTTCTGTGTTTTTGGTTTTCCTTTTTTCCTTTTGGATTTTCTGTTTCTGTTTGAAATGATGCATTGTTTTCCTTTTGTAATAAAAATTCCCTACTCTTTTTGAGAAGTGCCATGGGATCTTTAACATCCACCTGAACTACCACCAGAACAGGCAGATGGGACCTTGGTTTAATGTCTCATCCAAAAGACAGCACCTCCGGAATGCAGCACCCCCCTCATGCTGCACTACAGTGTCCGTATTAGGATTTAACCCAAGTGCCTGGTGTGGGGATAGAACCCACAACCTTCCAATCTCAGAGGCGAGTGTGCTATGTGCTGAGGCACTGACACTGATGTAACTCCATTCAACTCCAACTCCATTCGGCCCTCCTAGCTTTCATTAAATTCCGAGATCCATACATCCCAGATCTTCCCACACACAAATGACTATCTTTTCCCACAGGTAAGGCTAACACTGCTTTTGCACTATACTAAGGACATATCTCAGACCCACTGAGCCATCAAATTGAAAAGAACAACTGAACTCAATGCCTCTATCTCTTAAGTCTGGGATGCCTGCTGATTTCATACTCACAGCCTGTCACTTAACATCAGAGGCAATTAATTAAAAAATATATTACATTTGTAGTACAAGAACCTCACAGTTCTTGCATGCCCACGTAATTTTGTATCATGATAGGTGTTGGCACTGTAACCAGCAGGAGGTTACTCTCCCAGCTCCTATGGTCTTGCTCTCTTATCCTTCCCTTTTGGGACCGAGCTGTACTTTGCACAACCATTCTTCCAAGCTACATCTGCCTTGATGGCCCTTTCATATTACTGGGTCTCTCCCTCCCAGCCTACCTCAGTCTGATCCACACATCAAATGGGCCATAGCTTTCACTCTAGAGATCAAGGCTAATCCTCCACAAATGGCAGACTTCAGATATGCCCTCCATGAATGAATGGCTGCTTGGGATAGGTCAGCTTGCACTGCAGGAGGCGGCTATCTCGCATTGCTCTCTCAAAATATCCACCTACACTACGATGAGATCTGGGCCTTCTATTCTGGGTAACCTGTGAAGTGGGCGCATGAGGAAGGGCGCCATCTGTTGTGGCGATACCTTCCTCGCACAATCCTCCACCAGCTACCAGATGAGGAGTGGGCAAACTAGGCGACAGGATGTCGCTATACATATGTCTTGGGGTGGGAGGCGAGGCAGCGGCGAGGGCTGGGGTGGAGAGGCTGTAGGGGTGGTGCCTTGGTCATCGGTTGAGCTGCGGCGTGGCGCCAGGGATTGGCCAATGGCTGGGGTGGCTCGAGGTACTGGTTCCAGGTGCTGAGTGCGATTTTTATTCGCCCGACCCAAACATTTTATTTCTACTACTTTCACCCCAAACCATGCACCCCCTAGATTGAGAATCCTTAAGTAGGGGTAAAATTCCACGAGGTGGGGGTGTAGAAACACAGAACCCCCCACAGAAAGTAGCAAAAATGTGTCCTGAAAGCGCGGTGTGCTGGCGGCGCCAGGGTTGTCAGAGTGCCAAAATGTGTTCAGCACTCTGACTGAGCGATAACGGTGATTGCCTCTGGGCGTTCGGCGTTATCACATAGACCCCTTGTTTTGCATATCTGGCCAGCTATACCCATCACTCTTCCCCCTTGAGTACCTTATACAATTCAATTTAATTCTTTATTTCTGCTAATCATTTTGTCTACCCAAATTGGACTTGCCACCACCGGGCTCCCTATGTCTTTGCAGTCACTTCTCTGTTTATGTTTACCAACCTGTATGGCTATATTTCCAACTTACTACTTCCAGAGTTTTTGAATGGTAACCTGCATTGACACTTCTTTTCTTTTTGATTCTTTACTAGTGATTGTAGTTATTGTTTAGTTTTGTCTTTTTATGCTATATTTATTGCATTATACTATTTCATCTGGAGTGTTAATGGTATTGTTACTGTTCTTATCTGTGTTCTTGTTCTCAATAAAAAATTTAACGTTACAAAAGAATTAAGCATTTTACTTTAGACCCAGCAGACATTTTAGGTGCTCTCCCATGTTTATTTATTTATTTATTTCGACCTCCTGGGATCTGGAATTACCTCTGGAGCACCCAGACACTTTCATGCCAGTAAGAGCTGCAAACACAAATGGGTCAGCAACATAACAGTCCTCACTCAGAACAGTATTTGAAGGTCCACACAATAGATAAATCCTAAGCAGGAACCTTTTATTTTTTCCAAAACTCATGAGCTCTGTTTCCAAATGTAAGCAGTTTTAACACTCCTGTTACTTGCAAAGTTCATTTTCAGGTCCATAGACCAATTCATTTCTTTTCAGTAATAACCACTAGGGTGACACTCCAGTATACCCTTGAACCTCACAACTCTTCTTGCTGCACCAGCTCTTTTGCAGTCCAGAATTAATTTAACGGCTGCACTCAACTCAGGGGGGTGCGATCTCTCCCATTTTTCATATTTCTGAGGCACTGTTTCATCCACTCTCACTGAGCCATGTCTCTGACTCTGTGCTAGTGCTTGTTATTGATATGTTCAGGGGATTAAATCCAGCCCTCTGGTACAGGTACTCTGCACTTTAAACAGACAATTGTTACCTCAGCCCAGCCCCCCATGTTCCAGCAGCCAGGCATGGCAAGGGTCATTTCAGGCCCATGGCTGCCTGGGGAAGACTACTTACATACTTTCTGGCACTAGGCACCCATTACCTGCCCCTCTGTAATGGGAAAATGGTAGGGGCCCCAGTTCTTAGGCTTACATACCACCCCACAAGCCCTGCACACACACTCAGGGAAACCCACCTACACCACACTTTACAGTGACATGAGGAGACAGGCAGCCCCTGGGTGTCTGAATCTGCCATTGAAACTGTCTCCACCCTCTCCTGAGAACTGACCCCATGAGCAGTGGGTCTCTAGCCAAACTAATTCTCAAAGTACTATTCTTCCAAATCCTTCTGCCTGATGCGGGGAGGGGGGCACCATTAGGTGCTTAAACAGTCTCTCAGCTCAGAATTAAATACCATTCACCTCAGATTACCAGTCTATTCTCCTAGGTTCTCTCTCTTTTTTCTCTCTTGATGCAAAATCCCCCCTCAGTGTCCTCTTTTTGTTCTGTTCTGGGGGTCAGTCCCACTGTGGCATCTGTCAATAGCAGTTGCCACAACTTCCTGTTGAATTAAAGTTGGTCTCACTCTCTGGAAAGTGCTTCATAGGAAGGAGAACTGGCACTCCTTGCCAGCCATGCAGCTCCCTTCAGAATGATGCAATCTGCTTCAGCTTTCAGCCGCAGCAGTTAGCCACTCCTGTTTGGAACACTGGTGGAGCTCGCTCAGTCAGTGGCTGGCCACGGTGGTGAGATGTGGGCTGTGCCAGTCACCAGATGGGCAGAGGCGGGGGAGCGGTGGTCTGCCACTGCTGGATGGGGAGGTGAATGCCACTAGACTACCATGGATAAGTGGTATATGTCTAACACCACGGCTTATATGGTTTGGCGGAGGCTGATGATTATGGATCGGGCATGGGGGGCATGAATAACTCAGGGCTTTACCTGGCATTGTCAGGTGAGGGCATTTGGGAAGTTGAAAAGGAATAGTTCTGTAGGCTTACTTGATTTGTTGGGGTTGGGGCATTGGGGCGGCAGAGATAGCTCCTGCAGGGCTTTAACTTGGATGTTTGGGTGATCGGGGTATCTAGGGGATGGGACATTACATGTGCATTATGGAGAGGAAGGTGGTGGGGAAGGTGACATACATTGGGTGTTGGGTCAGTAGCACATACATGCAAACTGAGTAGCATACGTGACAGTTATACCAGCTAAGCTGGTGTAACTGTACTTTGATGAGATGTACCGAGTTGTTTGAGAATAGCATCCTGGGGGACTTTGTTGCTGCCCTTCCAGAATAGGGTACAGCTGCTACCGTAAACCCCCTAGTGCCATGTCGCAGGGGGATTAGGGCATAACTGGTGGTGTAAGTCCACTTTGTCACAAGCAGTCTGTGGCATGTTGCATGCTGCGTTGCAGAAATCCAATTGTCGCAATTGCTGGTGAAACTTGCTACTTGTGCTATTTATTTTTTGGCATAAGTCAAGTTACACCAGGCATAGCCTTTTGAGAATTGGGCACAATGTTTTGCAGACAAAGTAAAAATTGGAACCAGACCCACACTTGGGTGAGGGGCTCTTAGTGCTGACTGTTCCCCTTCAATACTACCAAGTGGAATATCTTCTATCAGCATATGGAAAAAGAATAAAATGCTTCAGATATAAAAAGTGCTAGCTGGTCATATAGGGCCTGAGTCACAGAATACTTTGCTGCTGTGGAGGGCTGCCCAGACTTGCAGAGTCCCCCGCTGCATATGCCAAGTAATCCATGGTATCCTGGAAAGACCACCACCACCACCACCCATAGAGTTCAGCTGGCTTCCAGTTCCCAGAGTGCAATCTAGTAGATGGTTCAGGATATAGAGGCAAGCTTCACACCAATCCACAAACTCAGATATGTATGGTTTTGGGACAAGGCAAGACATTGACATATGCATGGTAGCAGGGTTATAGTGTTAGCATGGCTCAGTTGGTGGCACATCCGCCTTTGGGCCAGAAGGTCATAACTTCTTGTGTCAGCTTGGCTTGAGCTCATATCATAAATTGTGGCACCCAGTTGCAGTACTAAGGGGATGCTGTTTTGTCAGGTTTGTCATTCATCCGATGAATTAATAGGTTTGCATCTGTAGCTCCCCCTTCCCAGGATAAAGCTGAAAATAGGTAGCATTGTCTAGCCCCCTTCTTTCCCAGTCAACAAAAACAAAATAAATAAGACTCCTGTCATCTCCATTTCATACCCTCCAGCAGCAAACAGTGGCATTTATTTCATACCGGAATGGTCAACCAAGCATTGTCCCCCAAGCCCTCAGGAGTGATGTGGCAGTCCTTGGAGAACAGCCTTATTCCATATTCCCCTGCTCTGTGCAGAGCAAGGGTCACACTCAACAGCCGACCCAGGCTTCTAATTTGATGCCCAATAACAGGCAATACAGTGCCCCCAGAACACCCACTAAACCCACATTGTGCTCTGCACTCACAGAAAGCAGTGGGTAGGGGCAGTGAATGCAGTCTATTGCTGCCTGGCATTGGGGTAAAGAGTTCTGTGGTCAGGATATGCACCATTCACTCATATCCCAGCCATTCTGCAGACTGACCCCTTAAGAATTTGCAGTATTTTCAGAAGCTCTTTAAACCAATCAAAAACCACACGTGCTTGCCTATAAATCAGTTATCTTCAATCTAAAATGTCTTTTGATGTTAGAAATGAAGTCCAGGAGATGGAGGAGATTATTTTGTGTGTACTCACCTCCATTTCAATTCTCAAAACCGATTTGCACTATCCAGTAATGTGCAAAACAACTGATAGCATTTGCTTAAAAAAAAGCATAGGTATGAACACATAGGATGAAATACCCTCGCAACAACGGTGAGCAGTATTCCTCTAGGCTGGGTGGACAGACTAGAGCAGAAAGACAAGGTACTGTGTCAGCATGTGAGCTAAAAATAAAACAAAAAAGCAGTATTAAATACACACTGAAAATAGAAAATAGAGTTAGTATCGACATTTCAACCAGAGGTCTTCTTCAGGAATTATCAATAAAGAGAAAAAAAGCAAAATCAGAATAGAGCAGACCTCATTAGGTTAGAAGCACTTCCGTTCTGGCTGCTTAGTTCATGCTTTACCTTGGATGAATTAGGTTTCTGTTTTGTCAGGCCATCTTCATGTATACTGAAAATACAAAGAAACCACCAAGCTGCGACCTGAAAAAACCTACACAAGTGTGGGATAAAATATTGTGATCATCCTATAGTTCTTGAAATACACACAATAAGGACACTTAACTTGTTCATTAGAATACCATTGTAGCATTTTCCTCAACAACATATTTTACTACTTTCTAATCTGACAGAATAATATCTGAATATTATTGATATTATTGAGATTAATTAGTACACAAATTGACCAGCCCACCCACTTTCAGAATGTGCTATGTATTTGTCAGTGCAAGTTTAATTTAGTTACTGTCAGTATATGTGCACAAGCTGTGAAAAAGCTATTAAATATTATAACAGTGAAATGGATTGACCAACAAGCAGAACAAACAAGCTGATTTTTTTTTGTAGCGGCAGGCACAGTTTTCTTTTATCTTTCTAAACATATTATCCATTAACCCTTTTATAGATCCAGTGTGTTTCAAAATAATAATCTGAAATATATTTTAATGACAAGGATGTACAATTAACAATTCTTTTTCTAACAGAGATTTCACTGAATATTTAAATAGAATTATATGTATATTCTGCAATAAGAACAAAATATTTCATGAGTGCAGAGCTGTGAACTTTGGGACCCATGCTTAAAACCCACCACTGACATCACTTGAATATGTATCCTCCCTGTTTCAACTTTCTCCCTCTCTCTATCTCTGCTTAGCTTTTCTTTAGGCTTCCTGTTTTAGCCTGATGGCTGATGCAAATTGCTGTGCCTTGTACCGTGTTTTAGGAAACAGTGGTTATGAAAGGCACTGTATAAAACCTAATTTTCCCCTCGGTTATTCTTATATCCCCTGTCTTAATTTGTTTTAAAATGCACATAAATAACATCTGGTATATATAGCCTTTTGAACTGCAATAACTGCCTGTACAACATGTGTAAATGTTATCTGTGGTTCAGAGCTCAGTGCTTGTATTACATACTGTAGCTGGATGATGTAGGTAGTACTTGGATACAGAGGCCAGACCAGTAAGTAGAACAATGCTTGGAAGGTACTAGGTAGTAGTATGTAATGATTAGTGCTTAGGTACTTCAGCATAGGCATGAGCAGTCAATGATTATAGTATATGTAAGCTGGATAGTATGCAAGGGCTTAAATGCTTGAACTGATGAGTAATTTATTATGACTTGATGTTTTGGCCTTCCTCTGCATCCCACCTTTAAGGAGGAAGCTTAGTCCAGTATTATCAGACCCCCGGTGGGATAAGAGTGCCGCAGAAGGAGGCGGTGTCAGGGGAGGATGGAGGGTGAGTGCGACTCCCTCTAAGCAGAGCAGTAGTCTGATTGCTTGCTTAGTAGGATGTGGGAGGAGTTCTTCCCCAACATAACTACGGGCAAAGCCCTTCAATTATCTGTGGTTCAGAGCTCAGTGCTTATGTTACATACTGTAGCTGGATGATGTAGGTAGTACTTGGATACAAAGGCCAGACCAGTAAGTAGAACAGTGCTTGCAAGTTACTAGTAGTAGTATATAAGGATTAGTACTTAGGTACTTCAGCATAGGCATGAGCAGTCAATGATTACAGTATATGTAAGCTGGATAGTATGCAAGGGCTTAAATGCTTGAACTAATGAGTAGTTTATTGTGACTTGATGTTTTGGCCTTTCTCTGTATCCCACCTGTAAGGAGGAAGGTTAGTCCAGTATTATGAGACCCCCCAAAAAGAATTATGATATCAACGATTATTTTGTATCCGACTAATGAAGGAGTCAAGTAAGACACCCCCAAGAATATGAGTAGCAGTATGATCACCTCCTCCAACTCCGGAGAGTATGACCAGTAGCATGCAGGAGAGGAAACCCCCCCCCTTGGAGGGAAACCTCTGAGGACCCATGGCTACTGACCTGCCCATCCTTCTGGGCATACTAAAGGAGAGTAATCCTAAATATTTTAATTGGCTAATCCGAACCCCAAGTTGCAGAACCCAATCCAGAGAAACGGAGAACTGAAGACGTATTGAATCGTAACATGTCAGGTGAATAAAGCAAGCATCCATTCTAGTAAACTCCAAGGTTGAGAATCCATGAGCAGGCCAGTATGAAGTAGAGGAATCCATGGTTGATATGAATTTGAAGCGACGAGATGCAGGCGGTGAAGCACTCCAGCAGATGAGGATGACTTTGCAGAGGAGATCCAGAAATCAAGGTTCAGCATCCATGTTTAGAAGGAGGACTGTTAGGTCAAGTTCTGCATGGCAAGATTAGAAAATGAAGGCGTAGTGATGAAGCACGAGAACTGGCGTATGCTGCTTGATCGGGAGGACGGAGCAGTAGGAACCTCCAATCTGGAGAGGGGAGGCAAGCATGTGATGTAGATAGAAATCGCAGTGAATAGGCACATGTAGGTCAGATGTAGTTCCAGACCATGAGGAGCACAGCTGATTGTAAATGGTGAGTTAGTCGTGATGACCTCCAGGCCCTGTAAGGGTGAAGCAGGTAGTATGAGCAACTAATGTAAATAAGTGGACCTGTACATAGGTCAGTCATAGCAATAAGTAAAGCTGCAGGATGCAGATATAGTAGCTGGAAGTAGTAGTGCAAAAGTACGTACAGCATAAGCCAGGGGCATGTAATTGATTTTAGCAAAAGAATCAGAGAGCTTTGCGTGGATCCAGAGGGTTGCGTAATGATGTAGACATCTATGTTTCAAGCCAGAATGAAACCATAGCTAGAATTGACCTATGAAGAATAGTCTGACAAATCTTGAATAGTTGAGCTGAGGAGTCCTGGATGGGGATAACTGAAGAGGCTGAATCGAATGCAGTAGCATTGTCATAGGGTCCAAGAAGCCATAGGGCATGAATCAGGATAGTGAAGGTCTTCAGGATAAGCCAACGAAGTGCCCTGGTAAGTGTGTAGCAATAGTAATTTCATGTGAATGAAATGGCAGGGCAAAGCGTCCAAAGCATAGATGAATGAATGACTAAATATCCAGATGCGAGTCCAAAGTAAAGGAGCTGCTGGAGCTGGGCTGATACAGCAGCAGGCAGGTGTATAGTATACAAATCTCCAGGCACTGAACTGGTGAGGTAGGTGTGGAGAGAAGTAAGTGAACCCCAGCCCGAGGGGTGAAACCAAATCGTAGTGTGAGACCCTCTGAAATAAAGATATCATACGATTGTTCAGCAGCCGACCATTGCAGTATAAAGAGTGAAACTGCAGCACTAGTAGAGCAATCCAAAGGCAAGGGAGTCAGTCATCTCTGAACACTTATCCAATTGAGTGGGACTCAAACACAGATATGGAAGGAGTATGTATATATCCAAGCTCAATGCTGACAAGGCAGGCAGAAAGTAGATGTAGTCGAATCTCCAGGCTTGAGGTAAAGGGAGGCCTATAGTCCACGAATGGCAGAACGATTGAGATGAAGGCTGAGGAACTGAGGAATCGTAATTAAATCATACAGTTTCTAAATGGAATGCTTAAGCCACGATGAGGAAGGCATACTGTAGGAGAGTCAGGTTGGGAATCCAGACAGGAGGTGAAGGCAGGAGATCTGGATCAATGACGCATCTTGGTAGGAAGCATCCAAGGAAATATATGGGGGCGGGTCCAAATGAGGTGAGGAGGTGTGGCTGAACCATGTAGGCTAGCTGATGAGGTAGGAAGTGGAACAAGTGCAGATGACCGCATGCAGGTTAGTCGGTAAGTGAATAGTAAATAGGAGCTAAGCCCCACGAAGGCTAGCATGCAGCTGGACCCCACGAAGGTCAGCTGGAAAGGTAAGTAGAGTAGCAGCTAGCCTCATGTAAGGTAGCATGTGCAGCAGACCCCTCGAAGGTCAGCTGATAAGGTAAGTAGAGTGGCAGCCAGCCCCACGTAAGCTAGCATGCGCAGCGGACCCCACAAAGGTCAGCCAGAAAGGTAAGTAGAGAGTGTAGAGAAGCAGCAAACAAGGGCGCCTCCTGCGCCGCTGAGCAAAATTTCCTGTAGCATAGAGAAAGCTCCATAAAGGTAGAGACAAAATGTCATAACCATCGGAATATAAGGTCCATGATCAGAATGCGGCTTGCAGCATCTAAGACATCAATGTTGCAGTCCAGTTCTCCTTGAAAATATGCTTTGCACAGAGCCCCATACTAGAACAAGCCTCGTGAAGAGATATGTACTTGTTTGTTTCCGTTTCCTGATGTCTTTCTTTTGTCTGATTAGAGTTGGCAGGAGGAAGACAAGGAAATATGTGTAGTAGCGCTATGCCTAGTCAAAAGGTAAGCAGACTGCAGAGAAAGGAACACTGCAGAACCTAAACTAATTCCCCAGTATGCCAGTACCGGCTTAGTAAATGATATCATGAAAGATCGTCTTTTTACATGCTGGTAATTTGAGAGCAGAGTAAACAGAGGCTGAGCAGGCAAGTACATGAGTGCAGCGCAGCAGCCATCAGTACATGAGGAAGTAACTGTGAGGTTTAGAAGCTGTCGGCCATAGATCTCTCGCTGCATATCAATGAGTTCTGCAGAAGTTTGCTCTACTGATCAGAAAGCCCAGAAAGAAATATCATGCAGCAGTATGGTGGCCTGAATTGTATAGCAGGTGAGGAAATGAATGGCAGTCAGGGAGGGCATTGGAGCCCATCTTGTGCTGCGAATAAACAGTAACTGAGCGTCCATCCAAAAACACTGCGTCCATATACTGTATAAATGTTGAGGTGCATGCAACAACTGTATGGGATGCGCAATAACGAAGGTGAACTAAGAAACTTGTGAAGCATGCTGTGGTGAACGGGATCCCAGGTGAGTCCATAGAGGTGAGAATTGGTCATGAATGGAGCGCTAGCCACCGCTAAGCTGAAAGTAGATTGTTCACTTATGAATGGAGGAGTTAATGCAGGATGTAAAACACCTGGCAGTACAGTGAGACAGGAAGCAGATCAAAAGGCAGATTAACGGGCTAGATGTCAGGAAGCCAGCCATGCAGGCAGATAGTGCCGGTCTCCATGCTGGGAGGTGGATGTCGTATAGGACAAGTAACCTGGATTCCCTGGTCAATTCCAAGTGAAGCTGCACAGTCGCTCATCAGAGGAGTGAAGTGTAGAGCAAGGGAAGATACTGAGGCATGTGGGCAGGAACAGCAAGCAGACAACTGAGCCGAATGAACTAATCAGTCACAGCAGCACGGGCAGCAGTAGAAAGGATGCAGAGGAGTGGCACGAACTGCGTGTGCAGTAGAGCTGGAGCAAGGCAGAAACTTCCCAAAAGCAAGAACGAGCAAGGCAAGGAGGGACAAAAGATGAGAAGCAGAGGCAGTAGAAGAAGGCATGGGCTAGGGAGCAGAGATGGGGGGGGGGACGGAAAGAGAGCTAGCCCCAGCATGCAGCACGGAGCAAGCGCAGTGAGTGCGACTTGCTCTAAGCAGAACAGTAGTCTGACGGCTTGCTTAAGCAGGATGTGGGGGAGGAGCTCTTCCCCCACATAACTATGGGCAAAGCCCTTCATTTGTGAAAAAATACTGTACCACATCTTGGGGTTTGGAATGGTGCTTTACATATAACATTTTCTTCATTCCTTCTTTCCTAGAGACACATTGGGGTCCCAATCTCAGTTACAAGGGGCTGTTGCAAAATCTATGCAAACTGATTTTGTGACAGTCCCTTGCTTGCAACCCCCTCAGGCTGTGCTCAGAGAGGGTGAGGTGGGAGGGTCTTCCTCATTAGTGCACATCAATGTATACTGGTGCACAGAAGGGGGAAGAGCTGGCATGTAAATGGAGCACAGTGCCATCCTCAGTGCACCCATCACAGCAGCCCCAAAATACCACCAGAAACAAAATAGTGGGAGGGGGTCACTGGAGTTCTGCACAGGTGCAGACTTATGTTGGAAGATCAATTTTGTTGTGGAACTGTATCTGCGGAGGACAACAGCAAGCAGCGAAAATGTTCTTCCTCAAAAGGTTTTCACTGAAAACCAGGATTAATAAAGTAATATATACTATTGTGAAGATTGTAGGGAATTAGGGTCATGCTCACCTCTGCTGCCATATAGCATTAAGAATATCCAATCCAAGTATGTACACTTATTAAGCTTAACTAGAATGCTACACCTGTATGTGCCATGCCCTCCTGTTCTGCTTGCATGCACCAACTCAAACATATTGTATACTCCACCCTTCCTATCCTTTTTAGTATTTATAAAATGGTGATTATGCCTCCTCTCAGATTTTTCTATTCCCTAGGCTAAGTGCAATAATTTAATGATGTCTAATTGCTCCTTGTAGTTCTTGCCCTATAATTTCAATTTCAAATAATTTCTGGAAAAGTAATTAAGAGAAAAGCATTCATTTGCAATTGTGCCCAGTTCACAGCACAGCAAAAACAGATAAAACAACATATCAATGTTACAAATTTACATGAAGTCACACTAAAAGAAATCATCTGGGTAAACAATGCATATATGCAGAACGTAAAAAGTTACCTCTACCATCTGCAAAGTTTGTACAGGATATGGTGTATTCCCCTTATAAAACTGACACTAGAAACTAGATATTCCATTTAAAATGTTTCTGCAAGTCAGGTCATTCCAAGTCTTAACCACGGTGTACTAAAAGTAGATGGACCAGCCTTCAGCACAAACTCCAGTAGAATCAAAGCAATTATTTTGGCTATGTGAAGATTATAGCCAGAACCAGAAAAAGGATAATAACTTATTTACATAGTTTGGAATATATATACAGTATATATATATATATATATATATATATATATATGTGGTGTTGTACCTGGAGGACAATGGTCTCCTGGATGTGAGGCAGCATGGGTTTGTTTCAGGGGAGCCATGTCAAACCAACCTTATACAATATTATGACTGGCCGACAGGTGAACTGGATAAGGGTCATGCAGTGGATGTTCTTTACTTGGACTTCAACAAGGTCTTCAATTCGGTGACTCATGGGTGGCTTGGGGAGAAGCTAACTGGTGTAGGGTTTGGGGCAAAAATGATGAACTGGATTATAAACTGGCTGAGTGACAGGCTGCAACGGGTGATGTTGAGAGGGGAGCTCTCAACTCCAAGGCAGGTGATGAGTGGGATGCCACAGGGCTCTGTGTTGGGGCCAGTATTGTTTAGGTTCTTCATATCAGACATTGCACATGGGGTGGTGAGCAAGGTAAGTCTGTTCGCTGATGACACCAAAATCGGAGCAGTGGTGGATAAAGAGGAGGGATGGAAGCAGCTGCAGGGGGATCTATGCAAGCTAGAGGAGTGGTCTGAGAGGTGGCAGCTGGGGTTCAATGCAAAGAAATGTAAGGTTATGCACTTTGGGGTGAAGAACCCAAGGAGAGAATACTGGCTGGGGGGGTTAAGCTGGGGATCACTGAGGAGGAGAAGGACCTAGGGGTAATGATAACAGGGACCATGAACAACACTGCCCAGTGCAGGAGAGCGCTGCAAAAGTGAACAAAATGCTGGGGTGCATAGCGAGGGGGTTTTCATCCAGGCGAAGAGAGGTGATCTTGCCCCTCTACAGGTCGCTGGTAAGGCTGCACTTAGAGTACTGTGTGCAGTTTTGGAGGCCATACCTGAAGCGTGATATCAGGCTAGTGGAGTGGGTGCAGAGGAGGGCAACAAAGATGATGTGTGAAATGGAGGGAAGAGACTATGACAGCAGGCTGGGAGACCTGAATATGTACACCCTGGAGGATAGAAGGGACAGGGGGGATATGATAGAGACATTCAAGTATCTGAGGGGAATCAATAAGGATGGGGCAGATACAGTCTTTAAGATAAGGAGGGGGAGGGGCACAAGGGGGCATGAGCTAAGAATGGGGGGGAAGATTTAAGAAGGAAATGAGAAGACACTATTTTACAGAGAGGGTGGTAGCAAAATGGAATGCCCTACCAGAATGGGTGGTATCATGTAAATCTGTGAACAGCTTCAAAAGGGCATGGCACAGGAAACGGGGGACAGTGAGGGTGAGGAGTGGCAGTGGAATGACAAAGGGGAGAGGATGGGGCAGCTGCAAACTAGGGGTGTTGGTTGCACACTCGCGCAGACTTAGATAGACTGGTGGTCTGTTTCGCTGGCACATATCTGTATATGTATGTTCATATATATATATATATATATATATATATATATATATATATAGTGCATGGTAGTGCCACTGTAGTTAGGGGTTGAGTACCCCATTTATGGTTAAATCTGAAATTTGGCAGCTTAATAACTTTCCCCTGTACGATGGATTTGGCTGAAATTTGGAATTCAAGGTCTGGTACCATAGATCTGAGGACCTACCAAGTTACGTTATGATCGGATGTACGGTTGCAGAGCTACAGAGTGCCCAAAAATGTAGAAATTATGTTTTTTTGCACGTTTCTTTGCTCGCGCCTACAGCCCGCACATTTTATGGGATTGGTCTGAAAACTTCAGGGAACATGCTGCCAGGGTCCCCAATGTGCCTTTAGAAGATTTTGTGAAAAAATATTATCGGTTCAAAAGTTATTCAAAAAACAAGTTTCCCATTATAGTCAATGGGAAAAGTTAACAAAATGTGCAAAAGTGTCGGAAATGCACTTTTTACTTTCACAAATGATTCTTGTAGTGTCTCAAATCAGCCATCTTGTTTTCAGTTGGTGGTCACAGGAATGCTTGGCATTTAAATTTGGGACCCTCTAGGGATGCAATTCTTGTTGTGTTCACGTAGTCGAGCCCTGAGGATGCTAGCATGTCTTTTTGGGGAGTAAAACACCCCAGAAATATGTTTTTTTAATTTTAAGTAGTGTCGAAAGTACTTTCTCGCATGCGCACTTTGTGATTTTTTTGTAAGTGCGTTGTGGTTTCATGTAGTGCTATACACTCATGGCCAAACATAGGGAATCTTTTGGCAGCCTGCTGCAAAGAACAGTTTGGTCTTGTGGGCTGAAATTTGAGGGCAGAAAGCCAAGCTCCCACAGATGTGCCTTTTGGTGGTTTGGTGCCAAAATGTAATAGGGCTGTAAAGTTATAGCACTCCGAAGTTGACAATTTTTCTCATAGGATAACATTACTGCATCTGCCACACCTTTCGGGGACCGTATCTCAAAAACGGTTGGCGATATGGACTTTTCATCGGAAGGACGCTTAGTCCTCCACTAGGGGGCTAAGTGCAAAATTAGCCTGGAAAGTCATAAATAATATGAGATTTTACATTTTTTTCCTACGTCGTACGGTTCCTGAGATATAAGGAATTTAGTTTTCAAAGTGCTCATTTTCTGCTCTGAGAGCCATTATTATGCATACATTCTTTGTATTCACTGTGCTTCTCCATGCACTTTTTTGGGAAAAAAAGGGTGTGCATTTGTGTTACTGTTACCATTAACGTTTCTGTTTGCGTTTCCATTACTGTTTGCGATAGTGTTTCCGTTTACGCCACTGTGTGCGTTACCCTTTGCATTTGCGCTTGCACTTGCATTTGCGGTAGGCCCTGTCCACACTACACCACTTACAGTCTGTAACGGTTCCAAACCGCTACAGACCGAACTGCTATAGTGTGTCCGCACTGCCAGCAAATAGTCTCGATAACGGTTTAGAACCGCTACAGCCTGCCCACATTGTGGGTGCCCTGTAATGTTACTGTTGCACCTATCCCACAATGCAGTTCGTGTGCTGCACTGGGGGAATACTGAGCTGCTACACTCACGTCCATTACCTATGGTTGGCTGCTAACGCCATAGGCATTAATTGTTGTGAATCGTGTTCAAAACCAATTGCTATGCGGTTTCAACAACGGTTACGAAAACGCCTTCTGTAACGTTACAGATGTAAACGCAGTCGTTGCGGTAACAGTTTGAGCCCTCTGTAACATTACAGAGGCATAGTGTGGACAGGGCCTTACTGTTACCATTTGCATTTCCATTACCTTTTTTGTTTGCATTTACTTTTACGTCACCGTGTGTGTTACCCTTTGCGTTTGCATTTGCGCTTGTGTTTGCTTTACTGTTACCCTTTGTGTTTATGTTACTGTTTTTGTTTGCATTTACTTTTGCGCCACCATGTAATTACAATTTGCATTTGCATAATGCGGTTTGCTCCTTTGCATTTGTGTTGTGTTTCCTAGCCAGCATTTGTTACTGTAAGCATTTGCATTTCCACGTGTTACCATGACCATATATTGTTACCATATGAGTTTGCATACATGCTTGCGCTTCTGTTTGCATTAGTGTTTTCGTCATCACTCCTGGTGTTACCGTAGCAGCTCTGTACTCCAATTGTGCTGCCGCTACTGCTCATGCGTGTCGCTACCATTCTATGCTTCTGTTGGCCTTAGCGTTTACTTTCTGTAAAGTTTCATTGTTGAGGTGTTACTGTTTCCTTCTGCATCACTGTTGCCATTACCGTTTCTGTTTGTGTTTGTGTTAGCATTTGCATTTTTGTTACTATTTTTGTTACCGTTTGCATTTCCATCTGCATTTTCATTACAGTTTTCATAACCATTTGCGTTTCTGCTGCCATTAGCGTTTGTGTTACCGTTTGTGTTACCATTTCTGTTTTCATTTACGCTTACGCCTGCATTTTAATGTTTGGCGCGCATTATTTCCGTTGCATCACCATGCATTGCTGTTTGCGCTATGCTGTTTACCGTTAGTAATACTGTTTTTACCTCACTGTTTCCATCACCGTTTGTGTTAACGTTACCATTTGTGTTTGTGCGTTTGCATAATGCAGTGCAAAACATGATGTTTTTGCTGTTTTTCTGCACTGTCTTCCATGGCACATAGCGCAGCCAGTGTTTGGTTGATTGGTCTGAAGCTTGGCACATAGTAAGACCTTTATTCATTGTACATGCCAGTTTTTGTTTGGTGAAAACATGTTGTTCTGTTCCAGAGTTATTGCCATTTGAAGTTGTCCCACTTTGCAGTTACTGATTTTTTGGCACCAGGTCCACCATTTTAGCACATTTTCATTCGTGATTTCCGCCATTTTGTGGTAGAAGATGTCTTAAAGGTGCAAAAATGTAAAAACAGAATATCTCTGGAATGGTTTGGTCTTTTCACATGAAATTTGGAGGGTGTTGAGTGGATGTCCTGGGGATGTGAATAATGCTGTTTACATATTGAAAAAATAGTTTGCTGTGGAGATGCACAAAGATACTGTGTGACACACTTAACGTTTTGTGCATAGCATTCTGCATGGTGCTATGGAAATTTATAGCATAGGTAGCCCTAGTGGTATGGAGGTGCCTTGCAGTGGTGTGGTGTGTAAAACATTAACAGGTGCAGAATTATGCCACTCTGATGAATGAAAATTTGGTTCATTACACTTCAATAACTTCTGAACCATATATCTGATTTGCCTGGCATTTGGAAAGTGCAAAGATGTATAATGCATCTTTCACTGTGCCAATTTTCAGGTTGCTGGCTCTTACAGTTGCTGAATTGTGCATGTTATGTTGTTTGCTTGTGGGGCTGTGCGACCGTTGAACAGATGTACACACAATTATGGACACATGGTGTGCTATGGTACATGTCTTCTTTTTACAATTTTTGGTTCTGTTGGATATATGATTCTTGTGCAGCAAAGTGGCAAAAATGTTATTTCCGGCACTCCTGCGCAGCTTTCATGGCATGACACTGCACAACTGTTGAACAGATTCAAATAACTTTTGTTATCCATGTTGTGGTATGGTACATGTCTTCATTTACCAATTTTTATTTCAGTTGGTCATACAGTTTTACCGCAGTGAAGCGACAAAAATTAACATGGTGGGAGGGCCCCACGCTCCCACCACCACATTCCATTCACTATTTATAGTGCACATTTTCAAAAAGAAGGGAAATTCTTGGCAAAAACTCTGTTTAATGCATCAGTTAGGCTTGTTACACAGCAACAAAAGTGATGAAATTTGAAGTTAGGGTTCAAACCCCAACTCCGCATCCCCCGCACCAACACACACACACACACACACACACACACGCACACGCATTTAGTGGGAAGGACCAGGCAACACAACCAATCACAGACAACCAGCAGCGGTAACAGAAATAACATACAACTGTCTAAAAGCGTACTACAAGACAATCCATCATCATGGTCCACCAACTGTAGGACTTCTGCTGGCATGTGAGTACACACCCATGTTGGCGACTGGCACAGATAAGATACCAGAACAGGAGTACTCTTCACACAATACCTAAGATATTGTTATTTTCAATATCTCAAACCATCTCTATAATAATGTCAAGCATGGGCCATGATGATATTAAAGACTTAGTGTCGTATAGTACCACATAGCTGCCCAATCATACAGGATAAGATCACAGTGCAGCAGCACTCTGTTTATAATTGTGTTCTGATACATAATTTACTAATGTCACTATAGCATGAGGAACCATTAACACACATGAAAGACAAGTGAAAATGCAGTATCATATTATGCATTCATAGCTACAAAAGTTTTAGTATGAGCTATTTTCCACCCCCCTGATACCACCAATGTAGGAATTTGTATATAAACAGAGACATGTGTTTGAACCAAGAAACTGTTACCAAGGCAAAGAGAGTGAAATGGTACTATGAAACACCTTGGGTCACACAGTCTCATACAGCTGTGCTGCTGTACTGTACAAGTTCAGAGAACAGTGCAGAAGATCTCTTCACATAATACTGTACTGATCCATCATTTCTTTATGCCAGGCTAAGATCAGGAGGTATTTACACACATGAAAGGGTGTTGAAAATCCTCTGTGATACTACATGGTCAGAAACAGAAATTTGTGAGCATGAGGCACTTTTAACCTGCTTACTGTCAGCAACATATTAATTAGTAGAGAAAACACTACCTGTTTCAAATGTAAAACTGTCCACAATTCAGATATAGTGTAGTGTGACCATGTGACTTTTTGAGATCTGCACCTGTACAATGAAAGATAATAGTGCAGCAGGTCTATGCAGATAATAGTGTACTGATACAGTACATCATTGGCTTATTGCGGGGGAACATCAGAAGAGATTAACAGTGAACAAAGGGCTCCAAAACCATTGCCTGACATTGCATGTGTTAGACTGATGCATTAACAATACACTCTCATTCAGAAGAGATAAAAAGTTTATTGGTAATTCAAAACTGTTTAATGTAGTCCACCAACGACTCATGGCCAGTATGCCTGTATACCCCAAGTCACTTGGATGGCAGCAAATGTCCTACAGTTGGTGGACCATGATGATGATGTGTCTTGTAGTACGTTTAGACAGTTGTATGTTATTTCTATTACCTGCTGCTGGTTGTCTGTGATTGGTTGTGTTGCCTTGGTCCTCCCCACTACTTGCATTTGTGTGTGTGTGTGTGTGTGTGTGTGTGTGTGTGTGGTGCTGGGAGGGGGGATGTGGAGTTAGGGTTTTAACCCTAACATCGAATTTCCTCACTTTTATCACGGTGGAACAACCCTAACTGATGCATTAAACAGAGTTTTTTGCCGTGAATATACATGTGTGTATATATATATCTATATATATATATGTCTATATATATATATATATATATATATATATATATATATATATATATATGTACCATTGGACAAGCGGGCAATCTGTTAAAGAGGTTCTGTTCATAGTGCAGTAAAGAATATTATAAACCATTACATCATTTTAGCCAACATGGATTGCCAAAGTGGCAATTCATTACCTTGTTACTTGGCAAAGTCTAAACCTGTGGCAAAACATGACACAGAATCCCAGATGCAGCAAAGAAGTTTATTCCAAAAACTACAAATAAAGAGCACACCTGCTGGGAGTTTGGAAGGCTCTGAACACCATGGTGTCATCATGTAAACTCAGAGAAAAATAGTCTTACACAGAGTCTTATACTGGGGCCCAGATATTCAGAGCCATTGTGCATGGCACAATTGAGTTGCGCCAGAACAACCATGGACTTGTGCTGCAGAGTGTTATTCAACCACTGCAGCTGCGCAGCACAAGTCACAATGCACCACTGCACAAAAGCAATGTATGCAGCACAAGTGCAAGGGGCATGCCCATGAATAAGTGGTGCAACTGCATATTCAACCCGCAACCATGACACAAGTCCAGAGCAAAACACAAGATGTGCTAGTCGGACTTTAGCCTATAAAACAGGCTCAAACACACACACAGCAGATGTGCAACCCAGAGCAACCTAAGATGCAATGCAGATGGGTCACCATTTATAATGGAACAGGTAATGAGGGGTGTGAGGAGGATGGAGGAACAGCAACGTGGCCAATGAAGGGCCCGTCGTGGTGTGTCCAACACAGGTGGTACCATGCCACAGCACATTTGAAGATTACAGTGATGATGAGATTGGGGGCTGGTACCACCTGAATAGGGCAATTCTGAGGCAGCTTTGTGAGTTGTGCAGTGAGGAGATGCAGGCACCCACCAGATGGAGTCATGCCATGTCAGTGGAGACCAAAGTGACCAGTGATGTGCCTGCTCACCATGGACACCTTCCAGAGACCAATGGGTGACCCACCAGTATCACCCAGTCAGGCACATCCACCTCCTCACACAGTTCCTCAATGCTCTGCTGCCACATGCTTCCCAAGCACACATGCAGAGCATACAGCAAACATGCAGGACTTCCACACAGTGGCATGCATGCCAGGCATGACCGGGCCATTGACTGCAACTATACATGGCCATATGTGAGCACCACCCGGCCCCAAGGCCAACGTACAACAACAGAAAGGGTTACCCATCCATCAACTGCCAGGTGGTGTGCAGTGCCACAGGGCGTGTCATCAATGTCTGCACCACACACCCCAGGAGTGCAAATGACGTCTACATCTGGCACAGTTCCATACTGTTCCAGAGATTCAAACATAGGGATATCCCCATGGGGCACCTGTTAGGTGAGTAAGACAAGGGGCAGGTGGTAGGTGCAGCATGGCTGTGAGAGGAAGGTGGAGACACAGGGTGGGTGGATGGGGTAGGGGCACTGGGCAGCAGGGGCAAGGGGGTGGCAACACCACAGCGCAGTGCTAACCATGACCTTCCCCACACAGGAGACTGCACATACCCACTGAGGCCCTGGCTGCTCACCCCATACTGGTGGCTGTTTCCCCTGTGGAGAAAAGATACAATGAGGCACACACCTCCATGTGCAGTATCATCGAGTGTGTCTTTGGAATGCTAAAGATGTGTTTCCAGTGCCTAGACAGGTCAGGTGGTGCCCTACAATACAGCCCACCGAAAGTCTTTGGCCTATTCCTGGCCTGCTGTATGCTGCACAGCATGGGCATTGACCATGGGTTAGCTGTCCAGGTGGATGAGAGCGAAGTAGTGGGACGAGCAGTGAGAATGACTGGAGGGCAGTGCTGCCACCCATGGGGAGGCGGGACCCTAGGCTAGCAGCAGAGGCCATAAGGCACAGGACCAAGATCACACAGGAGCATTATGGAGAATGCAGGTAAATGCAATGACATGCATGCAGGGGACACACAGACCACCACACCACACATAGGTATGGACGTGCACAGCGTGATGCATGCAGGGAATGGGGCACACAGCAGGCATGTGGAGGCAGTGCCACACAGACACACACACACACACACAGCACAGGCATGGACACACACACGGGCTGCAGGTCATGGCGTGAATCAGAAGCTTGATGCTGGTGCACAGGCACAATTGGCGTGGAACTGCCCTCATCACACTCACACTACAAGGCCCAGCAGCCTGGCCGGCACACACAGGGGGCATGTGCCACACGTACACATGCACGCCACCACATGCATGGTGGACCACCACCACCCATGTGCACACCAGGCAGCAGCAGCGTACAGCAGGTACAGGCAGTACACACATCAGGGCAAGCACAGTTCCTCGGCCACCACATGGGTGGCCACGCTGAGGCCGGTCAACAGCCACAAGCTGCACATCAGCCAACTGGGTTGCATCCAACACCCCCGCAGGGGTGAATGCCTGAGAACACAACTGTGTTCTCGCTGGGGTGTACAGGTGGCCAAACAGGCTTGGGCTGGGGGTGTCTGGGATGCCAACATTGGATCCTGGAATCTGCTGTGCAGGGATCACCAGATGCCAGCACCATGGATTAGACAGAGCACTGCAGGGGGTTCTCTGCAAACGGCTGTGCCCAGTGGCTGCCAGCGATGCAAACCCAGCTACAATGGTACTGGTCATGCAGTCCAGTGACGTGGTCATGTCCTGCCGCAGCTGGCAGAGCTCATCAATAAGCTTTGCATGACCCCTGTTCTGATGCTCGGCCAGCTGAGGCAACTCTGCCCGCGGTGTACGTATCTCCATGCCAAGCATCGCCTTGTTCTCCACAGAAGTCCGCAGCAGCTCGGTATGCTCTGCAAGCCAATCGGCAACCTATGCCTCCTGGGCAGGATGCCGGCCTGCTGGGGGTGACACAGCATGCTGTTCAGCACCCCGCTGTGGTGGATGCTGCACACGGGATACTGTTGCAATGGCTGCAACAGCAGTGAACCCCATGGTTTGCTGCCCAGTGGTGTCTGCATCCTGCTGCCACTGCCCAACCATCCACTGGACAGTGCCTGGCACTGCAACATCTGCCACAGCACCACCACCCTCTCCAGGCACAGCTGTGGGACCACACATCACTGTGCCAGTGGGGATAGGTGGCAGCTGTGCAGCTGCTGATGCAGCACTGAGATCTGATGATGCCTGTGACAGTCTCTGAAGTGACTCGGACACCACATGCCTGGTGCTGTCCAGGATCAGAGTGATGTCATCATAGTAGTCAGATGTGGCCCCCAGCCGGGTGTCTGCACAGAGCACAGGCAGGCTTGCATCCAGCAGGAGCTCTGCCAGTGCATTGTCCGACTCCATGCCATGGACATCCCCCAGCCTTACAGAGCTGCACTGCAGCCGGTCCCTGCCACGGATGCTCATTGATGTAGATGGCTCCTCCCTCCTCCTCCGGGACTGTGGCTGTGTCTGCCTCAGCCAGGGCCTCTACACGGAGATGTGATGGTGCTGCAAAGAATAAATGCAGTGTCAGTGGTGCTGTAGCCCCATGCACCTGGCCTCCCAGGTGTACATGCTACTGCTGCCACCTTCCAATGGGATGCCATGCATGGCAGCAGGCAACCCACACACTTGGCATGCAGCACGGCAGCAGGCACACCTACATGTGACAACCCACACCCACCATCCACGCCAGTAGTGTGCATTCTCACCATGCTGTGAGGGGCTGCAACCCATCTGAAACCCACCACCGGGCACACCCTCAATGGAAACACAGCTGATGGTGGCCATCACCAGCTTCTCCATGGCCAACAGGGTGGGTGTGGTGGACGGGCCCCCGCCAGTCCTGCTGTGGGATGCCCTGATGGCGGCCACCTTCTCTTTTATGCGGCGCTTGTCTGTCCCCACCTTCTTCCTGCAGTCCTGTGTGCACCGCTGGTGCCTGCCATGGGCATTAACGTATGTTACCACAGTGTCCCACCCTGCCAATCTGTCCTGTGGGGTACCCGTGGCACCACTCAGTAGGATCTCCATGCCCATGTATGCCTTGAACAGGGCCTGCTGTTCATCTTTGGTGAAACTGGGCCTGTGCTTGCGGGCAGGCTCATGATCCTCGTTCCCTTCCTGCTTGGACATTCTGCTACCTGTGGACAGTGACTGCATCAGGGGTCAGTGTCAGCATGGCCCAGTGCAGTGCGTGTTGCAGTGTTGGTGTAGGCCTCACATTCTCAGCATTTGCATCCTCCTACCTATCAGGCTGCAATACCGGTCCATGCCCTGACTGTACTGTGGTGCTTATAAGGCGCAGCACATGCAAATGAGCCTTGGTGCACGGTAATAATATGCTAATGCTCCCTAATGCGCCACACATTGGCTAATGAGGAGATTTGCATATGGCAGCTGAATATCAGGATCTTACGCCATGCTCATTTGAGTTGTGCCAGACCATCCCTGTGGTGCATGTACCATGCATGCACATTACGCATGCCTGCAGTGCGCATGTGTGCACATCATAGCACAGGCCTAACTCACGACCATCTGACTTGCAAGATGGGGACCCAGTGTGCATGCTGTGCAGGTCACCTATTGCGCATGTGCGTGCATTATGGTGCACACACCTCTTGCGCAGATGTACATCATGTGCTATGTCGCATGCCGTGCATGCCAAGAACGTGCACGTCACTGCACGTGGTCACGCCCTGTGCCCTCAGGGTCAGGAATGTGACCCCGGTCACCCACCAGGCCATGGCAATGTGTGCATGCAGAGTGCACTCCAGTCCACATTCACATACCACCGCACTGCACAACAGTACTAATTACAAAGAATGAGCATGTGCCCAACCACATGTGGGCTGTGAGCCAGGAATGCCATGCACAATCCTATGATGGCTCAAGCATGGCGTGCAACAGTGGTGAACGTGCTGCCCTGAAATGGAGCAAGGTCGAATTGTGCAATCTGGTTGCACTTGTGGAGCCCTATGAAACCCAGCTGTTTGGGCAGGTGCCCCTGCAGCAGCCATGGCTGGACGTCTTGGACCATGTGGCTGGACAACTGGTGTAGCACACAGGGGTGCAGCTCAATGCAGAACAGTGCAGGCACAAGTACAGTGACCTGCGATGCAGGGACCCCGAACGACTGTGGCGCCTGCAGGTGCGGGTTCAGCGAGGAGTTGTGCCATAGCCAGGTCAGTATGCACATGTGTCTGCCTATACAGGGCATATCTGTTGTAGGTGTTTGGTTGTGCAGCATATGCTGCTGCTGGGGGAGCTGCGCAGTGCTGGCTGTCACTGTGTGTCCTGCATAGCTGTCAACCACAGTGCTGCTGTGTGTGATGTGGCCATGCAGGCACTAGGGCCACAGGGTGGGCGTTGTCCCGCCCTGTGCCATGCAATCTCTGTGGGGGGCTGTCTGTGCTTGCCTGTTCAGTCATGCCCACCTCTCTTGTTGACATCCACCAGGCCAGAGGATCACAAGAAGGCCAGGGTGGCCATGGCTACAGTGCATGGCACACATAGCAGAGCAGCAGCTGGCGGCACACATGATGCCAACAGCAAGGTAGGCATGTTCATAAGACAGTACTGTGTGTGTCAGTGTGTCTCTGTTGGCCAGCGGGTTGGATATGGTTGCCACAGCCATGTGTGGACACTGCTGTGGTGGCTGTGCTGTCCAGGGGGCATGTTGGTTTTGTGCTACCTGTGTGTGCATTGTGTCAGTGTCCACTGTGCTGCTGGAGGGTGCATGTGGCATCCACCATGTGTGCGCACATGGGTGTCTGTGGTCCTCATCATGTGCCTTGCCTGTGCACTGATGCATCCCCTGCACAGCCCTGTGTGCCTGTCTGCACCAGTGCGGCGTGCAATGTGGTTGGCTGGTGCGGCCCTCCATGCATGGTCCTTGTGTGGTCCATCCACTGGTGTGTGCCCCCGCTGTCCAGTGCTCATTGTGGGTGGTCTGGGGGATCCTTTTGGCATGTCACTCATTGCCTGTTCTGTCCCTTCTCCTAGGTGGTCCCAGGATTCCAGCGGGGAGGAGGACAGGACAGGTGGTCCATGCTTTGGGGAGCATCCTTGTTCAGCAGCGGCACCTGGTAAGCTTGATGTTGAGGATCCTCAGGACACTGCAGCACTTAGGAGGGATGTCCACCTGCTGGTGGTGGTGGGCTGTGCCAGGCATTAGGCATGGCATACTGTATATGGCCCGTGTTTGTTCCACCTCCCTGTTGCCCTCCCTCTCCACCGCTTGTTGTTTAGCCCCGGACCCTGTCCCCCACATCCCATAACCTCCCTGTGCCTGATTGTTTGTTTTTCCTTTGCCATGTTGGCACTTCTTCATTTATGTATATTAAAGCCATTTTATTGCCACATCACTGTGTCTGTGTTTCCTTTGCATCTGGTGTGTTGATCCATGATGCAGCTGTGTTGTGTGCTGTGTGGCCATGGGACTGATGCAGGACACCACACACCATATCCCTGTTGTCCATCTGCTGTCCCCTTGGGGCACTGCATGCATGTGCACTGGACCGTGCCCAGTGTCTGTGTCCTGTGCCTGACCCTGTGCCTTGTGTCTTGTCATGGCCTGTGTCTGCCTATGTGCATTGCACCCTAGCCAGATGGCCCTTGTGCATGCCTGTCATGCTACCCAATGTGGATCACTATATGGTGCTGAGCCACTCCCCACTCTGGGTGGTGGACCATGTGCCCCTCAGTGGCCTGTGCCTCCCTCACCCTTGGACCACAGCCCTCTGTGTTTGTGTGTCCTCATGGCACCATGGCCACTGCATCTATGCCACTGCCTCATGGGTTTCCCATGCGGGGTGCTGTCGCTGTGCCACTGGTGTTGTTGTGTTGGCCTGGTGCTTGTGCCACAGTCAGTGGGCTGGGGTCCTGTGTGCACCATCCCATAGTGCCCTGTGTTGCCTCCAGGACTGTGCATTCCTGTACTGTTCTGTGCTCTGCTGGTGGGGTACTGTGGTTTTATACTCCTGTGCCACCCCTGCCTGTGTGTCTCTGTGGCCTGTTGCCCTTGCTCAGCCCAGTGTGTTGTGTGTTCTGGCCTGCTTCCATGCATTCATGGTTGTGCTGGTGCAACTGTGGTTGTGCTATGGAGCATCCTTGCCATATTCAGCCTGGCTTGTACATCGTCTGAATATGGCTTCCTATTCCCCATGGCATCTCACTTGCACTGCACTGGACTGATGCTCACCTTGGCGTAGGTCTGAATATCTGGGCCTAGAGATAACAAAGTATGTTACTAGGTAACGTCTGTGCAAAAAGGCAGAAAATAAAATACAGCAATTCTAGTGGTGGGTTTTGTGGGCAGCTTGCACCTAAGACAGTTAGATCATATTTGGTTTTGCATGTACACACACTGATAAGGGCATGTAGCTGACTAGGGCTAGTTTTAGTAACAATACTGCACTTCATAAAAAGGTGCTAACTATTACAACAGCGCAGAAGGCTATAGGAGGGCACACAAACACTACTAAACAATAGTGCTGGATAATAAGGTTCTTAGCATAATCATAAATGTAAAGAAACATTAATTATACTTTATGTCACAATAATGAGTGCTAAAGCATGCATGGGGGTATATGGATATGTGGGGTATCATATGCAACAACGTAAACAATTAAAATAACCAGCTCAGCAAATCAAAACTTATAGGGGCTATGTCATGGTGGCACTGAAAATATCAGATTGACTTTTATGAGTGCTTTCAAAACACAATGACCTCATGAGTGACATAACCATGAATGAGGGCACTCGATTCTGAAAGCACAAATGGAAATAATCTAATATCTGCAGTGCAACAATGACATATCCCTTATTTAATTGGGCATATTTATTCACAATACCATTGCATCAAGCAATTTATCCAACAATTTTATTTAGTTCAAAGGCTAGATATGTGTTTTGTAGTTTTTTGCAGATCCTGTTTCATTGTAAGGCTCAGGTACTATTATAACCATAAGAGGGTGCCCCATGTTAATGGTTCCAACATTCTACGGCCTGATGCAGAGTCACTAGATATGAAGTCACAGAAATGAACTGTTGCTGATTTGTGACCAAATATCTAGCAGATACTTACAAAAGGTTGACTTAGTTGCCTAGGGGAGAAGTCCCCATGTAACTAAGACAAATTACATCTTCCTGTTGCTAGCCTTGCTTGTAGAGCAGAAAGCAGCTAACTAAAAGAAGCTACATTTTCTTATTAATTTAAAACTTATATTTCAGCAGGAGTCAGTATCTGTTGAGATTAAGTAGACAGATACTTTATCAAGTAGAAGGGGTCTTATTTAGGGTTAAAAAAGAAAGAAAGAAAGTCAGTGTGTGTTCTGTTGGGAAGGGTACTGTGTCAGCTGACTTTGCTAAACCAGTAGAAAGAGAGAGCTTAATTGGGGGTGTGGCTTACACACTATAAAAGCAGGTGACTCAAATTACAACTTCCTGTTGCTAGCCTTGCTTGTAGAGCAGAAAGCAGCTAACTAAAAGAAGTTACATTTTCTTATTAATTTAAAACTTATATCTCAGCAGGAGTCAGTATCTGTTGAAATTAAGTAGATAGATACTTTATCAGAAGTAGAAGGGTCTTATTTTTGGGTTAAAAGAAAGAAAGAAAGAAAGAAAGAAAGTCAGTGTGTTCTCTGTGCTGGGAAAGGTACTGTATCAGCTGACTTTGCTAAACCAGTAGGAGGAAAGAGAGCTTAATTGGGGGTGTGGCTTAGACACTATAAAAGCAGGTGACCCAAATTACAACTTCCTGTTACTAGCCTTGCTTGTAGAGCAGAAAGCAGCTAACTAAAATAAGCTACATTTTCTTATTAATTTAAAACTTATATTTCATCAGGAGTCAGTATCTGTTGAGATTAAGTAGACAGATACTTTATCAGAAGTAGAAGGGGTCTTATTTATGGTTAAAAAAAAGAAAGAAAAAAAGTCAGTGTGTGTTCTGTGCTGGGAAGGGTACTGTATCAGCTGACTTTGCTAAACCAGTAGGAGTGAAGAGAGCTTAATTGGGGAGTGTGGCTTAGACACTATAAAAGCAGGTGACTCCAAATTACAACTCCTGTTACAGCCTTTTTCTTACTAATTGCCCTCCATCCCACCCCTCCACCCACCCACCCTAAGCCAGTTCTACTTTTATAGCCACTGGATTTGACTGTCAACAGGAACTTTCTGTTTGGCAGTAGGAAGGGAAGGATCATAGAGAAACATTGGTTTTGTCAACCCTAAAGGAAAAAGTAGCTCACTCTCCCCCAGCTGCTGGTGGTCTGACATTGAGCAAGGAGGAAGGAGGCTACTGAAGAAGATAGGAAGTTGCTGTCCCAGAACAGGAAGGGTGAGAGTTGTAAGGAGAGGAGAGAGAAGAACACAGAAACAGTAGAGGGACACAAAATAAGACATGATAGGAGTGGTGCAGTGCAATGGCTGTGGGGTGCAGTGTTCCGGAGACATTCTGGAGGCTGCGATGCTGCCTATTTTGCAGGCACCTCCTCTGGTCTGAGAGAGGAGGCTGCCCATCTCCAGGCTGACCTGGCTAGGATTCGTGAAACCTCCTCCCCACCCAGGGACCACCAGGGCCAATGCCACTATCTCAGAGGTTGCCAAGAAAGAGGAGAGGCTGGACCAGGGTGGGCTCAGGGGAGAGGGTGGTGGAACAGAGTTGTATCCCTCCAGTTGTACCTCCCGACAATTCATTCACTCTTCTGGTGGATAGTGGTTCCTCTATGGAGGCACCTGCAGTTGAGACCAAGGAGGATGCTGGGAACCTTCACAAAGGAGACCCACAGGAGGGTGGGCATGGGACCCCACAGGGAAGGAAACAACCCTGGTGGGGACTCAATCATTAGGGGGTAGAAATGGGGGAGGAAGGGAGAGGGAGGTAAGGTGTCTTCCTGGCACCACAGCTTGGAGGGACAGGAAGCGAATCCTCAGGATCATGGGAGGAGCTGCATGAGGGAGGGAGCTGGATGTTATTGTCCACCTAGGGACAAATGACCTGGCTAGGAATGGGATCAGAGCAGTGCAAGTGGAGTTTGCATAGTTGGGGAGGGGCCTTAGACAAGTAGCTCATACAGTAACCTTCTTGGAGGTGCTGTCTGTCTATGGCAAGGGTGATGCTAGGGCACTCCTCACCAGGGAATTCAATGAGTGGTTGAAAAACTGGTGTGGAGCTCAGGGTTTTGGCTTCATTGGGGATGGGGGAGCCATCTGGAGGGATGCAGACCGATACTGGTGCAATGGTCTGCATCTGTCCAGGGGGGAACCAGGATCCTAGGTGAGAGGTTTAAATGCTTCATTGGCAAGCATTTAAACTAGCCAAGGGGGAGGCACTGAAAAGGAGCATGGAAATCACAGCCTCCCCCCACAAAACATGGTAATTAGTGAGGTAAACACCAAGGTAGAGAAGTTATTAGGGAGCAGAACAGAGGTAAATGTAAAAAAAAAGCAAAGGCAGAAATACAGGAATGGGGCTAAAAGGGGTAAGGCTATCAAAAAGTGGAGGGTAATGAGTACCAATGCCTGTAGTCTGTGTAACAAGCTTCCTGAACTAGTGGCCTTGATGGAAGAGGGTTGCCTGGATATTGTGCCAGTCACAGAAACATAGTACACAGAGAACCATGACTGGGATGTCAACATACCAGGATACACAATCTACAGGAGGGACAGGGAGGGTAAAAGAGGAGGAGGAGTAGCTCTTTATGAAAGGAAGGAATCAAAGCAACAGAACTAATGAGCAAACAGGGAGCAGATGAGGCACTCTGGGTCACTCTGGAGACAGGAAATGACATCACAACCACATGGGGGTTGATACAGACCCCATCTCAGGGGAGGGAATGGACAAGGAAATGATAGAAGGCTTCTTAGAATGGCAGAAAAGGGGAGATATTGTTGATGGGGACCTGAATATGCCAGATGTTAACTGGAGCACCTTTGCTGCAGGCACATCCAAAAGCAGGGTCATTCTGATAAATATTCTACAGGGTATACTTAGACAGCTAGTACTGGAACCCACCCAGGAGGGAGCAATCTTAGACCTGGTACTCTCAAATGGGGACGAGAAAGAATCTCAGATTTAGAAGTGGGTAGCCATCTGGGAAAAGCGACCCACCAAACAGTGTGGTTCAGGATTAACACAGCCATACAATCAAGCCATACAAAAGCAAGAGTATTGGACTTTAGGAGGGCTGACTTTGGGAAAATGAGAGAGTGCCTCAGAAAAGCACTAGCAAACAGGCAAGAAGGAGGAATGGAGGAACAATGGGGAGTAATCAAAACAGCCATCACAGAGGCAACATGCCTTTGTGTAAAGCAAATCATCAAAACACAACGAAGGAAAAAACTCTATGGTTCTCAAAAGAGGTGGCAGGGAAGGTTAAGGAGAAAAGGATAGCATTCAGGAAATATAAGGAAACACAGAAGGAGCAGGACAGAGAACTTTATCAGTTAAAGCAGAAAGAGGCTGGGAAGGCAGTCAGAATAGCAAAGGTCCAAACCGAGGAAAGGATAGGCAATTCTGTTAAGAAGGGGGAATAAGACCTTTTATAGGTACATTAGGGAGTGAAGAAAGACCAAAGAAGGGATACTGAGGCTTAATAAAGGGAAGGGAATGTGAGTAGAGGGTGACAGTGAAAAAGCAGGGATACTGAACGAATATTTCTGCTCAGTATTCACAAAGGAAGAGGATGGGAGGTACCTAAACCAAACAACAGAAACACTCTGAAGACGGGGGTCGATACCAGTCCATTTACAGAAGAAAGGGTTCTGAAAGAACTAATAAAATTGAAGGTGAACAAAGCAATGGGGGCCTGATGGGATTCACCCAAGAATTCTAAAAAGAACTAAGGGTAGAACTAGTGACACCACTGACTACTCTCTTTAACAAATCATGGGAAGATGGGGTGGTACCCGAGGACTGGAGGAGGGTAGATGTGATTCCTCTTCACAAAAGTGGGAGCAGGACAGAGGCAAGAAACTACAGACCAGTTAGTTTGACCTCAGTGGTAGGGAAAATGATGGAATCACTTCTGAAGGAAAGAATTGTTGAGTGCCTAGAGGCCAGTGGGGCTCAGGACCCAAGGCAGCAAGGATTCATGATGGGAAGGTCATGTCAGACGAATCTAATAGGGTGACCAAAGTAGTAGACCGGGGGGGCTGTGGACATGGCCTACCTAGATTGTAGCAAGGCATTTGATACAGTCCCACACAAAAGATTAATACATAAGTTAGTCAGCCTTGGAGTGAGTCCCAAGGTGGTAGCCTGGATAAAAAATTGGCTGACAATAGGGACGCAAAGGGTAGTAGTAAATGGAGTACACAGTGAAGAAAGGAGGGTTACTAGCGGGGTACCACAGGGTTCAGTACTGGGACTGGTCCTTTTTAATGTCTTTATAAGTGACATTGCAGAGGAACTGGAAGGAAAAGTATGTCTCTTTGCAGATGACACAAAGATCTGCAACAGAGTTGATACACAAGATGGAGTGGAAAGGATGAGAAGGGACTTGGCAAGGCTGGTGGAATGATCAAATGTATGGCAGCTCAGATTCAATGCAAAGAAGTGCAAGGTAATGCACATGGGAAACAAAAACCCAGGGGAAGTGTACACAAAGGGGAGTGAGATACTGACAACAGTAAAAATGGAAAGGAACCTGGGGATAATTATATCAGATGACCTAAAGGTGGGCAAGCAATGTGAGAAGGCAGTAAGGAAGGCTGGAGGGATACTGGGATGCATAAAAAGAGGCATCAATAGTAGAAAACAGGAAGTTGTTATCCCTCTGTGCAGACAGTTGGTGAGACCCCATCTGGAGTACGGTGTGCAGTTCTGGAGACCCCATCTCCACAAAGACATAGCAGAGTGGAGGCTGTGCAGAGGAGGGCAACCAAAATGGTGCAGGGTCTGCACCAGAAGACATATGAAGAAAGACTAAAGGAGCTTAATATGTATACCCTTGAGGAAAGAAGGGAGAGAGGGGACATGATAGAAACTTTCAAGTACCTCAAGGGAATCAACAAAGTCCAAGAGGGTAGCATCTTTCAGAAAAAGATGCAGCAAGAACAAGGGCACAATTTGAAGATAGAGGGGGACGGCTCAGAGGTAATGTGAGGAAATATTTTTCACAGAGAGGTTGTGGATGTATGGAACAGCCTCCCTGAGGAGGTCATGGAGTCAAGAACAGTGGGGAATTCAAGAATGCATGGGACAGACATAAGGCAGTCCTAGTGGGGGTAGGAGGAGGTAAGCTGTTGGTTAACTAGGACCTGCAGCTTATCTGTTAGGTAGGAAAATAGGGCAGACTAGGTGGGCCAAGTGGTCCTTATCTGCCATCAAATTCTCTTCTATGTTTCTATGTAGACACAATTGAAATGAGGGTTATCAGATGTCAATGTTGCAGGTACGTGGGTATAAAAATAAAACTAGGCACAGTAATAAGGTACAACACACCAGTAGTGTGTTTGATTTATACAGAAGTAGAAAAAATAAATAAATAGAAATTAAACAGTTCAAACAGAACAAGAAAATAAACAATAGCTCAAGGCTTTTTCACTTTACATCTGGTATCTCAAAACAATTCATCAGCTTTCCTGATGTTAAAGATAAATTCCTGTTCAGACACAGGTCCTTCTGCTTACCTTACTCCAGGTAAGTGAGACTGGCTATGCAGCTAATCTGACTCTTGTGTTTGAGGGGGGCTTATATAGCCCTCTCACTTCTGGGAAAGTCCCTCCCATAATATCCAATTAGTTCTAGAATGGTTCCTAAATAGAGATGCAGCAAAATTTTAATCTGCCGGCGAAGTGGACGCGAAGTGACCACTTCGCATTAGTAGAGCACAACACGAAGTGGACACTGCAAAGTGCTCACTTTGCGTTATTATTATTACTACTTTGCATTGCCATTATGCCTTAATGCGAAGTAAGGTGACGTGAAAAGAAAATAGGCAGCCCCCCACAGGTCTCTTGGCTTACAGTACTGTAAGTCACATGCTTTAGCCAGGCAAGAAGAAAGTGAGTCAGAGAAGCAGTTTCACTTTCTCCTTTGCATTCGTAGAGGGAGAAAGCTTTGTGAGAGGAGACCAGGAGTGAAAGTGCTTTATTGACGCTTGCATTTCTGTACTGAAGAAAACCAACAGCTTTTTTAAAAGCTATATCTTTATTTAGTTTTTGTATTGTATTTGTGTTTTTATTTGTTAGTGATTTTTTTTTATGTTTTGTTTTTTGTGTGTGTGTGTGACTGTGTGTGTCAGTGAGTGTCAGTGTGTGCGTGTGTCAGCCCGGGGACTTGTTGTGTCAGGATGGACCCTTGGGCGTGGTCAGAGAGGAGTGTGGACACGTGGGGGGGTGGGGCGGTCGTGTCATGCTGGACTGCTCCCGACTCCTGGGTGTTGCTTCCCCCCATGTTGAAGCAACAGGAGCAGCAGCAGTAGCAGCAGCACCAGTGCCACTGGTGGCTACTGTGCATCCACCTTCTCCACCACTGCCACCACCACCACCACCACCGGTAGCAGCTGTAGGGGCTCCAGCAGCACCTCCTCCACCACCTCCACAGCCACAGAAGGTGGCCCTGGAAAATGTAGGTGGTGGGACTCATGCGAGGACTGTGTCTGGTCCCTCCTGCAGCTCCCCAGTGTGGGAGTTTTTTAACTCTGTGGGGGGAGACAGCACAGTGGTGGTGTGCCATCTGTGTGGTGTGCTGGTGCACCATGGCCCCCGTGGGACACATTATGGGACCGGTGGCCAGCACACCCACATGTTCAACCACCACAGGGCAGAGTGGCAGGCTGCCACAGAAGGGGCCAGGTGTCCATCTGCTGGCCCTTCCGTGACAGTGGCCGAGGGTGCTGCTGGGGTGGGAGTTGTCTCTCACAGTCACTGCTGCAGCAGGAGGAGGGCCAGTATAGCAGCTGCTCCACCACCACCACCACAGCCACCAGCACCACCCTCTCCACCACCACCCCCACTACCTGGATTCCCTGCTGCAGTGGACCCCGCCACCATCCCTGCAACACAGGCTGACATCACCCTGGTGTGGGCAGCTCTGGAAGAAAACAGTTAGAGGGTCAATGCTTGTAGTAGCAGATCAACACAATAGAACAACAGCAGCAGCAAATAATTACAATGCTGCACCTGCTGCTGGACCACCTGGCATCCCACGCCACAGTAACTTACAGGATTGTTTTCTGGCCCCCACCCCACCCCACTACTGTGTTGTTCTGTTTTGTGTGTTCTTTCTTTGTTGTTGTTTAATCATACACATTTTTCCTTCCATGAATCTTTCTTGCACCACATAGTGCAATACATTTCTGTGAAAACCACCTGTAATTTCATTATAGTTGTGTCACGTGATGGAAAAATTCCCATTCTGAAAATCCACATTCTGCCTCCCTTCTCAGCAATGTTAGGATGTGATGCCAGGGAGGAAACATGCGTGCGTGCTCCTTATAGTGAATATCTAATTGTCTAGCAGCTTTCCGAATGTTTCTTTATGTTATAATGGTCAGTTTGTGGTGAAACGTGTGGGCACATTTCCAGTAAGAAGAGCCTTGTTAGTGGAAACATTCCCACATTTCATCACAAAACCAACCTTATAACATAAGGAAACATTGGGATAGCTGCTGGACATTCACTATAGTGGAGCATGCACCTGCGCTTCCCCTGGCATCATGTCCTAACGTTGCCGAGAAAGGGGGGCATAGTGTGGGCGGCTTTTCTGAATGGTAATTCCTCCCTCATGTGACACACTGTAATGAAATTATGGGCGGTTTTCACAGAAATATATTGCACTCTGTGCAGCAAGAAATATTCCAGTGGGAGTAAGGCCCCCACATATTAGGTTATGTGCATCACCATAACTAAGTAATGTGGTGAATCTCTGTAAAGCAGCAGCACAACAATCTGTTGAGAACTCTGAGATATATTTGTTAATGCTATGTTACAACTTCCTTTACTTACATCCTGACTGACTGGAATGATACGAGAATTTGCAGTAGTTGAGTCTGCTGTACTACCTTTTTTCATGTGTGAAATAATGAAAGGAGCATTCCTTTTAAATTGGTGCTGACCAGGTCTTTGTCATTGTTTTCCTCTGCTTTTCTCCATCACATCAGTTAGTTGTTATATATCACTTCTGTTGTTAGTTAACAGTTAGGCAGCAGGCAGTGTTTTATGACACCACGGAACAATAGTTATTGAAAAGCAGCTGCAAATAAATACAAACCAGGTCAGAACAATATTGGAAGGCGTGCTCATTTTTTTTTCATACATGAAAAAAAGTACTCAACTAAGTAAAGCAGACATAAATTGTGAAACGAAGCGTATCATTCAAGTCACGACTCAGAGGTAACTAGTGGTGGCTGTGGCAATGTAAATTAGCATAAAAAAGTACAGTTCAAAATTGTCAGGACATACTTGCAATGCTGCTTTAATTGTAATGTCAGTATGACATCATGAGCTCACAACAATCACAGAACACACAAAGTGGCACAGAGTCCTCAGATTTTTTCTGCAGTCGCAAAATGCATCCTCCTTGTGTGCAAAAAATTGACAAGTGGTAACACAGTGAAATGAGAGTGTTTCAGCACATAGAAAGTCCCCCAGAATTAATGGCGCATTCAGTCATGCGCGCAGTGGTGGCACAGAGTCCCAGATGTTTTCTGCAGGCCCAAAATGCATCCTCCTTGTGTGCAGAAAATTGACAAGTGGTAACACAGTGAAATGAGACTGTTTCAGCACATACAAAGTTCCCCAGTATAAAATGATGACCGTGAGCATCCTGTTGCTGGTCCAATGTGTTCTCTTGAGGGATTCGAGCAAATGCAATGTGATCATCTCAACTGGATTGAAAGGTGCCCTTTGGCTGTACACTAATAGTAGCCTTGATGAGTAGATATATATATATAGATATATGGTTGTGTATTTTGTAGGTGAGGAGAGGGGTTGACATGGACATGTACTCATGTTATTGTTCTACATCACAGGTCACACAGAAACTGTTGGTGTGTACATTCCAGTGCTCAATGAGAATTTTGCAGTGAAATTGAAACGGATAATTCTCAAGCACAAGAAGGTAAGTATTTTTTTTTTTGGGGGTCATATTTGCTGGTTTGTCTGTAATGGTTTCTTATTTTGTTACTTCTTCACCGATTTCATCTGCATCCTTCTGGAGTCCGGTTGTTAATGATGGTCATGGTCATCTAATGAAACAACTTCTGCATGTTGCATGTGTGCCCAAGCCCAGAGGAGGGGGGTGCCTGATGTTGAAGAACTTTTTTCGATAAGGCCAGTTTGACAGAACAACAAAGCATCTGGAAGTCTCATAAAAAAAAGCAATGAATGACTTCTTACAACTTAATTTCCCTCCCTGGTTCTGAATCTCTTCTCAAGTCAAGTTACACTGAAACCCACATCTTGTCAACTAACACAACCTGTGTGTAAAATATTTACAGCAGTCTTTCCAAAACAATGAAATGGATTAAATAAAATCTTCATACTTGCCAGAATGGATTTCACATGGATATTCCATCGGTTCCGAATCCGAATCCTCTCTGTACGGTACAGCTGCAGTACCATTCCCACTGAGTTTTAGCGATGGAGACTTTTTTTGTTAACCTGTAAAAGACACAAAATAAGCGTACCGTATGTGTTTTACCATTATAGCTCTGAAAAGCAACAGAAAACAAAACATACAACTAAAGGAAGTGAAGCAGCATAACACAAACATGAGTACACATACTCACTTTATGGTTTAAATATTAAGAAGCTTTGTGTCTGTGGCTGATGGATGTGGTGGTCTGGACAGACTCAGGCTCAGTGGAGGCAGTGGCTAACAGCAGTCCCGGTGGTAGTGGTGGTGGTGGTCCAGGGGGCAGACAGACTCGGGCTCAATGGTGGCAGTGGCTAACAGCAGTCCCGGTGGTGGTGGTTCAGGGGGCGGACAGACTCAGGCTCAGTGGTGGCAGTGGCTAACAGCAGTCCTGGTGGTGGTGGTGGTGGTGAGGGGGGGCACACCGCCTTTTAAAAAATTCAGTTAAAACCCTGCCAACATTAACCACATCATCATCCTCATAAAGAAAGCTGCCCTCACAGTCATCGATGTCTGAAGTCTGATCACTGGGAAATTCTTTCTCCATTGTGTCGTCATCTATGTCAGTGGTGTGCCATTTCAAGCAGCCACTGCCAGTGCCACCAGGATGGTCCATTTCCACATCAGCAAGACCACCATGACTAGGCCGGGGTACGAATACCGAGGTTGCAGTCTGTGCTGGTATGTGCCTCTCATTCATTTTAATGAATGTTAGCAAACCAACATTTGCAGGAGACAGGTTTGTCTGATGATCCCTGACTATTGCACCTGCTGAGCTGAATACCCTCTCAACACTTACACTGGAGGGTGGGCATATGAGGTACTTCAGTGCCACTACAGTCAGCTCTGGCTATTCACTGACCTTTTCACTCGAGTACAAAAGAAGATCTTCAGTTATTGTCAGATGCCTGTTTTCAGAATATGACTCAACCATTCACTGTGTCCAGTTGTTGATGCATCATCCTGTTCTCCCAAATCATTTATTTCACAAATACCCACTTGGGACAAAGCCTCCCAAAGTGGGTTGACACCAGCCTCTTTGAATGACAGACCACATGGAACTGCAGTCCTCTTCCCTTGCAGGAAATGCCTGATGGTCCTCCAGGTACACCTTCAGACAGATTATGCTGCTGAGGTTTGCTGACCTTGGCATGTGACTTCTGTGCTCCATGAACCAAGCACCAGTTAACCACTGATATTTTTACCTGTTCAGGCCCTCCTCCAGTACTGATGCAATCCATGTTTGTATCGTGGGTCCAGCATTGTTACTATGGCAAAGTTGTCACTATGCTGAATGCTCACAATGTGACGATTCTGGTCAAATACTGTCAGCATGTGTTGCAGCAACATACTGCTACCACTGTCTCTGGCAACATCAAGGCTAGGCTATTCACCAATGTCTGCCTCAGCACCCACAGCAGTGGAATTGATTGCCTAATGGAGGCAGACTTGTCACTCACTGCCTGTGTGGCATGTTCAAAAGGCCGCAAAATTGTTATTACAGAGTCCATGAGGCGCCACTGTTCAGTCGTCATAGACATGGAGGCCCCAGAACTGTCACGGCTAGTGTGCATCGCAAGATATTCTGAGATGGCTATGTATTGTTCATACAACCTCTCTGCCATGTATAAAGTGGAGTTCCATCGGGTGACAACTTCCAGCTTCAAGCAGTGTTGAGGCAGGCTGATTTGTATCTCCAACTGCCGCAGTTGGTCACGGGCCTTTCCAGATCTTGAAAAGTGTGAGAGCAGATCGTTGTGCAATGGTCAACATTTCCTTTATATCAGGGTGCTGCAGAAAATCCTGAACCACAAGATTTAAGCGGTGGGCCATGCATGGAACACAAAAAAAACACCATTTGTGATGCATTTCACCACATTTGACCCATTGTCATTTGCTATGAACCCAGCTCTCAGGGACAGAGGGTTTAGCCATCTGTCAATTTCAGTCAGTACCATGTCCAACGTTCTCACCAGTGTGTGAATAGGTCACATGCGCATAACAATCGCTGCATGCTGTCAATTCCTGGAAGATTGCTACTCGCGACAATCCACCTTACTGTACTGATTATTCACACTTCCAACATCACAAACAACCCCCAGCACCTGCTGCCCAGTGTGCAGTTATACACAAATATGAACTCCCCACTGTTTTACCACTTGTCCACATGTCCATACTTAAATGGATGAATGAAGAGGAGGAATGTTGAAGGGCATGTCTTACTCAGTCGGACACAGTGCGGAACAACTTGGGGATAGCACGGGTAGAAAAATATGTCCTGGATGGGACTTTCCATTTTGGACAGGCACGTGCAGCAAATTGCCAGAACCCAGAATTCTCCACAAAGGAGAAGGGCAAGAGATCAATTGCCAGCATTTCCGCTACAGCAGCATTATGTTCACGTGACACTGTATGATTCGGGGGGTACTTCAGCTTATGCTCAAAAACACTCTGTAATGTGGGCTGACTTAAACATTTTACATGGGGTGTGATCACAAATGGTTGTGCTCTGTGATGAATGGCATTGGCGGGGGTGGAGTGTGGACATTTGATGAAGACGGTTGCACAGGTGATGATGACAAACCCAGAAATGCTGTTATTTTGCCAGATTTGCCAACCGGGGGTTGATGTACCACTTGCACTAGACATACTGTATTCACCACCACCACCACCACCACAAAAACTGCTACTCTCACCAGCACTGAACAATGTTTCAAAGTCTTTATGGACCTCCACCTCATCATGCCTGTAGTAATCCTCTGCTCTTATTACCTCACTACTGCACATGTTTAATTTCCTACTGGACTTAACAGTCATGGAAGGGGATAACATGCTGGCTATGGTTGTCGGTGATGAGGGTGAATGCCCCACTATATTAGCTGCCAGCTTTTGCTGGGTCCACAGTGCCAAGTGCCTATTCTTAAGATGCGTATGCTGTCCTCCTGTGCCCAGATGGCTCCCTTTTTACCTAGACTCCTACGCACATGGCAAACCTGGCAGATTGCAACTGACTCATCATTTGCATCTTGAACAAAAAATCCCAAACAAGAGATTGTGATCTCTGCTTTAACATGTCCATGATGTGGCTTATTTAAATCTGTTATTTTAAGCACTGAAGTGGGGGGGCACGTGATGTTTCGGGCACTGCACACCTGGACTGCAACTGACCACCACAACTACCTATCATATTGATTACTGGGTCATCATCATCAACTAAAACCAGTAGATGACAAGTTTTTACTGGGGGGGGGGGAGGTTTCCTGCAAACAGACTCAGACATAGCCACTTTTAATTTTTTTTCTCTGGTTCCCAACTGTAGTCAATTACATCATCATCATAATCATCAACGTCACACACATCCACATCTTCTGCTTGGATGCTAGCATGTGGACTGCATGTTGCAACAACAGCAACATCATCATCATCATCACATTCATCATCAGCATCTACACCACCATCACCACCATCACCTGATATTTTTTCATCACACTGTGAATTACTGCATGGAAAATACGTGATGTTAACTGCCATGGTGGATGGAATATTACATTGTATGCTATCGTTAACATGATTATCAGAATCCTCAGGTTAAGTTACTAAGATGTTACTGGGAAGTATGACATCATCTACACTGCCACTCACTTGCACTGCTTCACATTCAATATTTTTGGATACGGTACACTGGTCAGAATTAGAACTTGATGCAACAATACTAATACTACCACCACCACTAACACCAGTAACACTAACACCACCGGCTGGGAAAACATCATCTTCTCCTACTATGAGTGAAGCTACTGGTTGGGCTGTAAAAAACATTGCAGAAGAAATACCTTTTCTCACATCAGCAATGCACTTCTGAGTCTGCGTACTACTACCACGCCCACAGACTATCTTACTGTTAACATTGCCATGGCGAGAAACAGCTTTGCTTGCATGTCTCTTTGCAGGCATTTTGGGGGAATCAACCACAATATTATAACCAAATTCAGATTTTGATACGTTCACTCTCTGATTGGGGGGATACTGGATGTGAAGCCAAAAAAACAACTGTAGCTTCAGCAACAGATGAGAGACTAGTCTGAGATGGTCACACAATGAAAACAACTTCAGTAACCAGTGGTGCTGATGAGATCACAAAACAATCCAATCTGGTAAAAATTCCTTTTGAATGTGGGTGTGGGGGGCACTGAATGCAGACAGTGCAGATTTTTACAGCACTACAAGCAGCAAAATAAAGAACAGATACCACGATCACAGCACAAGATCAGGCAGCTGCAGTGATAGTAGGTTCACACTGCTGCACCTGCAATTATACTAGTCTGTGGCACAATAAAAGGTGTATTATTTGATGCATGCAACAGCACACATGCACTCACACACAGAACAGTTTGTCTACAATGCTGAACGAGTAATGCGTAGCAAATACAAAAGTTCAATACTATGCCACGTTACGTATTGTAATGTAAACAACCTGAAATTATGAACTGCTGCACCACATCCACACGCAAACAGCAAGAAAATTTCAACTACTACTGATATTACTGTGTGTACATTAACACAGTCAGTTACATAACAGAAATATAACCAAAAAACAAAGAAATCACTACTTCCCCAACTTAAATCTATCTACACCACAGATACGCCCACTCCCCCAAAGCACACTTTCACTGTCTTTCACACACACACACACACACACACACACACACACACACACACAATGTTGTAAATTAATATTCAGAATCCACACAAAAAAAAAAAACGCTTGATGATATGAACATAGGAGGGTTTCCTACAATCGATGAACTAAAGTTGGAGCCCCAATAAAACACAAAAATTATTTTTTAACAATTTTTACAAAATTTATACATAGAAACATAGACTTTGATAGCAGATAAGGGCCACTTGGCCCTCCCAGTCTACCCATTCCCTACCTATTGGACAAGCTGCAGATTCTAGTTAACCAACAGCCTTCTTCCTGCAACCCCAACTATAATTGCCTTATGTCTGTCCCATGCATGTTTGAATTCCCCCACTGTTTTAGACCCCACAACCTCTCCAGGAAGGCGGTTCCATGCGTCCACCACTCTCTCCATGAAAAATAATTTCCTCACATTACCCCTGAGCCGTCCCCCCTCTAACTTTAAATTGTGCCCCTTGTTATTACACATCTCTTTTTCTGAAAGATGCTACCCTCCTGGACTTTGTTGATTCCCTTGAGGTACTTAAAAGTTTCTATCATGTCCCCTGTCCCTCCTTTCATCAAGGGTATACATATTAAGCTCTCTCAGTCTCTCTTCATATGGTTTCTGATGTAGACCCTGCACCATTTTAATTGCCCTCCTCTGGACTGCTTCCATCCTGTCTATGTCCTTGCATAGATGAGGTCTCCAAAACTGCATGCAGTACTCCAGATGGGGTCTCACCAACTGTCTGTACAGAGGATAACCACTTCCCTTTTTCTACTTGTGATGCCCTCTCCTTGCATCCCAGTATCCCCTGGCTCTCCTTACTGACTTCTCACATTGCTTACCCACCTTTAGGTCATCTGATATGACTACACCCAGATCCCTTTCCATTATTGTTGTTGTTACTCCTCCTGCTATTGTGTACTCTTCTCCTGGATTTTTATTTCCCAGGTGCATTACTTTGCACTTCTTGCATTGAATCTAAGTTGCCATATGTCTGACCATTCCTCCAACCTTGCCAAGTCCCTTCTCATCCTTTCTACCCCTTGTGTATCAACTCTGTTACAGATCTTTGTGTCATCTGCAAAGAGGCATACCTTTCCTTCCAGACCCTCTGCAATGTCACCTATAAAGACGTTAAAGAGGACTGGACCCAGTACTGAGCCCTGAGGTACTCCACTAGTAACCCCCCTTTCTTCAGAATGTGTTCCATTCACTATTACCTTATGTGTCCTGTTGTGCAGCCAGTTTGCTACCCAGACTACCACCCTGGGACCCACTCCCAGGCTGGCTAACTTGATTATTAATCTTTTGTGCAGGACTGTGTCAAATGCCTGGCTAAAGTCTAGGTAGGCCATATCCATAGTCCCTCCCTGGTCTACTACTTTGGTCACCCAGTCAAAGAAATCAATTAGATTCATCTGACATAACCTTCCTGCTGTGAATCCATGCTGTTTTGGGTCCTGTGCCCTGCTGGCCTCTAGGTACTGAACAATTCTTTCTTTCAAGAAGATTCCATCATTTTCCCACCACTGAGGTCAAACTAAGAGGTCTATAGTTTCCTGCTTCTGCCTTGCTCCCACTTTTGCGAAGGGAATCACATCTGTCCTCCTCAGTCCTCAGGTACCACCCCATCTTTCCATGATTTGTTAAAAGTGTGGTTAGTGGTGTCACTAGGTCCTCCCTTAGCTCTTTTAGGATTCTAGGGTGAACCCGTCAGGTCCCCATTGCTTTGTGTCCACCTTGAGTTTTAGGAGTTCTTTCAGGACTCTTTCTTCTGTAAATGGACTGGCATCAACCCCACTACCCAGAGTGCTTCTGTTGTTTGGTTTAGGTAACTCCTCCTCTTCTTCTTTGTGAATATTGAGCAAAAGTATTCATTCAATATCTCTGCCTTTTCACTGTCTCCCTCTACCCACCTCCCTCTCCTTTATTAATCTTCACTATCCCTCCCTTAACCTTTCTATGCTCCCTAATGTACCTATAAAAGGTTTATCCCCTTCTTAACTGAGTTGGCTGTCTTTTCCTCAGTTTGGGCCTTTGCTTTTCTGACTGCCTTCCCACTTCTTTCTGCTTTAATTGATACAGTCCCTGTCGTGCTCCTTCTGTGATTCCTAATACTTTTGAATGCAGCCTTTTTCTCCTTAACCTTCCTGACACGCTTTTGAGAACCATAGTGGTTTTTATTCTGCTTTGTTTTCTTTATTTGTTTCACACAAAGGCTTGTTGCCTCCATGATGGCAGTTTTGATTTTCTCCATTGTTCTTCCACCCCTCCTTTCTGGCCATTTGCTAATGCATTCCTCAGGTATTCACCATTATGCCAAAGTCAGCCCTTCTAAAGTCCAGTATCTTTGTCTTTGTATGGCTTGTCTCTATGGTTGTGTTTATTGTGACACACTGTGCAGTGGTCGCTTGTTCCCAGATGTCTACTGACTTCTAAATTTGTGATCTCTCCATTTGAGAGTACCAGGTCTAATATTGCTCCCTCCTGAGTGGGTTCCACCACTAGCTGTCAGAGCACACTGTCTCCTACTCCTTCCTACACATACTACCGAACTGAGGCTATGCAGATCAATATAGAGCCCATGTGACCTGAAATCCTATGAATCACTGCAAAATTCACCTTTGGAGCTCAAAAACAAAGTAGAAGTGAGGCAAAGTGCATTATCGCAATGCACTTCGCCTTAAATATGGCGGAAGTAGTGGCCTGAGGAGGTGGAGTAATGTAAATAATTGTTCCAATGGATTTGCATCTCATAATAATGCAAAATGCTCTGCTTTTTATGTGAGCACTCCACTTAATCTGCCTTGCCCGCGAAATCATGAGCGGATTGGAGCCCTTACCGCCCACCACTATCCCATAATAGGGAAACTCCTCCTGTATTACATAATGAGGTTTTACTTATGGGAAGTCCCCCTATAGAAAATCCCCTTCCTGAGGTCTTGCTAACAGGTCAGCACTTTATTTTCTGCATATGCAAACAGTGCAAACATTTATTATATTTATATATATGCTGTATTGTTATAGTATATGGACAGTAGCCCTTTGATTTAGACATAATGAGGCTTCTTTAGAGACCTGCAGTTTCTCTTTATTCTTTAATTTGTTTAATTTCTTTTTTGTGTTTAGTTTATCTTGCAGCCTTCTTATTCTGAGGGTTACTTCAACTGTATAGCATTTTCACATACATAGGGATGTTCCTGTCCCTTTAAATCATTTGTTTTCTATGTTGTATGAGATGACAAACTGCTAAACAATCATTATCTAGCTGCTCTGCTTTGGGGCTCTGCATAACTTTGGAAAGCCCTTTCTATGTCTCTTGGTTGAGTCTACAGCTATCTTGCTATCTGTAACTGGAAAATGAAGTATCGTGGAACACATTCTTTTGGACTTTTCAATGTATCCTTCTATGCCAACTGAAATAAAATATTCCCTTCCATCTGTTAAGAATACTGGAGACATAACTCCAAGCTGCTTATCAGATGCCATTAGGAAACTGAAACAGCGTGTTACATATTGGTTGCCTATTAAACTGGAGATTTGTTTACCCCCTTCAGAATGCAACAACTTGCACATTTAAATACTTAGCATTGAAACAGCTTCTTACTACTAGTTTCATGTGGGAATGAATTTGTCTTTCAAGAAGATTCATACCTCATAAATGTCATCCCTTTCCCAGCAAATCTATAATTTACACTGTTTTTAACCTCTAAAGACACTATCTGATAAACACTGTCTCAGACATATGCCAAGTCTTCAGTGAACTACCCAGACTAATTATGTAGCAATCAGCAGGCATTTTCTACTATGTGTTCTGGGAAAAATATATTGAACTACAGCAAACACACAGACACACACACACACACACACACACACACACACACACCACACACCTCAAGGCCACAACATTCAAAATAAATACTGCATTCTAATATGTTATAAAGCAAGAAACTGTTTATGTCAGTGAACACAGTGAAGTTCAGTTTAGAGCAGATTTCCTTTAAATATTTCTTATCCTATATTTTGTATCCTGGATAGCGCAGGGGAGAAGAGGAGATGCTATATCTCATTGTCAGAGGGATCTTCATTTACACATTTTTGCACTATATTTACTCAGGCTGTCCCAGATTAGATGCAATATCTTGTTTTCAGTGGGGTCATGATTGTACCATTTTGATAATGTATTTCTTCAGAGTAGCCTAGTCCAGTGCCCCATATTCAAAGGAGATATGCGGCACATCCCAAGCAAAGGAAGATATGCCAGAACTCCAAACAAGTGCTACAAGTGATATTCAATGTGTGGGATGACCGACTACAAAGGGAATGGACCAGGGTGCACATGAATAGTATGCCGTAGTAAGTCAAGGGTGCTCCCACACATATGCTGTGCTGCAGCATACTCAGTGGGAATGCACCTCATAGTTCAGAGCAGCATGGCCCACAGTTAGCCACATGAATTGCTGGCCTAACCCTGCCAGTCACCCACAGGCAGGCTGCGGACATGCATTCAGGTGCACAGCAGCCTGGCAGCCCTGGTGGATTAGAGGTACCCTCCCATTCCTGATCTATCCAACTCCATCCCCAAAGAGCTCCATAGTGTCGGGCCTCCCCTGAACCCAATCATACCAGAGGAAACCACGGTCCATATCCATAGCATAGAGAACCCCACCCACCGCCTTGGTACATAGATACCCCACCCCCATACCTGACCTGTTGCAGAGACTGGCACTACCTCACACCCTGCCATAGACAGCCACCAACTGCACTGGACCCGGACCAGGGACCTGCACTCCAGAATAACCCAAGTGGTTGTACCATGCATTGGGGCACTCACGCAAGCTGCAGACCCACCAGTGTATGCAGCCATGTGTATGCCCCTGGCAAACCATAAGAGGGAATTCACATACCTCCAATTCATGCCTTGTTGATACTGTATCTTCCTGCTGTCATACACTACTGCAGGCCCGTGCTCTCCCCTGTTCTCCTGTGTAACATGCCACCCTCTGGATTGCTGAGATATCCTGGGTGCCATGGGGTGCAGTGTCCTGCAATGCCATTTGCAGTGTACACTCCAGGCTATGGATAGTGCATCTGCGGTTCCACGATTTCAAATCATTTGTTTCTGGATCTGACGATTATAGAAATAAATGGGAGGTCGGCTGTAACATGCCTGTTCTGGGACCTGTGTAAGTGGGTACAGCATTGGCTGTCACCCACACTGAGCAGTACAATGGCACCAGGACGATGGATCCACATGCGAGCACGTGAGGTGTATGGCCACTGGGCATTATTGCTCACACACAGCTCCTGCCTAAGCAGGACACATTCCAGCATCCTACTGCCAGTGCTCCACCCCCCAAAAATAAGGTGCTATTTCTTCTGTGAACTATCCAGGCTAAATATATGACAATCAGCAGTCATATTCTAGGAAGATACATTGTAAAAATGTGTAAAAGGAAGACCACATTGAAACTGCCTTTCAGCAGATCTGCATTGTGCAAATTCCTTAGAAGTAATGGATAAAAGCATTTCAAAAGCTCTCCACAGCTATATCGGCTATGACCAGAATTTGTTATTTCAGCGCTCACTTTTCAGAGTGCACAGATTACTTAGAAGCTGGGCAGCGAAAGTAGAGGATTTGCTGTTCTATGGAAGCCTGCCTCTCTAGCAGCCTGGACTGGCTGCACACATGCCATGGACTCCTCCACGGCTAGCTGGTACCATTCTACAGCTTATTTTATACAAAGCCAGCAGCCGGGAGTCCTAATAATACAGGGGCATCAGTAATCATTTATACAGATACCGAGCAGCAGCGAAAGTAGATGTTAAAGTTTGCATCTCAGTTCAAACAGTTCCTGCTTCAATGCAGAATTTCTTTGGCATAACATTCTACATAACAATGGAGAGGCAGCAAAATAATTCAAACAACATAATCATAATGCTGTTCCATTTGTATTCATAATCCACCTATCCAAGTGGACATCTCTTTTTATTTAACTGGGATTTCAAACATTTTTTTATTCATTTATTTCTCTGGTACCTTAAATTCAGTGCTCCTGCACCATATATACATACAGTAGAATAACATAAGCACCTTAGCTTATAAACTGAATTAAGCACTGCAGCACTTTAAACTCATATGCACAAAATGCACTTATATTACTACACTTTATTCAACAAGTACATTATATATGTAGGCACTTTATATGTTTGACATTTAATGCCATAAATGTACCTTATTTCATTCCTGCCAGCTGGCCTTAACCTGGAGCATGTATTTGGGGAGTTCTTGGTGAGGGATGGAAATATGGAAATTAGAAATAAAAGTAGTAGGGAGAAAGTTTAGTAAGAGATAGAAAAGACTGACATAGGTGGCCAACCTACGCCAGGGGCGGAAAAAGGTAAGGTATAGTATAGGAAGATACTGTTGTGCAACAGAGTCCAGTAGGGAAAATAAGATAAGGACAGGCATTCCTTCACTGGGGTTATCAGACTGGCAGAACACAACTCCTCCCTCTTTAAGAAAAAAACAGTAACTCTTACAACAACTGGTTTTAACAACAAACCCCCAGAATGTATATACATTCCATACTGATGAGGGTTTGGGTTGGAGTTTCCACCCACCCACACTTTAGAAGCTCCATCAAGGGTCCCTTTAAACAATTAACAAATTATAGTACAGTCTTTACTGTATGCACTGCAATTACTTTTACCCTGGGGCTTAAAACACATTGCACTGTTAACCATCATAGTACATCATCATAACAATTCAATATACACAAGCATACTCATGTTTCATTCTCCTTCACTATAGCTGCCCCATGTTGTGCCAAAACACAATGTTTTTGTGTTGACTTTCTTAATTATGTTTTACCACAAAATGATAAGGTTGCAATGTCAGGTACCAATGCATCATGTAGGCATTTTGATCTTTCATTTGATTTATCCTCACAAGTGGATTGTTGATCCTTAAGGAGAGTAAACTCTGCATCCCACAAATAAAAGCAAAAAGCTGCATTTGCCCACTTGATGGCTAGGCATTCTTTTTCGATCGTGGCATACCTTTGCTCTCTACCAGGCAGTTTCCTGATGATATATATGATAGGGTGCTCCTCTCCTTGAATGGTCTGACTCAGGACTGCTCCTATCTCTGTCTCAGAAGTGTCCGTGTGCACTTTGAAAGGGAGACTAAAATCAGGGTACTTCAATACAGGTGAGACACAAGGCTGCCTTTATAGCTCTAAATGCCTCATCACACCCAGGATTCCATTTTACTAGGTTACTACACCTTTTCTTTGTTAGGGCTGTTAATGGTGTGGCTATAGAGGAAAAATTAGCTATAAACCTGGCAATAATATCCAGCTAGGTCTAGGAATGACCTGACATGTTTTTGGGTCTTTGGCACAGGACTCTTAGCTACTGCCTGTACTTTATTTCTGGCCGCACATACCCATTACTCAAACGAAATCCAAGGTATCTGGTTTCTGACATAGTCCGTGCACATTTTACTGGGTTTATAGTGAGTCCATCTTTTTGGATGGAATGCAACACAGCGGTCAACTGTGTGATGTGCATCAACCAATTTAGACTATTGATGTCAACATCGTCCAGATAGACAGTACAGTAGGCAGTGTTTGGGGTCAGTATCTGATTTATAAGTCTCTGAAATGTTGCAGGGGCTCTGTGCTGGCCAAAGGGCATGATAGTGAACTGGTACAATCCAAGTGGCATGCTGAATGCTGTTTTCTTCCTAGACTCAGGGGATAAGGGAATTTGCCAGTATCTCTTAGTTAGATCCAGTGTGCTAATATATCTAGCATTGCCGATGTTGTCTATGATATCATCTACCCTGGGCATGGGGTATCCATCAAAGTGTGATACATTATTGACCTTCCTGAAGTCTAGGCACAGTCTGATGCCACCCTCCTTTTTAGGGACCACCACTGTGGGAGATGGCCAAGCACTAGTAGATGGTTTAATTATGTCAAGTTTCTTCAACTTCTCTATCTCTTGCTTTACCCCATCTCTTACGTTTTCCAGAAGCCTATAGGGTTTCTGTCTGATGGGACTGGAATCAGTTCTAATATAATGCTGTACCTCAACTGCCTTTCCTGGGTCACTTACAAACATGGGTGCAAAGGTTTTTAGAAGCTGGTGTATGCCCTCTTTCTGCTGTGTTTCTAGCTGGGGTTGATGTTTATGTTAGCAAGGTTGTCCATTTCCTCTAATCTTTGATAGGCCATCTCTAACTCAGGCATGTCCCTGTCTGGGAGTATGTACGTGGTCCCCCATAGCTTCCTCTTTCTCTACCCATTTTTTTAAAAGATTGGCATGGTATGTCTTTCTCCCTGGATATTTATCTGGTGACTCCACTTCAAATGTTACTGATCCTGTTTATCTGATGATTGTGTATGGCTCTTGCCACTTCATTAGTAGCTTGTTCTGGGTGGTGGGGAGTAACAACAGCACTTTCTCTCTTGCCTGCAACTCTTTGGGCATACTATTCTGATCATAGTAGGTTTTCTGCTTCTTCTGATATACAATACTATTTTGGTGTGCCCTTTTTGTGTAATATATCAACCTTTTGTGAAGCTGAAACATAATAATGTTGGCTTGTCCCACATTTGGTTCCTCTTCCCAAAACTCTTTTACAACATCCAGTGGCCCTCAAGGATTCCTTCCATACAGTAGAGGAAAAGGGGAGTACCCTGTAGCTGCTTGTGGGACCTTTCTCTAAGAAAACAACAAGAGGGGAAGGTACCTATCCCAATCCTTTCCCTCATAATGTACACATTTTTTAACATATGTTTTAGTGTTTGGTCAAAACGTTCAACCAATCCATCTGTTTGTGGGTTGTAGGGCATTGTTCTTAGTGCCACTACCCCCAACAAATGGTACAGTTCTTTAAGTAATGTAGCCTAAAAGTTACTGCCTTGGTCATTTAATACCTCAATAGGTATCCCAAGATGGCTGAAAACCTTAACTAGCTCCTCTGCTATTCGGGAGTAGTGTCTGTATGCAATGGTATGGCCTCTGGTTATTTTGTTGCATACTCACAGATGACTAATATATATTTGTATCCTTAGTCACTTTTCTGTAAGGGGCCAACAATATCCATTGCCATCCTTTTGAAGGGTGTGCTAACTATGTGCAAGGGTACTAGGGGCACTACAACCTTTTGGGTTACCTGGGCCACCTTCTGATACTCTGGACAGCCTCTGCAGTATTTCATCACTTGCTCGTGAAACTGGGCTTGTAAAAACTTTGTAATAGCCTGGCCAGGGTTTTATCCCTTCCTGCATGACCTGCCCATGGTACGTCATGGCCCAAATACAAGATTTGGTTCCTAAACTGTTTACGGACTGCTAGCTGTTCAACAGTTTCACCTGTACGAAAATGTGAACATACAAAAACACCAGTAGAAACAGGTCTCACGGTCTATTGAGTCTGCTTGATTGTGTAGCTAGTACCTCAACTCTGCAGTTGCCCCACTCCTCACCCCTGTTCATCTTTACCCCATCACCCTGTCCCACCCCTCTTAAAACTTTCAGTTGCAAAAATTGGATCCCTAACCTTACTCCCCTTTCTCATAAGGGAAGCTGGCTGGACAAGCTTAGCATATTCCACCACGCTGATACTAGCCCGTGCCTCACCCTCCCCACCAATCTTAAATCCAGCGGTACTCACATTGACGGCTGCCTTACTCAGGTCTTCAAAATCCCATCCTCTATCTACACACCCTCAGTTCCACACAAAATTAGCATCGCTGCCATCCTGTGCTGATAAACCACTGTGGTGACTATAAACCCTTTGAATCACACTGAGTAAAGATAAAGGGAGCATAGGCTGCACTGGGCACACATCCTAAGAAAGTTGGTACTACTGCTGCTGCTAATCTCTGAAATGTCCACCCTAATCCAGGCCCCCTGGTACCAGGCTAAAACAGGCCCGGGGATGCCTCTCAATAGTATCACTAAATATACAGTCTCATTAATAAACTACCACAGTTCCAGGCCTGGGTGGAGTTACTACAACCTGACATAATTGCTCTTACTGAAACCTGGCTCTCACCGAAAGTTAGTAATGACTCCACAGCACTGGATGGATACACAGTGTTCTGGCAGGACAGACTAACTAAGCGAGGGGACGGATGTGCAGTTTACCTGAAGAATGACCTTAGAGCCCAACCCCTGCCTAGCAGTTTCCTAAACAAGGAAGCACAAACTCTTACCCTCAAACTCACCCTGGGTAAGCAACACAAAACCTTACTACTATCCATCATATACATACCCCCTTGAACCTCCAAAATGGGCATCCAGCAAGTGCTGAGCAACTTTGAGCAGTACAACAAAAATTGGGAACATATATTAGTTGGTGACTTTAACACTAATTATTTTGTCCAGTGACACTCTAGCTGTCCATGACCAGATGTGTGGACTCTACCTTACTCAACTAGTCCACCAAGGAACCAGACTTAACTACAAAACAGGCGTAAGTACTCTAATCAACAGGCTTCTAGAGAGCAGCCCAGAGCATATCTCCGAGGTCACTGTCCTTTCTGACACTCTCAGCTATCATTCACCGGTGATGTGCACCTGGTCGAATAAAGCTAGCACTTTTGCCTGCCAGGTATCTTGAAACCGATCCTGAGACCTGGACAGCTAGGCTTTCTCAGGAATTATCCAAATCTGGTTGACTGGTCATCGCTGGACAGGGCCACGGATGGGAACATAGCCCTCAACTTCTTTATCGCCATATCTACCAAGGCCTGTGACATCTTGGCCCCCTACAGAACCAAAAAAACTCAAAGAACTACCAACCCCTAGCTTACAGGCACCTACAGCATATGCGGAATAGGGATAACTTGTGGCATAAGGCCAAAGCTACTGGTAAAGAGGCTGACTACATCAAATATAGGTCTGAAAGAAACAATGATACTAGGATCATCCAACAAGCTAAGGCAAGCTACTACCATGTCCTGCTGAAAAGGAGCTGGGGTAAAGGTAAGGAATTCTGGGACTCGATAAAAACCATCACCGGTAAAGCCTCCAAAGCACAACCAGGGTTAATAGTCACTAATGAGGGGACACTCCTGGAGCCCAACGACATTGCTAATGCCTTCAACCAAGCCTTCTTTGACCTAAGTTCTGTTCTTCCCAAGTAATACCTGTCCCGCTCCACTCTCAACCCACTCCACCCTTATGCCCCGCCACCTGTACCCCAGTCCAATGTCCCCCCCTTCTATTTCAAACAATTGAACCGGCAAGATACCTTTAAATATGTTAAAGCTGTTCTAAACAAGACTAGACAATGGAGTAATCTTATTGACATGAAACTGGTGGCACTCACCATCAATGAGTTGGCGGATCCCCTTACCAAAGTCTTCAATGCCTCACTTAGGACAGGAGTGTTCCCAGATAAGTGGAAGAAGGCAGTTGTCACCCCTGTTCTCAAATCAGGTGATGCTACAAACCTAACCAACTACAGGTCCATCTCAATTCTCCCCTCTGTCCAAGGCACTGGAATGAGTGGTCGGACCAGTTGACTGAGTCCTAATGAACTACAATCTACTCCATAGGCAACAACATGGGTTCTGGAAACATCACTCAACCATAACCACCCTGATTGACTATACCTCCCAGATATCTGAGGCTTTTAATGATGGTTTAGCAGTGGGGTCTATCTTCATTGACCTCACTGAGGGCATTCAACACGGTCAACCATCAACTCCTCCTACAAAACCTTCACTCAATGGGCTTGTCACTGGACACAGTCACATGGTTCAAGAGCTACCTATCCAGTAGGGCACAGCAAGTTAAAGTTAGTGGCATACTATCATAACCCATGGATGTGACTCTTGGAGTCCCACAAGGATCTATCCTGGGACCACCCCTGTTCAGCATATTCATCAATCAACTGCCTACAGTCTGCCAAGCACTCATAGTGCTTTATGCAGATGATGCAGTCATCTCTGTAAGTGGGTCTAATTTACCCATCTCCCTTGAACTCGAAGCAAACTCTCACAGACTTGAGGAATGGTTCAGTGATAACAAACTGTTGCTCAGCTACAAGAAAACCAAGAGCATGCTCTTCTCCCTGCCACAGAGGTAGAACCACCATGGAAAACTGCAGATCCTGAACTCCAAAGGGGACTTATTGGAGCAGGTTGACGCCTTCAGATACCTTGGTATACACTTGTACAGCTCCCTTTCTTTCTCGACACATGTTGATCAGTTAGCCAAATCTTCCAGCGCAAAATTAGGTGTTCTGTATAAACACCATCAATACATGCCACCTGAGGCGCTAAAGCTAGTCACCTACAGTTCAGTGGTATCCTCCATTGACTAAGGCTTTGCAATCTACAGTGCAGCCATGGACACTGTCCTAAATAGGGTAAGAACCCTCCTCAACAAAGCATGTAGGCTGGTCCTGGGTGCAGATCACGTGACCCATACCTGTGACCTCTATGAAGCGACTGGTTGGTTACCCCTTCACTTCAGAGCCCAATACCAAAGCTGCCTGGTGGGTAAGAAAGCCATCCTTGGGTTTGCTCCCAATTCCACCTTGTGTCTATTTAAAAAAGAACGACCATCTATCAGCACTAGGAGGACCTCCAAGGGTGTACTGCTAGTACCATTCAAGCTTACCTCAATAGCTCAAAGATCCCTGTCCTATAGGGGTCCTAAGTGGATAAACGACCTACCACCTGACCTCCTCAGTTGCAACAAGATCAGAAAATTCAAAGCTGGTCTTTGTACCCATCTTACCCCATCGTGTAAGTGTGAGTGCCCATGCATGCCCTGACTCATTCTCAGCACTCCCCAGCTCTTGAAATCCTTTGACCTTGTATCTCTGCCACCTTCATTACCTGCCCCATCCCTAATCGACAAGTTCTGGCCCTTCTTCACCCTGTACTCATCCTCCAGTATTTACTTTGCCTTTTCTCCCTCCCTCTTCTCTTTTTCTACCATGTCCTACCTGACTCCCCACATACTGCACTACCCCTCCCTTACTTACTCGCTCCACCCCACACCTTCTCTCCACCCCTCATTCTCTTCCCCCACCTTCCATCTCCTAGCTTCCCACCTCCCCTTAGCTATCCCCCCTTTCCTTCCCTCCTAATCATCCCCTTCCCCTGACAATGCCTAACCTGGCTGCTATTCTCCCTCCAATCCCTAGCCATGCTTTGGCTGCCCCTCCCCCTTTGTTGCTTGGGCCCATTCATCCCCCCTCTGCCCGCTTGCTCAACACTGTTGCTGCCTACTACAGCCATTGGGTATGTGCTACCTCCATTCTAGATGTAACAACGCTGAATTCCCCTTGAAGAATTCTAAGCTGTCTGGGAACCTAAAATTATTATCTTCCTCATAATGATTTTTACCTATGAAGCAACTAGTGCTACTGTACCTGTTATGAATGATTGTTGCTGTTTTTGACTTGATTCTGTTTTACCACTGTATTATTCCTGTTGTCTGTCTTATTCTGTATTGTACGATGTCTGACCTGGAACCTTTGTAAACGAGCCTATGGCTCAAAGGTATTTAATCCCAAACTGAAATAAATAAATAAAAATAAAACTGCTCACTGTTCTACAGGATACCACCACCTCAGGCAGAGTATTCCACCTGTCTACCACCCGTTCTGTGAAAAAATGTCTTCCTGATTTCCCTCCTGAATCTTCCCCCCTCCAATCTCAGCTGATGCCCTCTCGTATCCCTCTCTCTTCTAATCTGGAAAACTCCTTCTGTATAAGTCTTGTTTATCCCTTAAAGTATTTAAAGGTTTCAGTCATATTCCCCTATACCTCCTTTCCTTCAAAGTACATGTTCAGCTTACCCAGCTTATCCTTGTAGGACCTTCCTCTAGTCCTTGGATCATCTTTGTTGCCCTACATTGTACCCCTCCAATGATTTGATGTCCTTATTCAGGAATGGGCACCAGTTCTGCACACAGTACTCCAGGTGCGGCCTGACCAGAGACCTGTACAGGGGAAGGATCACCTCCCTATTTTTGGAGGAGATTCCCCTCACTATACACCCCAGCATCCTGTTGGCTTTTGTTGCTGCCGTCCTGCACTGAACTGAGTTGTTCATGCTGCCTATTATAAGCACCCCCAGACCTTTTTCTTCCTTGGTGCTTTCCAGCTGTACCCCTCCCAGCTGATAGCTCGTCCCCTGGTTCCTAGCTCTGAAGTGCAGTACCTTGCACTTATTAGCATTGAACCACAGCTGCTATGTTTCCGACCACTCCTGCAGTTTGGTCAGGTCTTCCTGTAGCCCCTTCCACCCTTCAATGTCATCTACCACAGCTCCCATCTTCAAATTGTCTGTGAACAGACTGATCCTACTCCGGATCCCATGTGAGATATCAATGATTCAACCCATGGTTAGCACTTGATGAATAGCATTGTATAAATTTAAAACACAAATACCAGTGCATATTTTATTCTTTCCAGGAATTCTTATGAAATGAAAGCTATATCGGTTTGGTAAAAAGCAAATATTATATGTGGTCATTTTGTTTGAATACAGTGCTAGCCAGCTTACTGTTGTTTTCCAGTTTGTCATAAACTGTGTTTAGGTGAACAGTCACAGTTATTAATTTAAAACTAAGCTAACAAGGAAAGGTAACAATGATAATTACTATTGTTGTAAATGTTCTAAAATTTAATGAGAGTAGCATAGGGTAAAATGAGGAGAAAAAGGATCTATGACAACTTGTGAATGTGATATCAGCATGGTAGAAAACAGAGCAGAAAATTCACCATTCAGCAGTACAGCACTGATAACACATATCGAAAGACAACTAGCTGCAAGCACCAAGAACACAACACCAGCACATTCTCCTTAACTATACATCATTGGTACACTACTGTTTATGTATATTCAATTGTTTTTATTGGGGGACCCCCGAACCCCTGACGGGGGTCTGCACCCCCAAGACATCCTTTACTTAATATAATCAACTCTGAGGTCCTATGTAATTCCAAGAAAAGAGCAATTTTCCATAGTTGCAGTGTCACTGTATATACCACTCTTAAATGCATATCGGAAAAACACAAGATATGTAAATAAGAGGAAAAAAATCTACAATTTGATGATGGGTGACTCAAACCATAGTCCTGACATGCCCCAGCTATCCAAAGACTGTCACTCTAACTCTAAGTGACACTGACAGCACGCTGACAGGGTGCACATTCAGCAGACTTAGAGTGCTCAGCTGGAACAGAAGCAGGTTCGGTACAGCACTGTACCACCTGGCCTTCTAATTTCCTATTAAAGCATACATCTCTCACACTGTTTATTACACGGCATTGGCCACGCACATTACCACTAGCTACAAAAAAAGAGTTTATAAAACAACATAGAATACCAACTGCATTAGAAGTTAGCATGTACAGACTGAGTGCTAGCTTTATATTGTTTCCTTTAGAGTCTGATAAAAAGAATACTAATGAAAAAAGGATGTAACTGCAACAGTGTGAGGGAAAAAATTGTCTCTCCTTTTCAATTTGGGACAGGAATAAGCTGTTATATATCCATTTGTTTTTGCTGTAATTTCTGCTGCCATTTCAAGTGTAACACTCAGTATAGCAGAACTGTAAAAATACATAGAACATCGGATCTCTGTCTCATTATAAATATTAAAAATTAAGCACTTTGGGGCCATGGCTTGACCACCTTGAAGATGGTTGCCTAATACTGTTAGCTTCTCTCCCCCCTTGGTGTATCCTGTAGCATCTGCGCAATAAATGATGCCTACTAAGTGCTTTGATGAACAGTCTCACTCACTAATACCCCTGCTTCACATACCTGCCAATTGGATGGGAATCGCTGTTATTTTTGATGCTGTTCTGTTCTCGCGCTTCCTCAGCACTCCTCCACAACTTGGTCTGCCTATCATGGCACATCCCACCACAGCTTCTTCATCTCCATCCTCCAGAATGGATGGCCTACAAGAAGTTAAAGAAATGTTGAATCAGGTGCTAGTGGAGATTGGGGAGCTCAAAACTGCCAGCTGGAAAACAATTGAGGGCATTGTCACGATCTCCCAGCATCTCTCCTACACAGAACAGAAAATTAATGCCCAGGACCTCTTAACACATGGGCTGGAGGCTCACATCCATGAGCAGGAAAGAACTATCAGACAAATCTGGGACCGTGTGGAAGATCTGGAGAACCGGAGTGACATAGAAGTTGTCAGCAGATAAGGACCTCCTGACCCACCCAGTCTGCTCTATTTTCCCTACCTACTGTGTCACCGCAGACCTTTCTTGATCTCCTGTTTTTTCCTCCCTTTGCCTTATTACTAAGGTCCCCTTGTGTCTATCCCATGCATGCTTGAATCATGTTACCATTTCAGCACCCACCACTTCCATTGACAGGCTGTTCCAGGTGTCTAACCCCCTTTCTGTGAAGAAGTATTTCCTCACATCCTCTCTTAGTCTCACCCCCTCCAGCTTCATGGCATGAACTCTTTTCCTTGAGCATCTTTTTCTATGTAAAATGCTACCCTCCGGTACCTTATCAATACATTTGAAGTATTTAGACATTTCTATCATGGCTCCCCTTTCCCTCCTTTCCTTTAGACAGTACATATTTAATTCCTTGAGTCTTTCCTCATAGAGCTCTTGATGCAGGCCCTGCACTATTTTGGTTGCCCTCGGGGGAGTCACGTGATGCAGTGTGACTGAAGGCAGCTTTCTCCTGAGCTCCCACCCTCCACCTGTTAAATTTGCTACTTTTACTGAAATATCGCTATTATTTTACTGCATTGTGACCCTAAGGGTTTCCTGATCATCTCCAGCCTCTTTATGTTGAGTTTTGGGGCGCTTTAAAGATTTACAGTGATCTGTAGCGATGGAGTCTGATGTATGAAGACAGCTGGTGTGAAAACACCCTCCAACAACGCCTGAGAAAGCATCAAAAAGGCTAGAAGTGCTAACTTGGGCAATCAACTAAACAAACAGCTTCTGCCACTTCAAGTACTTTATTAACGGAAGATCGCTCTCCAAGAAATGATACCCTCAGAGAAACACTTCAGGAGATATCAAGTGAAATCCAGTCCATCAGAAGCGATTTCACTGACTTATCAAGGAAAGTGGGGACCTAGAAATAAAGTCTACCCGCTGGAATGCTGGAGAAACAAAACAGATCCAGAAATTATCAAATTAAAACAGCAAATACAGAAACTACAGGCCAAGACCGAAGATCTGGAAGGAAGGAGCAGGAGGAATAACGCTCCTCATCTTGGGGCTACCTGAATCAAGAAGGGGTGACACCAAGATTTGTCCAGCAATTTCATTAAAGCAGTTGGCCCCCGCCCATAAAAACCAGCAGTATCATATTGAGAGGGCACACAGATCACTGAGGCCCAAAACCCCATCGAGCTCTCCCCAGACCAATCATTATCAAGTTCCTAAGTTACATTGAACACCAACATGTACTAACTAAGTTAAGGAACTGGAATCAGTGCAGTGGAACCATATTAAACTGAGGATCACCCAGGATCTCCCGTATGAGGTCAGACAAAAGAGAGCAGCATACCATCCAATCGTCAAGAAGTTAATTGCGGCTGACAAGAGATTTAAGATGATCTACCCTGCAAAACTCCTGGTCTCTCTGGATGGCAATTGGCAAGCTTATGAGGACCCCAACCAAGCTCTAGCTGATTTATCTAAGAAGCTCCCAGATCTGTTCAAAAGGGACTGATGTGCTTTAACGGACCTTTTGCTGTTTGGTGTGCTACTCTGTAAAATCCAAGCTTGATCCGGACTTAAATACATCCTTTTACTACCTTCTTTAATTAAAATGTGGTAGTTTCTAGTAAGAGCTTACCTGGGCCTTGATGGATGTAGACTGGCTCCGGGTAGTTGTTACGAGGAGGCTGGGGTAGGCCACGAGGCCTGCTAGGCCTGAGGTTTAGTAGCTCCATGCGTGCTCGTTTAGTCCATTGGGCGGGAACGTGAGGGATGGTATAGGTTTCGGTGGGACTCTTTAACGGTCGGACCGTTTTGGTCCGTCCCTGCTGTTTCCGACCTGCGCTTCTACTGTGGATTCCGGTAGAAGGCGCCTATGCCCTGCTTAAGACCCTGCTCTGGATAGTCAGTCTCTACATTTAATGCCTTCCCTCAAGGTACTGATCCACTTTTATTTGTATTTGTATTTGTATTATTGCTAGATGTTATGGGCAAACGGTTGGATCTGGTGGGGCTATTTAATCTTGTTTGCCGAGTTGTTAAATGTTGTTAGGACTATTACTGTAGGCTTTAAAAGCCGGCTGTTCAGGTAATTGTAGGTGGGGGGTGGGGGCCAGGAAGGGGAGTTAAACTTCGGGATCTTGCCTCGCGACTGTGATTGGGGTCTTTAGGTACCGTGGTTAATCCACGTTATAAGGTATATCTGTTCCAGTAAAGGGCTCAGTAGTACTTGTGATGGGTTCCTTAAATCGGATCACGATTATGTTTCTGAACTGTTAAGGGTCTTACCATGGTACCTGGGAGGGGAGAACCTGAAACGATGGTTTAAATGTTTGGTTCTTTGGTCTTGTTTGTCGTGGGGTTATTTGTATATAGTTTTTGGGTTTGGTGGGATGGGGGGCATGGGTGGGATAGGGACGGTGGGTAGACTCTGTTCTCTTCATTTTGACTGTCTTTTGGCTGATGGCCTCCTTATGTGCTGCTTAATTTCACCAATGTATACTTCATTTCTTTCAAAACTGCCTATCCACTGCAGAGAAGGAATGCATGGGGTCAAGGATGTTCTCTTGGGGGTGGAAGATGTCACCACCAATCAACCTATTAGACCGTGCAGGGGTTTTCTTGAGCATGAGTATTCGCTTACCGCCATTAATGCGTTAAACCACATTAAAATCGCTACTTAGACGTCAGGGTATGGGGAGACATCTAAAGGGGCCAAATTCTTTTAAATTGTTCCTTAGTAGGGGTGGATATCCTTCTCCTACAGGAAACTCATGTTACTGTCACAGAAACCAAGCTGTTACGGTCTAAAGGTTTTTCCCAGATTTTTGTGTCGGGTCGGGCTACCGGTAGCAAAGGGGTTGCTATTATGATCAGACGTAGTGTACCTTTCATATTGAAGAAATGCATTCAGGATACAGATGGCAGATGTGTATTTGTGCAAGGAACGCTCTATAATACTGATGTTGTTTTAGGATCTATATATGGCCCTGTCGGGGGTGACTCCGATTTTCTGATGTGTTTAGCTACAAACTGAGTGTTTTCTTACCAACAAACTTTATTCTGGGAGGGACTGGAACATTGCACCTTCGCAGCTATTAGATAGGACCTTTAAAGCCATGAAAACCGTCGCCTGCCCAACTGGGCTAACAGATTTATGCTCTTTGTTGGGTTTGGGCGATCCTGGAGACTTTTGAACCCCTCTACTAGGAGTTACACCTTCTACTCTCCAACCCATAACTCCTGGTCAAGGATAGATTACATTTTAATGAGCACCAATCTTTTAGCTAACATTTCCTCTTCTGGTATTGAGCCCATTGTTATCTCTGATCATGCTATGACATGGATTAAGCTTGCACCTGGTCCTCCCGGACAACGAGATACCTCATGGAAGCTCAATAATCAGATTCTAAAAGATGAACAGCTTATATCACTTTTTAAATCTCTGATTCTATCCTTCCTAGAAATTAATCAAAGCTCTGTGTCCAGATACAATTTAGTGTGGTGCTCACTGAAATGTTTTCTCAGGGGTGAATTCATAAAAGAGTCATCCAGACGGAAAAGATTGAGAGTGGAGAAAATTAATTCCTTAGCCAATCAAATTAAGTTGGCTGAAGAGAATCTCTCTGCTTTGAATTCCCAAAACGCCTTAGAGAATCTGTATAAGCTTAAAAGACGAATATGAGGACTTGATTAGGGAAAAAACAGAATATACCATTATGAAGTCCAAATCAAAATACCTTGATCAGGGGGAAAAACCTGGTAGATTATTGGCCCTTAGGTTTAGGAGGTAGAGAGTTCTAGATTGATCCCGCCATAAGAGCAAGGATGGATCTATTAAAAGCGAATCCAAGAGATATGCCGATGTTTTTGAGGCCTTTTATAGGGACCTTTATGGGACGAAGACTCCCTCATCTTCACTCTCAGGAATAACAGATTTCCTGGAGAATACCCCTCTCCCTAAACTCCAAACCGGTCAATGCGAGGTTCTATCAGCCCCCATAACTCTAGAGGAGGTAGAGGATGCTATCCAAAATCTCACCCTGGACAAAGCCCCTGGCCCAGATGGCCTTTTCCCAAACTTTTACAAATCCTTTTGTAAAGAATTAGCTCCTGCTTTGCTTAATTTGTTTAATTACATTCTTACTTCCGGGCCACTGGATCCTTCTTTGTTAGAAGCAACTATAATCCTAATACCTAAACTAAATAAACCGGCTCTGGATCCAACCAACTATAGGCCAATTTCGTTGCTAAATTATGATATTAAAATTTTGACTAAGATCCTCTCATTACGGATTAAACAAGTCTGGCAACCACTTCTGAGTGTGGAACAGGTAGGCTTTGTTCAGGGGAGATCAGCATTGGACCATATGAGGACCCTCTCACACATTTTTCATTTAGCCCAGGACTCTCAGTCTCCTATGGCATTAGTTGTCTTGGATGCGGAAAAAGCCTTCGACCGTGTCAGTTGGGAGTTTTTGTGGGCTACCTTAAATAGGATAGGCTTTCTGGAACAATTCATTCAGTGGGTCAAGGCGATTTATGGCTCCCCTTCAGCAAAGGTTTATTGCAACGGGGTGTTTTCATCCAGGTTTCCCTTGCATTCGGGCACCCGTCAAGGTTGCCCACTATCACCGTACTTATTTAATCTTTATCTGGAACCCCTATTGGTGCGTATCAAATCTTCATCTGATATTACAGGATGTGTCATTGCCCAACAAATGCTGACCATATCGGTATTTGCAGATGACATCCTTCTCCACCTCACCAAACCGTGTAGGTCTCTTGGAGGTTCTGAAGATTGTCAATCAATTTGGTGAAGTTTCCAACTACAGATTGAACTTGACCAAATCTGAAATATTCCGCTCAACTCACTTTTGTTCCACTCAATGTAACCCAGTTGAATGAAATGGGCCCGGATCATCTCAAATATTTGGGCATCTATTTAGCCGTGATGTAGACACGATAAAAAAACTTAATTTAGAGGATCTGGTGGACAAAATACAGAGTGACCTTAACAGATGGGATAACCTCCCTTATCTATAGGTGGGAGAATTAGCATAATTAAGATGAATATACTCCCCGCATTATTTTTTACCTTGAGCCTTTTAAATCTATAGCTGCCCAAATCTTTTTCCAAAGGTCCACTCATCTTAACCAAATTTATTTGGAGAGGCAAACAACGAGGAGATCCTTTTTCAAATTATGTGTGTCTAAGGAAAACGGAGGCCTTCGTTTACCCAACTTTGAATTTTATTATTGGGCCAGTCACTTAGTTAAAATGGGCAAATGGCTTTGTCCTCCAAATGACTGCTATATGCCTAAATGGCTGAAGCTTGAACTCGAGCTTCTGAAGGAACTCAATATGGACTCTCAATCCATTTTTTATTGTAACTTCTCGTCCTTACCGGCTCAAATAGGCAATTCAGTGGTAGGGACTTCGGTGAAGGTTTTTAACTAATACTGTGCCTCTGTTAGAATTCAATATTCAAGGACCCAGCCCAGCCTGATTCTCAACCTAACATTAGGATTGGGTCCCAATGGCTGACCCGCCATGGCTGCCACAGATCCGAGACTGTATTGTGGATGACTTTTTATATACAGGGCCTCGCTTGGTTCCTCTGGGACCTGTTGACAAAATTTAATATCCCCTCACAGAACATTTTTAAGGTATATCAACTGAGACACCTTATAGCCAAGGTGTTCGGATTGGAGAGACCACTTCTAATATTAGACCCTTTCTGGACCAGCTTAAGACCCTTGTAACTAAGCCCCATAGTATAGCCAGGCTTTATGCAGCTTTTACTCATCAAAGTCCCAGAGGTTTTAACTGGTTCCAAGGTGTGAGCGTCTATAATTTCTGGGTCCTCCATATCCTGGAGCCAGGTTTGGACAGATATGTATAAATTCCTCACCTTGGATAGGAACAGACTCATACAATTTTACATAATTAATAATATATGATTACACACCGTTGAAACTAGCTAAATTTGGGAAGTCCAGTTCTGCTAAATGTACTAGATGCGGTGAGGACCAGGGTAGTATTTTGCATGTATTCTGGCCTGTGAGAAGGTTTCCTTGTGGAAGAGTATTTGTGACAGTCTGGACCCACTTTTGGGATTGGAGGAATTATTTACACCCGAAATCTGTATACTAGGTATATACTCCAACATCAAGATTAAGGAAAAAAAAATACCATATGGCCCTAATTTCAATTGCTGTTAAAAGATTAGTACTCCGTCACTGGTTAGATCAATTGGAGATCTCCTATCAGGAGTGGGTGGCGGAAATGTCTCAATGTTTTAAAGTAGAAAAATTAATAGCCAGTTCTAGGCATGCTATACCGACTTTCCACAAAAAATGGGGCAAACTGTACACCTTGTACCTCCACTAAGCCTCCCCTTGGGTTCCCCTGAGGTTCCTTTCTCTCTCATCCTATTTTATCCCTCTTTTAGGATATTGTCTGTTTTAGATATGATCTAAACGAGAAATTCCGGTTGTTCTTTGCCCCAGGGCACTAGTTGATATTATTTCAGGGGCATCTTCTATTGGTGGTGACATCTTCCGGGGGTTGGAGGGTTGGATTCTATGGGGTTTTGTATTGGTGTTTTTATTTGTTTTTTCTTCGCTTATTATGTCACTTGTTACCGGCTGTATTTTGATCCTTGTATGTTTTCTTTGTTCTGTAAAACGAATAAACAGAAATTTCAAAAATTTTGGTTGCCCTCCTCTGTACCGCCTCCACCTGATCTACATCCTTCTGGAGATGGGGCCTCAGTGTGGACACAGTACTCAAGGTGGGTACTCACTAACAATCTGCACAGGAGTAACATTACCTCCCTCTTTCTGCTGGTGATACCCTTCTCTATGCACCTGAGCATCCTGCTAGCTTTTACACTACATTATCACACTACTTTGCTACCTTCAAGTCATTAGAAATGATAATCCCCATGTCTCTTCCCTGTTTTGTGGTTGCCAATACCTCCCTGTCAATTGGTACATTGCTCCCAGGTTTCTGTGCCCCAAGTGCATGATTTTGCACTTTTGTCATTGAAACCCAGTTGCCAAATCCTTGACCAGTCTTCCAGCTTTTTCAGATCATTCCTCATTTTTCCACCCCTCAGGTGTGTCCACTGTTGCAGATTTTGTGTCTTCTTCCACAAATAGGCATACTTTCCTTCCAGCCCTCCCTGCAATGTTGCTAATAAAGACATTGAAGAGGACCGGTCTAGTACTGACCCTGTGGCACCCCACTGGTCATAATGCTTTTGTCAGGGTGAACACCATTTACCATCATCCTATGACTCCTGCTTTAATCAACTTCTTACCCATTTTACTACTTTTGGACCCACTCCTAGACTGCCCAACTTGCTCACTAATCTTTTGTGTGGAATGATGTTGAAAGCCTTACTGAAATCCAAGTAGGCCACATCCACCACTCTGCCCTGATCCAATTCCCTGGTCACCCAGTCAAATAACTCAATCAGGTTTGTCTGGCAATATCTCCCCCATGTGAAACCACGCTGCCTAGGATCCTGCAATCCACTGGTCACAAGGTATTCCCCAATCCTTTCCTTCAGTAGTGATTTCATTACTTTCCCAATCACTGAAGTCAAACTGACAGGTCTGTAATTGTCTGCCTCTTCCCTAGTACTACTTTTGTGAAGAGGGACTACATCTGCCATCTTCAGTCCCCAGAACTTCCCGTGTCTAATGATAGGTTGCACAGGGCTGTCAGAGGTTCAGCCAGTACCTCCTGAGCTCCCTCAGTAACCTAGGGTGTACCAGTCAGGCCCATTATCTGATCCACTTTAATTTAGGGCTGGGAGAACTCAGTGAAGATCTGATCCTCATTAAATAAGAACCAGAACATGGTGAAGTTCTGATTTATTCTGATTAGTTCTAATTTATTGAATTTACTGAATTTATCTGTGAAGCACCTTGATATTATGAAAAGCTCTATCAAATACATTTTTATTATTATTATAATTAGTTCTGATTTACTGACAAATATTTGAAAAAATTTGAAAAAATGCATAAAATTAGCCAAAGTGGGTCATGTTTAACACAGAGGGCCCAAAGTAAACAATTCAACACATGATTTGTATAAAATTATAGCAAAACTGCTCAATAAAGTAATAACTGCTAGGCGCTTCATGTCTAAGCTGCGCTAGTGGCATATCCAGCTCAGGCCCGTGACATTAGGTGTGCCAGAACCAGGAGAGAGAGAGAGAGAGAGAGACAGGGAGACAGATACAGACAAACAGATGCTAGCACCATTTTGCTTGCCTGCCTGCCCTGTACATTACAGTGTACACACACTGCACAGCCACAGAGGCCAAGTTTAATTTCTCTATTTGTGATTTCTGTAACTGTAAAATTTCTCTTTGACTCCCAGTAGTCTAGTCTCTCTTTCTCTGTCTCCTCTTCTGGATAGCATAAGTCAACGTTTATTTTGCCAGCATGCCCATGCCCTGGGCCTGTACACAGACAGTCACAGTGAAATCAAGAATACACATTATTTGTGATTTCTGTGACTATAACATTAATCTTTGGCCCCACAGTAGTCTAGTCTCTCTGTCTACAGTAGTCTAGTCTCTCTGTCTCTCTCTCTCTCTCTCTCTCTGTCTCTCTCTCACGCTCTGTCTCCCCTCTTCTGGATGGCACATGCCATCAACATTTTTTTTGCCAGCATGCCCATGCCCTGGGCCTGTACACAGACAGCCACAGTGAAACTAAGAATACACTTTATTTGTGATTTCTGTGACTATAAAATGTTTCCCCCCACCTCGTAGTCTAGTCTCTCTCTCTCTCTCTCTCTCTGTCTCCTTCTGGATGGCAGAAGTCAACATTATTTTGCCAGCATGCCCAGGCCCTGGGCTCACAGACAGCCACAATGAAACCAAGAGTACACTTTATTTGTGATTTCTGGGACTATAACATTACTCTTTGGCCCCCAGTAGTCTACTCTCTCTCTGTTTCTCTTCTTGATGGCACAATGCAGTCAACATTTATTTTGCCAGCATGCCCATGCCCTGGGCCCACAGACAGCCATAATGAAACCAAGAATACATTTTATTTGTGATTTCAGGACTATAGCATAACTTTTGGCCCCCAGCAGACTAGTCTCGCTCTCTTTCTTCTCTTGATGGCACAATGTAGTCAACATTTATTTTTGCCAGCATGCGCGTACCCAAGCTCACAGACAGCCTCAAAAGACCAAGAATACCCTTTATTTGTGATTTCTGGACTATAACACTACTCTTTGGCCCCCAGTAGTTTGTCTCTCTCTCTTTCTCCTTGGGATGACACAACTTAGTCAACATTTATTTTGCCAGCATGTCCATGCCCTGGGCCTGTACACAGACAGCCACAGTGGAACCAAGAATACACTTTAAACAAGTACATAAAAGAGTGCCAGTACTTTACCACACAGCTGCATTGTAATCTTCGTGGCTCAATTGCCTAGTTCCACATTCTGAGAACAGACCGACGAGTCGACGACACAGCCAACCAACCAATCGACCACAACAGCTACAGGCCGAGCTCAGATCTCCCCACCACGTAACTGTGACTGTGGTTCTCCAGCTTCTGGACTTGGCTCCACCCTCCTCTCCTTGCTCTTTGTTCTGCCTGGCACCTCCAGCAACAACTGCATGCAACTGAGGGCATGCCAAAAAACCCCTGCTTTCCACAGACCTGGAGCGGGATGTCTGTAGTGAAGTCCATATTTCTCCAGGTCCGTGGATTCAAGAGTTTGATCCGGGGTCTAGATTTCAAATGGAACAGTCTGCCCAGCACTACTTTAATTGTGCTAGATCCTTGAGGACACTCTCCTTTGTAAAAGGACTGTGTCCTTCTCCCTTCCTTCAATGCCCTTGCCCCATATATGTGGCACAGACATCCTCCTGTAAATACTGAACAAAAGTATTTGTTCAATATGTCTGCTTTTTCTGGTCCTCTTCCACACTACTCCCTCCTTCTCCTTTTGGCCTTTCTATCCTTCCTTTGTTCTTCCTCTATTTACTTATATATATAAAGAATGCACTATCTCCCTTTTTTAAAGCACTTAATGTTTCCTCGCTGTGCCTTTGTGCTCCCTAACTTCTCTCCCTGCCTCCTTTTATTTCTCCTAATATCTCTCCCTATGTCCTCCTCCTTCTGTAGCCATCTTGTACCATTGACATGCTAACTTCTTTGCACTTACTTTCTCCATTACTTCTCTAGAGAACTATAGTGGTCTATTTTCTCTTGCCCTTTTAACCTGCCTGACACAGAGATTTGTTACCATCTCAATGCCCTCCTTCATTTTTACCCATTCCTCGACTCACTCAGTTTACTATCCCCTGCTATGGCGTCCCTGAGGCATTCACTAATTTTCATAAAATCGGCCCTCCTGAAGTCCAGGATTCTTGTTTTAGTGTGGTTTGAGTCTGGTCCAGTTCTTATATTGAACTACACCATATGATAATTATTGGCCCCCAAGTGGCTACCCGCAGTGACATCCATGACACTGTCCCCATTTGCCAGTACTAGGTCCAGTATTGCCCCCCATGAGTGGACTTCTTAACTAACTGCCTGAGGACCGCCCCATGCAAGCAGTCAAGGATATCCCTACTTCTAACTGTTGCTGCAGTTGGGAGTCCAATCCACATCCAGTAGATTGAAGTCCCTACTAGCAATACCTCCCACCTTCTTGCCACCCTTTGGATTTCTTCCAACATATCCTTCCACCTCCTCCCACTGTGCTGGAGGCCTGTAGATCACTCCTGTGCAAATAGGCTGTCTTCTGTGTCTTCAGGGTGATCCACAGTACCTCTGCTCCCTGCTCCCCTGTATTCCATAGCTTTTATGTTTTCTCTCACATAAATAGTCACGCCTCCCCTTTTTATCTATCTTGTCCTTTCTGAATGAGCATAATGGCTACATCCCAGTCCTGGTTTCATTGCACCAGGGACTCAGTAGTGCGACTATGTCCAGGTCCACCACTGCCATAGTGGCCTCTAGGTCTACAGTCCCAATGCCCAGACTTCAAGCATTTGCCACATATCTCAGACTGCACTGCCACCTCCCTCATTTTACTCTTTTGTCTGCCCTTATTTCTTCCACTATTCTTCTTACTTTCTCCCTTCCTTCTATCCCTAGATTCTTATGTTGATTGGTTCCTTTTGAGATTTCTCTTCCTCAGGGTACCCACTGCTATCCTTGTAAGCCTGTGGGGGACAGTTTATGTCATTCTGTCTCATTCCACCTCCCCCTTGGCTGGTTAAATACTCTTCAATGTAACATTTAAACTATTCACTGAGATCACGGTTTCCCTCCTGGATGGATGCAGGCCATTGCCCTATGCAGGCCTTTATCCCTCCAGGTGGGACCCCAATCCCCAATGAATTTGAATCCCTCTCCTCTGTATCATTTCTTCAACCATGTGTTGAAGTCCCTAGTGTGGAGAATCCTGTCCTCTCCCCTGTCGCAGACAGGTAGCACTTCTCAGGTCACAGATAATGTTAATTGCCTTAGACCCTCCTAATTCCCTGAACTCCTCCTTAACTATTGCAGGCTCATCCCTAGCCTTGTCATTAGTTCCCAGATGGACAATGATGTCCAGCTCTCCTTCCTTCCTGCTGCAGCAGCGATCCCTTTGGATCCTCTTTTCATTCCTTCTGGCTGTGGCACCAGGAAGCCACCTAACCTCCCTCTCTCTTCATCCCTGCACCCCCAACAGCATCCCCTTACTATGGAGTCTCTCACCAGGATTTTCTTCCTCCTCCTCTGGGGTCCTATGCCACCACTCCTTGGGGTCTGTACTATGGAGGACCCCCACATCCACCCTGGTCACTACTTCATGTGCCTCTGCCAGTGCAGCATAGGAGTTTTATAGTGGTATTAATGATGTAACCTCTAGTTCATGGACTTTCCTGAAGGGGTGTAGGGTTGCAGCATGATAGTTTTTCTGCAGCAGGCTTTACCCATTATTCTTAAACAACAGTAGCCAGGCGCCCTGGAGATTGAGTGGGCCCACCGCTCGCTGGTACCGCCTCCTAAACCAGGCCAGTGACCCCAGCTTATTCTGGAGAATTTTCTGTGCTTCCCTATCAAGGAACAGATCCACACCTTAGCCCATGAGCGTGGACCCCTGGTGTGGCAAGGGCACAAAATATAAATTTACCCAGACTTTTCACCAGCACTGTCTGAGTACCTCGAGGACTTCATGAATGCCAGACACACCCTCAGGGAACTGAATATACACTACAGTCTCAATATCCTGCTATCCAGAGGATTATTCGCAATGGAGTACCTCACCCATGAACATATGAACATGCGAAAATTGCCAACAGCAAAAGGCCATCATGGTCAATCTAGGGCTGCTCGAGATTGCAGCTAGCTCCCCTATTCGATAGCTACCCCACCCCCTCCCCTACCTCCCTTTATCCTCCCCTTTGCCCTGTCCCACCCCTTCTTGAAGCATTCCACTGGAGTTACATGCCACCACCTCAGCTGGTAGTGCATTCACTTTGCCACCCCCTCTGTAAATGCCTCCTCATCTCCTCCTGAATCTATCCCCAAAAGTTTTCATATCACATGAGATTCAAACCCACAATCTCTGAAATAGGAGATCAGTACCGTTTCCATTAGGCCACTCCTTATATTCCCCAGACTCTGCAGAATACTTTGTTCTGTGCTTATGGCCCTCAGCTAACCTTCCTGCTCTTGGTGGCCCTCCAGATATAGACATCACCCAGCCACCAGCTTCATGCCACTCCAAAGCTTCTACCAGCCCACCTAAAGGCCTACGATGCATCACGCGAGGAGGAGGAGCTCTGGCTACATCAACCTCAAAGATGTGGCAGGGGCACTAGCAAAAAATGAGTCCACAATCAGCACAAATCCACACCCCCCTGCAACATCACAGTTGGTCAAAGCAAGGACAGAGAATTCTCCTCAGACAGTTAGGTGGTCTTGCCTCGAAAAATAGATTTGCTCCACTACGCAGACTTTCCTTCTCTCCACCCCCCCGGAGCCCGAGCTGTATAATCCACAGTCAACCATTGATTCTGCCCTTGCTGCATATCAATAGAACAATACATAGAAACATAAACTTTGATGGCAGATAAGGACTGCTTGTCCCACCCAGTCTGCCCATTTCCCTACCTATTGGATAAGCTGCAGATCCTAGTTAACCAACAGCCTACTTCTTCCTACCCCCATCAGAATTGCCTTATGTTTGTCCCATGCATTCTTGAATTCTCCCACTGTTTTGACCCCACAACCTCTTCAGGAAGGCTGTTCCATCTGCCCACCACCCTCTCCATGAAAAATACTTCCTCATATTGCCCTTCAGTCATCCCCTCTCTAATTTCAAATTGTGCCCCTTGTTCTTGCACATCTCTTTTTCTGAAAGATGCTACCCTCCTGGACTTTGTTGAGTCCCTTGAGGTACTTGAAAGTTTCTATAATGTCCCCCCTCTCCCTCCTTTCCTCAAGAGTATACATATTAAGCTCCTTTAGTCTTTCTTCGTATGAAGCTGAATTTTGCAGATCCTGCACCATTTAATTCCCTCCTCTAGACTGCCTCCATCCTGTCTATGTTCTTGTGGAGATGGGGTCTCAGAACTGCATGCAGTACTCCAGAAGGGGTCTTACCAACTATTTGTACAGAGGATATAAAATTCCTGTTTTCTCTCGGTGATGCCTCTTCCTAAACATTTCAGTATCCCCCAGCCTTCCTTACTACCTTCTCACATTGCTTGCTTAACTTTAGGTCATCTGATATGACTACCCCAGATCCCTTTCCATTTTGTTGTTAGTCGTCTCCTCCCCCCATTGTGTACTCTTTCCTGGGTTTTGTTTCCCAGGTGCATTACTTTTCACTTTTCACATGACTCTAAGCTGCCATACTTTGACCACTCCTCCAACCTTGCCAAGTCCCTTCTCATCCTTTCCACCCCCCCGTGCATCAACCCTGTTGCAGATCTTTGTGTCATCTGCAAAGAGGCATACTTTTTCTTCCAGCCCCTCTGCAATGTCACTGATAAAGACATTTAAAAGGACCAGACCTAGTGCTGAACCCTGTGGTATCCACTAGTAACCCCCTTTCTTCAGAATGGACTCCATTTACTACTACCCCTGTGTCCTGTTGTCCAGTCAATTTTTTACAGGCTGCCACCCTGGAACCCACGCCCAGGCTGGCTAATTTGTTTATTAATCTTTTGTGTGGGACTGTGTCAAATGCGTTGCTAAAGTCTAGGTAGGCCATGTCCACATCCCCTCCTTCGTTTACTACTTTGGTCACCCAGTCACAGAAATCTATTAGATTCACCTGACATGACCATCCCACTATGAATCTATGCTGCCTTGGGTCCTGTGCCCTGCTGGCCTCCAGGTACTCAACAATTCTTTCTTTCAGAAGTGATTCCATCATTTTCCCTACCACTGACGCCAAACCAACAGGTCTGTAGTTTCCTGCCTCTGCTTTGCTCCCACTTTTGTGAAGAGAAATCACATGTGCCCTCCTTCAGTCCTTAGGTACCACACCATCCTCCCATGATTTGTTAAAAGGATAGTCAGTGGTGTCACTAGTTCTCCTGTTAGTTCTTTTAGAATTATGGGTGAATCCCATCAGGGCTCATTGCTTTGTCCAGCTTCAGTTTTAGGAGTTCTTTCAAGTCCCTTCTGTGAATGGACTGGTGTAACACCCATATCCAGAGTGCTTCTATTGACTGGATTAGGTACCTGCCCCTCCTTTTCTTTTGTGAATATTGAGCAGAAGCATTCATTCAATATCTCTGCTTTTTCACTGTCATCCTCTGCCTACCCACCTTCCCCTTTATTAAGCCTCACTATCCCTCCCTTGGTCTTTCTTCACTCCCTAATGTACCTATAAAATATTTTATCCCCCTTCTTAACCAAGTTGGCTATATTTTCCTCCATTTGGGCCTTTGTTATTCTGACTGCTTTCCCCACTTCCTTCTGCTTTAAGTGGTACAGTTCTCTGTCCTGCTCTTTCTGTGTTTCCTTATACTTCTTGAATGCTATCTTTTTCTCCCTAACCTTCCCTGCCACCTCTTTTGAGAACCATAGTGGTTTATTCCTTCATTTTGATTTGTTCATTTGCTTCACACAAAGGCTTGTTGCCTCTGTGATGGAATTTTGATGCTTCCATTGTTCTTCCACCCTCCTTCTTGCCTGTTTACTGTGCTTTTCTGAGACTCTCTCATTTTGACAAAGTCATCCTTCCTAAAGTCCACTACCCTGACTTTTGTATGGCTTGACTCTATGGCTGTATTTATCATGAACCATAACTGTCTGGTGGTTACTTGTTCCCAGACGGCCACCCACTTTTAAATTTGATATCCTCTCTCTGTCCCTATTCGAGAGTACTAGGTCTAACACTGCTCCCTCCTGAGTAGGTTCCAACACTAGCTGTCTGAGGCATGTCCCCTGTAGGGCAACAAGAATTACCCTGCTCTTGGATGTGGCTGCAGTAAAGGTACTCCAGTTAACCACTGGCATAATCAGGTCCCCCATCAACAATATCACCCCTTTTTCTGCCATCCTAAGGATGCCTTCTATCATTTCATTGTCCATTTCTCCACCTGAGGCAGGGGTCTGTATGCAACACCTGTGCATATTGTGGTGCAATTTCCTGTCTCTAGGGTGACCCACAGTGCCTCCTCTCTCCTCCTCCCAGTTTACTCCTTAGTTCCATTGGTTTGATCCCTTCCCTTATGTAGACAGCTACTCCTCCTCCTCCACTTCTACCCTCCCTGTTCCTCCTGTAAACTGTGTACCCTGGTATGTTGACATCCCAGTCATGGTTCTCGGTGTACCATGTTTCTGTGACTGCCATGATATCCAAGAATCCCTCTTCCATCAAGGCCACTAGTTCAGGGAGTTTGTTACCCCGACTATGGGCATTGGTACTCATTGCCCTCCATTTTTTGATGGCCTTATGCCTTTTAGCCCCATCCCTGTCCTTATTGCCTTTGTCTATTTCTCCATTTACCCCTGCCCTTCTCCCTATCGACTTCTCTATCTTGGTGTTCACCTCACTAACTACCCTGTTTTTTTTTGGGGGGGGATGCTAGGATTTTCCTGGTCATTTTCAGCACCCCCCCTTGGCTAGTTTAAATGTTTGCCAATGAAGCATTTAAACCTATCACCTAGGATCCTGGTTCCTCTCCTGGACAGATGCAGACCATCGTGCCAGTATAGGCCTGTATCCTTCCAGGTGTACCCCCAGTCCCCAGTGAAGCCAAAATTCTGAGCTCTGCACCAGTTTTTCAACCATTAATTGAATCCCATGGTGTGGAGCACCCTAGCCTCACCCATGCCATAGACAGGCAGCACCTCCGAGAAGGTTACTGTGTGTGCTACTTGTCTAAAGCCCCTCCCCAACACCACAAACTCCTCCTGCACTGCTCAGATCCCATTTGCAGCCAGGCCATTTGTTCCTAGGTTGAAAATCACATCCAGATCCCTGCCCCATGCAACTGCTCCTGCAATCCTGAGGACTGGCTCCCTATCCTCAAGCCATGGCGCCGGGCAGGCACTTTATCTCCTTCCTCTTCCTCCCTCCCCAGTTCTACCCTAACAATTGAATCCCCCACCAGGAGTTGTTTCCTTCCCCTGTGGGGTCCCGTGCCACCCTCCTGTGGGTCTTCTTTGTGGAGGTTTCCAGCATCCTCTTTGGTGTCCACTGCAGGTGCCTCCATACAGGAATCAAGCTCTGCCAGAATGGCGTATGAATTGTGGAGAGTACAACTGGAGGGATGTAATGCTGTTCCTCCACCCTCACTCTTCCTGAGCCCACCGTGGTCCAACCATGCCTCTTTTTTGCAACCTCTGAGGCAGCAGTGTCAGACCTTGTGGTCTTTGGGTGGGAGTGAAGGTCCCCTGAATCCTGGTCAACTCAGCCTGGAGATGAGCAACCTCCTCCCTCAGTCGAGAGGTGCCTGCAGATGGAACAGCACCGCATCCTCCAGAACATCTCCCAGAAGACTGATGCTGCATAGCCTCTGCACTGCGCCACTTGATTCCTCTCCTGCCAGCAATTCCTCCAGCTCTGATGACCACTGGCCGTGATCCAATGCTGCTGCTGCCGCTTCCTACTCACAGACTCCAGTGTCCTCCACAAACACTGGCAAAAGCACTTCTGAATCCAACAAAATGTCTGCTTTTATAGGACTGGCTCTGAAGCTACTGATTCATAGACTCCTCTCCCTCTGATCTGACTTGTGGCATGGCTGCAAGCAATCAGGACACTCAGGCAATTCAATCTGCTTCTCTCTTAAAGGGGAATGCCTTTATGTACCCTTGAAATAGTTACTTTTCATTCTTGCACCCTTTTCTGTACTCTTTACTATTTTATCCTCTGTATTTGTGCTATTCCTTCCATTCCTTCCATCTCAAACTCTCTTGCTCTTTCTTTCCTCCCTCAATCACAGAGGTTTTCTACTTACTTGCTTTGACTGCTTACTTCCCTGTGTCCTATAACTATTCTAACTCCTTATGTCTGCTACCCTTGTGTTTCCCAGACAGAAGCCCCCAATGCCAGATGCCAGACACTTCCTACCATGGCTGACCTAGGCTGCTCCTCAGCTCTACAAGGACTAGCTAGTGCCTTTGCTTTACATCTAACTAGTCCCTCTTACAGGCTTATCTAGTACATACCTGCTCACTGAGGGACCCCTCTTCTGTTTGCTCATGCTTAGGCACTGTTGCCCTTAACCCCTGAACACATTGTCTTTTCCCTTCCCCTGGCTTTTAGAGACTCCTAACTCAGGGATGCAATGCATAACCTCAGTTCAATGGCCTACACAACCAGAATAATGTTATGCTTGTGCAACTATATAATAATGCTGTGGCCATTCACACTCTCTATTCCATTAGGAACTGCCAACCTGTAGGGGTACTGAAGGCAAGGAACACTGTAAGAGGGTTCCACCCCTAAAGGAGCCATGGGAAGGGTCCCTTGGCTAAAGGTACTTTAGGAAGGAACCTCCTGGGAGTAGAGAGGTGAGCCACTGAAGGAAGAGGGGAGGATGGTGGGGCAAACCAAAAGTGCTTCAGAGGGAGGCTGGGAAGAGCTGCTTATATAGCTCAGAAAGTAGGCATGGTTGGTTGCTCACCCATTGAACTGCAGGGGTAGCCTTTCAATTGAATGGCCTATGCCACCAGTACAATGTTATGCTTGTGCAATTGTGTAACAACATTGTGGCCATTTGCATTCTCTGTTCCATTAGGAATTACCACCCTGTAGGGGTATTGAAGGCAAGGAACCCTGTAAGAGGGTTCCACCTCTAGACGTGCCATGGGAGGGGTCCCTTGGCTAAAGATACCTTAGGAAGGAACCCCAAAATAATTGCATCAGTGATCAATGACTAGGAGGTAGAGGAGCAGACTGACAGCAACAGGCAGCTTAATGAAACATAAATGAGATGCACAAGTTTGCAGGATAGCTACAATAATATAGCTTGTGCTGATGACAGCAAGTGGCTTCCTAAGGAGAGAGGGAATGGCTAGTATGGCCACCATCCATCTCCATCCACCAGCAGAACCTACCCAAGTAAGCTAAGAATATTACTAAAGCTAAGTATTATGATCTGCAGCATGGAGGAGAGAAAAAAAAACCCTTTGAGGAGGAAATCTCTCGGGATCCAAGGCCAAAATCGTCTTCCCCCAGGCTTAGACTATTGTATTTAGTGACGGCTTGGCTGCTACTTTTGAAGTTCAATTCAAGGGGGTGGAAAATATTCTGATTTGGTAGAGGGCTCTCACTCTATCCCTCTAATGAGAACACCATGAAGGGTTGCAAGGGTTCTCTGCAACAAGCACCTCCGGGGTGGGAGGAGGAGGCAGTGACCACTGAGGCACTCAGCCAGCTTAGCAATCAAAATACAAACCAGGTGAACCAGAGGCAGTCATAGGGAGAAGCATTGAAGATGCAATGGTAGTAATAATTACTACAGACAAAGGGAATGCACATAACCACCCTTCGCAGCTTGTCATAAATTTTACAAGAGGCACCACCATGCATGGATGGCTAAAGCTCCACCTGGGGTAAGGAGATTCCCACTATGGGGCAGAAAGGAAGGACCCCACTCAGGCTTCACACACTCAGGATGCGGACTAGGGTGTAGAGTGAGATCATCAGCTGAGAGCAAGCTCAGAGCCAATAAATTGATAAGCATGGTCAGCTAATTCCCCTTAGTAATGGAGCAGGCCATACACAGTAATGCAGTGAGTAACAGGCAATGCGCAGCATGGTAAACTAATAGTACGCAGAAGCAGGATAGCAGTAGGAATTGCACAAACAGCAGAGGGTAACCTGGTCCTTTATTCGGTGGGAAGTGCTTGCCTGGTAAGGTTATAGGACATGCGATGCAAGTAAAGAGGAAGTAATACTAGCCAACAAGTCCATCAATAGTGCCAATCAAAGGTGACATTAGTACCCAGAGGATTTTAGTGGTGAAGACAGTATACAAACATGAGGTAACTGAATCACACAGGGCCACAATTTTCCACTATAACTACCCATCCTCTGCCACAGAAAAAACAAAGAAGCTACAGTAAAGTGCTGTGTCCCACAAGTGGATAGTAAAACTAGTTTTTACAGTGACAGCTGTAGCTGAGCTGACCTCCAGAGTATAATGAGGCATTGTATGACTAGTGAATAGCTTCCAGTAGTAATTAGTTATAGATTCCAGCAGCAGCTGAGCTGAACAACTGAACAAGCATAGGAGTTTGTAGGCATGGGCAATAATGCACTGACATAATAATAATTGCTTGATACAATTGCATTTAAAGGAGTAGTACACCTAGAATTTGTAAAAACATATGTTGTGCAGAGTGTTTTGATTTATGTGTGAAGTCCTAGTGTGTCCTTCCCTTTGTCTGCTATCAGGAGTTTTTTTTCTAAATTAGTCTGCTAGCTTTATGGTAGTTTTACTACCCCTGGGGATCTCCATCTCGGCTAAGTTTATTGCTTTTCTTGCACATACAATGCATCCTGTCCCATGTGACAGTGATGCAGTCAAGCACATAGATTCATCAATAAGCACTGCTTTACAATACAACAACAGATATGGCTGTATTTTAAAAACTATACAGACTTCAGCATGGTGACTACCCTCATTGTAAAGATATTTTTGTTGTGAACAACTTTGTTGCTTGGTGTTTTTGTGTAGCTAGTAAAATTTTCAAGATATTTAGATTTGTTTGGCATGTGTGCAGATGCACTTACAAACAGCAGATGCTTTTTTTCTCCAACTGAACACTCAAGTAGACATGCCAAACAAATGTAAATATCTTGTAAACCATACGAGTCAATTATGCCCAACCATTGTCAAAATTGTTCACAAGAAAATGTCCTTTAATATGAGGGTAGCCACCAAGCTGAACTCCGTATAATTTTAAAATATATCCATCCCTCCAGTTGTATTGTAAATCAGTGCTCGTTGCTGAATCTATGGGCTCAGCTACATCACTGTCCCATAAGACAGGATGCATTGTAGGTACAATAAAGCAAAAAACTTAGCTAAGATGGAGATTCCCAGGGGTCATAAAACTACCATAAAGCTAGCAGGCTAATTTAGGAAAAACTCCTGATAGTGGACAGAGGGAAGGACACACTAGGACGTCACACACAAATCAAAACACTTTGCACAATATATGTTTTTACAAATTCTGGGTGTACTACCCCTATAAGTAGGTTTGAATCACATGGAGAAAGTAATACAGAATTGCAACAGATTCAGGTTTGATTCCCACTGAGTGCAAATAAACATGCTGAGCAGATTTAAATTCCCAAAAGGGCTGGATAAAACTGAGGGCATCAGAAGGATTGTGAAGTAAATAAATGAAATGCTGAGGTAAATAAGCAGGAAAAGAACTTTAGTGGGATGCAAGGCTACTGGCAGTATCAGAGTAGAGCTAGCACTGAGAACTGAGAGCAAGCTGCAACAGGGACATGCAGCAAACTGACAGCAGGAGCCTAGGCCAGATGCAATGAATTAACAGAAGCAGCAACAGCGAGATGTTGGAATTGGAGCTGAAACATACAACAATTGCAGGAAAAATGAAGTTGGTAAGCAGTTGAAAAAGAAAGGGCTTGATCATAGGCACAGAATTAACCTATACAGCAAAAGGGCAATAAAACCCCAAAGGAAAAGACAAAACAAACACAGAAAACAAGCACAGGAGGAAGCACACAGTGGCCAGAAGCAAAACAAATACTAACCAAGCAGGAGAAATACATGAACCCATCCAGCAGAACCAAGCGGGTCCGGAGCACTGACAATGGGAAAGGGTGTGACAGAGTTGAATAAGGCTCTGCCCCATTTGTTATGCAGAGCGAGTTAGCAAGGTCTATCCTCTCCTTTTCTGTCTCTTCTCTGTCTGGTTGCACAATCAAATTTTCTTGTGAGACCTAGGAACTGATCATTCTGATGGTTTTGCAATTCTCCGCCTCTGCTATCTCTCTGTCTTCACTTGCTCTTCTGTCTTTTCTTCCTCATTGCATGTCTGCTGGTATAAAAAATGTGTGAATCTTTATGTGGAAGTGACACTGATACTGAGATCCCTTTCTTTAAAACTGTTCATAGTTATACTGTTGAAATGATTGCAAAGCTGTTTGGAACTCAAGGGGTTAACCTAAGATAAAGTTGTTAAGCCTTTTGCAGAGCTGTAAACAAAAGGTCAGTTCTGGGTCACTATATTCTTTCTGCTGCACCTGCAAGGAATGAAACTGACAAGAACATTCTGTAAACCTATAAGAACATTCTGTGAGAAGCAGGCTCTCTTAACGAGTTCCCAGACACAGACTTATAAAAAGAGCAGCAATGCCAGTCACCAAAATTTTAAATAAATAAAAATAAAAATTTGCTAGAGGGACAAGGAGAGTGAGAGAGCAAGACTGAAACTTGGAATTAAGAGAAGAAACACTCAGAAGAAGGACTTTGTTTTCCCTGTTTGCACTGCCTTTGTAAATGCATCTCAGGTTAGGGGAAGGGGAGAAGAAAAGACAGAACAGCAAGTGAAGGTAGAGAGATAGCGAGAGGCAGAGAATTGCGAAACTGTCGGAGTGATCAGTTCCCAGGTCTTACAAGAAAATTTGGTTGCGCAACCAAACAGAGAAGAGACAGAAAAGGAGAGGATAGAACAGACCCTTGCTTTTACACTCTTTTTGCATAACAAATGGGGCAGAGCCTTATTCAACCCTGTCACAGTGGGGGGCGGGGCAAGGCTGCAGCAGGCCCAAAATAAGAAGACTGACCAACAGGGTCTCCAGCAGGCAAAGAGAAAGTGATTCAGAGGGAGGCTGGGAGGAACTGCTTATATAGCTCAAGAAGTAGGTGTGGCTGGTTGCTCGCCCATTGAACTGCAAGCATAGCCTTTGAACTCTGATACCCTGATGGATTAATTCACAGCAGATATTGATACCCCTGTCACCCTGCCCTGTGGCTTTTGATGTTACCATCCCTGCCATTTCCTGAATATTTGGGGTTCTGCTGATTCTTTCCCCTTATACCCTGCCACTTATGTCCCTCATTTCACCTATGTATTTTTACTGTCATCTGTCTTATATGTGTGACTCTTTCTTCAACACTGCAGAGTACTTCCCCATCATGTCCCTCCTATTCCACTTGGAGCTGCCTCTCCCTGCTCCCACTCTAATCTCATGCTTTGAAGGATTGTTCATCTCTTTCTCTTCCTTCCTCCCTTTATATTTTTCTTTCAGCCTTAACACTTGGGTACTGATACAGCAGGGGTGGGGGTGGGGGAGGTGGGAAGCACATCCTGGACCTATCCCTGCTGCTTAGATGAAAGATCCACCACTTTGTGGCGCCAAAGGATCAGGGTCCTTTGGACATTCAATTACAACCTCCTGGTGGTTGTGCTAAAGTGTTCTTATACTTTCAGAAGGTTTTATTGTTGTTTATTGTAGTTATTGTGTATGTGTGTATATATATATATATATATATATATATATGTAGTTACCATTCCTGGACTATGTAATCTAACTGCTTACTTGATCTAATATGGTTTGGGCTCCTTGCAGCCCTAGCCTCTCGTTATCCAGTACTACTACCTTCTCTACCTCGAATGGAATGGGTTTCAGGTAGTCCGCCAATCCTGCCTAACCTCCCTGCACTCATGGGCACCTAGATTACCAATATCAAAGGTTGACTTGCATTGCATCTCGTAGAATGTTAAAGGGCTTAATTCCCCAATCAAACGCAAAAAGGTTCTTGCCCATCTTAAGAAACTTCATGTGCAAGTGTCTATTCTGCAGGAGAACAAGCTGTCTACCATGGAAGCCCCTAATGTTAAATGAGAAGGGGTAGGTAAAGAGGTAAACTTCATGTGCAAGTAGCTTTTCTGCAGGAGAACAAACTATCTACCATGGAAGCCCCTAAACTTAAACAAGAATGGATAGGTTAAGAGATACATAGCACTGCCCCCTCTGCTAAATGAGGTGTCTCAATTTTGGTACACAAATCCCTAAGGTGGTTGTGCACTGCAACTAATGTTAACTCTGATGGTAGCTGGGTTTTGGCAACATTTAAGACTCTGGAAGGCCCCCTGACACTAGTCAATGTTTATACATCCAACTCAGACCACCTCCTCTTTTTTGCTCAGTTATCTGAGGAAATCTCCCTTTTTAATTACCCTCCTGCCCCTCTTCTCATAGGAGGGGACTTCAGTCTCATCCTAGATCCCACCATAGATAGATATCACATCTCTCATGAACCAATCATAAAGCTGCCGCTGTCCTCCATACTTTACTACAGGAATTCTCTGTTACAGATATTTGGCAACTCTACTGCCCCCTCTGTAAGGAATTATACCTTTCATTTGCAGGTACACCACTCCTTTTACTGCACTGACTTCTGGCTTACCTCCCTTCACCTAACACAAAGCATAGTAATGGCCTACATTCTCCCTATAATTATAACCGATCATGCCCCTATATCAGTCAGTCTTCTCTAGGCCCTCAACTTTCCACACACTTCTTCATGGAGACTGGACCCACTTCTACTTAAAGATCCTGCCTTTGCCCCCTGGCTCAGACAATAAACTCAATTCTTCTTTTATACATATGATAATGGCTCTGTCCCAGGTGATATTTTGTGGGACACCCTTAAAGCCTACCTAATGGACTGCATAATTGGTTTTGTTACCCATAGGTATAAAACAAGGGAATGTGAGGCAAAGGAACTTTAGACCAAGCTTATTGTCTTGGAATGACACACCTTGAGTATTGTGTACAATTTTGGAGACCACATTTAAAGAGGGACATTACACTCCTAGAGAGGGTCCAAAGGAGGCAAACCAAAATGATCTGGGGCCTTGGGAGAGGACCTATGAGGAGAGGCTCAAGGAGCTCAACATGTACACCCTGGAGAAGAGGAGGGACAGGGGGACATGATAAAGTTATTTAAGTACATGAAAGGGATCAATAAAGGAGGCCCAGTCGGGGTGCTCCAAAGGAAGGTGGGGCAACAAGAGGTCATGGGTGTAAGCTAGAAAGAAGCAGGCTCAGAGGGGAGAGGAGGAGATGTTATTTCACTGAAAGGGTGGTGGAGCCATGGAATGCACTGCCCAGGGAGCTGGTAGAGATGGAGACTGTGGATGGGTTTAAGAGGAGATGGGACAGGTACAGGGGAAGGGTAAAGCTGACCAGGCACAATACAGGTGGAACATCTGGGACTGGGGACAGTATAACCCAACGGGAGGGGGGGACACCAAAATCATCCCTCAGGGGAAAGCTTAAAATCGAGCAGACTCGAGAGACAGTTAGGCCTATTCTGCTGGCAGTTTAGAATGTTAGTATGACAACAGAAACAAACTCCTTCTGGTAACCCCTCAGAGCTGATAAAAACGTGAGCTGCACTTAACTCTCTTTACACAAGGAAGGCAGAATTAGCCCTCATCCCACTAATCGCAAATACTGGTAAGATGGAAAATGGACAAGTAAGACCCTGGCATACAGACTACACAAACAACAGGCTGAATGCCACATTGCCAGACTCCACAACTCTGCCAGTCAAACTCACTGACCCCTCCTAGATCAACGCCTATGATGAGGCATTTCTCATACTGAGCTCTATTCCTCACAAGTTCAACCCACCCATGAACAGTTAGCTACTTTCCTAGACTCTTTGGAGCTGTTACATCTCTTCCCTTCATAACAACAGCAGTTGCAACAACATATTACCAAAGAAGAGATTACCACTGAAGTGATATCTTTGAAGAAAAACAAATCCTCAGTCGGAGACAGTTTCCATGTCGATTTCTACCAAAACATTTAGGATACCCTCTCATCCCTCCTCATAACTTTTACCCATGTTGTACAGTATTGCTGTTTACCTTCCACTTCTAGGAATGCCACCATCACTGTCCTGCCCAAAAGGGAAAGACCCTATTTCCTAGGCAGTTACAGACCGATATCCCTTATTAACGCTCATGCCAAAATCCTGGCCAAAATTCTAGCTATACACTTAGAGAAACTCCTGCCCTCCGTAACACACCCATTTCAAAGTCAAATTTGTCAAAGGTTGACTCAGTTCTGACCATCTTTGTACTCTTTTCAGCATTCACCATATGGCCAAATTGTTCTCCACCCTGGCTGCTGCCCTCACTATTGATTTAAAAAAGGCATTTGATTCCGTCGAATGGGCTTTCCTCTTTGAAGTCTTGAGGTGTATGGGTTTGGGCTCTTACTTTCTGTTAGTTGGCCAAACACTCTCTCACAGCCCTTCTGCCCAGATTGGAACTAATAGCCTCTTATCCCACCCCCATTTTCACTACACAGGGTCACCCACCAAGGCTGTCCCCTTCTTCCCTACTCTTTCTACTGGCCATTGAACCTTTTTCCATTGCCCTCAGGACCTCCTCATTGATTGCTGGATTCAAAGCTACCCACTCAGAGTATAAGTGCTTATTATACCCCGAGTATTTGCTTACCCTACTTGCTGATGCTCCCTCTGCCATCACCCCATTGCAACTTCTCTTAGCCTTGTTCTCCTCCATTTCTGGCCTTGAGGTTAATCATACCAAATCTGAAATTATAGCCTTCAACTAATTGTACCAACACTCACACGTTCTCAGTACTGGATGTAAGTGCGTAGAAGAAGGAGTCCTTACATGGGCATCTAGATCACCCTCTCTCCATCAAATTTGCCATCGAACTTTACTCCCTATTAGAATTCCTCCTGCCAACATCGCACATTGGAAAACTCTCAGCTTATCCTTTTCAGGGAAAATCAATGCAATTAAAATGATGTTTGCCTCAGATTCCTACACCTTCTAGCCCACCTCCCAATAGCAGTACCAGATGCATATTGTGCCATACTCAACCATCTGGTGGGGAATTTCATATGGGATGGGGCAATACCAAGAATCAGTTATTTCAAACTCCAAAGACACTGGTGAAAAGGAGAGTGGGGCCTTCCTCACTTCAAAAATTATCATTTATCCTTTGTACGTACGTACCCATGTCCTCAACTATTTTCACTTGGTATCCCGTGATTTGAGTGAGTCAATTATAGCGACTCAGTTTAGGCAAAGTTAAAAGAGTGACTGTGAAATGGGCTATGGTGTTTTAACAGTCCATGTCATGGCAGTGATTTAGTAGTGGTAGTGAGCTATGCAGGTGCTTTATGGTTGAAGGATGTAGCTACTTGTTTGTCATGCTGATTCTGAGCTGGCCATGTAGTGTAGAGGATACAGTCACTGCTTATGAGCCTGGCAGACCCAGGTTCAATACTGGCTCTGAGGATTTTTTTTTTGTTTTTGGGGGGGAATGTTTAATTTCCTCCATTCTGCCCGCCCTCCTGACTTTGTTCCACTTCATCATTGCCCCCTTCAACAGTCTCCCCTCCTCTATATGTGTCCCTCTGCACAGTATCCCTCCCTCCCAAGTTTTCCCATGTCCCAGAATTTCATCCCCCCAGGGGTTATTAATTTAATTATGGGGGGGTTCATGGGGTGAAGCCCTCCACAAAGGGGGTCATGGTGGGCAACCTCCCACAGAAAAAGAAAGGATAGATATTGTGACTTTTGCAGCACACTATAGTGCTGCTTGTTGTAGTAACTTTGCTATTTTTGTCTTCAGTTATTGTTGGCGCTGTTTTTCAGTTGCCTTTATCACATAAAACCATTTCACTTTATCCACCCACAAGCTCTGCTATGGGTTGATCTGTAAGGCTTTGCCCTCAGGTCCCTCCCATTACTGGCTTTCTATCTGTCTAAGCAGCAAGTGTCCTACAACACCAACAATGGATTTACGTACCTTAAATCCTGGATATTATTCAGCTCTGCTGCAAATATGAATCCGTTTCCTAACACTTACACCCCCATCTGGAATAACCCATAGATACGCATTGGCCAGCAATCTATCAACTGGCCACACTGGAAGTAGGCTGGCATACATCAACTCTACCGTGTATGCAACCCCAACCTTAATACTCTAGCCTCCTTTGAAGATATCCAAACCAAATACCAGATTCCTCAAAAGGATTTCTGGAGATACTTATTTATTTATTTATTTAGTTCGTTTTTGTTGACCAGGTAAGTGCACGAGACAGATTCTGCCTATTTTCAGGCACAACCCAGGGGAGGGGGATACAGATGAATTCCAACTGACCTTAAACCAGATTAAGCTGTTGGTGGTATTTATAGTGAATGGGGGAAATTTGGCCAGGGTACTGGTGAAATTCCCCTACTCATCAGTAGGGGGAGATGCTGCTGTTCTGAATCTGGAATGACAGACGGAGCCAGATCAGCAATGGAGCAACATGTTGGAGAAAATGTGCAGTCTGGGCTCGCTTCCCCTGTGGTTGCTAATGCAGGGGAAGAAGAGAGTATTTTGGGTGCACCTTTGGAGCTGTGTAGTGTTTTGCATGGTAGAGACCATGCAAAGGGAGAAATGGGCTCAGAGGATGGGTCCACAATATTTCTACCACCTATGTAGGGTGGTATTTCTGATATTCAAAGTCAGGCTGCAGCTCAGAATGACTCTGAAAATGACGTACAGAGGACCGCAGATCTTCCTTCAGTGCTGCCAGAGAACACAGCAGTCTGTCAGGAGCATGGTTTGACAGTCACAGCTGAGATGATTCACTCCGATGATGTTCATGCTGGAGGCATGCGGAAGGGGAACACGTGAAAAACTGTTTTCCCCAGTCAAGAGTGGTCGAAAGGAAACACTTTGACGAATGCAGGCTGGACTCTGCAAAATGGCAAATGGATTCTGGATTTCAACTAGGAGACATTTTCACAGTATACACCTCAACAAGGATCGGGACCCCCACAGACTCTCAACAAGGTCAAGACTTTGTTTTGGATACTACTGAAAATAATGACATGGAGAGACTGAAAATACAGCTGCGATTGCTGGAGCTGAGGTTCCTATGGGTTCTCCATCATTCTCCTCCTATATCTCTCCACTAGGGAGCATCAATGTTCTGGGCCCCATTTCTCAGACTTATTTAGAAACTAACAAGTTGGAGCAAGTCCCAGAAGAAACTCAGTTCCATCAAATATCAGGGAGGCTCGAGGAACATCTGATAGACTTTTATTGCCAGAAAATTGCTAAAAGAATCAATGAACTTCCAGGCTAATGGCATTTATGCTTTAATAAATGAATGAAAGGAGGATACTTTTGACATAAGTTTTAAAACTTTTGCAGGTTTAGATACATTCTGGCAATGATATGAGAACTGCAAAACACTGCCTTTATGGCTGCCTTTTGGGCAATACCTATCACAAAACCTCTTTATAAAACAGTTAACGTCATGTTCAGGAATGAAGGGTAAACGTGGGGACATACTATTTTGGTTGGAATAAAAATGTACAGTGTTGGGGCCACCTGAAGCCAGCATTGATGGGGAAGGCATTTGGACAGGAAGCTGGAGATTCAAAGTGAAGTTGCATATAATAGGGACAGAAATAAATCATATACCTAGTAGTTTTTTTCTAGGAAAAGATAGAGGTGTGTACTTCTATCCCAGGCAACCAAAGGCCTGCTTTAAATGTAGCAGTAGAAGACACCTGAGCAGTGCCTGTGATAAGGTAAAGTGTGCACTTTGTGGAGAACTAGACCATGATAGTGGGACATACAGGAACACTTTTTGTTGCAATTTATATGATGAGCAGGGTCATGCTTATTACCAGTGTCCTTGGGTTGGACAAAATAAGCAGGGAGATATAAATAAAGAAGATTTGATAAACACTGCACAAGATAGACAGCAGAGAAGGGACACGCCTAGTGCAGGCCCTACTACTCCAGCACCTACATCTAGTGAAGGCCCCTCTACCTCAGCACTACTTCCACTGAAGGCCAAAATTCTTCAGAGCATACATAGGCCTTAGGGCAAGGATCAAGGAATGAATCTCAAGACACCACTCCAATTGTGTTACCTCCAGAGTCTACTAGTATATGCCCAGAGATGTTGACCATTTCCAAAATTCATAATAGGCAGAGTAATATGCCACCACCCCTTCCACATCAGAATGTCAAACCCCCCATCCAAGAAGGGTGACCAGGGCCTCTAGTAGACATTTAACTCAGAATTCGGATGTTCCACTGGAAATTCTTATCAAATTCTACAGGATAAGGAGGGAGATTCAGAATCAGATGTCTCCTCAAAATCTGGTGTAGTTTCCAAAATGAATTGTGGGGGCGTTGGCTTAGTAAAGACCAAGGAAAAAAGGGAAACAATGGAAAAAGATGTTCAGAAACCATAAAGATCAATAGAACAACCAAAACCCATGGCAGCGATTAGACTTGTTTCCTTGAATGCTTGTAGCATTAAGAATTAAAAAAAAGGACAGCTTGTCTGCATTTTTGTCATACTTTAGATGTGGATATATTTTCTTGCAGGAAACAAGATTCAATTATTTACATGACATTGGACAATCAAAAGAATTGTGGATCAGTGGGCCTACCTTTTGGTCCTATGGGGAAGATGCAGCAGATGGTCTGGGCATTTTGTTTACTCACACCACTATACAAGTGACAAGGTTGGTAGAAACACATCCAGGGAGGGCGCTTATGTTAGACTGTGTACACAAGGGGTTCCCACTTAGACTTATAAATACTTATGTTCCTCAGGTTAAATCACTATGAATCGAACTATTCAACAGTATTCAACCATATCTCTTTACACAAAAACAGGTCATATGGGGGGGAAGATGAATTTCAGCTTAGATGTAAAAATCAAGGACCAAGTACATAAAAAAAGTGTACTGTGACACACATGCATTGCAAAATGTCCTAAAACAAACCTCCCTTAAGGATGCTTATAGGGAGCTATATAAGGATGTAGGAGCCACCTATAGACAAAGTGCCTTTCACACCAGAATAGATTATGTTTTTTTATCTAAAAATCTGTTCACAACTGGTTTTAAACTCTGTTCATGTGAATTCTCAGATCATTGTTGCTACACTAGAACTGTAAGTTTGTCGCATTTTACAAGTAGGTTTCCTGCGGTCACACTGAGGTGGAAATTACATTTCTCTCTGTTGGATGACCCAGATATTCAGTATAAATTAAAATCCCTTTTCACTGCTAGGAAATCAATGGCAGTAATGTATGATTCCTGGGCACAATGGTGGGCGGATACTAAGATTGACATCCAGAGTTTGTTTACTTATTTTGGGAAAGCAAAAAGTAATAAAGACCACTTGACCTATCTAGCTTATCGTAATCAATATTATAGGTTAACATCATTGCCCAATGTCTCTTACATAAGGGTGAAAAAACAGATTGGTAACATAAAAGGCCTTATGAGACAGTATCAATATGACCGAGCAGTTTCTCTGCAGGCTGAAATGAAATGTGGAACGGAGAAAATGCCATCGGCAGATCCATTTGCTGTATGTAAACAAAGGCTAGATAACAAATTAATGGAAGGCCTTATAAATAAGACTGGGCTCTTGAGAAATACGAACATAGAGATGCTGGAAATTTTATGGGACTCCTTGCAGGAACAACAAGGGACTGCTTTCACAACTGATGCAAAGTGGGAGTACATCCTTAAATGTGATTTACCAGAACTATCAGAGGAGGAGAATTATGATTTGGGGAAACCTATCTCTAGGAGAAATTAAATAGGAAATCACTACACTGAAATTAGGTATTTCACCAGGGAAAACGGCCTTACGAATGAGTTTTATAAATTCTTAATGGAGGATATGTGTGAGATTTTATACAATGTGTATAATGAGATTTTAGATACCGGGGAGTTATATAGCAATTTCTCAGCTGCAATAATATTATATTTACGCAAAAAGGGGGATAAGAAGGATTTGGGCAGCTGGAGGCCTATTAGTCTATTAAATATGGATTCCAAATTATATCTGCCATTTTGTGTCATAGTTTACAAAACATTGCATCTACATTAATCCATCCAGTTCAAGCATGCTCTATCCCAGGGAAGAACATACAACAAAATCTGTCCTTTCTAAGGTATGTTATTGAATTTGGGAAAAAACAACAATTGACTGGCTATCTATTGGCATTGGATCAAACTAAGGCCTTTGACAGAGTTTCTTATGACTTTCTCTTGCAAGCCCTTGAGACGTACGGGGTATCTCTGAGGTTCAGATCTTGGATACAAATTTTATATGAAAGGGCTAAAATGTTACCCACAGTCAATGGGGTAATAGGGAAGGGATTATTCCTGAAAAGGGGAGTTAGGCAGGGTTGTCAAATCAGTCCCTTGCTGTATACATTTATATTGGACCCCATTATGAGGAAATCTTTAGGGACAGAACTATAAGAGGCCTGACACAATCACCAGAAATAGAGCCTCAGCAATTAGCAGTATATGCTGATGACATAGCAGTCACTGTGCAAAACATAGAGTCAGGAATAAATGCTTTAAGGGTTTTAGAAAGATATGCATGCATAGCAGGGACTGAAATAAATTATACAAAAAGCACAGGGGTGTATATAGGATTAGGGGCACATGAGCCCAGGGTTGAGCAAATAAATACATCAGATGATACTATGAAGATTCTGGATTATTATTTCGGAAATGGAAATTTGTCATATATAAACTGGGAAGAGAAAATAAGGGTGGGGAGATGAAAGTCCAAATCTGGAAAGCTTGGGCTCTCTCAAGACCAAAAAGAGTATTGATCATTAAGAAGTTCCTGCTCCCTATGTTTGTATATATTTGTGCTGTTTTCCCATACCGGAGACTTTGGAGACTAGACTGTTGAGTATTTTTTCCAGATGCTGTGGAGGAGTCGACTTAATCCGGTTAAGAGGGATTTTACTTATCTCACAGTTAAACAAGGGGGTCTAGGAATGATACACCCATTGGTATTTTATTTCTCCTTTTTCCTTAAAAATATGCTTCTAGGAGTGGTGGGACAGGCACATCCATGGGATATCTGGACTGAACTCTTCTTTAGGCCTTTCCTACAGAAATGAGGGGCAGACATCCCTAGACTACTTGCCACATTAGAGGTCCCAGAATTTGCAGTAGCTACAATTAGAAAACTTAAACTATGGGGGGGTCACGAAAGGACATATAACAGATTTACATAGGAAACATTTATATGCTGATATTATGGGGAGAAACATTCTACTCAGGTAGACTTTCCTAAATGTTTACCAACCAAATTAAGGAACGCTTTAAAAACTCTTGCAGATAAAAGAATCCCGGTCAAAATGTGGGTTGTGCAGTGGCTTAGTTGTCACAGAATGTTGGGGGTAAAAGGGAATCTCAAACATAAGCCTGTACTGGAATGGCAATGTATTAGGCTGGAGTGTAATGGTATGGAATAAATTATGGACCATTTTTTCTTCAATTGTGTTTATGCTGAACAGCTCTGGATTGATTTGGCCACTAGATGGTGATGGGGGATAGCACAACGGCACAGGGTCATAATGTCACAAGACATTATGCCGTATGGCTAAATTGCGCTGCCAATACAGAGCGATTTATGCCATTCGGCATAACTCTTTTTTCTGATATGTATATGTATCCTTTCTGTGTTTTTGGTTTTCCTTTTTCCTTTTTGGATTTTCTGTTTCTGTTTGAAATGATGCATTGTTTTCCTTTTGTAATAAAAAATTCCCCTACTCTTTTTGAGAAGTGCCATGGGATCTTTAACATCCACCTGAACTACCACCAGAACAGGCAGATGGGACCTTGGTTTAATGTCTCATCCAAAAGACAGCACCTCCGGAATGCAGCACCCCCCTCATGCTGCACTACAGTGTCCGTATTAGGATTTAACCCAAGTGCCTGGTGTGGGGATAGAACCCACAACCTTCCAATCTCAGAGGCGAGTGTGCTATGTGCTGAGGCACTGACACTGATGTAACTCCATTCAACTCCAACTCCATTCGGCCCTCCTAGCTTTCATTAAATCCCGAGATCCATACATCCCAGATCTTCCCACACACAAATGACTATCTTTTCCCAGAGGTAAGGCTAACACGTTTTTGCACTATACTAAGGGACATATGTCCAGACCCCACCGAGGCCATCAAATTGAAAAGGGCAACTGAACTCAATACCTCTATTTCCTAGCAAGTCTGGGATGCCTGCTGATTTCATACTCACACAGCCTGTCATAACATCAGAGCCCAATTAATTAAAAAAAATATATTACATTTGTGGTACAGAACCTCACAGTTCTTGCATGCCCACGTAATTTTGTATCATGATAGGTGTTGGCACTGTAACCAGCAGGAGGAGTTACTCTCCCAGCTCCTATGGTCTTGCTCTCTTATCCTTCCCTTTTGGGACCGAGCGCTGTACTTTTGCACAACCATTCTTCCAAGCTACATCTGCCTTGATGGCCCTTTCATATTACTGGGTCTCTCCCCTCCCAGCCTACCTCAGTCTGATCCACACATCAAATGGGCCATAGCTTTCACTCTAGAGATCAAGCGGCTAATCCTCCACAAATGGCAGACTTCAGATATGCCCTCCATGAATGAATGGCTGCTTGGGATAGGTCAGCTTGCACTGCAGGAGCGGCTATCTCGCATTGCTCTCTCCAAAATATCCACCTACACTACGATGAGATCTGGGCCTTCTATTCTGGGTAACCTGTGAAGTGGGCGCATGAGGAAGGGCGCCATCTGTGATGGCGATACCTTCCTCGCACAATCCACTCACGGCTACCAGATGAGGAGTGGGCAAACTAGGCGACAGGATGTCGCTATACATATGTCTTGGGGTGGGAGGCGAGTACGGCGAAAGCAGGGCTGGGGGGTGGAGAGGCTGTAGGGGTGGTGCTGTGGTCATCGGTTGAGCTGCGGCGTGGGCGCCAGGGATTGGCCAATGGCTGGGGTGGCTGAGGTACTGGTTCCGAGTGCTGGTGCGATTTTTATTGCCCACCCAAACATTTTATTTCTACTACTTTCACCCCCGACATGCACCCCCTGGGATTGAGAATCCTTAAGTAGGGGTAAAATTCCACGAGGTGGGGGTGTAGAGAGCACAGAACCCCCACAGAAAGTAGCAAAAATGTGTCCTGGCGCGATTGTGCTGGCGCGCCAGGGTTGTCAGAGTGCCAAAAATGTGTTCAGCACTCTGACTGAGCGATAACGGTGATTGCCTCTAGGCGTTGGCCGTTATCACATAGACCCCTTGTTTTGCATATCTGGCCAGCTATACCCATCACTCTTCCCCCTTGAGTACCTTATACAATTCAATTTAATTCTTTATTTCTGCTAATCATTTTGTCTACCCAAATTGGACTTGCCACCACCGGGCTCCCTATGTCTTTGCAGTCACTTCTCTGTTTATGTTTACCAACCTGTATGGCTATATTTCCAACTTACTACTTCCAGAGTTTTTGAATGGTAACCTGCATTGACACTTCTTTTCTTTTTGATTCTTTACTAGTGATTGTAGTTATTGTTGTTAGTTTTTGTCTTTTTATGCTATGTTTATTGCATTATACTATTTCATCTGGAGTGTTAATGGTATTGTTACTGTTCTTATCTGTGTTCTTGTTCTCAATAAAAAATTTAACGTTACAAAAGAATTAAGCATTTTACTTTAGACCCAGCAGACATTTTAGGTGCTCTCCCATGTTTATTTATTTATTTATTTCGACCTCCTGGGATCTGGAATTACCTCTGGAGCACCCAGACACTTTCATGCCAGTAAGAGCTGCAAACACAAATGGGTCAGCAACTGTAACAGTCCTCACTCAGAACAGTATTTGAAGGTCCACAATAGATAAATCCTAAGCAGGAACCTTTTATTTTTCCAAAACTCATGAGCTCTGTTTCCAAATGTAAGCAGTTTTAACACTCCTGTTACTTGCAAAGTTCATTTTCAGGTCCATAGACCAATTCATTTCTTTTCAGTAATACCACTAGGGTGACACTCAGTATACCCTTGAACCTCACAACTCTTCTTGCTGCACCAGCTCTTTTGCAGTCAGAATTAATTTACTTGGCTGCACTCAACTCAGGAGTGCGATCTCTCCATTTTTCATATTTCTGAGGCACTGTTTCATCCACTCTCACTGAGCCATGTCTCTGACTCTGTGCTAGTGCTTGTTATTGATATGTTCAGGGGATTAAATCCAGCCCTCTGGTACAGGTACTCTGCACTTTAAACAGACAATTGTTACCTCAGCCCAGCCCCCCATGTTCCAGCAGCCAGGCATGGCAAGGGTCATTTCAGGCCCATGGCTGCCTGGGGAAGACTACTTACATACTTTCTGGCACTAGGCACCCATTACCTGCCCCTCTGTAATGGGAAAATGGTAGGAGCCCCAGTTCTTAGGCTTACATACCACCCCACAAGCCCTGCACACACACTCAGGGAAACCATACCTACACCACACTTTACAGTGACATGAGGAGACAGGCAGCCCCTGGGTGTCTGAATCTGCCATTGAAACTGTCTCCACCCTCTCCTGAGAACTGACCCCATGAGCAGTGGGTCTCTAGCCAAACTAATTCTCAAAGTACTATTCTTCCAAATCCTTCTGCCTGATGCGGGGAGGGGGGCACCATTAGGTGCTTAAACAGTCTCTCAGTTCAGAATTAAATACCATTCACCTCAGATTACCAGTCTATTCTCCTAGGTTCTCTCTCTTTCTCTCTTGATGCAAAATCCCCTCAGTGTCCTCTTTTTGTTTCTGTTCTGGGGTCAGTCCCACTGTGGCATCTGTCAATAGCAGTTGCCACAACTTCCTGTTGAATTAAAGTTGTCTCACTCTCTGGAAAGTGCTTCATAGGAAGGAGAACTGGCACTCCTTGCCAGCCATGCAGCTCCCTCCAGAATGATGCAATCTGCTTCAGCTTTCAGCCGCAGCAGTTGGCCACTCCTGTTTGGAACACTGGCACAGTTCTGCTGCTTCAGGCTCCAAAGGAGCTAGATGTTGACCCCTTTGTGGTATGGATGCCCACAGAATAAGCTAATTTATCTCTAGTAGACCTCCATAAGGAAGGAGGGGGCTACACACATCCGCCTCTGACTGTCTGATGCTTACAATGAGAACTCAGACCTTTTGTTAGCTTTCCTCCAAAGCCCCCCACTGGAAGAGGTTGAGCCCTACCTTCCCAATGGGTATGCCAGGGAGAAACATAGATGCACAAACACAACGGTAGTCATGCTGGTTGTCTCATAATTTGAAAAGGATGGAGACCCCTGAGCCCAAGGTCCTACACCATCAGGGCTCCAAGATAGCCCCACCCACCACATCCCTCAGGGCACTGTGCCCAATTGACCTGGAGTGGCACAGTAGTTCTCAACACATGGCAAAGTAACCATAACTCTATGAGTCATCTACTAGTAGACTCCATTCTAAATTGGTTTACACAATGCCCTAAATCACATTTACAGTATATACATTGTCACATTCCATCTCTCCAGCCTTAGCAGTGGATCACTCCCCTTTAGAACACTCAGGTCGCACCAAAAGACAGGCAACTTGCTGCTCAGTGTGCCTTCCTGGTGAAACATTTCAATAAATAAATACTGGCACAGTCATGCTGTCTCAGCCTCCAATGGAGCCAGAAGTTAACCACTTTGTGGTATGGATGCCCACATAATAAGCTAATATATCTGTAGTAGGAGGGTGCTAAATTTAAATAAATAAATGTAACTGTCAGTGTTTTAATATGAGATGTCATAACTATAATTTTGATTTTGTTCCTAGACAGCACCCTCCCACACGATTTCCCTCATTCTACTGAAATCTGCCTTTTTAAAGTCCAATACACATGTCTTAGTGTTCTACACCTCTCTACCCATGACAGTATGGAGCCATACTGACCTACAGCCACTTCCTTCCATGGATACATGCATACTCCCATGGATACATATATACTGTATGTATATGTATGTATGAATCTCTTTCTTTTTGCAATGAAATAATGCTGAACAATAAACTATACTACAACTAGTACATAAAAGCCAATAATAACTCTTGTATGCCTTGTCATACACTTCAAACATTGGTAAAGAATTCTCCAGTGTTTGCTTATGTTTATGGTGTTTTCTAGTCAAAGCTGGCAAAATGGCTACTGCCAGCTGCAGTACTTGGACTGTTCTGTAATGTGCATCAAACTCCATGTGACTCACCTTTAAAAAAATTAATCCTCTCAGCATTTTGTTTGCAATTTAGATACAAATGTCTAGTTGTAAATGCATTTCGTATTTGCCTTGTCAGACCTCATATTATCTCTGCTTCCCAGTAATTAAAAAGCTAACACGCTTTAGTCAGAGTCACAGTGGCTGCTACTGTGATAGTAATGATATACTGTGACTGACGTTAGCTGCATTTAGAAGTAATTAAACTGAGCAGACCAGGTCCAGCAAGTGTCCTGTTTATGCATAGCAGCAGAAATAACTTGTTGATGCCACAGTGACTCAGTCAGCTGAAGGAATTAGAAAGAAATGTTATTCAAAGGGCTGTCTACGCAGGTCATAATATACTTGAGACAGGTGAGTGTGGGCTGTGGCATATAGTCCCAGTCCACATGCATATAAGGAAAACCACTATTATAGAAATATTGACTGGTGCTGACTGGAATAACTGAAAACCAGATCTCCAAAGAGATGTACTATTGACCTTCAATTGCTACATGGCCTGAAGCCAAAGGCTGAGGGCAATATAATTATTGAAGGTCAATAGTGCAACTAGTTCACAAAACAAAACATGTCAATATATGGTTTATAAAACTTCCCTGAAGAATATTTTTCTCTGGTAGTCTAATGGCCCAGTCCTCTCCCGATCTTTAACTTTACCTCCCTTCTCCCCACCCCACAGACCTCAAGATGATGGCTGGAATCATCCTCTGCTCTCTTCTGTTGCCACCCACTGTATCACATAAGTGCATTGACTTGAGTCATCTAACTGACTTTATTGATAAAGTCAGTTAGATAATGGGTATGCAAGTCATTGCAGATGTGTGAGATGGTGGTCGGCAGCAGAGGTGAGTAGAGGGTAATACTGAATGCCATCTTGAGGTCCATGTGGGGGAAGCAGGGAAGCAAAGTTAATTGTTGAGTACCTAGAGGCCAGTGGGGCACAGGACCCAAAGCAGCATGGATTTACAGCAGGAAGGTCATGTCAGATGAATCTAATAGATTTCTTTGACTGGGTGACCAAAGTAATAGACCAGGGAGGGGCTGTGGATATGGTCTACCTAGACTTTAGCAAGGCATTTGACAAAGTCCCACACAAAAGATTAATAATCAAATTAGCCAGCCTGGGAGTGAATCCCAGGGTGGTAGCCTGGGTTGCAAACTGGCTGCACAACAGGACACAGAAGGTAATAGTGAGTGGAACACATTCCAAGAAAGGGGGTCACTAGTGGAGTACCTCAGGCTCAGTACTGGGTCCAGTCCTCTTTAACATCTTTATAGGTGACATTGCAGAGGGTCTGGAGGAAAGGTATGCCTCTTGCAGATGATACAAAGATCTGTAACAGAGTTGATACACAAGGGGGTAGAAAGGATGAGAAGGGACTTGGCAAGGTTAGAGGAATGGTCAGACATATGGCAACTTAGAGTCAATGCAATGAAGTGCAGAGTAATGCACCTGGAAACAAAACCCAGGAGAAGAGTACACAATAGCAGGAGAGGTACTAACAACAACAAAATGGAGCAGGGACTTGGGGGTAGTCATATCAGATGATCTAAGGTTGGTAAGCAATGTGAGAAGTCAGTAAGGAGAGCCAGGGGATACTGGAATGCATAGGAAGGGGCATCACAAGTAGAAAAAGGGAAGTGGTTATCCCTCTGTACAGACAGTTGGTGAGACCCCATCTGGAGTACTGTGTGCAGTTTTGGAGACCTCATCTATGCAATGACATAGACAGGATGGAAGCAGTCCAGAGGAGGGCAACTAAAATGGTGCAGGGTCTGCATCAGAAATCATATGAAGAGAGACTGAGAGAGCTTAATATGTATACCCTTGATGAAAGGAGGGACGAGGGGACATGATAGAAATGTTCAAGTACCTCAAGGGAATCAACAAAGTCCAGGAGGGTAGCATCTTTCAGAAAAAGAGATGTGTAAAAACAAGGGAACACAGTTTAAAGATAGAGGGGGGACGGCTCAGGGGTAATGTGAGGAAATTGTTTTTCACGGAGAGAGTGGTGGATGCGTGGAACCGCCTTCCTGGGGAGCTTGTTGGGGCTAAAACAGTGGGGGAATTCAAACATGCATATTACAGATACAAGGCAATTGTAGTGGGGGGTGGCAGGAAGTAGGCTGTTGGTTAACTAGAATCTGCAGCTTATCCAGTAGGTAGGGAAATGGGCAGACTAGGTGGGCCAAGTGGTCCTTATCTGCCGTCAAAGTCTTTGTTTCTATGTTTCTATGTAATTAAGCAATAATGAACAACAGGGCATGTGTTGTTGTGGGATTTACACACGCCTTGTGTGGTGTGTCATGAGGCGTAGCTGAGTGACTTTAACCACACAAGAAGTGTATAAATCCCACTATCACACACACCCTGAAGAGCATTATGATGATTATAAAATTAATCTGTTTTAAAAATCATAATAAAATGAATTAGATTCAAAGAAAGTAAAAATTTGATCAGCTGAATCTCTACTGGTTGTCTGTTGCAGGATTTACACATGATCATGTGACATGTTTTGACCTATGAGGTTACAGGATTTTCGAGACCCATTTTATAATTCTTTATTATGGTCAGGAGGTGGATGGACCACTAGACTAACAGGCAAAAATAAACAAAAATTAAAGTAATTGAAAGAAGGACAACTCAGTATAAGACACTAGAGACATTGCTTGCAAAACCCCACTTGAAACTGACTTTACCAGTGATGCCCTGTTGGCACTTGTTTTGAGTTGTAAATAAAAAATGACTTTATATTTTATAGTGTTGGGACACGGTTATCAACTGCCTGTGCTGTGAAGTAAATCAATGTATGGGGATTTTCCTTCTGTGCATGTTGTTTCTTGTATTCTCTCCCTAAGTAAGTGAAGGCAGAATAGACAAGAACCACACTGAACTTAGTAGAAGCCATAGGAGTTTACAGTGCAGTTACTGCAGCGGAAAATTTCTCCTGGGAACTATGGGGTCAAAGAAAATGGCAAAGAACACTTTGAAAAAAATGGAGCTTTTTGTTTATATTACACAAATAATATTTTTATACTGCCTAGTGTTTATGTAATTTTTACAAAATGTACAATGAAAAGGTCATGCATATTGTGATAACACCTGCATATAAACCAGTAAGGAACAAACATTTTATGCATAGGCATCCTTGACTCTTTCTTCCTTCGGGTGGGGAAGTGCGTACTTTTTAGTACAAAGTTTTACTATGGGGTATGGATGGTACTTTGTGCAGAGAGCAGACCGAGTTGGTGGAACCTAAAGGGGTATGAGTACATAGTGACCTGGTGAGAGAGGGACCCACCACCGGGAAAGTTGGCAGAAAGTGTAAAGCCACAGAAGTTAAGAAGCACTATTTGCTCTAAGTGGAGACAACCTTGAGGAAAGCTGGACTGTGTCTAGTCTTCAGAAGGTTTAGGAAGGCGCAGGACATGCTGCACCACTGGAGGCATCCGTTGCAGTCCGAAAGGATGTCTGAGGAAAGCATGTGGGGTTGGGTAACCCTGGCTGCCTGGCCAATGAAACTTGACACAAATGATATGTGTGTGTGTGAGTCTGTGTAACAACTGCCTCCTTCCAGCAAGGGTAAGGTGGTTGTTTAATTATGGGTGCTTGGACTCAAGTCTGACTGTTTGGTGAAGCACTCAGAAGTTTTTGTGCTCACTCAATGCTGGTGCTCCCATAAGGGCCATATCCCTAACCACCATGAAAGAGTCCAGAACTGATGTGGCCCTTGTGCTCTGAAAATCAGGCTAATAGAAGCAAAAGGTTGTAGTAAGTTTAATTTATTGAAAGCTTCACTCAGAACTTGAAACATTAGAGCACCAGTAACCCTGGTGCTTCATCTCTGGACTACAAGGCTTTGTCAGGGGGCATGGAGTAGTGTACCTACCCCACTTAGATGCTAGTCATTTAAAGATGCAGTATACTGATTTTGTACTGTGCTGTATAGCCATCACTGAGCTACAAGAAGAAGTGGGGTAGAACGGTACTGTCTAGTCAGTGCCAGTCAGTTGACCCACCAGGGAAAAAAGATGAAACATTTTTTTTTAATATTCAAAAGTGCTCATTGTATAAATATCCCAAAAACTGAAAATGGAAGAAACAGCTATCTGGGCTGTGTATAGAAAAAAACAAGAAGCTTAGGGTACTCGGTAAATGAAAAAGCATGAAAAGGGGGAAGTGAAGTGAAATATGAAAAGCACAAATTAGATAAAAAAAGCCTTGAGGGAGGTGGCTGAAGACCAGATGAACAGAAGAAGGCACTGGAATCCTAGATGGTCAGTAGTTACTATCAAAGGCCAATTAGCGCCATCATGTGAATAGTGGTAATGAGCATCATCTAATAGAAACAGTGTCATGCCTTTCTAATGATTAGATGTCCAATAAGAATATACACAAAAAGTGAATTCTGAGTGGAGTTTTCAATACATTAAATTTTCAGCAACCTTTCACTTCTAATAGACTGATTTCCAGACCGTGAGTGTGACATCAGTTCTGGACTCTCTGACTGTCTGGTGCCAGTCTGAGGTGATAGGTTGGGGGGAGAAACTTAGGGTAGAATTGGTGGATGTTCTTGTGGTGCCAGAGAGGAGGAGTAGTAGTAGTAGTAGAGAGGGAGTTTGAGGAAGTCATGGCTGAAGTCAGTGCCAAGGAGTTAAAATGGGTAGGAGCTTGAGGAAGATCCTGGGCATAAGTGGCACTAGTGGGACTCTGGTGGGGACGAGTCTGGAGGAGTGCTTGCACCAACAATACAGCATCTGAAAAATAGGTAAGGCTCCAGTAGGAAGAAACACAATCAGAGATGGTAGGAGATCCATCTCCACCATGGAAGAGGTGACCTGATGTGGTGGGCACCTTGGCGCAGCTGTAGTTGTCTTGTTCTGCCGAAACAATGGCCTGTATGGGCACTAGGGATGGTAACACCTCAAAGTATTCACACCTGAGCATGGCTGCTAGCCGGATATCATCTCACTAATGCTAGAACAGGACGTTACAGGTGGGTGGCTGCACAGTTAGGCAGAATCCTGAAGTGTAGCATGCAGTAATATGACAGTCAGAGAGTGGTGGCTTATGCCCTCATGTATAACAGCCAGACAATACAAAGGAAAAGTACTAGTACTAAAGTGTTCTACAAGAAAAACACACAGTGAGAGACCCCTGTTAGGACAGCAGAGAGGTGGGAGATAATCGGAATGCAGATACAGCAAGAGAAATTGGAGGATAGTTACTCTCATGATAATTGCTGATTATCTAAAGAAAGTGCAGGGAGAGTTGAGGGAGGAAAATACAAAGTGAAGCTACGGCAATGTGCAGAAAGAGGTAATGACTTGGACGAGACTGGGGGAACATGCATCCCAGCAGAGGCTGTGTTTAAACATCAGACAGACATAGGAGATTATTAGTAAATAGGCAGTGAGGATGAAGGGTCTGTGGAGACCAGTTAGGGTCTGCAGGGACAGTCTAGGCAGGGACCAGTGGCAATAAAAATTTGATGGGACATTACCTTAAGCTGGGGGGGGGGATCAGGAGATAGTTCAAGAGGCATTTCTTCATGGAGAGGGTGGCTGAAAGGTGGAAGGAGATCCAAGGGGAGGTGGCCTCACAGGAGACAGTGGAGGGCTTCAAAAGGGGTAGGAAAGTGTAATGGGGAAGGTCTTGGCCAAAAAGAGAGTTGGTGGAAAGGGGAGTGGTAGCAGTTGGGGAGGGAGGTGGAGTCCTTAGTGTTGCTTGGGACTACACAATAGCAGCAGCCTTGATAGACCACTAGGCCTTCTACTGTTGCCACTTTTTGTATGTTTGTGTGTTTGAGTGACCATCTGGGCAGCCTGCGTGGACCAAAAGGTCCTTTTTGGCTGACAAATTCTATGTTTGTATCTATGTTTCCATCAGCCCAGCTGAAAACAGCCTGCATTAGGGATCAGGAAGTAGGCTGGACTCCAGAAGTGGAACACTACTGTTAGCTAATAAAGAGGGATTGCAATATTGCTAGTTCTGAAAGAGGGGTTGGAATACCGTTAGCTCTGAAAAGGAGGCTGGAATACTTTGACTCTGAATGAGGGTCTGGAATACTGTTAGTTCTGAAAGACAGGCTGGAATACTGTTAACCCTGAGAGAGGAGTGTTGACCTGTAGAAACATAGTCAAATGCAAATGAATTGTGATTTTTGGATTTCACATATGAGCTTGTTGTTTTGTAATGGATGGATTTGCTCAAAGACAGTCAGTATTTGTGATCTTTTATTTTCAGAAGGTTCTTCTGGGTTGCCCATAGAACTCCAACTTCTGAAGAGCAAGATAAAAGCAATTCTGAGGGATGCACAGAAACTCCCAGCAAGCCATAGGTACCCCAAGATACGAGAGGTTCCTTTGGCCATGCCCCCACTGCCAGGCTGCACCAGAAAGGGGGTTTCATTGATCCCTTACTTTTCACCAGCACTAAAAACATTACAGTGTGAGAAAGCCAACACTGTACCTGGCTGGTGAATTAACAAACAGAGAGCTCTCAGTGTTGTTGGTTCCTCACCTTTCAGTCACATTAAACACATCACAGTGCGTGGGCTAGCCTGCACTGTTCCTGCTGCATGCTTCATCTGTCCCTGTGAGTAAGCAGAGGGCTTCAGTCTCTAGTGTTGTTAGTCCCTTGCATTTCTCCAGCACTAACTTCATCAGTGTATGGAAGTCTGCACTTCAGATGACCCTCTGGATAAACAGAAGGCTTCATTTTTTCAGTGCTGGCAATCCCTCATCTTACACCAGCACTAAATATATTGCATGTTGGGAATGTTGCACCGTATCTGCCTCATACTGTACCTGATGCTGTGGCTAAACAGAAAGCTTCAGTCTCCAGTGTTGTTAGTTCCTCACCTTTCACCAGCGCTACATACTTCATGGTGTGGAGAGGCCTCCACTGTACCTGTGCCACAGTGTACTGATCCTGTGAATAACCAGAGGGCTTCAGAGCACTCTGCAGTGTTGCCAGTTCCTCACCGTTCACCAGCATTAACTACATTGCAGTTGATAAACAGAGGACTTCAGACGTCTTTATTGTCAAACCCTCACATTTCACCAGCACTAAATATATCCCAGAGTGGGGTAACCAGCATTGTACCAGCACAGCACTGTGCCTTATTCAGTTAATAAACATTGCTTCAGACTCCAATGATGTTAGCCCCTTACAGATGGCTTCAGATGCTAGTGTTGTTAGCCCCACACATTTCACTAGCACTAAATACATCACAGTGTGGGGTGGCTTGCACTATTCCCTTTGCACAGTATACCTGGCTAGCAAATAAACAGAGGGATTTATACTCTAATGTGGTCAGTCTTTAAACTTTCAGCAATTACTTGCACTAAATACATCTGTGTAGAGAAGTCTGCATGATACATTCCCTACATTAAACCTGGCCAGTGGATAGACAGAAGGCTTCTGTCTCCAGTTCTGTCTGTCCCTTATCTTTCACCAGTCTTCAGCAGACTGAAGTTTTGAAGTTAAAATAGATACAAAGAACTATAAAGTCACTTTCTTGAGTGTTGTGTGCATGTGACTGACTGAAAACTAAAGCAATACATAAAAATAAAATCAATTAATAAAGTCAGATAAATAATAGTTAAAAATTGGACACTCTATTCAACTCCTTATGTCATTTTGCCGTAGATTGATTGCCTCATACTCACCACTGTGACCTGTATACTACTCTATCTTTCCCCTCTCTTGGGGCCAGATACCTTGCCTGCAGTGCCTCATTAGTTGGTAAGTTCTAGTTTTGCTCCCTTCCACCCTATCTCCACGCACTTCTTTCAACCCCTTCTACTCCCAACTATGCTCTATGCAACTCCTCCTACAGGACCCTTGCCCTCCCTGCCCATTCTTAAACTTTGGGATGTTCTGCCTTCTCCTACCACTTTCCAAAAATTTGGAACTCCCTCCCCTTAGATATCCACTCTGCCCCACCCACTCGTTCTTTATTCTATATTCTTCAAAACCACATTTCCCCATCCTGCAACTGCATCTAACCTTATTATCTTAAACTATTTCATATTCTCCCCCTTACTACTTATTCTTAGCTTACATTTCTGCTCTCGTTTTCTCTACCTCAAGTGTAATTCCTGTAAAATTATTGTCTGTACTGCTTGTCTGTTTCCATAGAATATGCTTGGTATAGCTTTAATTGTAGAAGACTTGGTTTGCTGGCCAAGGCACCTAGCTTCACCTGAACTCTTTCCTTCTAGATTGCTTGAAAGGACAGAGCAGAGAACCTTACCAGAGCAAGGGAAAGGATGAATACTTCTTTTGGCTAAGTAGATTTACTGTGTGTTGTTATTTTTATTTTGTACTCACAGGGATTGCTACTGTTTGTTGCTAACATTTCATTGCTTTATTTTTCTCCGATTCAAATTGTTGTTGCTGGTATACCTTCTTCTGCATTATTACAAGGTGTGCCTACAGGTGTGTGCTAACAGATTACTGCTGTAATCTTCTGATTCAAATTGTCTTTTGCAAGGTATATCTTCTGTTACTGCTTTATTTTTTTCTGTAGCAAAGTGTTTCTTACAGTGTATATCTTCTCAAATTATTACAGGTGGTGCTTTACTGGTTTTACAGTTTTATCTAACATTAGGATAAGCTTTCAGGGTTACTACATTTGTTGTTCACTAATTGTTTCTGCTCTTACCTCCTTGTTCTTTCATCTGCGGTTCTTCTTTTTCGGCAGGGGAATGGCCCAGCCAAACACCCCATCCCCAACCACCCCACACTACACTCCTTTTATAGGGTACCACAGTTGTGACATTTCCTGTGGCAAAGCATTAAGGGGTGGATCAGTGGGGCATCCACATGGTGAGCTCATTTACCGGGGCACTAGTAATTTAACTTGCTATAACAAGTTATACGACAACAAAACACAAAATCAAACCATTACTTGCATTTTCTTCCTTCTAATTACTCTGACCAGGTTATAAATCCAGCAACTTATATGGAATGGATATCATTAACTGCAGGTACTGCGGAACACTTTTCAGAAGGACAGTCTTACAGGATTTAGGACACTGTCCTACATGCTGAGCCATTGGAGATCTTAGGGCTCAGCTCCAGGCAGCATGGGCAGAGATTGCGCACCTCAAATTTCATATTCAAGAGGAAATACATTATAAGAACCACCCGCCATTTCCCCAACATACAACAGAAGAACCTCAACTGCAGAGGGTAGTTGGTCCAGGAGGTTAGCAGGTGGTTAGGATGGGCAAATCCGGGTGCCCCATCACTCAGTCCTCTCCAACATATTACCTCCAAAAACCATATAAACACTACAAACAGGTATATGCCTCTATCTCCAAAATCAAACAAAGGGGCAGAGGACACTGCAGAGCAGGACACTGTAGCACAGGAGCTAGCACAACAAAACTCACCCAAATCAGGAATCAAAACAAAAAAAGCAAAAAGGAAATCCAAAAAACTTCTGATCATAGGAGATTCCATGATTCGGGGAGTTGATACCTACCTCCAGCCAGGGGTAATGGTCAGATGTATTCCAGGTACATCAGCATGGAGAGACACTGACCGCATTGCTCAAATTGTTCAGGAAGCAGGAGAAAACATTGATGTCCTGGTACACATAAGGAATAATGATCTCACCAGCCAGTCAGTTGTGGAGACCAAGGAACACCTGACCAGGCTGGGTGACAAACTATCATCCATTTCATCTGGCATCTCCTTCTCTGAGATCCTGCCAGTTTGGGAGAGGGGGCCAAACGGACGGAAGGTCTGGGGAGGAGAGATAGGGGAGTTAAACATGTGGCTCAAGGGCTGGTGCCAGGAAAAAGGACACAGATTTGTAGGGAACTGGCAACAGTTTTGAGAGTGAAAGTTCTTTAAATTTGATGAACAGCATCTGACTAAGGAGGGAGTCAGTACATTGAGGCAGAAGTTTGACATCTTTGTAGAATATTTAAACTAGCAAATGGGGAGAGGGGTGCAGCACCCCTTGCTTCAAATGGGAAGAACACCCCCCCTCAGCCAGTGGTCAAACAGGGATTCAGCATGTTTGCAGTTCATTTGCATCACCAGGTAAGAAAAAAAGTCAGTCTCCCCATACGATGCACAGGAGAAATGGCAGACCACACCTAACAACTAACACACCAAAATCTTTCCAATAGAAAATCATGTACACAAATGCTCTCAGCCTGGGAAATAAGATCCCAGACCTGCAGTCAATAATGTCAGAGGCTAAACTGGATATAGTAGCAATTAATGAGACATGGTTAACCAGTAACCACACTTGGGAGACTTCAGTACCTGGATATGTACTGTTCAGAAGAGACCGAGGTGCAAAAAGGGGGGGGTGGAGTGGCCCTGTATGTCAATGAAAATATCAAAGCTACAGAAATTCAGAATACACATAAGGAGTCAGAAGAACTGTGGTTCACCCTGGAAAGAGGAAATGCTACAGCCATAAGAACTGGGGTTGTCTTCAGGCCCCCAGACCAGGGGGAGGATATAGACACATTACTGTTAGAAGATGCACAAAACATGACAGCAAAAAGGGAGGTTTTGATAATGGGAGACTTCAACATGCTGGATACAGATTGGTCAATGCCAGCAGGAACGTCTGCCAGAACAAGACACATGGTGGATTCCCTGCAGGGGGAGGGCCTCAAGCAACTGGTACATCAACCCACAAAAGACAGGGCTATCCTAGATCTAGTACTGACTAACAGGGAAGGGATCACAGATTTCCAGGTAGAAGGTCACCTGGGGGCCAGTGACCATCACATGGTATGGTTCAATTTGGCCACTACAACCAAATCATCCCATCCCATTCCAAGGCAAAAATATGGGACTTCAGAGGTGCTAACTTTGATAAGGTGACCAACAGAGTTAAGCTAGCCCTGGCAAAAAGAAACACAGGTGAGGGGGTACAGGCAAAGTGGGCAAGCATTAAGGATGCAATACTTGAAGCAACATCCCACTGTGTTAGACAGAAAAGGAAGTGTAAAAGAAGAAGGAAATCAGTTTGGTTCTCAAATACAGTAGCAGAAAAGGTCAGAGCCAAAAGGCTGGCCTTCAGGAAATATAAGAGAACACAGCAAGATGAAGATAGGGAGGCATGGAAGGCAGTAAGGTAGGCAAAGTCCCAAACTGAGAAAACACTAGCACGAACAGTAAAAGAAGGTGACAAGACTTTCTATAGATATATTAGTGAAAGGAGAAAGTTCAGAGGGGGTATTGCTAAGCTCAAAGGAGAAAAGGGGGCATGTGAGGAGGAGGACCCTGTAAAAGCATTTATCCTAAATAGATACTTTTTCTCAGTATTTACTGAAGAGAAGGTAGGCAGGGCCACAGCTCAGCACCATGAACACAGGGGAGGAGGTGAGCACTACTCCCTTACAAAAGAAAGGGTCCTACAAGAGCTTGATAAGCTCAGGGTGGACAAGGCAATGGGACCTGATGGCATTCATCCCAAGGTACTAAAGGAGTTAAGGGTGGAACTAGTAGAGCCATTAGCAGAACTGCTTAGTGAGTCTCTGAGCACAGGAGAGGTCTCAGAAGACTGGAGAAGGGCTCATGTGATCCCGCTCCACCAGAGTGGTAGCAGGGATGAGGCAGGGAACTACAGACCAGTCAGTCTAACCTCAGTAGTGGGCAAGATTATGGAGGCACTCCTTAGGAAAGGATATGCAACACCTGGAATCCATAGGAGCATAGGATCCAAGACAGAATGGGTTTACAAAAGGAAGGTCCTGTCAAACTAATCTCATAGATTTCTTTGACTGGGTAACCAGCGTGGTGGACCAAGCGGAAGCAGTTGATGTCACCTACCTTGACTTCAGCAAAGCTTTTGACACTGTTCCACATAGAAGATTGATAAATAAGCTGGGTAGGCTCGGGTGGGTCATAAGATGGTCAACTGGGTGGCAAACTGGTTGACGGGCAAAAACCAGAGAGTGGTGGTAAATGGTATACAGTGAGAAGAGATGCAAGCCACAAGTGGGGTACCTCAGGGATCAGTCCTGGGGCCAGTCCTCTTCAATATCTTCATTAGTGACATTGCAGATGGACTAGAGGGTAAGGCTTGTCTGTTTGCAGATGACACCAAGAACTGCAACAGAATAGATGATCCAGATGGGGTGGGCAGAATAAGAAGAGATCTGGATAAACTAGCAAAATGGTTGGAAGAGTGGCAACTGGGATTTAATGCAAAGAAGTGCAAGATCATGCACATAGGGAAGAGAAACCCTGAAGCCATCTATAGGCTGGGAGCGGAGTTGCTGACAGTCACAAAGGAAGAAAGAGACTTGGGCATCATCATCACCGATGACCTGAAATCATCCAAGCAGACCTCTAAAGCAGTAGGTAAGGCTAGGGGAATTTTAGGGTGTATTAGTAGGGGTATCACAAGTCATAAGAGGGAGGTATTAATCCCTCTTTACAAGACACTGGTTAGACCCATCTGAGTACTGCATGCAGTACTGAAGGCCACATCTTCACAAGGACATTAACCAAAGTGAGGCAGTCCAGAGAAGGGCAACAAAATGGTGCAGGGACTGCATTAGAAGACATATGAGGACAGATTAACAGAGCTCAAATATGTGTACCCTAGAGCAAAGGAGGAGAGGTGATATTATCAAACATTCAAACACCTTAAGGGCATTAACAATGTGAAAGAGTCTAACATGTTTAAATATAAGAAAAATAGCAGGACAAGAGGACACAGCATGAGATTAGAGGGAGGCCGAGTAAGGGGTAATTTGAGGAAGTTCTTTTTCACAGAAAGGGTGGTGGATGCATGGAATGGCCTACCTCAGTAAGTGGTGGTTATGAATACAGTGCAGGGCTTCAAACAGGCATTGGATAGGCATAAGGGAGCAATACAGATGAGCATGAATATATAGGCCACTGACAGAGCAAAGGCCGGCACATTTATAAGGTAGAAAAAGAAATGGGCAGACTGGATGGGCCTTGCAGTCCTTATCTGCCATCAACTTCTATGTTTCTATGTTTCTGTGTTTCTATGTTTCAGTTGCATGACTTTCACTTGTTTTGCATGTGTTTTGTTTTATTACTTTTGAAACTTCTGTCTCAAGTTGTATTTTATGATTGTCCTATTTTCATCTTTATGTATATGATATTGCTTGCAAGGATATTCCCCTCTCCCCATTCCCCCAGGACACATCTAGAAATGAACGATTGTAACTCAGTATGCCTTTCCTGGTGAAACTTTTAAAATAAATAATTAAATAATAAATAAACAATATATTTGACATAAATTTTTATATTTTTCACAAACTGACAAGAAAATTGCATTGCAACAACAAAAAATGTTTAATATAAAAGCTAAAACCTAAAACCCAGGCTGCAGAAAAAAGGGGAAAGAATAAAAAAACAAGGTGCTGCTCCCTACGTTGATCTGTCTAGCTTGAGGAATTGTTAAAGGGCAGCAGCACATTTTCTAGAAAACCAGCATACATGGCTTTCCACCTTGTTCTACCAGTGCTTACTGTAAAACATCCTTTATTGTAGTTAGCTGGACTGGAGAGAAGAAGAGGGGTTACTGCTGGATGCCAGGGAGTACAGATATGTGACTAGGAGTGGGAAGTAGCACTGTGTATGAGGAAGTTCTGAGACTGGATAGGGGAGAGGGCAGGGGATATCACTGGACACTAGCAAGACCACAGTAGAATTTTAGCCTGTTTTCCTGACCAAAATGGCAGCACTCAGCCCTGACTGTGTCATTGAGGGAGCTCGGTAATTCCACCTGCCATTATCTTGCTTCAGACCTGCCTGCTTGATACAAATTCCTGGCTCACTATGTACAGTAGATGTCTGCTAGCTTGTTCTGTTTAAAATGCTAGCCCTTTGGGGCTGAGATCTGCTGCTTGGGGGAAGGAAATGTCATGTAATAATCTTCTGTTGCATATTACTTGTCCTTTCATTCCATACTATAGTGGAATCATAAGGATAGCATAATATGCAAGGATTCTAGCTTCTCCTACACATGTCTCCAGTAATCCCAGTAGGGCTTTGCAAGTTTCCAGATGTCAGTGACAGGGTTAAGCTTGATCCAATCAGGACGTTGCACATTATGTCTGACTGAGGAGAGAGACAGAAGCAGGTGCTGTGAAAAGCTTAAAAAGCTAAAACAGGTATGCCGCCATTGCCAGAGTAGCTTGGATAAATATTTTCACAGCACTTTCCAGTATATCTTGTGAGACCAGTTGGATATTTCCCTTCCTGCCCTCTCCTTTCTTTGCTTTTTGCAGTTGCAGTAATATCGAGGACTCCAGCAGTGGAGGAGCCCTAGCCTGCCTGCTAGGAAGCAAAGAGTCCCACAGGGGACTGGAGGTGGACCAGAGGGAAGAGAATTGTCTTTGCAGTCTTCAGAAGGAAGAAGGGAGATGGAAGAAAAGAATACGGTTTAAATGTCTGGCAGCTTACTCTTCAACTTTATGCTGTCCCCAGAACAGGAGAACGGTTGGATTGAGGAGGTGTCATTGTTGGGAACTGGATTGTGCTGCAACCTGCAGTGGGAAAACAGACTGAGGGGGATGCCGCGATAGATGAATGGCAGAAGTGTATCATGGATGGTGAACTGAAAGAGCTCAGAGCAAAGAAAAATCTGAGTGTATAATAATTTGTGGTATTAAATGTGCAGTGAAAACTGCAGAGGTTTAGGTGCTGGAAATTGAAACTGGAAAAAATAGGAAAATGTAAAATGTGAGAGGTGGAATGTCAAAGCAGATAGAGAAAAATAAGGAGCTAAAACAATAGCACTAAACTAAAATTATTTTTATTCTTTAAAATATCACCCAGATGAACATTTTATAAAGCAGTAAAATTAAGATACAAAGGAAATTACTAAAAATAGAGAAATTGGGGCAAGTTTAATTTAAAATTATTTTGAAATCTGGTGCCAAAGAAGTCATCACATCACTCTGCAAGTGTAAGCCCATCCAGCACATCCTTTCAGTAAGGAAGCTCACTATTGCACATGTGTGGCTTCAGGCAGAGAGAATCACCATTTTTAAAAGGCAAACTTAGTAATAAGTGGCTAACCAAGATGCTCCGAAACAGGGAAAGCCAAACAAATGGTACCTAAGCTTGAGAAGCATTAAGAGTCGAAGTGGACTTGAACTAAAGCACTGAGAATTTAATAGTAAAAGTGCAGAAAGAGCATTTAAATTAGAAACGAAAGGTACTTATAATGTATATTACATTTAACGATTGTAGCGGGCACTGAAATTAAATAGCTTTAAAACTTGTTCTGCATGATTTTAGGGTTGCCACCTCTCCAGTTTTTCACTGGATAATCCAGTTTTTAGGGTCCTTATCCGGTCATCCAGTTTTTATTAAATGCAGTCCAGTTTTTGGGCCATTTTAAGTGCTCATATACTCTTAAAACTGATGTATCAAATCATTCAGTTTTAGCTGCATTACATGTCCAGGTTACAAAGTTCTGATCTCATTCAGACCTGCCTTTGTCTGTAAAACCAGTCTGAGAGGTGTAAAGTATGGCCATTAAGATCATTAGCAGTAAATTAACCTAATCTTTTCCACTCTGAATTTTAAGTATGGTCTTTTACTGCTATGACAGGAAACAGCTTGCACACCTTTATGTGCTGTCATGTGTCTCTTTTTGTTTGTCCTATATTCTGGTATGTTTTAGACCCATTTTTATTAAATTCATTATCTAACTTTTATTGCCTTTGTCACTACATTTGCTTTCATTTTTTGTATTATCTGAACGTTCCATGATATTAGCTACACTTTTGTAGGTCATTCAGATAAACAGCATGGAATGGTGTGTCTGAAAATTGTGGAATGTCTTAGGAATATAAAAAGAAACAGCAGTAGCTGCTGAGGTAAAGGGGAACAGAGTGCAGTATTAAGGTACCACAAGCACCAATAATTAAATTATCAAAAATTGGTCAAAACATCAGAATACATGACTGACATGGGAAGGAAAATGAGAGAGTGTTTAACAGAGGGCCTGAGCAATAAGCTGTGAATAAGCATGGCACATCTAACAAACCTGAGTTTGATTCTGACAGCCTCCACTTGCATACTGTGTGACCCTGAGCAAGTCACTTAACCTTCCTGTGCTCCTGGGTCACTCCTGTAAAATGGGCTACGTGCCCTATGGGAGTTAACCTGGTTGCCAAAGAATAAAAATAAATAACTGAATAAATAAATAGCAATATAAAAATGATTTGCTATCACTAGTAATGTCTATTCCAATATTACAAATGGCTTAGGAGGAGAAGCAATATACTTGCCAGTCATAAAAAGGGGGTGGAGCCAGAGGCGGAGTTTGGAGTGTGGTTTAGCATCCGGTTTTTACCTCATTCAAAGGTGGTGAACCTACATGATTTTAAAACAAAGTAATAGCCTGTTTAATTTAAATTTTAACCTTTAGATGTGGGACATACCAGATAAAAGGAAGCATTTGGAAAATTTAAGGGAAGCAAGAATTTTGAGTGAGAAGGCAGGGGAAAGGAAAGCAGGTGTATATAAAGACTACTAATTTGGAAATTTATTTTAAAACATTAGCAAAGATCTGGAGGTATGATTTTAATAATACTAAACTAAGTTCAGCAATAGAGGCTTATTTGTTATTTTTGGTACACAGGATCTTATTTATTGGGACAATGACAATTAATGAAGATGTGTTTTTGTTGCACAAGAAGAATGTTTTAAAGAAAGACTGCACTTTAAAAAACTGGAGCAAAAAGAAATAGGAAGCTGGGACACCTGTGGAAGAGATAGAGTCTCAGGAGTCAAGTGCTGCAAGAGACTGTTTCTGTGAAATTCTGTACATCTCTGTAAGAGTTAACATTGAAGGTTGTTTTTTTTTTTGGTTTGGGAATTAATTACTGGTGGAAATGAGAACAACATCTGCAAAAAAGAAAACAGCCACAAATCCTATTAGTCACAAAAGGAAAAACACAATGGTAAAAAGTAATATGGATGGGAAAACAAACAAGGTTGAAAGGAAAATTGCAAGTTATATATTTGTTCCAGGCAGTCTCCTAAACTTGGTGGGGGAAAATGAGGTACTTAGGATACAAAGTGCCTCCTTTATCCCCCTAAGTTCATCTCCAATAAAAAGTGTACAAGAAGGGGAGCTTTCTATGCAGACAGAGCACCCACTGATGAAAACTATTAGAAGTTTAGAAAAAGAAAGTCAAATAGAAGAAGAAATTGGTAATTACTATGGACAAGAAGAAGGAGAAGGGGGGATGGAAAAACAAAATATAGGAAAACATGGAAATAGAAAGGGTGAATCTGTGGAAGAACAACCAAATGTGGGAAAAATCAATAAAAAGGGGGGAGGGGATCTGTTAGAGATGTTTCTCACAAATGCCCTAGCAGATCTTTTTGGGAAAGTTTGAAGCATTCATTGCCCCTTATATTTTAAGACATAAATTAGACCCACCTTCTCAATACCTCCCCAGATATCCCCACATAAAATCCAGGAAAAAAGTTTAGAAAACTTAGAAGCTGAAGAAAATCAACAGAATGAGCCACAAGGGAAGATATTAGAGATTTTAGGTAAACTATGAAATGGGATTCTCTTGAATAATGAATTACTGATTAATTTCACATCCCTGATAAGTACACAGCTAAACAAAAAAGGGGAGAATATACCACCAGTAACAGAAAATAAAGTACAGGTTGGAAAAGTAAGTGGTTTAAATGATGAAATCAAAGAAGCCAACAGAGAAAAGATTAGAAAACAATGGAAGAATTGGTAGGAAAGAAACAAAAGCAACAAGAGCCTTAATTTTGGATATTCAGAAAAACAAAAAAGAAACAAACAAAAAATAATAATAAACAACCAAGGGATAACATGGAAACAGGGAAATTGGAGGGAAAGGGAAGGTTTAAACCTATAGGGAAGGAAGAGAAATCAAATAAGGAACAAGGACTCTCTAAGGAAGGAAGAGGTAGAGAAGAATTGAAAAGGGCAATTCAGATAGTTGAAAATGGGCTGTTAAAATGATATAAAATCAAAGAAGAATGTCCAGTAATACAGAAAGGAAAAGAAAATGTAGAGACTGAAAATTATATCATGGATAGGAATGAATCCAGTATAAGGAAAGAAAAAGAAATACTAATAGAAAAAGGAGAATTATTACCAACAGTTTACCTGAAATATATTGTATCCCTATAGCGAAAAATGAAAACTATGTGACATTAAAGCTGGCAGTATATAATGTCTGTAAAGAAGTATTGGGAAATAAAATCACATGGAATGAGATAGGTTCAACATACAGATATCATGGTGGGAAAGAGAGAGGGCAGATATGCCTGGTTCTGAAGAACAAACATATCAGGAAAAAGATACTTGAAGCAAAAGAACAATTGAAGGAATGGGGTGTAAATGCTGATGTTACCATCCCACCTATGAAGGATGACAAAAATGTTTCAATGGGAAAAGAAACTTTGAAGGAAAAATTAAACTCAAAAAAGACACGAAGGAACAAAATCCAACAAAGAATATCTAATTATATAAAATCTATAGAGAAAGAACATACAATGTTACAAGAGGAGGTATAAGAAAAGATGATTAGATGTAGGCAACAAAGGGGACTAAGAATAAATAACAGTACTATATTGAAAGAGTCACAAAGTTTAGACTTAATAGAACTAGTGTCCATTTTTTTCTATAGACAGAGAAGGTGAAAGTGGAAATAATGAGGACATTTTACATGTTACTAAAGAAATAGAGGAAAAGATTTGACTATCAGAAGTAGAAATTAGAGAGACTCAAAGCCAACTAATAATACTCAGTTGGAATTTAGCAGGTGCATTGTGTACATTTAGAGACAATGGCACTGTAAAATTTATGCAACAAGCACATATAACTATGTTGCAAGAAACCTGGGTAAATAAGGTAAGAGAATTGTTATTTTGAAGGAAATGAAGGATGGCATATTCAAGCAAAAAAAGTGCAAAATATGGTAGATCATCAGTTGGAATTAGTACATTTGTTAAAATAAGTGAAGCGCTGACATGTAAATGCATTTGGAATGATATAAGATATTATATACAGGCTTTGGAGATTTCTGTAAATAGTAAAGTGGAATGTATTTTAATGTCTATGTCATCTGTTAGTACCCTTTGCAAACTGTGTGAGAGGCCTTTTGGCACCATGCAATTCTGCTTAAAGTTGAACCAGCATAACATTCTGTGGTGATTTGCATATGCAGCCCATGATGCTTTGCATTGTGTGGACATGTGTGATTTTGTATTTTAATGAATGCACACTTCCCACCGGACACCACTGCATCTCCCATAATAGTTTGTATCAATGCATTTATAAATATAGTGGAAAAGTTACAAAACAAATACCAAGGGAAGATGATTTTAATTGCAGGGGATTGCAATAAAAGGGTGAGTATATAGCTAGAAGAAAAAAGCACACAATGGAATTTGGATGATGCTTTTTTAATACCACTAAGAAAATCAATGGATAGAAAGAAAAATAAAGCAGGGGATATATTTTTAAAGGCATTGAATAAGTTGAATCTTCATATATTGAATGAGAGATGCTGAGAAGATAGGTTAGGAAATTGTATTTATGTATATAAGCAAGGAATAATCATCTTAGATTATGGAACTGTGGATGTATACTCTTATAACAAGTTACAAAAATTGAAAGTTATGGACAACAGGGATAGTGATCACAGACCAATTAAAACATGGATGGAAAGCAGTAATGGGATGCTTAAAGAAAATAAAACCAAATGGGAATGGTTAGATAATAATATAGATATTAGAAAAAATAAACAAATGAAATGGCAAAAAGTAAACCAAGAACATTTACATAACTTTATAAAAACAAAGGAGATCATGAATATGAAACAAAACTGCATGTTAAAACTAGAGGTAAATTTAAAGGAGAAGGAGGTAGGAAAAGAGACAAAATAAATATTTCTGCTGCATCAATCTATTGAACAAAGAATAGTGAAGGAACTGGAAGGACAACAGAATAAAGGCCTTAAGTGTAACAACATATATATAACAGATTGGTTTGATGCTGAATGTCATCAGAAAAGAAAATTGCTTTAAAAGGTTGGTAGAAGGATAGTAAAATGTAATGATGTAGTGAGTCACAAGGCTTTAAAAAATCTTAAAGCAGAATATAACATTTTGATCATGACAAAGAAAAAGGATTATCAAAAAGAACTTTGGAGTAAACTACAAATATCTATTAAGGAGAAAGACAGTAGTATCTTTTGGAGCTTAGTAGCTCAGGGCACAAAAAACAGCAGGTTTACTATACAAGCAGTTATTCCACCAAAGAAATGGAGAGAATACTATGAAGGAATCTTTACTACAGATAAAGGTTCAATTCAAGTAAAAATATAATATGTAAATATGGTGGAAAAGAACAGAAGATTGGATTTCACTAAAGAAGAAGTGATAGAAGCAATAAAATTACAAAAGAAAAACAAGGCACCAGGTACAGACAATACAGGTGCAGAATTATATCATGCAAATGTTGATTGGTGGGCTGAGATTTTATTAAGCCTATATAGAAATATAATATATATATATGACATTGCCAAATAACTGGAATGAGGAAATATTAGTACCATTGAATAAAAAAAGGATCCACTGAGAAGCCAGAAAATTATCATCTGATCACTTTGTTAAATATGAATAAAAAAATATTTTCATGAATGATATTAAAATTAATCCAATATTGGATAGAGGATAATAAAATCTTAATTGAAACACAGGCTGGCTTCTGTAGAGGAAGATCAAATTTTTGCTTTGAGATATATAGTTGAAAACTATGTAAGTAAGAAAAAAATGAAGATTTATGCAGTATCCATAGATATCAAGGCAGCTTTCAATTCAGTTAACCGTAGGACATTATGGGACATTCTTGCTGAAAAAAGTATAAATGGAAAATTATTAAACATTATTAAGTTGCTGCATAGGGATAATAAAATTGTAATAAAATATATCAAGTAAGGAAATACAACAAGTTCAATAAACGTAAATACTGGAGTTAAACAAGGGTGCATTTTGGCACCAACTTAGTTTAACCTGTATATTGATACATTAGTGGAGGACATAAAACAAGCAGATTAATTTCCCCCAGAAGTAAATGGGGATGATATTCAGCTTGTATTATAAGCAGATGATACGACTTTGCTGTCCCAAACCCCACTGGGACTATGGAGAGCAATTTCAATGACAGTAGAGACTGTAAAAAAAAAAAAAACGGATATGACAATAAATCAGTAAAAAATGAAAGTAATGATTTTTGTGGAAAAAAAACAACAAAGCTGGAAAAGTGGAAAATGTGAAATTTAATGATTGATGAAGTTAACAACTTTTGTTATCTTGGAGTTATATTCAATCAAAATTTAAAATGGAAAAGACACATTGAAAAAGTTGGTGAAAAGGCAGTAAAAATGCTGAATGGCATTAAACATTTTGCAAATGCAATGGCAGGGAATTCTTTTACTGCCCAATACAGGTGCCTAAGAACTAAAGTAGAAGCACAAATGATGCACAGGGCAGAAGTCTGGGGAACAATATATAAAACAAAGTAAAAGAACTTGAGATAGTACAAAATAAATATTTGAAAAACTTACTGGGACTACCAAGTTTTGCCTCCACAGCAGGGGTTAGAATGGAAACTGGAAACTTATCAGTTTTTGCCAGAACATTTAAAAATGCATTATTATTTTGGGAGAAAATGGTCACTTCCCCAGAAGGAAGCATAATAAATAATTGCTGGCTGGATGTAAAAAAATGGCAAAGTGGGAAATAACTAATGTGGTTTGGAATACTGAATGATGAACTAAATAAAAATGGCCTAGAGTACAATTATATTTTCAGGGACCCAATAAACCCTTCCGGATTTGTTGGTGAGGCAGTACAGAGATTAAAGGATAATGCAAAGAACATGGACTATATTAGAATAAAAGAGTCCTGGAAAAATGACCCTCTGAAATTTATAAAAACTGAATTTAAAGTAGAAAAATATCTGTTAAAATGTGAACATGTAAAACAGAGGAAAGCACTAGTGAGGCTAAGATTTGGTATATTCACAGGATGGTATAATAAAATGAATGGCAATAGTGTAAATGTCTGCTCAGGTTGTGAGGAAGCAGTCTTGTTGAGTGCACATCTACTTTTTGACTGCAAAGCTTTTGTATTAGAAAGAGAATTGTATATTAATTATCATTTTAGCAATTTAGGAGACTTGAACAAGCAGAATAAATTGATGGCTGTCTTAAATTGTAAGTGCACAAAGCAAATTTTTGCAATTGCAGGTTTTGCACAGAAAATTGCTATGAAATTGAAATGGAATGTATAATTGGTTTTGATTTACTTACAGTAGTTTTAAGTAGGTAGGGAAATGAGATGAAATGATTTTATGTATAATGAATGTTTGTCTATTGATGTAAGCCTGTGTATGTGACAAATGTTTTTTTATATACATATATTTAATAAACTAAACTGAACTGAACTGAACAGTGACAGGGCCTGTGATAAGGAACAAGTTGAAAATATTAGCAATGGGTGGGGCCAGAACAGGGGCAGCTAGCCTAAGGAGCCTTAAGGAGCTTAATGAATGACAATGTTTATGATAAATCTTGGAGAGAGATCTCAACACAGGGGTGAGAATGCATAGCAAACTGCTTGGTTAGGTGCCCTTCTCAAAACATTGTGTCAAATATACATAAGGTGTTGGTAAATTGTACCTCAACTACATACCTTCATGATACCGGAGAAAACCTGTCATTGATTAAATAATCATTGATGTTAAAGAGTCAGATTCAAATAGGGGAGACAGCTACAGTTAGGTGTATTACAGGAGCCACAGTGGTGGTACACATAGCAAAGGTTCCTCTAATACAGTATGGTAAGGATCTGAGGGATCACCAGAAATGGGAGTGATAGCAGACCTTCCTTTCAATGTAATTCTGGGCAATGATCTTGACCTTGCCAAACTCAGAGAGTGAAGGGAGGGAAGACTGCAGATCCCATTTGCCTTTTGTTTTGCCCTGCATCCAACAGGATTGCAAGAAAGAAGGGCAGAATAATGTGAACAAGACCCAAGCACCAATGAGTCTGTAGGCTGTGACAAGGAAGTGCCAATGGAGTAGCTCAGATCTACACCACAGCTGCAGAGTGAGTCTGCCTTTGAGGTGGAAGCATGATCGGAACCCCAGGAGGATCCTCCACAGCCACAGAGAGAGGCAGTGAGCTTCAGCAATAACAGTCTGCTGACTGTCACAAACAACAAAGTGGGAGTGGGATACAGGAAAAAGTCTCAGAAGTTTATCTGCAGCTAGACAGAGAGGGGGCAGCCGGTGTTTTTGGAACACAGAGATACAATAAGTTTCCACACAGATACAAGCTGGAAGCACAATTTGTGCACTGGAAAGAGGGCCAGTGGCTTTGAAAGCTGCCCCATAGCAACCAGCTGAAGTGGCTGACAACAAAGCAGACAGAGAGATAGAAGTGCTTGAGATTCTCACACCTCTGTAGGCTGACAGCTCAGAGTGAATAGCAAGGTGCAGAGAGATATGGTGGGATGGGTGGTGTGTCCAGATATATGCTAATACAAGTCAATTCAATGCTTTATTTGATCAATCAAGATAACAAGTAACTTGATTATTTTCAGCATGTACATATAACAAAATGAGACATACCAACCAAAAGAATACACAGGCATAAATAACATTTAGTCTAACGATTTTAGAAAACACTTTAGTATTCCTAGTACATCAGTCCCTTTATTCTATGATCACTTGTTATTGCTCTAAAATTAGCTGCCTATAATTTTTCTTTTTTCCTATTGATATCGAAATTCGAAAATTTCGCAGACAGAACAGCATCTTCAACTGTTTGCGGATGTAGCAGAATAAATATCACATCGTAACCTGAATCTGCATAAATTAATAAATCATTCTTTAGAAACTGATCTCTAGCCTGTTTGTACAAAGGACACAACAATAAAATGTGCTTCAGAGTTTCTTCATGTCCAGTATTGCACTGACATAACTTTTCTGACCTGATTGCATCATCAACAGCACTAAGTGTATTAAAATATGCGTACTTTGAATTTACTAGCCCCATCCTCATCCAAGTAATAGCTTTTCTATATGGAGGAATCATCCAAAAGGAAAAAAATATAGTTCTAGTTCATGGTCAGTTTTGTTCTCCTTATACCATCTTGCACATTTTTGTTTTCTTATTTGTGCCATATCTTTACTTCTCCCTAGGGAGTAAATTTTTTTTTATCAATTGTCTATATTGAGGAAGAATCACAATTCCTGTGGAGAAGTCCAACCACAAATGGCCCATATCAATTTGGTCTAATTTACTCCGAAGTCCATTTAACCATAACAATGGTAAATCACTATCTGCCCATTGCATTTTTTCTTTTAGACATATTTTTGGAAGTATATTTTTCTTCTGATTTATTATTCTGATCCAATATGAGAGAAGCCTAAGATCTTTAAGAAAGCAGATTGGAACTCTGCCTAACTCAGCTCTTGCCATACTGTTTGAGGTAGAAGAGGGTACCAATAAAAGTACTTTATAGTAATATGACATGGGTTTCTCCAAGTCCTTCTTGCTTACATACCCCCATACTTCTGAGCCAAATAACAATAGTGGTTGTATTTTTGCCTCACCAGCAATTAATGCAGGTACTACTGTATTTCCTCTGTACACAAAATTAAATTTCAGTAATGCTCTTGTGGCTAATTTAGCTTTACTTATTTGATTAATAATGTGAGCCATCCAAGAGCAAGAGGAAATAAGTTGTACCCCCAGATAACAATATTCCTTTACTAACTCAGTGTTAACATCTCCTACTTTAAACCTAGGACCTTTCACATTATAGTTCCCATTTATAAAAAACATTGTTTTTTTTTTTTGTATTTATCCACAGTTCTAATACTTTACATCTATACTGCAATATATCAAATTTCTTCTGTATCCCAGTTCTGGAGAGTGAAAATATTACCAGGTCATCTGCATATGCCAATCAATGGATTGATATATTATTTTTTTAGGAGAGTCAAATACTTCAGTGTCTTGAATTATTAATAGTTCATTGATATATAAATTGAAGAGAACAGGGGCCAATAGGCAACCCTGTTTAACTCCACAATTTGACTCAAATGGCTGGGACAACTTACCATCATTATCATAATTAATATATGTAATTGCATTTGAATAAAGTCTCTGAATTAATCTAAGGAGACTTGGATCCATACCCTTCTTGTATAATGATTCCCATAGCTTAAATCTATTTACTGAATCAAAAGCTGTTTTGAAGTCTGCAAAAACTGTGTATAACTTAGACTTCTTAAGGAATACATATTTTTCCATCAAATGGGCTAAACAGAACAAATTGTCGATTGTGGCAAAACCCTCCCTGAAGCCGACCTGACAAATTGATATCTGTGAGGACAGTTCAATCCATTCATTTACCTTATTCAGTAGGAGTCTTGTAAATATTTTAGAACTTATATCTAATAAGCTAATAGGACAAAAATTTGAGGGCTCATATAATGATCCCTTTTTATGAATTGGGACTATAATATTATGTGTCCATGAAATAGGAATAAAATTGTGTCTAGCACATAAATTGAAAAACATTGTAAGTATAGGAATCCAGAAATCTTTATGTTCTTTATATACTGCTGAGGGAATGTAATCTGGGCCAGGTGCCTTACTGTTTTTTAGTTTCATTATACACACTTCTATCTCCTCAGGGGAGAAAATTATCACAGATTCTGCTTTACATAAACTATACGAAACTGTACTGTCAGGAGAAGAGGGGCTCTTACTGAATATTTCCTTAAAGTGTTGTACCTAAGTATCTCTTGGTACATATACTGAAAGGGCCAGCTGCTATTGGTCAGTTCCCTTCGCTACCATACTCCAGAATACTTTAACATCCTTATTCTTGATGATCTGGTACATTTCATCCCAAATATCATTTTGAAAAGATAACTTCTTCATCTGCAAAAATTTGTTATATGACTTCTTAGCCCTATTTAAAATGCACAATTTTCCTTTGAAGCATAGTTTCTGGTCCTTCTAATAAGTTTCTTGAGCATCCTTTTTTCAATTTTACATTCTTTATCAAACCATGTTATAAGAGGTTTCTTACATCCAGAATTAACATCTGTATAAAGTGATACTCTTAAATCCAGATTAAGTTTATCTAATTGTGCATTTACCCATTCTATATTTTCCCATTCATAATTTTGCACTTCCCTTTTTTCAAATTCTGTCAACATATTTTTAACTTTATTCCCATAAATAGCCTTATAATTCAAACACTGTTTCCCTTTCAGATATAATTGTGCTAACGGTATACAGGTGGGCTGTTCAGAGAGAATAAAATCTTTATCTAGCTTCATTTGTAAGCTTAAAGCAGCTTGATCACTTTCTGATCGAGTGAGGATTTTTAATGAGATAAAATTCTCTAGACTCTCAGGATTAATTATAACATAGTCTATTATACTTTGACCCACCCCCGAAGAGAATGTAAATTCACCTTCCCAGTCCCTCTCGATTCTTCCATTCAGAATCATTAGAGCATTTTCCTCGAGAAATGTAAACAAACTTCGTCCTCTATCATTTACACTTTCATCTTTGCTGACTCTATTTTTGCAAAACTTAAGGTTTAACTTGTTCTCTAAATTTATGAAGTTATCATGAGCTGCAATATGAGCGCTAAAATCCCCTAATATAATAAACAAACCTTTTGGATATTTAAGAAGAGAAGCATCTAAATCAGCCCCCAATGAGCTCCAGATGTTTCCAGACTGCTCTGATTTATTAACTGGTGGAAAATATACGTTAACCAAAATTAACACAATGTGATCTATTTCTATAATGGTCAAAATATAGTATTGCACATTTTTAAAAATCTCTAATATTGTTATGTTAGGTCCAATTTTAACAAACAGAGACAACCTCCCTTTAGCTCTACCAAATTTATTTTCCCTGGTTGCTAAATTTAGTACTGCTTGATATCCATTGATCTTTATATTTTCTAAAGCCAACATCTCTTGTAGGGCCAAGATTTTATATTTAGAAAGGAATGCAGTACATTCTTGATCTACTAACTTACAACAAAATCCAGCAATATTTCAAGTTAACATTTTCAGAGAGTGATTATTTTGTGTAGAGTCAAAAGTAATCTCTGTTGAAGATTCTTCTGTTATTCCTAGCCAATGTTCTATGTCCATTCCCTTAGTCCTTTCATCATTCAAATTCACCAGGTCCACTATTAATATGCCAACACTATCAAACATTTCCACATTCCTTTTTATCAGGGAAACTAAATCTGATGATACACATGATACGTCTATCTGACCATCTTCTTTGTCCAGAAATGCTCTCTTTGCATATCTAATGTACTTTTCTCCCTTTGGTCTTTGAAGGTATAACCCTATAAGGGAATTTATATAAGCTTCCAGGATTTCCTTGTTTTCTCCCAGAAGTCTGTCTATGCCAAATAAAGACAGAATGTAAGGATTGGAATCCCCACTAGTATCTATTGTAAATTTACTAAAGTCCCATTGAAGTTTAAATAACTTTCCTTTAAAATTATTCAAAGTTAAGTGATCACCAATCCCACAATACTGCTTAGTATGGGCTGTGACAGTCTTCCATGAGATAGGGGCCCATAGACCTAACCCTAAGGAGGAACTCCTGTATGATTTAGCCCAAATGGACTTTGCTAAAGTCATATCAGAAACTAATACACACACAGGTTTATTCTCAATTCTTTCATCCCTACATACCATGATGATATTATCCTTGGCTTGAGGGATGCCTAATTCTGCAACAATTAAATACTTAATAAGGTCCTTTAACGTTTCTAGAGATTCATCAGCCTTATGATATACTCCATCACTTTGCAAACAAACTTCTTTTCCATCAAGTAGTCTTTCAGTTTCCTTACATACTTCAGTGGTCTCATAAATGGGCCTATTATTGCAGTCTGTACATATAATTTCTATAGGCATCCCTCTCTATTTTCCTACACTATTGTTTGTAGTACTTTCCTGAATGTTTAAGTTTTCATTTTATACTGAATCTGACTTTAGTTGTTGTTCTATAGTAACTTCTTTCTAATTTTTTATTTCCTTTGTTGCTTTTATTGAGTGTTTCTTTCCACCCCTTTTCCTTTCCTTTTGTTTCTTAGAACCTTTCCATTTCTTCTTATTTTTGGTTGATTATCTGGGATACAAATTGATGAAAAAGATAACTTATTAGTCTTTTTTTGGCAAGTGACTTCATCCATTTCTTCCTCTAATTGTTGCAATTTTAGAAACACAGTGTTAATGGAACTTTCCAAAGTATATTTTAAATCCCTTAGTGCCTCTAACAATACTACATTTGTCATGACAGGATGTTTAATGCCTTAAATGTATACTTTGATAATGTATCAGGACACTGAGCAAATAGATCTTAATTTATTATTAGTTGTTCAACTTCCCTGTCCATTTTTTCAAATACTGTATTTGGGGATCCTGTTAATACAGAGCAATTAGTTATAATTGCCCCAACATCATTCACTAGGTCTTGACTGAGATTACCAAAATCTTCATCTAGTCCTGATGAGATTTCTAAGGGGCTATATCATTCAAGTCTTGAATCCTGTACTTTTCTATGGGAGATCATTTTTATTGAGGGCTGTGTACAAGTCAAAACTCAGCAGAGTAATCCAAGTGGAGGTTAAATAAGGGTGCTAACAAAGGTCCATAATAGCAGAGTGGAATCACTGCAAGTGGGATACCTGATGGTACAGAACTGGTTGTTGCTGAGACAGGGGTGTACAAAAAAGGAGCAAGAAAGAAGGAAGTATTCTAACAGATAGTAGTACCACAAGAAAATAGGAAACAGCTGCTACTGTAGACCTGGCTCAGGACATTCCAACTTCTGGATACCTAGGGATAAACAGGACTCAGAGTAAACTGCTGCAGAAGTTTTACTGGCTCACCATCTTTCCAGATGTAGCCCACTAACCCCCTCACAGGGTAGACTGGATAGACCAATTGACCTTCTTCTACTGGCAATTTTCCATGTTTTCTGTGGTACTGCAAAACTGTTTGGCATGCCAGAAGACTGAAAAGGAAAGACATAATGCAAAAGTTTCCCCTATGCCATTGCCAGTTATAAATGAGCCATTTAAGAGGATGACTATTGATATTGTGGGCCCTTAAATAACATACGAAGAAGCCAGCAGAAGAAGGCCATTTGGTCTATCTAGTATGCTTACACTGCAGAGTCCATAGCTTGAGCTACTGATCCTGCCCTCCCTTCCCCACTCCACCCATCCTTTCCATCCTCCCTACCCATTATCCTTACCTTCCCCTTCCCTCTATGCAGCATAACTGTAACTACAGCAAACAGGGAAAATATTTATTTTGGTGATTGAAGATTTTGCAACTAGATACCCTGAGACAGCCACCATGTCTTCTGTGTGTCTATGGGAAGGAGACAGTATGGAAAATAATGGCTTGTGGGGAATATGAGATTCAAAAACTTTAAAAAATTCGTAAATATTTTGCGGTTAATAATGTGTCTGAAGTGGGAAACTGGAATAATTATATTGATACTGTCAAAACATTTGCCTAGCAAATTATGTTCTAAATTGGTTTGGGGAAGAATTTGCCAGCCATTAATTTAAGTTTATAAAATCAGTACACAATGCCAAGGTGAAATCACATATGTTGTATGCTGCAGTAATCTGGGGTTTTTCGAGAATGTTAAACATATTTAGCCAGCACAAAACCTATTTTTAAGGCTATGTCATGCACTTCCTCAATTTATTTGTGGGGAATTTATCAAAGCAGAGGTAGGCATGCTCACCCATAAATGCTTGGCAAAACTTAGAACTTTACATTTCTGGTATAAGTTGATGTCATTTTTGGATGGGGGGCTGCCAAAGATGTGTTGGGTTGAAGCAGTTAGCCTCCCTTAATTGTCTGGTTGGATATGGTTTGCACTCCTTAATTTAGATCCTCAGAACAATGGTCTTCCCACCTTAGCAACAGATATAAATCCTCAAGATCTTTTAAATTATTAAAAATATGGCAAAAAAGCATACTTGATGTTGCATGGCAATTAGATCTAGCTATGATTATAGCAGCCAATTCATTTTACTCTGCAAAAATATAAAAAAGGATCATGAAATGTTGGTATGTGAATAGAAAATACATGTAAACATTCTTGCAGTTTTGATTTAACATAATACAAGACAGCCCGGAAAACTGTGTGTGTTGGGAATATTTTAGGAAAGGTTTGTACAGTAGGGGTGGGATATTCAGACTGCACCAGGCTGTGGTGCAAGCCTAGGTGCAGTGCAACTTGTATTCACAGGGGCATGGACAGGGTGATATTCAATTGAGCTGCACCATGGGACAGCATCATTGCACTGTGCCAGTGCAAGTGGCCAGAGTGGAGCAGGGGGATACATTAGCGCAAGTGCCATTGTGATAGGTGCAACCACTGCAATATTCAAAAGAGAACATGCAAATGGGGCCATAATGTATGCAAGGTGCAAATGGGGCCATGTGCATATCATTATGGCCCCATTTGCATGCAGGTGTGCCGATCCCCGGTGACTTGTGCCTGGTGCCCTGCCAGGCTGCAGCCATCGGGGACCGATGTTTCCTGCACAAGCGGTAAAGTGCCCCACTGCCTGATCGTGGGCATATGTTATAAAGATTAGTCCTATATCCCTGGTGGTCCAGTGGACCGCTCTCAGCCTGATCATGGGAGTTAGTAATATCTTATGACAAACCAATCCAACTCTGGAGGTCCAGTGGTACCTCCCCCCCACCCACCCACTGAGCCCCACTGCCCCACTCCCCCGGGTCAGTGGCAGATCCCCACCCACTTGCCGCCCTGCTGCCTGCCGACTGACTCCGTATGGTAGGGCTGTATGCCCATTGGTCCACAGCATGAGCCAATGGGTGTGCAGCCTGTACCATACTACACAGTCCAGAAATGTGAATGCATCACCAGGGTTGGATTGGTTTGTCATAAGATATTACTGATGCCCGTGATCAGGCTGCTTGCAGTCCACTGGACCACCAGGGATATGGGAGGGTAGTTTTATTGTACTTCAGCCCATGATCGGGCTGTGAGCAGTCCACTGGACCACCAGGGATATAGGACTATTATTTTCTACATATGCTCACGATTGGGCATGGAGGAGTGCCACCACGAAGGTGCCGCTGAAGCTCGGGTGACCACCCACAGGTGGCAGTTGCTGTGTTACACCCTGCAATATGGCAGCTAACCTGTGGGTGGCCAGCTGTTGCTCCATTTTTTTGGCTTACCTGTGTGCAGCACAGGTAGGGGTTGTGCATGCATGGGCTCAGCACATCCGGGGCTGAATAGCGGGAGGTGCGGAGTATGCATGGGCACACCCTCCCACCTGCGCTGCATACATTACAGATGCACTCCGCTACATCAGGATTTGTACCAGGCTCAATCCCCCTTTGAATATCACACCAGGGCACATTAGTGGGTTGCACATGGTGCAACTGTGTTGCGCCATGCACAACCCTTCTGAATATCCCACCCTATATGTTATAAAACAACTTTATGTACATCCTCACATAGATTACTGGATTGTTCTCCTTTGAATGAATTATGGGATAAATCATCGATGCCTCTTACATAACAGTTTTAATGTCTAATCAAAGAAAAAATTGTTCAAGTATTAAACAAAAAAGGAGTGACAACTCTTTATAGAATATTTATACATTGTTGGCTAAGTATTTGTACAGAAAGGCCCTTGGTAAGAAGCACTGTAATGTATGATTTTATTTTACATTTGTATGTAACAGCCATTTGGCTATATTGCATGTTTTTTAATAAATAAACTTTGAAATTTGAAGATGAAAGCTCCCCTTACGCTATTGCCAGTCAATATGAGCAATTTAAGAGGATGGGTATTGGTACTGTGGGGTCCTTAATTAACTCCACCCAGACAGGAAAAATATTTATTTTGGTGGCTGTGGATTTTGTAGCAGGATACCCTGAGGCAGTCACAATGTCTCCTGTTGAAGCAGAAGAGGTGGCTCAATGTCCGTGGAATAGTAATGGGGTATATAGTGCTTGTATAACTTGTAGTACTTTTTGTGGCTTTACTCTATTCCCACCCTTGAGTAGTATGTATGCAGGTAGTAATTTGTAGGGAATAGAAGGCCCATGAACAAGGATAAGAAGAGCACCAGAGAAGGAGGAGGAGGGGATGGTGATGAACAAAAAACACCCCCTAAACAAGGGAGGTGCATTAGTGGAGGGCTTATGTAGAGGTTGTGGGAGGAGTTATTCACCACATTGAACCTCGGGCCAAGCACTCCCATTCAGTGTCTGTGGAATAGCAATGGGGTATATAGTGCTTTTGTAACTTGTAGTACTTTTTGTGGCTTTACTCTACTCCCACCCTTAAGTAGTAGGTATGTAGATAGTAATTTGTAGGGACTAGAAGGCTCAAAGAGATACCTCCTCCAACTCACAGAGAGTATGACCCCTGGCACTCAGCAGAGGAAAAACCCTCCAGGTGGAGGAAACCTCTGAGCACCCATGACCATAGGTCTGCCCATCCTCTTGGCATACTAAGTGGAGAAGGAACTAGGTTCTAGTAGCCATAGCTAATTTGAGGAAGGTAAGCTTCTTGGAGAGATGGTGGCCATCCTCGATCTATGGACGATGCCGATTGAATGATGATCCTGAAGTTGAATAGTAGGTCTTTTCTGAAGAAGCAGTAGACTCCCAAGTGTGAAGCAGATCCAGTGATCCAGCTGAAGAAGTGCAAATGAAGTCTAGGTTTCCATGGTGATGAAGGATGTTTGTCCCAAGGGGTTGCCTGGGTGTAATGAGCAGAGAGAACATGAATTGATCAATAAGTTTCTAGTCAGTGAACTGTGGACAAGCTATGGCATGAGAAGTCATTGGTGGATGATCCAACTTGTTTAAGATTTGACTTTCAAGGTAAAGTCTGGAGGCAAGGAATTTAATAGTGAGCAATAAGTCACTAAATAAGCATCCATGAAGTAGAAAATGAGTAGAAGAGAGTCTTTGAATGCCTGATGGGAGTAATACCATAAGTGATTAGTAAGCAAATGGAGAAAGATTCACAGATGCAGGCTAGATAGCAACTGGCTATGTAGAGAGAATGATTTGAAGTTTGGTATATGGCATTGGATGGCTTACTTGAGCATGGTATCATAGCTATACTTGGAAATACTCTGCTATTATGCTGGCTGGAGTAAAGATGGGTATTTCTGTGGCATGATTGTCTGAGAGATGCACTGTGGTGGCTATAGTTGGTTAGGTTTACTGTTAATCTGATGCAGAAATGCTTGAGAGCAGCTTGGAGGTGGATACATGGAAGAGTCTGTAGGCTAGATTGGGTGTGAAGTTGAGTAGTGTGGAAGCCAGAGGATCTTAGAGCTATGGCTGATTAAGACCAGTTGGGAGGCAAGACTGAGATAGTGAATGTACTTTAACTGTTTCGTATTTCTGGATAGAAATTCGGAGGAGTTTGTTCATGGTGATAGTCTTTACCGGAGAGATTAATGGAGAAAATCTGTGAAGAATAGCTGGAGAATCCACTGGAAGGGCACTAACTCGACTGAAGGTAATGGACGAGTTAATGTGGATGAATGCATCAGGTATGGTGATGTCCAGGAGCCAGAAAATTATGGTTTGGATAGACTGACATTAGTAAGTAGCCAGCCATTGGAGATCCAATGATGAATGTTCTGGAAGGCAGCTGGAAGTTAGTGGGACAAGCAAAATCTGTTGAGGAAATAGGAGTCGAGTAACACAGTCAATGAAGTTGGTGATGGTAGGAGAGGTTGCAGAAGGTGACTGGATAATGTCCAAGGTGGCTTGAGGTATCTTACGAGTCCTGGTATCCAAAGTGGCAATAATGGATATTAAGGTAGAGCATGACAGAAGAACTGAAGTCCTTTCCATGCAGGAGAATATCCTGTGAGGCATTGTAGATGGGGAAGTCCACAGAGACTGAATAGACAAGGTCTGTAGAGAGTATCCAATAGAAAGAGATGGGAATCTTTCTAGTGTCCAGTCAAATGAAATCCTGAAATTATCTAGGGGAGCTGATTGGGCAGAATGGAAAACTCTGTGGTAACATAAGAGTTTCTGAGGCATGTTATCCAAAGGATGTGTTAAAAGTAGTGTCGTCGAGTGAAATGTACAGTGATCCATCGAGTATCGGATGGGAGCTGATAGAATGGCCAGAAAAGGAGTATAAGATGGATGGAGTCCGGAGTACTGCTGGTATGGGCTGGCAGAAGGTGCAAATCGCTACTGGAAGGAAAAAGTAGATTGAGAAATGAGACAGAGATAGAGTGATGAAGCAGTATTTGACATGGAATTAGAAACTTAAGAGTGTAGACATGGTAGACATGGAATCGGAACTTGAGCATAAGGGAAAGGGGTTGGAGTATGGTGAAGAGGGAAGAAAAACTTCACAGGACTAGGCAGGAACGAAAGAAGGCAATGGGACTTGAGCAACTGAGATTGCAGGCAGAAGGGGAGGAGTAAGTGAAACATGGAAGTTCAGTGGTGCTAGAGCATGGGTACACCTTCCCTCAAGGTCCTGAAAGGGGCGTATGCAGCTCTAGAGTGATGGGTATCATGAGGAGCCAAGCATGTGAAATTGTAGTAAGCAACAGGAAAACAAAACATGGTAAAAGGAGATAAACATAGCTCGTCGTTGCATGGGGAAAAGAATATTAGTGGTACTAGCATCCACCCCCCAGGACCACAAGCCAGGCATTTGGGAATTCAGAGGAACTCCAGCTCTTGGAAGACTGCAGCAATAAGTAGTCTTATGCAGAGAGGCAGTGCAATATACAAAGCAGTAGCTAGGAGGTCAATATGGGACAGTCAACTTTCAAGCAGTGGGATCAGGTACAGTAGTTGCCCCATAAGTAAGATGTTTCCATCAGGATCATGTAAGCATGTACAAAATAAGGGTGATGTGACGAGCTAAGGGTCAGTACTGAGATTGTGGAAAAAGAGGTACTTACTGTGCAAGCTGTAAAATGGTTGCAGCAGGTGTGAATGAGATGGAGAAGCATGGCATTGCGAATCATTGTCCATAGGGAGGAAGCTGAGCGCTGAAAGCTGATGGTCGAGAATGAGAAGGGGGCACTTGAGGGGCAAGCAGAAAGAGGGGAAGTACCTGGAAGGGATTGAGGCAGAAACAGAGAAATGAAGGGACAGAGCAGGAGCGCTGGAAGGGCTAGTTGGAGGGGTTTTGATGTCAATTAGTTCAGCATAACTCGTGGAATGGCATGGTAAACATCAATGTTAAAATGATGAATGGATGCTATACTGAGAAAAGATTAAATGAAGTAATCCATGTATCCAGGGAAACCGAGGGAAATGCAAAGCAGGTAGGTAGAGTCGCCGTCCGCCCTAGGTGGGAACAGCTGTAACCTGCTGAAGTGTAGGAGGAGGAGGGACAAAGCCACACTCATGCTGCACAGAAGCCCAAAAGGGAAACAGAGAATGAGAACCTAAGCACAAGTGGGAAAGGAGGGGGAGAAGAACGGGAGTGAGTGATGGCAGGAGCCACCAAAAACTAGACCAAACAGGCAAAGGGAGGAGGGAGGCATGACACAAGAGAACAATGACAAGAGGGGAAGCACTAGAATTGAAAACATGAACAAGACAGCAGAAGCAGCAGAGGGCAGGAAAGCACAGCCACATGAGCCACACAGGGAGCCCAGGAAACAACAAACACTCCCTAAGCAAGGGAGGTACATTAGTGGAGGACTTAAGTAGAGGTTGTGGGAAGAGCTATTCCCCACATTAAACCTTGGGCCAAGCCCTCCCATAGATGAGCTTCAAGGGAGTTCTGCTTAGTGGAATTCCTTGAGAAAATGTTATCAGACAGGACATAAGCTTCATGTCCACGCCGATAATTACCTTGTGGGAGAAGTGCAAGATGAGACTGCAAAAAATGCTGCCATACCATCCACAGAGGAATGATCTGTGCAAATGTTTTTAATTATTTATTGTTTTTTATTTACCAGGTAATTGCACAAGTCAACACAAGCCTATTTTCAGGCACAACCAAGGAGATTACAATGTAACAGCACAGTAAAGCACAGTTACAATAAACACATAATGTAATAAATACAGGCAAAATATCAGTCATGAAACAAGAAATCACATGCTAAAACACATGCCCCACATCTTTGCAGGCAACATCCCAGAGACTGGGACAAATATACAGTACTCGATGCCCCATTAAATATTTGCCTACAGTGAGGTGCCACTGTAATCTACAGGATTCTTACCCTTTGAGTACTCTATGCATGCAAGGTGAGAGGGTCTGCTGGATTTGGTCAGGGAGGAATGGGCTGGGAAGTTCACCACAAGCAAGGAGAGCATTGTTGATTATATACTGAATTTCTACAAGAGGTTAATGGAGCAGATGGATTTTGCATGTGAGAATCTCCTGCAAACCAGAACAAGCTGAAAACATTGGTATGACTGGGGTGTGAGGGTTCGAGCATATCGTGATGGGCAGAGTCATGGCACTTATTCCAATGAATATAAATCTCAAAATCCAGCACTACCCACCATCAAACAAGACAAAGACGCAATCTAGAAAAAATGTGATCAGCCCAGTCCTACCCGATATAGTCTGGAGGTCATTGAAGAGGGGGATCTTTCCAGATCCCCTGAAGGAGGTGGTTGTTCAGCCTCTCCTTAAAAAGCCCTCCCTTGACCCCGACTGCTTGGCAAACTACAGACATGTCTCTAACCTACCCTTTGTGGGTAAGGTTATTGAGAAGGTGGTTGCGTTGCAGCTGGATGATCATTTGACCAGCCACAATGTCTATGATTCTCTCCAGTTGGGATTTAGGAAGAGACATAGTACTGAGACGGCCTTGTCCGGGTGCTTAATGATCTCCTAATAGCGAGAGATTGGAAGACGCGTTCCATCTTAGTCCTCCTTAATCTCTCTACAGCATTTGAAACTGTGGACCATGTGACATTGTTGGAGTGCCTGCAGCTTGTCTGTGGCCTGTCTGATACAGTCCTCAGATGGTTTCAATCTTTCCTCGAGGGTAGGACTCAGAGAGTGGTGTCGGGAATGTATTCCTCAGCCCCTCTCCCCCTATCCTGCTGGGTGCCGCAGGACTCCATCTTGTCACCTATGTTGTTTGCAGTGTACATACTGCTGTTAGGAGAGATTATTAGGTGGTATGGTCTGAGTTTTCACTGCTGTTGATACTCAGCTATACATGTCCTTTGCACCTGGTCAGGATGTGTTCCTCTCGGTATTTAACAACTGTCTCGCCGAGATCCAGGACTGGATGAGTGCAAGTTGACTGAGGTTGAACCTGGCTAAAACTGAGGTGATGGTTGTGGACACTGATAGTAGGGAGGTGGGTTTGTCGGTAGGATCACCCTCGGGATTATGTCTTGGGGGTGTGACGCTGACTACCTCAGACCGGATGCGTAACTTGGCGTTATTATTGATGATGGTCTGACCCTTAAATCACAGGTGTCAGTTGTCATCAAAACTTCTTTTTACCATCTGAGGAATATCACCTGGGTGAAACACCTGGTTCCTCCCAAAAATCTTCCAGCATTGGTCCATGCCTACGTTACCTCTCGCCTTGACTATTGCAATGCCCTATTCAGCTAGTGCAGAATGTGGCAGCCAGGCTATTGACTGGTACAGCTAGAGCCAGCCATATAATGCCTGTGTTCCGCGGACTGCACTGGCTTCCAGTGCAGTGGAGGATCACCTTCAAGGTCGGTTTGCTGACCTATAAAGCCCTATACAACCAGGGACCTAGTTACTTGCAAGATCTCCTTCACCCTTACTATCCCCTCCATCCTCTCTGATCTGCTGACGAGGAATTGCTAGAGATTCCCAGGGTCCGTTTAAAGACATCTGGGGCCCAGTCTTTCAGCTTTGTGGCCCCAACCCTGTGGAATTCTCTACCTCATCGGATACGAGACTGCCTGACCATCCAGGAGTTTAAAACTGCACTTAAGACATATTTATTTGAATCAGCATATGGTGGTTTTAATTGATAGTATTTTAATAGTGAATTTTAAATATAAGATTTTATTGAAATTTGAAATTACTTATTGTATTGTCTATGCTATGTACAAGTGCCTTGGTTGTAGAAAAGTGCTTTTTATAAATAAACTATGATTGATTGATTGATTGAATATAGCAGTCAAAACAAATGGTGCAAATCTCACAAATGCTGATAGCACAGGCTGGGACGGCAAGGCAGAGCCCCACTGACTTCTACCAGTTTCACAGTAGCCGCCTCAGGAAATGTCCCACAGGTGAAAGGGTAATCAGTTTAAAGCACAGTCTTAAAGAGGAAGTGCTTACCATTTCACCTGTGGGACACTTCCTGAAGAGGCTACTGCGAAACTGGTAGAAGTCAGTGGGGCTCTGCCTTGCCCTCCCAGCCTGTGCTATCAGCATTTGTGAAGTTTGCAGCATTTGTTTTACTACTATATTATTAAACTGCATTTTTTTCTAGACATATACTTAGTGTCTTTGCCTTGTTTGGTGGTGGGTAGTGCTGGATTTTGAGATTGATGTAGTGTGTGTTCCTGGAGCACACCCAGCTGTAGGGCGGCTGCTTGCAGAGTGCTGGACTTATTCCAATGAGACACAACAAATATTAGGCTAACTGGGAGGGTCCTTTTGTTGTGGTTGAGAAATGAATGATGTGAATTATAAGCTTAAACTCCAGACTGAACCTGCAAGCACTGAACCTATAATGTTACTATGCTCAACTCATACCATGCCTGAGAGGAGTTGGTTTCAGCAGCAACATGCTGTCCTGCAGATGGCATGGAGGATCCGGTCACTGATCTGCTAGCAGAGCGCAGGGGTGAGACTTTAGTGGATGCAATTATGTATTCCAGTGCTGACCCTAGATAAGAGAGTGGGCACTGTGGGGTTGCTATAAACCTTTGAGTCTCTGTTTGTACTTAAAACCAGAGCTCACAAAATTGGCAGAGCATGAGGTCAAGACAGCATGGGGAGCACCTGCTAGACAAATTGCTAACAGGATCCCTGTTAGTGTCAGAGACCAGTTGTGAGGATAGATAGAAGAGATTAGACAACAGGGGGTGATGTAGGAATCTTAAAGGCCATGGACTCCCCGAGTAGTTCTGACTGCTTAAAAAGATGGGTCTACCCAGTTCTGTTCAGGTTACAAACTGAATGCCATCACTTTGACCAGTTCATACATACCCTATGTGCAGAACCAAGGAAATCTTCGCATGCCTAGGGGCCACCAAGAACCTTACCATCATCGGTCTAATTAAAGACAGAGTCCAACCAAACCTTCCTAGATGTGTGCCCTTGTCTCATTCTGAGATTGAACATACCTACCACATTTCAAGACTGTGTATCCCAGCCACATTCTGAGATTTCATGCCCACCCTCCATAACATTTTGAAATTGTGCACCACCTTGATATTCCACAGCTTTGTCCAAATTGTGGACATTGTGCACCACCTTGATATTCCATAACTTTGTCCAGCGCTGCATTCCAAAACTGCTTCCTTTTTTGTATTTTATTCTTTATTCTCCTTTCATCCCTGGCTGGCCCTCCTTCCCACTAATACCCCCAACTCTGTCACACAGCTTCCCCCTGGACTTACCCTCCTGAATCCCCTAAGGCTTGCACTCTGTGGCAGGGTGACAGGGAGTCTCTCAACCTGGCATTCAGGGATCCAGATTCTGAGAGGCACACTAGTCACTGGTGCAGGACCTGCGGTAGGTTGGTGGTCATCCTGTCAGCCAGGGTGGTTTCTGACTTTCTCCCCTTCCTTCTGTGCCATGTAACCCTCCCTGTAGGAACGCTGTTGTTGGGAAGTAGTCTTTAACATGCATGAGCATGCGGCATGCAGCACAGTGCGTCCCTCCCTTCCTGTGTACTGCATGCCCTATCATCTGCACATTTGCTGGTGGCAGTGGTGCAGTGGGACATGACACCCTCCCCCTGGCAGGAGGAGGACAGTGTCCCATGGAACCCTTGATCCTCCTTCCCCCAGCTGGCCCCAGATGAGCCAGGTTTGTTCCTGAACATGGGTCTCTACTATTGTGAGTGGTAGCACTACTTGCACTGATGGACTGATCTAAACCACTTACTGATGCATTGTGGAATAAGCAGCATGAATCTGAACATTCTGGAAATGTATACTCTGCACCCAACTCCGTGTAATTTTTTTTTTCAAATGATTACTCCAACTACAGTTTCTTAAACATTTGAGAAATAAGTCCTATAAAGTTGCTGACGTGGAGGATTAGGTTATGAATTCTGGTAATGACATCATGAGTAACTTTTAACTGAAACTGGCTTTTTTGAACAGTGAGTGAAATCAGGGCTACAAAATAGCTTGTAACTTTTAAACAAAGTAACTTAGAGATCTAATTTTTGGTATAAGGCTTATTGAAGATATGTTGATTAGAATTCTGCTATGTAGCACTGTTGGCCAGATTCACTCTTTAAAAGGCTCTTTTGATCTTTTTTCTAGAATATATTCTGGTGTGTACCTACTGTAAGAACACATTTTTTTTAACTGGAACCCTAAAAGAGGTCAGGCCATACCTCAGGTTGTTAATGCAACCAGTAGCTACTTATTGGGAATATGCTGATTCTAATTCTATAATGTAGTAGTTTTGGATGGGCTCCCTCTTTAAGGGTACTGGCAGGTACCACTGACAAAAGAGGCTCAGGAGGGGTAGATGTTTGCCATGCCCTTTGGGCTATACAAATTCTTTGTCAAGCTCGTTGGAATTAAGAATGCTCCAGCAACTTTCTAAAGATTTGTTGTCAAAATATTGAATTGGGCAGGGGAATTCACAGTTGTATACATGGACGATACAGCCATCTACATACTGACCTGGATGGAACATGTTGAGCATGTCGGGCAGATACTGACCAAGCTACAAAAAGCAGGCCTCACCGTCAAGGCTGAAAAGTGCAATATAGGCAAGTCAGGAGTGACAGACCTGGAATACCATGTCAGGGTGGGTTCATGAAACCCAAACCAGCAAAGTCTGAGGCCATTAAGCTGTCCAGTAATCAAGAAGAAGGTGATAGTTTTCCTGGAATTCACAGGCTACTAACAGAAGTTTGTGCCAAATTCATTGATGTCGCTGCACCCCAAACTGGCTTATGAGTACATTCCAAAGCAGGTTGGATTGAAAATTGCAAAAAAAAATTTGAGAAGCTCAAAAGGACCATGTGTCAAGTTCCTGTTCTTTCTATAAGAAGTCCACAACAATGCATCTGACAGAGGCTTAGTCACAGTATTCCGCCAACTTGCAATTGCTGCACGCCACTGTGTAGTTCAGCCAGAAACTGAATGCAGGAGACATTAGATATATTAAAGTAGAGTGGGAGTGCCTTGGTATTCTTTGGACTTCTAACAAAATAAAACCCTACCTCTATAGATGTCACTCCCTGGTCTTCTGTGATCATAACCCTCTCAAGTGGCTTAATTAAATGAGTGGTAAACACACATGGATCAGACTAAAAATTAGATAGGTTAGAAGACACATTTTGAAAAGGGAATGTGACGATGTAATGTTATCTTTTTGTGTTATTGTAATTATCTGCTTCTTCTTATATAAGTTATTTCTATGTGTGGAATGACATAGGGCAGACAAAGTGGAATTTGAGTCACATGTCCCAGCAGCTATCCTGTGAATCCTTTGAGGGAAATAGCGTGGCAGATGTGATGGTGTCACTTTTCCCACAAGAGCCAACAGAGGAGCTAGGAAACAAACGGTAATAAAAGCTAGCCATGAGGATGTCTCTAACCTTTGAAGAGGACCTGGGGTTTCTCATGGTGAGTGTCCCCAATAGGATGGAAAGACCTGCCTTCTTAGCTAGCTTATCTGTGTGAGAAAAGAACAGTCTGAGTGAATGTTTCTTTCAAGTTAGCTGGTAGGTAAACATAAATCCTAGTGTGAGACTTGATTGAGAGCTTATTCTATCAGTAATTTATTTGTTTAAACTGTATTGTTTTACTTTCCTGTAAATGTGTATACTTTTTTGGTTGCTGTACATATCCTGTTTGTAATATCTGTAGCATTTAGTAATAAAGAATCTATTTTTATAGAACTGGTGGCTAAGCATCCTTATTATAAATGTAGCCCGTGACTGAGTAATTTGCCGCTCTTCTCATGGCCATGGCCAGGAAGCCCACCAGCCAGCCTTACATAGCCAGACCAATGACTCCTGCACCCACAACAGGAAGCCTCTGACTGGGCAACTCACTGCTCTCCTCTTGGCTGTGGCAGGGAAGCCCACCAGCCAGCCTTACATCACCAGACCAACAACTCCTACACCCGCACCAGGAACCCCTGACCAGGCAACTCGCTGCTGTCCTCATGGCCGCAGTTGGGAAACCCACCAGCCAATCTTACCTCACCAGACCAACAGCTCCTACACCTGCACCGGAAGATCCTGACCAGGCAACTCTCTGCTCTCCTTGTGGCCATGGCCAGGAAGCCTGCCAGCCAGTCTTACATCACCATACTGACAGCTCCTGCACCCGCACCAGGAAGCCCCTAATCAGGCAACTCACCGCTCTCCTCGTGGCTGCACCTGGAAAGCATGCCAGACAACCTTACATCACCAGACCTATGGCTCTTGCACCTGCATCAGGATGGCCCTGACCAGGCAACTCTCGGCTCTCCTTGTGGCTGCAGCCAGGAAGCCCACCGGCCAGCCTTACATCGCCAGACCAACGGCTCCTGCACCTGCAACAGGTATGCTTCATCTGAAAGGACTGGAACTTAAAGCCACTAATTTGATTGGCACTGGCTGTTTAGTCCCTGCTCGGCACTGGCCATTGGCTGCTACTCTCTTCGGTCCTCTGTCTATTGGCTGATCTGAATTTTTAACATTCCCTATCTGCTGCCAGCAGCTTTCTCCGTGTGGCCAAAACTGCCTCTGCTCTATCTTTTTTGTACTCTACTTTGGACTGCATAATTTGAATTTGAGTTGCTATCTTATAATAAGTTCAGTTTGAACTGCCATCTCTTGTAAGGCCTTGCTGCTACTGATTTAGAGATCACTGTTAAAACTGATGCTGTTATATATTGTGTAACAGACTGTAATGCCTAGAATCCTCGCTCCAGCTCTCACAGTGTTTTTCTGTCTTTCCTAAACCTTCCTCCCCCATTCATTCCCTATGCTACTGACTGTAATTATCGGCCTGTAACCTCCCTCTTTCTTCTTGCTGTCAGCTCTAAACCTTATTCTGCACCCTTTCTCCCAAATCACTGTACTTCACTTAGCCTCCTAACTTTCTTGTACCTAGCCCCAACTCCATGCTCTCCTATGGTAGGAAATGCCCCACAATTAGGCTGCATCCATTACCTCAGGTCAGACTGCTGGCACCATTTCAAGTGCTTCCCATCTGCAATCTTTCAGCCTGCACTCCCCCTCTCTCCCCCAAGAATTATCACCTCTTTTGTCTGTGAGCTAGCTCCCCGCCTCCCAATTTAGCACTCAGACCCTTCTAACTCTGCTGTTTGGGAGGCAGTATAGCGCAGTGGGTTAAGGCTCTGAGCTACACATCTGGAGACCTGGGTTTGAATCCCACAGCCACCTAGGTGCATACTGTGTGATCCTGAGCAAGTCACTTAACTTCCTTGTGCTCCCAGGTCACATCTGGAAACAAGCTTCAGCTTAGTGTGCTACTCCTGGTTAAACAATGTTCCCTTTCCCTGTTATTCCTGACCTTCTGTCTTTTTCTCCCCCTTCCAGGAAGCTCCTGACTGGGCAACTCACCACTCTCCTTGTGGCCGCTGCCGGGAAGCTTACCAGCCAGCCTTACATTGCCAGACCTATGGCTCCTGCATCAGCACCAGTTATGCCTCATCTGAAAGAACCTGGACTGAAAGCCACTAATTTGATTGGTGCTGGCTGTTCAGTCCCAGCTCTGCAATGGCTGCTACTCTTTTCGCTCCTCTGCCTGTTGGCTGATCCAAATTTTTAACAATCCTTATCTGCTGCCAGCCACTTTCTCCATGTGGCAAAACTGCCTCTGCTCTATAATTTTTGTACCGTGCTGAACTGCATAATTTGTCCACCCCCCACCCAGCCTTTATTAAATATGCTTTTTCCCCCCTCGCGGTGCTGCCCCCAGTTCCTATCCCTCCTCCCTTCCCTCTCTTTTCACCTCCCCTTAAAGTGGCAAGTGCTTGTAGCTTCTGTGATACGGCTTGCACCTGTCCCACACTGCTAAGGTCTGTGATACATCTCAGACCTGTCCTACACTGCTAAGGTCCCTAGGGTGGGAGTAGCTTAGCAAGATATGCATACTCCTTCCACCTGGCCTACACTGTCCAGGTCCTTAGTGAGGAAGTAAAATAGTGTACCCCCATCCCATTTCACCAACATTCCTGCACCAAGCCTTCCTCAGTGCTCCTTACAGAGTTCATGCTGGTAAGCCAGCTACCTACTAAGCTCTGACTCAGGCAGGCCACCCTCTGTGGGGCCTATAAGGTAGTCCTACTGCTTCCCCTGCTGCAGTGACCCAGGTGAAGTTGTACTGTTGGATACCTGCTTGCTTAACTGAAGATGCCTAGTTCGGCGCTTAACTGCCAGGTCCTCTTGCTTGGCTGTGCCATTCTACTAAGCAACTTCTAGCCAACCCATGAACCACCCAACAGCCCAAATGCACAGGCTGTTGTAGGTAAGACCCTCAACCTGCAACAGGACCCAGTTCCTTTTGGCATGGTCCCTCTCGTAAGCCCATCTCTTCATGCAAACACCACTCAGCCTCTCCACGCTATCCCCCCCTTACTCTTGCTCTCAGAATGCTCCTCCTTGAATCCTCTATCCTGTATTGCCACTTGGACACTGACGTGCACCCAACCACTCCATCCCCAACTAAAAGAGAGAAAATTCACCTCCTCAGGCTACTTCTAAACTCCCTCAAAAAATTACTCTTATTCCTTCTAATCTGCTCTGGCAATGTCAGACTAAACCGAGGACCCCAACTACCCATCACAACCCCCTCTGAGTTAGCAAATATAAGGGGCACAAGTTTCATCCACATCAATGCCTGCAGCTTGCTCAGAAAATTCAACACCATCCAGTCCTGGATTTGCCACTGTAAGCCATATGTGCTGGTTATATCGGAATCTTAGCTGAAGCGTAAGACTCCAGACCATGAAATAAACCTGCCCTCCTACAATCTGTTCAGGGCAGATAGACATACCGGTGGGGGGTTGCAATCTATGTCCAGGACAAATTCCGGTTCCCTAATTGATGCCACTACCATCCCCAAACAATCTGAATGCCTTACATTAAGGATACAGCTATCATTATCCATGTCCCTCATTATCACCAGATGTTATTGATAACCCTCAGGGGGGGGGCTTGAGCTCCTAAGCCACCTCCACCACCAGCTGGACAATCAGTCCTCTGAAGTGATTATAATGGGAGACCTAAACCTGGACTGGCTCTCTCCATGCTCCGCTCCACTGAATGACTTCTGCGATAAGCTCAGTCTCAACCAGCTAATTTCCGAACCCACCCATCTGAATGACAAAAACCCTGCACGTAGTACGCTCCTCGACCTGATCCTAGTAAGCAAACACAATATTTCCCATGCATCAAGTCTTTTCCAAAAACTTAAGTGATCCCAGCCCTGTAGCTTGCATGCAGACCACTCCTAAACTCCCCTCATCCTCCATGTGTGTATATATATATATATATATATATATATATATAAAAGAAACTGCAGAAATTTTGACAGCTACAGTTTCTTGATGGATCTAAATAACATAAAATGGCAAGATTTTTATCTTGCTAAATCTGTGTCAGATGCCTGCATCTTATTCCAGAACCTCATACTAGAGATCATAAACAAACACTCTCATCTGACCAAAGTAAGAATGAAGAAAAGGACCTGCACCTGGTTCCATGACCACATTAAAACCGCCCTCCACCACAGGGATTCCCTCTGGAAGCACACCTGCAATACCAAGTTGCCTTCTGACTGGGCAACGTTCAGCACAGTAAGAAATCAGTTTACTAGGCTAATCAGGACTGAGAAATCTAAAGTCCAAACTGGACACCTCTTCTTCCAACTCTGCCCTATTTTGGAATACTCTGAGAGACATTGAAGGGCATCACGCCCTCCTCCCTCCCCACTAAGATTATAACCTACAACACATCTAGTTCCGCAATAAGTCTCAAATATTGGACTTACTTAACAATCATTTTGCTACAGTCAGTATGGCCTTTGACTTTTCTCCAGCCAGCAAGTTTCTCTCCCAATGCAGCACTGCGGTCAAACAAGAACACTCAATTAAGGCCTCCAACCTACAAGACGTGTTCAGCCTCGGCCCAGTCTCCTTCAAGGAAATAGAGGATCTGCTGCTTGCCCTTGATTAAAAAAAAGTGCTGGTGTGGACCTCCTTGACCCCTTCCTTTTGAAGTTAGGACATCATGTGCTTACTGCTCCTATCACCCACCTGTTTCATTTATCACTCTCACAAGGCACCTTTCCTGACATTGGAAAATAACTCATGTCATCCCACTCCTAAAACCAGGCTCCCACTCAGACCTCAATAATTATAGACCTATTTCCCTTCTACCCATCCTCCCCAAGCTCCTAAAGAAAATTGTCAGCTCTCAATTGCGAAACTACCTTGAGTCCAACAATAAGTTCAACTCTGTTCAGTCTGGTTTCCATCCTAATCACAGCACAGTAACCACCTTGGCCAATGTGACTAATGATTGGCAGCTGGCAATGGACTCAAAACAATACATGGGGGCCGTATTCCTTGACCTGAGCAAGTCCTTCTATACGGTCGACCACAACCTTCTTATCACTGAACTTTGTAACATCGGTCTCGACAACACTGCACTGAACTGTTTCCAATGTTACTTGACTGGATGGCAACAGCAAGTAAAAGCTCAAGGGGAACTCTCCCCTCTCAAGATATTACAAAGAGGTGTCTCTCAGTGGTCCATCTTGGGACCACTCCTCTTTGTGATTTACATAAACAATCTTAACTCTGGCATAAAAAATGCATCCATGCATCTATTCGCAGATGACACCTTGATTTATGTCTCTATGCCCAACCTTGAGCAAACTGGTGTCACACTGCAACAAGAATTTAACACCCTGCTGCACAACCTTTTGAACCTGAAATTGCTGCTAAATGCAAAAAAAAAACAAAGTCTGTGTTCCTTTCCCCCCACACACACCATACACTGCCTTCACCCAAGGGGTCTACACCTCTGATTGCCACACTACTTGGAGAACCCCTGGAACCCATGGACAGGTTCAAGTACTTGGGTGTATGGAACGACAGCAAACTTTCATTTACAGTCCATATAGAGGAACTATGTAAAAAACTTAAGCAGAGACTGGGTCTCTTCTTTCGCATCAAACATCTCCTCACTTACGAGGCCAAAAGAAAGTTAGTACAATCTACTTTCTTCCCGCTGATAGAATACGCTGACATCATCTATAGCCATGGTCCAAGCACCGCCCTAGCTAAACTGGACAACCTGTATCACAGGGCCATAAGATTTATAACTGGCGACCCCTACAACTCGCATCACTGCTCCCTATACTCTTCGCTGGGCTGGCATTCACTTAAAACCAGAAGATTAAAAAATACGGCCATCTGGACTTATAGAGCTCTGCCCAGCAAACTCCCAGAGTATATCTGTAACCTTCTGACCGTCTCTTGTGGGTCTTACTCGCTCTTGATATATTCTCATATCATACTAGAAATCCCAAGAATCAGAACTCACCATGGCTCCCATTCATTAAGCCATGCGCTTCCCACAATATGGAATGCTCTACAAAAGTCCTTCAAACTCTCCAACTTTGTCAGCCTTGCAAAATTCAAAACCCTCTTAAAGCAGACCCTGCAGGACAACTGTACCTGCTATGCCTAAGATCTTCCTACTCTTCCTCATAGACACTACCCCTTCTGTCAATACTCATTGAATGGCTGCTTCTCCCTAGTCCTGTCATCCTAGCCTGCTGGCACAGCTTCCTCATAGATGCTACGTTTCTGTCAGTACCTGATGATTGGCTGCTTCTCCCTCATCCTGCCATCCTAGCCTGCTGGCTCAGCTCTCTTCCGCTGCTGACACACGCCAACCTTCTTTTTCCCCTGATAAGCACCCTTATACCTACCCCATCCTCTCCCTCCTAGACACTATCTCCTTGTCAGTACTCACTGAATGCTGCCTCTTCCATGTCCTGACATCTTAACTTGGTGGCACAGCTCTCTCCCCCCTGCACATGTTGACACATGACACCCTCTATTCCCCAGTAATCACCTATATACATATACCTATTTACCTATACCCAATTCACCACCTAGATACCTATAACTTTTGCCAATGTGTCCTGACCTAATCATACAGTTCACCCTCTCTCTCTGCATGCCTGTCTCTGCTACACTACCTCCCCCACCCATCATGATTCTGTGCCTAGGGTGCACCCATCTCACTGTGGTGAGGGCACTAGTGCCTACCTATTATTACCCCTGTTCAGTTAGGGGTCAGCACTTATTAGCTACTCACTGCCACACTTATTGCTATACCCATTCATCAATATGTAGTTGCTTGTGTTTACCCATCCAAATGTACTTTTGTTGGTATTCCTTTTACATATTATGCATGTATCTGTATACACTATGCTGTTATGTACTTGTGGTTATGTCCCTACAACTTTTTTGCATTATTGTATGTCCCTACAACTGTTTTTCATTATTTTATGTCTCTTTCATTTTTTTTGTATGATCCTGCTTTATTGTATGATTTTGTATTATTCTGTGTATCAGTCCAACCCACCTTGCAAATGAGTATACAGCTCAAGGGTGTTCCACCTGGTTAAATAAAGATTGATTGATTGATGTAAATGTAATATTTCTGCTGGTAAGGTGAGTATCCTCCATTTAAAGTACACATCTGAAATGCACTTTACTGTATATTACTGTGTTTTACCTTCCAAGTGCCTGAGCTGGACAGAGGTATTTTCTGGTATAACAAGATGGTGGCAGCAGGTGACTCAGACCAAAATACCCTAGAAACTGACAAGGCCCAAAGGGTAGTTTGTCATACATGTCTTTTTATCTTTGGGGTGACAGGAAATTTGTGACAAGCTGTCATTTGCATGGAGATAGTCACATTGCACACAAGCTTTTGGTATATGTAGCTTAGGCAAACAGCGTAAGCATTTGTTTCAATAGATGAGAAGTCATTTGTCTTTTTTGGTTTACAGACTAGAAGTGCGATTAGCAACACCCCGGGTTTTGGAGAGAGGAAGACTGTTCATTGGAGAAGGGTTGGGAAGGTGAAATTCCAGAGACAGAGAGGGATGATTATTGTGGCAATACATTCTGAGATGTAGTATTAAACCTCTGCTGGCTCAAAGAAACTTATATATAGATGGGCAGAGAAAAACATATCAAACTCAGATCAGGACAGTTTGAAAATCTCAGCTAAGAAACAGGACCTTAGGCTTTTAATCACGTTATCAGTGCAAAAGATTTCTTTTGCATACATCATGTTCGAACTAACCTTTATACATAATCAATAAAGAGATCTTTTTCCCTATAATAGCTTGAATGAGTGGAGTGAATTTCATACTCAGAGTAGGGATACCACTTTCTATAGAAATGACAATCGAAAGTAGACTGGTATATCCAGATCAGAGATGTAGGAGGGGGATACAGGTACAAAGGGAAATTACCACAGAGGGGAGGAAAAGGGGATAGGTAGGGGTAGGAGAAGTGGCAGTGGGGCAGAGAAGGGGTAGGAGCAGGCAGGAAGAAGGCTGAGCAGGGGTGGACAGCTAGGGAGAGTGAGGGGCAGATGCTGGGGAAGGCAGGTAATCAGGATGGGGATCAGGCAGGAGAAAGGTAGGAGTCAGGGGAAATCATGCAAAAATTGACTGGTACTGCTCGATGTGCACCATTGCACAGTACTGCTATACATATTATTCACTGGGTACGGCGCTTTCGCGCCATTCATATACCACACTACCGGTCAACTTTTGTACAAATACCACTGTAGATTTCAGTTAGATCTTTGGAGCTGTTCCCCCACAGGAGATCAATCAGGAAGCTAGAGAACTTATGGTAGGGGCAAAACTGGCTATGTGGGTTGGAAACTGGCTGCAAGATTAGTAGTAATTTTAGGAGCAGCCTTCCCAATAACAGGGAAGTGATAATTCTTGGGGATTTCAACTGCAACTGGCAAGGAAAAATAGACAACAAAATCAAATAGGCGCTTGCAAATGCAGGGCTCACCCAGATCATAGGGGAACCCACGTGACACTACAGATCTGAGAAATCCACAACTATTGACTGGATACTAGTCTCCGATACCTACAAGATCAAACAGACTGAGGTTCTGCCGGATAGCATAAGCAACCAATGTGCAGTATTCTGCCACTGGAGTGCCAAAAGGACAAAGGTTCCCCCCTGTTTTTGTAATGTGGAGGAACTTTAGAAAACTCAACATCTCTTTACTGAGATGCAGTTAACACAATCAACTGTCTGAACTTGGCTCTCACATCTTCCATAAATGAGGTGCTTATCCAATTCAGCAATCTTTTCACAGCAGCCTGTGATGCTCTAGCACCTCTCAGGAAACTTCAAGTCAGAAGGAACCGACAAGAATGGGTCACCGCACAACTTATAGAACTCATGAGGGTGAGGGACAAAAAAAGGAAAGAGTAAAGGAAAACCTCCTGCCCAGCAGCATTGCTGGGATACAAGCAACTACACAACAGGTGTAAATCCATGACCAGAAGGCTGAAGCAGGACCTTCTGTGCCAAAAGCAAAGACAGTTCACGAACAGTGATTTTATGGCCATATGGAGAACAATCAACAGCATGCAGGGAAGGAATATACAAAGTCCTGCTCCAACCTCCTAATCACAGAATCCAGCACCCACACAGATCCCCTCAAAATTGCTGAAGAATTTAGCTCATATTTCACCCACCTAGAGAAATGCATCTCCTAGCACCAGCCGTAGCTCCCCCCCCCAAACAGGGTCCCAGGAGGATGTAACCAACATGCCCAAGTTTTACTTCAAGGTAGTCCTTAAATAGCTAAAAAAAATCAAACCATCATCCCCAAGTGGGTTCAGGCAATCTGGACTACAGGCCGATCAAGGTAATGGCTGATCTGTTGTGCTACTCTCTGGCCAAAATCTTCAACCATTACCTGTGCACAGGTCAATTTCCAACACTCTTGAAAACTGCCATGGTCATCCCAGTACATAAGTCAGGGAGCACAGCCTGTCTATAGAACTACAGGCCAATCTCCTTACTTGCCCCATGTGCCAAGGTCCCCGAGCACATAGTTTTTGATGAGCTCCTTAATATCATGAGCAAAACAGGGACCCTAACCCCCACTCAGCATGGCTTCTGTTCTGGCCACAGCACGGAATCAACTGTGGTTGGGTTCACGCAGGCCATCCACCAGTACCTGGACCAGGGTCAGATAGCAATGGCAGTCTTCATCGACCTCATCAAGGCCTTTGATCTGGTAAACCACAACCTTCTTATAAAGAGCCTTAGGGACCTTGGCTGCTCAACAGAAGAGATGGGCTGGTGCCAGAGTTACTTATCAGGGTGCTCACAGGTGACAAAGATAGCCAACTGTCTGTCTATTGTTCTCCATTGGAGTCCTTCAGGGGTCCATTCTGGGTCCACTGTTTTTCAACTTATACTTTAACACTCTCCCACTGGCATGCAAAGGGACCAATATTCTATGTTATGCTGATGACGCAGTGATCATCAGAGGATATGCTGACACCAATGAACTACAAAGTACTATCCAAGCAGATTTCAACTCCATACAACACTAGTTTGTTGAACACAAGCTTGTACTAAATGCTTAAACTGTTGAACCAAGAAAGTAACTCTCTTATTAAAGGGGGGGGTGCTGCTTATTTTATTTAGAATAACAGAGCTTGTGCACTATATCCCTCAGAGCCTATGTACCAAATCAAAGACGACAAGTGGAAAGTCACTTATTTGCGGTCAGCACATAAAAAGAATAAATGAGCATACTGTCCACCATATAACATTTATTAGAAAAAATGGAAAAGTTAAAAAATCCTGAGGAGGAAAAACTCCTCTCTCACCCATGTAGGAAAAATCAGTCTCTCAGCAGTCCTTCTGTGGGACATAATGTTACTCCGTACATAGCCTCTATGGACAGTGCTGATGCAAAGGCAAAAAGCTTTCTTTTCCTTGGTGCCACAAAATCATGAACTGTAAAGTGTAAAATGCACAATACGACTAGTATTTACACCAAAGTGCTTGTGCACATAGCAGCAAAAGCTAAAACGGGGAAAAAATATGCACCAAATAGCAGCATGCAGGACACCAAAAAAAAATGGCAGAGAAACCAAAACAAACCCGAAGCATGCTTACATATCAACCGGTGCGGTTATCATCAGAGCGTGCTCCCTATGACACTGCATGCACCTTTATGTGACAAAATTTAAAGTGCCAGTGCATACAAAACACACAGACATACAAATGCATCTTTGATTTGGTACATAGGCTCTGAGGTATATAGTGCATAAGCTCTGTTATTCTAAATAAAATAAGCAGCCCCCCCTCTCTCTTTAATAAGAGAGTACCTTTCTTGGTTCAACGGTTTAAGTAATTTATGGATATAAAGAGCCTAATCCATAGGGGAGAGCTCCAGAGCATTAAAGAAAATGGTGACCAATGCACCAACTGTGATAGTTTGCCTTTACAGATGAAGCAGGACAAGACATAGTATTACCATTAGAGCAAATACAAACATTGTTATCTGGAACTGGCCTTAAATCAGTTAAAGATTCAATTGGTTTTCACAGCTTTGAATATATATAAAAAAGAAACATATTAGGATTAATTTACATGCTGCATCACTTTCTCAGTACTGGCATGATGAAAGGATACCAGAGGGCATGCGCATTCAGAAACCCCCGTCATTTGGGATGGACAATTTAGATTATCTTCAGGACTGGGAGAAAATACTCAACAAATGCAGTTATAATTTAATGCTTCTCACTATTAAAAAAGCTAAAAAAGAAGCTGATAAAGCATAAAATGATTTGGCAGCTTTGGAACCTAAATTAAAAGAAACATCTCCAGTAGCTGAGTTTTATATTCTATTAACTAGAACTGAGGTCAGTATTAAGAAATTCCAGACTGTGCTCATTATATATAAACAGAAATAATATGTAAGAGATGAGAATGATTATAAAGGTGTAACTGTTTACACATGGCAAGGGGCAAGGATACGAGGCAATAATCATAACCAAAGAAATCAGGGTTTCAAGGGAGAAAACTTAGAATTATCCTCGAGCCCAGATAGTGGATTTGATGAACCCAATAGAGGTCAACAAGAAAGAGCGCATTTTTTTAGGCTGTGGAATGGATATAGCTATCCCAGACCCCTGAAATACAGAAGCGGTAGAGGGACGAGGAGAAGAGAGAGGAATGAAAGGAGGAAGAAGAGGCAGGTGGAACTCGAGACGCAGGCAGAATTGGGGGGAGGTAGTGAGATGCTCCCCCAGGCAGATGAATTGGAAGTTATCAACCTTTCAAAGATAAATTTGACTCAGGTACAAACATAGGTACTATGTAAGGGGCTGAATTTTGTACCCACCAATGGCACCAAAAAGTTTGCTGTAGAAGTTGATTCGCACAACTTTTATAGAAAATTACACCTTAAGAATTTCTTTAAGGATCAACCTGAAAATAGTGTTGTGAATGTCTCTGGTGAATGAGCGGTAACTGGGTTCAAGTCCCCCTCCACCTTTTACCCTGCACAAACAAATCAAACTATTAACACCTTTTGTTCTGTTGTCTTGAAAGAAGTAAACTCAGTACTAAAAAAAGAAAAATATAAAAAATCCAGACAGAATATTACCAAACAAGAATGAGAAGCATTAAAAGAGTTAGAAATGATGAATAATATAGTCATTAAACATGCAGATAAAGGTGGCGCAACGGTGGTCTTGGAATTGCAGGAGTATAGTGAAGAAGCACACAGACAGCTGAATAATGAAAATATCTACAGGAGACTTCCAAGGGATCCAACAGAGGAGATAAAAAAAGGCTGATATTTTAATTCAGATGGGCCATGACAGAGGGTAGATAATTAAAAAAGAAAGTGAATTTTCAGTGGTAACACATCCAAAAACCTGTGTTATATTTATTACCAAAGATACATAAATCAGTATGACCTGTAGCAGGAAGACCCATCATTTCAGCCAATGGTTCTGTTACAGAAAAAATGTCTCAGTTTGTAGACTTCTTCATTAAAAAAAAATACCATCTCTAAGATCAGATACTAACGACACACTACTAATTTTGGAGCAAGTAGTTGTAGAAGAGAGTGACTGGTTAATAAGCATTAATGTGGACAGCCTATATTCTAACATCCCTCATGAAGAGATGTCGAGAGCAATGTTTGAGACTTTACAAACAAGACAAAAAAAACACTGCCCCCTACTGAATATCTAGTGGAACTGGCTAGATTCATTTTAGAATCAAATTATTTCTGGTATGATGGTGGTTTCTATTTGCAGACAAAAGGAACTGCCATGGAGACTACTTTTGCCCCTAATTTTGCGAATTCATATATGGGGGTTTGGGAAGATCAATTTATTTATGACCAGGCTCCGAATCCATTTTTCGACCACATCAGACTTTGGAAGCGGTATATAGATGATTGTTTGGTTATCTGGAATGGTGAGATGGATGATTTTTTAAGATTTATGGACTATATAAACAATTCAAATGAATATTTAAAATTCACACATGAAACAAGTCAGGAAACCCTACTATTTTTAGATATCCTTATTACAAAATGTGGTCAGAAGTTAGAAGCAGGTCTATACTGTAAGCCACTGTCCAGGAACACAATACTACATAGGAGCAGCTGCCACCCACAAAGTGTAGTTATTAATATTCCTAAGGGACAGTATATAAGGGCAAAGAGAATCTGCACAGCAGATGATGGGTACAAAAGAGTTAGTAAGGACTTAACCAGAAGATTTCTCAACAGAGGGTATGAACCTAAACTGTTATTGGACAACATGCTGGATGCTGAAAAGTTCAACAGGCAAGGATTTATTAAATATAAACAGACGAGATGAAACTGATGATGCCTTGACCTTCATCACCCAATACACACCTATTGCTCCAAAAATAGGGAACATTATAAAAAAAACATTGGAACAATTTACGATCTGAATTCTATCATCAACAATACTCCAAGGATCACTTTCAGAAGGGGATGTAGTCTGAAGGATGTGCTTGTACATTCGTTTATAAATCTTGAGCGTACCCCTTTAAATACCTGGATTCCAGTAACCCCAAAAGGCAATTACAAATGTGGGCACTGAGTGCACTGCTCAAATACTCAAAATACCAAGTCTTTTCATCATTCTAGGTCTGGCAAGCAGTATGAGATACTCTACTTTATTAACAGTAGCACTCAAGGAGTTATTTATATGCTCAGTTGCCCCTGTGGAATGAATTATGTGGGACAAAGAAAGAGATGCCTAAAAACTAGGATTGGGGAGCATAAGGGAGTGATACAGAATGCAAACCTGGAGTATGTGATGGCAAGGCACTTTTTAGAAGCCAGACATGGATCTCCAGCTGCTTTAAGATTTATTGGTAAAGAAAAAGTCGAATTGGGTCTACAAGGAGGCGATCTGAGTACTCGCCTTCTACAAAGGGAAGCATATTGCATTTCAAATCTTGACTGTTTGGTGCCACATGGATTAAATGAAGAGATCCCTTTGCACAGTTATCTACATAAATAATTGTTTCCTCCACCTCTGATTTCTATAATTAATTGTATTAATAATTGATTTTTTTGCCTTTATTCCTCCTCCTCCAACCCCCCCTTCTCTTTTCCTTGTTTTCCTTTTCCCCCATTTCCTTTAAGTACCCAATCAGATTGTTTGTTGTTTGATATCTTTTTTGTAATTTTTAAGATCCTGAATAAGAATGACTTGTCAGCTCCGCTTATTCGCAGATATGACTTTTCGGCTCTGTCTGCTATGGGAACTTAATATGGGTTATGACTTGATGTGCTCTGCCCATACAGAGGTTAGACTTGTCGTGCTCTGCCTCTATTTTTAGCTCATATTGTAATTAATTTAATGGGCTGTAGTGGTTTGCTGTGGTTATCTGCATGCAGTTTGTATGTCTGTGTGTTTTGTATGCACTGGCACATTAAAATTTGTCACATAAAGGTGTATGTAGTGTCATAGGGAGCACGCTCTGATGATGACCTCACTGGCTGATACTTAAGCATGCTTCAGGTCCGTGTTGGTTTCTCAGATGCTTTTTCTGGTGTCCTGCATGCTGCTATTTGGTGCATATTTTTTCCTTGTTTTAGCGTTTGCTGCTATGTGCACAAGCACTTTAGTGCAAATACTAGCTGTATTGTGCATTTTGCACTTTACAGTTTGTGATTTTGTGGCACCGAGGAAAAGAAAGTTTTTGCTTTTGCACCAGCACTGTCTATAGATGCTATGTATGGAGTAACATTACGTCCCACAGAAGGTCTGCTGGGAGACTGATTTTTCCTACATGGGTAAGAGAGGAGTTTGTCCTCCTCAGTATTTTGTAACTTTGCCATTTTTTCTAGTAAATGTTACATGGTGGACACTATGCTCATTTATTCTTTTTATGTGCTGACCTCAAATAAGTGATTTTCCACTTGTTGTCTTTGATCTTATACTAAACACCTCTAAAACAAAATACACGACCTTCCTCAACTCCAAGGAAAAACTGCCAAAAAGTGTCAGCACACTGATCACTACCTTAAATGGAAAACGCATTGAAAACGTTTCGACACTCAAATACCTGGGCCTCCACATTGACTCCAATCTAAACTTTAGTAACCACATTACTCACCTGATGAAAACAATGCACCAGAGACTGAATGCACTGTACTGTATAAACTCTTTCCTACTCCCCTCAACAAGACACCTCCTGGCTGAATCATTCCTGCTCCTGCTAATCAAGTATGGCATAACCCTTTACTCTGTGGCAACCAATAATGAGTTCCACAGGGTAAAAACACTGTATAACCAAATTGCCAAATTCGCTTTGCAACACCAACCCCCCGACCCACCAATGTGACCTGCTCAAGAAGGCCAACTTACCTTCCCTGTCTACCAGAATCAAGTTTCACATGGGCACAATGGCATGGAAAATTATCATAAATGATGCCCCAACTACCTATAACACCTTCTTCCAACCCAGAGGAGCCCCCCTGATGCAAACCAGATCAACAGCCCACTACAAAATCCCTTTGCTAAGAACAGGCACTGGCCAAAGGACCCTACTTTTCCAGCTGCACTGTCTCTACAGTGCTCTGTCTTTGCATGTGACTGACCAAACTCTGTCTTTTTCTGTTTTCAAGACTTAATTATCGGACTGGTTATCTACCAACAATACTTGTAAATGCCTGTGACCTGCCTCTCAGCTTGCCTTGTATTTGCAGACTACATATTAGCTGTAATGGCACACCCATTGTATGCTTGTAATCCTGCCAGCTCCTATTGCCTGCACTTCTGTGGTTGTCTATGAAAACAAGCATATTTGCTCATAGCCCACCAGGCATTAATAAACAAGTCAATCAATCAATTAATAAAGATAGAAATCAGAGGGTAGTGGTCGGGGGGGGGGGGTTTAGAGGTTGGACCAGTCACTAGCAGGGGTTCCACAGGGCTTGGCTTGCAGTCCAGTGTTATTTAACATCTTCATCAGTGACACTGCAGATGGGATAAAAGCTAAGATATGCATGTTTGCAGATGACATAAAGCTATATTGGAGAGTAGACATGGAAAAAGGGGACATGACATTAGGGAAGACCCAGCCAAACTGGAGAGGTGTCATGCATTCAGTACCAAAAGGCTAAGATAATGCATTTGGAGGCCAAGAACCTAGAAGCCAAATAATGGCTGGGAGGTGTGCAAGTCATCAAGTAAGAAGAGGAGAAGGACTTAGGTGTGCTAATCACAAGTAACCTAAAGCACTCAGCACACTGCAGGAGAACAGCAGCCAAAGCAGATTGGATGCTGGGCTGTATAGCCAGGGGTATAACCAACAGAAAACAGAGGTCATTCGGCCACTGTACAGATTGTTGGTTCAGTCACATCTTGAGTGCAGTGTACAGTATTGGTGCCCTTATGTGAAGAAAGATATCAACCTGCTGGAAACAGTCCAGAGAAGGCAACCAAGATGATCCATGGACAGCAAGGCAGATCATATGAAGAGAAACTCAGCATATACTCCCTGAAGGATAGAGGAGAGAGGGATACTCAAAATCGAAACCTTCAAATACTATAAAGGTTTCAACAGAGTGATTTCTGAGGGCTTCTTCAACCTTAGTGGGAACAGGACCCTAGGGGGCACTGCCTCAAGCTGTTGGATGGAAGAGGGAAATGAGGAAATACTTTTTCACAGTGAAGGTGGTGATGAAGTGGAATGAGGATCCAGAGGAAGATGGGTCCTGAAGACTGTGAGCAGCTACAAAAGAGGCTGAGACAGAACAAAGGGGAAAGTTGCATATGGTGGGGGAGCACGGGGGAAGTGGGAGATCGATGGGAAAGAAGGAGTGAATAATGGGGAGGTGGGAGATCCCTCAGTAGATACTGAGGGGTCTGCAAACTTGGGCATATGTGATAGACCTCAAGGTCTTTTTCTGCTGGTTCAGATGTATATTCGTTATTTATATAGGCAAGTTCTGGGACAGTGTCAGGCAGCCATAATGCAGGTGAACCGTACCACTGTGGCTGCACATTTAAGGTGGCATGTGAGTAGCAGGCAAAAGAGATACATTTTGTTTAGCCATTCTCCTGGTAAGAATTTAATGGTGGTGGTTAGAAATGCAGCTAAGTTGTAATTCACTGGGGCAGTTGGCATGAATTCGAGGAAATGTGCATTTCACAAATTTCTCAAATCTTCCACTGACCACACCAACTTCTCTAATGAATTTGTCTTTTTTGTATAAAATAGTTTTTCCACCCACTGTGTTCTAATTCCACCACCTCCAACATCTCAAACACTTTAATGTATCAACCCCCCTCCCATTCCCTCGCTAGCAACCTTCACCTTCCTCCCCCTGAATTCAGTCAATCAGGTTTTAATAGGAGCAAAGACATTAACATTCATTCAAGCACCATAGCCATTACCAACTGGACACTGAACAGACTAGATACTCTGCACTGAGGGACTGTTTCTATGTTGTACAGGTACTCATGGAAATTATTTTTTTTCAGGGTGCTGCTAAACTGGTGGGGGAACACATGTTGGGGACCAGAGGGGGCCTGGGTGGGGGTTCTTTTTTTTTTTTTAGTCTTTGATAACCAGGTAAGGCCCACTGGGCACAACTGCATGTTTTCAGGGGTGACCTGGGCGCACTGGGAGGTTAAGTGACTTGCTCAGAGTCACACAGTATTCAAGTGGAGGTTGTGAGAATCAAACTCAGGTCTGATCTGCTGGATGTATCAAGCTCATTCACACCTTGTTCCTCTAACCTCTAGGCTATACTGCCAGCCCAGATATCTTGTAAAATAGTGTCTGGTTGGGTGGTGGGAGGCAGGGAAGTGTGTTTGGTGTGGGGTGGAGGGAATGTAAACTATACTGCTGTGTGCACTGGAGTCTCATGTGGACTTATAGATTTGCCTGGGCAGGGAGGAGGGTGCTAGTGGGGGAATGGGAGGGGAGTTAAAACATTAAAGTGTATGACAGGTGGGAGGTTGTGGAGATAGAGCACAGTGGGTGGGGAGAAGTATTCAATTTGGGACTGCAGTTTGTATATTTTTTTGCCAGCAAATTGCACAGATGTGCATGGTGGAATTATATGACTTGCCTAATTCGCCCGTGGATTGCCAAGTCACATAGTATTACCATATCAATCTGGGCAATTTGCTAGGTGAATAAATATGCAAATTGTAGTTGTCATCAAAGTGAATGTGCTGAAGTTTGTGAATATTTTAGTGAGGCATGTTTCACAACTTCACACACATCTACTGGCAGTGCAATATTTGTTTGCAAAACACTCAAGAGTGGGCCCACTATCACAGGCACCAAGGCATGCACAGCACGAGAAGCTTTCAAACTTCAGCACTGCTGATTGGCTTCTGAAGGCCATATGGTTTGCACAATCTCAGTTAGTGATCACAAAAAACAAACAAACACTATGTCATGATGTTGAAGTGCCAAAGTGCTGAAGTGAAGCAGAGACCCTTTGAATCTGCTTAGCCAATATCAAAAGTACTGTTTTTTGTCACTTCCACTGAACTCCAATTTGGAATCAACTCACCCTTACTTCAGACTCACATAGCTCAGTCTCTTATGCCAGAGCTTTAAGATTCAGATCTTACATCAGAAATTAGGGTGCTAAAAATGCTACATCCAAGTGGCAGATTTTATTATAATCTATGTTCTTTTAGTAATGTGCTGTACTCTTGTGGTCCCTTTAACTCAATGACACCTTGACCTTCTTTACTTTCTCTCATGGCTATCAGTGAAAATTTTAAATTAATCCAATCATCCAGAACACAGAATAAAGTTGATCTGTCAGAAATCTGACTTTATTTTAGCTGCTCTAACTACGTCCTTACAGGTTTTGGCTCAATTAAATCCCTGTGTGTCACCCTCCCTGTTACTTTGTAAATCCTGAGACCACCAAAGCTGCATGTTTCCTTTAGCTGAAAGGCTGGACAGACAGCTGTTTCAACAACACTTGCCAGGGCTCCTCTGTTGCATGCTTCAGCACCAAGTGACTTGTAACACCCCCAGCTGAATGCTTCACCTCTACAAAGCATTGAGCTTCTGCTGTAATGGGGACCTGAAAGCTTGAGTCCCAAAGGTCAGTTGCTTAATCTGCCTTTAAACTGGCTAATTTCCATATTTCTTACGGTATAGTACCATTTTACTAGTACAGCAAGGAACCATTATTAAACAGCATTTTGTCTTTCAGATACTTGAAAGAACACATTAGTAAGAGAATGAGATAGTATGCAATGCTTTGGAAGGGTTAAAAAAGCTTAAATGCTGCTGCATTGGCCTGGGTGATGATAGCTTCATTAGAGACAGGGCTATAAACTGAGAGCTAGGTAATTACCTCTCCCATTAATGCTGGAAAATTCTTTGCTCCATTGAGAAGTGATTCTGGAGCATCATGCCTTCTGCGCTCCTATACTCAAACTGCAGGAGCTCTGATTTCATCAGCCCAAACTGCAAGCAAACAGCGGCAGCTTTCCAGGTGTGCTTTGCAAATTGGGGTTTAAATGTGGAACGCATCAAATTAAAATTCAATATTAATTATTTTGTCTTGCTAGGAGCCTGAGTAGCTTAAAGCAGCAAGGGTAATTGTCTAATTCATTGTATGTGTCTACAGTGAACTTCATCATTATGTCAGCTCCCTAATAAAAAGGTTATTATAGAAACAAAGATCCCAATTTTACATATGGTGGGCATGGGAGAATTCAAGGAACTAGTCTCTAAGGTAGACATGAGCATTCTTGACAAATGACGCCCATGCTGTGATCAGATACTTAACAAGAAATCTCGTTATTAACTAGGCCTGTACAGATAATTAGCACTTGAGCTTCAAATTTTAAATCTGGCTTGAGACGTATAATTTATCAAAAGCTGTAGCTTGCTGTCAGAGTCCTATAATAAGGCAGCATTATTGATGAATTGAGATTAAGTGAAGATTGAAGAGAGAAAATTAGGCCACTGGTTAGTCTGAAAGGTCTGACTTCAATATTTACAGTAGTAATTTGGCATTATTTTGGTAAATGGATTTGGTCCCCAAGTGCTGCACACTAAAGGAACAAACTATGCATCATTATTTAATTATGAAAAGGATTTTCAACACTTTCAGTATCGTTTTCTTAGTGCTGCATGGTTATCAAATGTTCCTCTTTACATCTGAATCTTTGATTTCATTGGTTAGAGGACGTGAACAGGAATTTCTGTCAACAAAAGTTCACTGTAGCATGTAGATCCCAATTGGCTATAAGGAAGCTGGAAAGCTAGTGAAAGTATTTTTTTTTTGCATGCATTATTGGGTGTATTGCCAGCCTCACTTGTTTATCTTTTGATCTCACTGGCCTCAAACAGCTGTAATTATTGCTTGCACTGCTACAGCATATTTTATTATAGCAAAATCTGATTTGGCTGCCAATACTGTAGTTTAATAACTACAGAAACTATAACATGTGGCTGCTTTGCTAGTGCACATTTTTGTAACACTTGCTTTAGTGGTTTCACATTGCGGTTTGTCTTGTGTACTTTTTCAGAGTCACCTTGTTGCTGTAATTCATAATCTCATGCTAGATTTATAGTAAAAAGCTCTTTCTCCCCCCTTTAAGTGGTTTTATATACTTACTACGGACAGTGAATTAATCAACAGGTCAATAGTTCCTATCCAAATATATCCACATTTGTGCAAGGACTTTAACCACTGTTTGGAGAAGGACTTACCTGTAGAAGGAGAAAAAGAGAAAGCATGTTGCCTTGTCATTACTGGAGGGCCTGCTATTAATTTTCCAGAATGACATATCTGTAGATTTTACTAAGCTTCTTTCAGATACATAGGCATGCATGGGGGAAGGGGGGCACCCTGGTCCCGGCCCTCCCTGTTAAAAATCATCCTTCAACTAAGTGATATATACAATAATGCATGGGGATGACTGCATAATAATAAATTATGTGCACCCGAGGTGTGGGATGCTATATAAGCCCTGAGGGTGAAGAACGAGGGGTTTATCAAAGCATCCCACACCGAGGGTGCACATAATTTATCATTTTGCACTCACCCCCAGGTATTGTTATGTGTAATTGCTGGCTTATGTTTTTTTTGCCAGAAGGATTAAAAAAGAGTTATGTGACACTCTGTTGGAGAAATTGGAACACGGCAGTATGAATAACAGAGAGAGAAAAGCCTGGTTCAACTGTTTAACTTTAAAAAAAAATTGTTCCGAGTACTAACCAGTTTTTGTGTGGAGAAAGTCTTTCTTAGTCCAGTTTTTGGTTTGCTGGATGTATTCTTGTTCTTTTTCCTCTATGTTTCCATGAAGATATGTTAATGAGGTCGAGGTCAGGGATCATCATCAGTCATTGTCAAGGTCAGGTCACGGTGGTGAGCTTCTTTTTTTTTTTATAGGGGACTGTTATTAAAAAAGTGCTTTTAATAAAGAAAAAAATGCCATTTTACTAGCACCCACTTTCTACTCAGGATGGAGTTCTGTCTCAGTTTGTGTGTGGCTTTTGGAGGTGACAGTGTGCACTAAGGTGCAACGCGAGGGCAGAGAAGGAGCAGGTCGTGCGTGCTCGCCATTATAACCAGTAGGTTATAACGGCGAATCATAACCTGCTCCTTCTATGGGAAAAAACACAAGCCAGTTATTACAATATAATTATATATGCCTCCAGACTCCTCTAGCTTTTATGGGGATTCTGGCCACCCTTGTTCACTGACTCTGTGCATGCCTCTGTTCAGATATTATAACACCATAAGGGACAGTCTGGCTAATCTGACTAATCTAAGATGACTGCATGTACAAGCACACACTGATACTCTAAAACAGTACTTTTAGTTAGAGATGGTCAGTTAATATTCACTGGTCACTGGATCCCCCAGTATCATTCTTTAGTTGGATAGGATATTTTGAAAATTCTTGTAGCTAGATCATCCACTGTAATCTGTTATCACAGTGGAGCAGTTTGACTTGACAGCCACACCATGTTCTAGAGTGTAACTTGCTGATCTAAAAGGGAACAGATACTGGCAGTTCTATTAATATCTTACTTGGACAATAGAACAGCTATCTGGCTAGATATTTGCTAAAACAGAGCAGATACATAGAAACACAGAAGGTGATGGTAGATAAGGACTGCAAGGCCCATCCAATCTGCCCATTTATTTCTCTACCTTATGAATGTCCCATCAGCCTTTGCTCTGTCAATGGCCTATCTATTCATACTCATCTGTATTGCTCCCTTTTGCCTATCCCATGGCTGTTTGAAGCCCTGCAATGTATTTATATTCACCACTTCCTGAGGTAGGCCGTTCCATGCATCCACCACCCTTTTTGTGAAAAATAATTTTCTCACATTACCCCTTAATCGGCCTCCCTCTAATCTCATGCTGTGTTCTCTTGTCCTGCTATTTTTCTTATATTGATACATTAAACTCTTTCACCTTGTTAATGCCCTTTAGGTGTTTGAATGTTTCGAGCATATCACCTCTCTCCCTTCTTTTGCTCTAGGGTATACATATTGAGCTCCATTAATCTCTACTCATATGTTTTCTGATGCAGTCCCTGCACCATTTTGGTTGCCCTTCTCTGAACTTCCTCAATTTGGTTAATGTCTTTGTGAAGGTGTGGCCTCAAGTAGTACACATAATACTCCAGATGGGGCCTAACCAGTGTCTTGTAAAGAGGGATTATTACCTCCCTCTTACAACTTGTGATACCCCTACTAATACACCCCAACATCCCTCTAGCCTTACCTACTGCTTTAGTGGTCTGCTTGGATGATTTCAGGTCATCTGTGATGATGATGATGATGCCCAAGTCTCTTTCTTCCCTTGTGACTGCCAGCAACTCCCTTCCCAGCCTATAGGTGGCTTCAAGGTTTCTCTTCCCTATGTGCATGATCTTGCACTTATTTGTGTTAAACCCCAGTTGCCACTCTTCTGACCATGTTGCCAGTTTATCCAGATCTCTTCTCATTCTGCCCATCCCATCTGGATCATCTACTGTGCTGCAGAACTTGGTGTCATCTGCAAACAGACAAACCTTACCTTCCAGTCCATCTGCAATGCCACTGAGGAAGATATTGAAGAGGACTGGCCCCAGAACTGATCCCTGAGGTACCCCACTTGTGACTTGCATCTCTTCTGACTGTATACCATTTACCACCACTCTCTGTTTTCTGCCCATCAACCAGTTTGCCACCCAGTTGACCAACTTCTGACCCACCCCAAGCCTACCCAGCTTATTAATCAATCTTCTATGTTGAACAGTATCGAAAGCTTTGTTGAAGTCAAGGTAGGTGACATCAACTGCTCCCCCTTGTCCACCACTCTGGTTACCCAGTCAAAGAAATCTATGAGATTAGTTTGACAGGACCTTCCTGTTGTAAACCCATTCTGTCTTGGATCCTGTGCTCCTAAGGATTCCAGGTGTTGCACTATCCTTTCCTTAAGGAGTGCCTACATAATCTTGCCCACTACTGAGGTAAGACTGACTGGTCTGTAGTTCCCTGCCTCCTCCCTGCTACCACTCTTGTGGAGCGGGATCACAGGAGCCCTTCTCCAGTCTTCTGGGACCTCTCCTGTGCTCAGAGACTCACTAAACAGTTCTGCTAATTGCTCTGCTAGCTCCACCCTTAGCTCCTTTAGTACCCTGGGATGTATACCATCAGGTCCCATTGCCTTGTACACCCTGAGCTTATCAAGCTCTTGTAGGACCCTTTCTTTTGTGAAGGGACTAGTGCACACCTCCATCTCCCCTGTGTCCATGGTGCTGAGCTGTGGGCCCTGCCCTACTTTCTCTTCAGTGAATACTGAGCAGAAGTATCTATTTAGGACAGATGCTTTACATGGTCCTCCTCCTCCTCACATGCCCCCTTATCCCCTTTGATCTTAGCAATACCCCCTCTTGACTTTCTCCTTTCACTAATGTATCTATTGAAAGTCTTGTCACCTTCTTTTACTGTTTGTACTAGTGTTTCCTTGGTTTGGGCCTCTGCCTGCCTTACTGCCTTCCCTGCTTCCCTTAGGGAAGTTTGGTATGCCTCCCTATCTTCATCCCACTGTGTTCCCCTATATTTCCTGAAGGCCAGCCTTTTGGCTCTAACCTTTTCTGCTACTGTTTTTGAGAACCAAAGTGGTTTCCTTCTTCTTTTGCACTTTCTTTTCTCTCTAACACAATGGGATGTTGCTTCAAGTATTGCATCCTTAGTGCTTGCCCACTTTGCCTGTACCCCCTCACCTGTATTTCTTTTTGCCAGGACTAACTTAACTCTGTTGGCCATCTTATCAAAATCAGCTCCTCTGAAGTCCAATATTTTTGCCTTGGAATGGGATGATTTAGTTCTAGTGGCCAAATTGAACCATACCATGTGATGGTCACCGGCCCCCAGGTGACCTTCTACCTGGAGATCTGTGATCCTTTCCCTGTTAGTCAGTACTAGATCTAGGATAGCCCTGTCTCTTGTGGGTCGTTGTACCAGTTGTTTGAGGCCCTCCCCCTGCAGAGAATCCACTATGTGTCTAGTTCTGGCAGATGTTCCTACTGGTATTGACCAGTCTGTATCTGGCATGTTGAAGTCTCCCATTATCAGAACCTCCCCTTTAGCTGTCATGTTTTGTATATCTTCTAACAGTAATTTGTCTATGTCCTCCCTGATCTGGGCCTGTAGACAACCCCAGTTCATATGGCTGTCCCATTTCCTGTTTCCAGGGTGACCCACAGTTCTTCTAGCTCCTTATGTGTATTCTGAATTTCTGTAGCTTTGATATTTTCATTGACATAAAGGGCCACTCCACCCCACCTTTTGTACTGGTCTCTTCTGAACAGTACTTAGCCAAGTACTGAAGTCTCCCAAGTGTGGTTACTGGTAAACCATGTCTCGCTAATGGCTACTATGTCCAGTTTAGCCTCTGTCATTATTGCCTGCAGGTCTGAGATCTTGTTTCCCAGACTGTGAGCATCTGTGTACATGATAGGGATATCTGCAATATGATGGCAGGATCTGGTGCTCTGTCATATATTAGGTGGCACCAATAATTAACTATCTGGATATCTTTCTTTTCAGAGCAAGACAGAGAATGTTCAAAAGCTAATACGTGTTTTCTACAGTATTTTATTTCTAGATTCCAGCTCTGAATGCAACTCATATTACTTGTTTACAAAATGGGTCCTAGATTGTCCAGTTTTTCCAGCAATCAGATTGTTCTATGAGACCTGAATAGTCATGGTGAAATCTCTTATTAGGCCACTGTTAAATGTATATTTTTTTAATAATTATTTATACCTTGTACCATTTTATGATTTGAATAACAAACTCCAGGGAGTGCAGCGGCACTCCTTTATATGTACTTTTCAGGTGGATGAAGCCATATAGCTACATGTTGTGCTGCGTGACACACCTGAGGCATAAATATATTAAGTACAACCATATATACCATATAATTTGTTAGCCCTTATATAAATTATAATGCTTTTGATTATAGTATTTTCATCTCTGAGACAAAAGATAACTAAATTAGTATTCCTGAAGTATAAATGGACATGCTGCTAATTAATTTCCATTTGAAATTTTAGTATCCCCAAGACATGCTCCATTTATTGGTGTTATAGAAATATTACACCTAACACATAATTATTTCCAAAGTAAATTATAAGTAATGAACTTTTATGTAACAAGCCTAACTAGGCTAGCTCTTTAATGGAATGTTTTGTAAATACTCTTCTATAGTGAAAATATTTAACAAGAAACTGTTCCACAGCCTCAAAAGGTCAAAATGCAGCATGAGAGCAATTGCTAGTACAACATTTATGTATTTTATTACTGAACAGAGTCATTTAAAAAGTTAACAGCCTGAACTAGGCAAGATTATGAAACATTTTTCTAGTCTCATAAGGTCTTGTATAAAGTGTTTACCAACAGTTTCCAATGATGGTAATAAGATACCTATTGACTGTTCCAGCAGAACTGTTCACTGAAATCCATCCCCCTTAACGTGTTTTTGGCAGTAAGTCATTTTCCCTTAGTCTCCAGCTGTCCAGCAGGGTGTGCCAAGTCACAGCAGGACCTGAGGAGTGTTTGCATTCATCTGAGGCATTGAGCTTTATGGTGCTTTTACGCATAATACATTCGCAGACAGACAGGCTTTTCAAGGCACAGCAGGGGCACTTACTTGATTTTGACTTTATGCTATGGCAGTCCTCTAAACTGGATCTTGAAAACAATGTGTAGTGAAAGTGGCAAGAATGGTTTAGTTATGGTGCCTCACGTTTCATCATCATATATTACTGGTAGCTGATGGGAGAAATACAGTATGCTGCTGTGTACTGCAGTGGATATTCTGCTAGATTCAGTTTGAAATGAAGTGTGGTATTAAATGATATTACATCAGCTCCTGTAAAGGACAAAGAGGGTACTACTGGTGGTCAGACTGAATGTGTTATGATAGCAAGATGAATTTAATCTGTTATTGTGAGGAAATAATGAAAGAAATGCACAGATATACATGGAGTATACTGAAAAATACACTGAATGGCTTTGCATGCCAAACTAGGGCAGAAATGCGATGGTTCAAAACTCAGCTTTACTTCTGTAAAAGAACAAACTGAAGAGGCTAATTAGTCAAATGCTACTCATGGTCTACACTGGCTACTGAAATTTTACAACTGAACAAGAGTTGGCTGATACATTGTCGGATAATAAATGTTCTGTACAGTAGGTTGCAGAACACGTACTAATATTTTTGACTACAGTATACACATTTCTAATGTTTCTAAAGGTTGTAATCCTAACGTCTGTTAAATAAATAACTAAATAAATAAATAAATAATGTCTGCTGACTGTGCTTTCACCTTTTTTGATGCCTTGATACTAAGGAAACAAATATAGTTCAGAAGTTAGAGGAAAGAACTGAGAGCCTCTATTGCATTGTGTAACCTCAGGCAAGTGACTTAAAGAGGACAGGAAATAATTTCTAATTGGCAGCTGTTTATAAAGTTATTATTTTCAGAAATTATTTTCATTCCCCTAAATTATCTATAATTATACAATGGCAAGAAAGAATACTGGCTGGCCTCTGATAGGGCAGTCTAGGACTGGATTGTGATGTTATCCCAGCATAACATCACGGATCTAGTCCCAGCACATAAATGACTGCATTAAATGTTAAAGGTATCACTCAGCAAAAGTGAAGCCATCAGTGATCAGCTTCAATGTCTGCTCAGCAGCCCCCTTCATTGTACCCTGCTCCTAAGTTCAAACAGCTACTTAAGTTATTCTTATATAAAACTAAAAACCTCCCTCCCACCAAATCACAGCATGCTCCCTTGGAAAGTCACAAAAACATTCTGTTTGCAGTCCACAGAATAAATACAATTTTCATGGCCATTTTCTTCCTCGAGCCCAGTGGCTTTAGTGAAGTGCTGAGACTATAACTGCCAGCTGCACGATTCACTGATGCCACTCGGGTCATGGGAAAAAAGCTGCCATGAAAATGTAACTTTATTTTCTCCATTTCAACTGGCACACATCCTCCATCCCTGCCCTGCTCCAAAAAAGTGAAGTAAAGTCGTACCTTGAAATGGCATTTTGATTCCCCCCTCAGCTGTAGCATGACCATGAAAGAGCCACGCTCTTTCCACAATCCACAAGGCTCATCAAAGAAATGGCTGCACTACTTACGGCCAGGTTAAAAACTGAAAACTAAATAAATAAAATTAATGCTTCTGCACTTTCCTCAAAATCTTCTACCAGCACAAAGCAAGGAACTCACCCAATAGCTCCCAAGAACTGGAAGTCTCTGCTCATGCTACTGAGCTCCCTCGCAGATTGTGATCCTCATTTGGGTCCCACTAAATCTAAATCTGCATTAAGCAGCAAGTTTTCCTGAGCCTAGGGCAGGCAGTGGGACCAGGGTCATTTATGAGAAAACCTACACAAAAAGACAGCTTCAGGAGGGAAATGACTGAATCACAAACAGCACACTCACAGCACATAAAGGTCACTACACCACACAACAGGACCATCTAGTGGACACATCGAAAACAGGAGTATACTTCCACTATGCAAAACCACCTAGAAAAATGTTTTATCTTTATTTTTTTTATTGTTTATAAAAATGAGCCATTGTACAATAGGAATAATGCATTCCAGGGTGTGTTTCATGCTGGAATAATGTCACTTCTCTGGTGTTGGACGCACTCAGCCTGCAGCCTCATGCACAACCACCAAAGGCATGATGTTATCTCAGCAGGACAGACACCCTGCCATGCATTATTCCTTTATTAATTGTACCTTAGGGCTGTGCATGAATGTTGAATTTCTGATGAAATGGAATTCTGCTGAATTTTAGAAAATGATGCCAATTTCCATCATTTGCAGAATTTCGACATTCTGTATGTGAAATGTTTTTTGCGAATTAATAATTCACAGTTCACATAAACTGCAGATTATTTTTCCACAATCAGCAGAAAATGATTCCACAGTTTAAATGATCCATGGAAAATTATTCTGCAATTTACACAGAAATGCTTTCTGAAAATTCCACAGAAGCTAAAAAGAAATTCTGTAAAGCACTGCAGAAGTGGAATTGTCATTCTGCATCAGTTCCGATGATGGAATTTCACATTCTGCACAGCTCAACTGTACCTGAAAAAAAGTGACATAAAAACTGTATTTTGCATTGTTTTGTTTTAATGGGCAACATTCTGTACAGTTCTCTTTTCATGGAACTTGTGATCTAGAGTTCTGACTACTGTATCTCGCCCTTTGTGCACAAAACTCTGAGCAAGGTTGTGATAGGTCAACAGCTCATAATTAGCATTCTGTACATAAATTGTGACATAGTAAAAACTCCAAACTACCAGTTTAATGAAACATACTGCAGCATGTTGTCCATAAAAAGAAAACAATTAACAACACAGGTTTCACATCAGTGTTTATCAGGTACAAAATATGGACCATTTGGAAGTATGAATTTCACTGCTGTAAACAAGAACTCTACTAACTACTGCCAATTAGCATACATTTCCTGTCCCCTTTCAGGATCAGTTGCAATGGTTTTAAAACGTACTATTTGCCCACCATGAGGAAAACAAGGCCCTACAGTATTCATTACATATAAAGTACAGGAATTGCCATTTCCATGTTATTTTATTGCCTCTCCTTTGATGGTTCCAATGAAACCCCTTCAGACTTTTTCAGAACAGCATTCAGAATCTTGGGTGAGTGCTAATGTCTTTTAAGCAGGAATTACATAATTTTCCTCAAGGTCCAGTCATCCGAGTACACATGTAGTTCATCAGATTGCAAAATGGCAAGATTCAGTCTTTGCTTCCAGTTTTCTGATGGGGACTTTTATTAAGGGATTATACCAGTAAACCAACATGGGTAAATATCTGTCATGTCCTCTAAGCTGATCATAGATATTTTGGGCACAATATAAATTCAGGGGCATCACTTCACCAAATCCATAGGGGTTGCAAGATCATTTTTAGACAGCTCCTCCAATTGTAGGGGGACAGATAAGAGACAGGTTAAACTGGTAGCAACACTGTTAAAAGAGTATTCTAACCACTAGAAAAATAAATTCAAGTCACACAAGACTGTTAAAAAAAAGACAACATATATTCTATCTGGTTTAAAGAAAAAGGCAATCAACAAGAGAGTGGTACAGTAAAATAATCAGCAGAAAATGTAGGCATTCATCATGAAGGCATGCTGGTTTCATAAATGAATACTGCCGCAGGCAAGCATTGGCAAACTAGATAAGTGGCCAGCTGACAGCACAGTGCAGTAAGCTGAACAAAAAAAAAGAGAGTCAGTGGAACTGTAAGCCATTTTACTTAATGAATTACAGGAAGCAGAAGACTGCAGATCATGGTCTACTCAACATGTACATTTGTGACCCTCCCCCACCGCAACTCCAGAGTTGAACAATCTGTTGCCAGTATACTTTCCCATCCCCCCAGTGGGCACCATTTCCTTCACCTCTGACCTCTTTTCCCAAATCACCAACTCAATTCCGACTCAGAGACCAGCTCTAACCTCAACTCGGTCACCCATGGTGGATAAAAAGAGCTGAAGCTCCCTTGTGCTAAAAACAAAAAAGGACCCAAATAGTTGAGTTTGACAGATGGGCAGGCAGGGCACTTTCTCTAGACCTGGGCTCACTCACACGCAGCACGGACACTTGCACTCAGTCCATCTCTCACAGCTGAAGCCTGTATGCAAATAAAGCAATTAGGGAGTAGGTGGGAGGGACAAACATGGACCCATACCTGCATGTTTCAGTGGCCAGATGCCATGGACAATTTATTGAAAATTGCACTTCTAGGGCCTGATATTGAAAAATGAGCCTGGCAATATCGCAAGTGGTTGCTCCGTGCAACTGAGTTGTGCCAGAGCAACAAAGGGATATATTCAAAGAGACGTGCAATGGCGCATCCCTTCTGAACATATCAAATTATGCAGGTAGCACAAATACTGTGTGCCGGCGCATCCCCCAGACAGTTCTGAATACCTGGAATGGGAATGTGCCAGTGCATCTGGAGATGTGCCAGGCACAATATCCAGATATTCAGACCTGAACATGCAAATGGGGTCATTAAGCATGCAAGGTTCAAACGGGCCATTTGCATGTCATTATGGCCCCATTTGCATGCGTTGTGCAGTGCTGGCCCAGTGGAATGCGCCGGGTGCCCTGCAACAGTATGTCTGGTATTGTAGTCATTCACAACTTTGTGAATGAACGACATCATTCAGAAAGTTGTGAATGACTATTACAGTACACACTGCAAGCCCATTGGTCAACAGTGTGGATCAATGAGCTTGCAGGTGTTACTGCAAGCTGTCATTCAGCAGGCAGGCAGAGAGGTGAGCAGGTGGATTTGCTGTCCACCGATGATATGGGTGGGGGAGAGGGGTGGAATAGGGGTCCTGTGTGGGTGAGGGGTACTACAAGACTATCATGGATGTGGGGATCTTTGATATCCCATGATCAGTGTACAGGGTGGGGAGGGGGGACTGCTGTACTACCAGAGACAGGGATATTATTTTATTCACAATGATTGGGATGCCGGGTGGGGAGATGGGACCACTAGACTACCCGGGCTCTGTATGTTGCACTGTATGGAGATCAGACTTAGGGCTTGGGGGGTAGCCACCCAGGGGCTGGCAACTGCTGTGTTGTGCCTTGCAATGCAGCAGCCCGCCTGTGAGTGGCTATCAGTTAGGTCAGTTTTTTACAGATTTGTGCCCATGTATGCGGCACATCTCCAAGATGTGCAGCCAGATGTGCTGCACATGTCAGCTGAATATCATAATGTGCCGCATATTGCATGGGTACACCCCCTGGAGATGCGCTGCATACATTATTGGAGCACATTGATGCATCTGGAGTAGTGCGGCGCATCTCCAGGGTTTGAATATGACCCTGGGGCACAATTCTGGAGATGTGCCAGTGCCACTCAGTTGTGCCAGGCACATCTGTTCTGAATATCTTGGCCCTAATCTTCAAATATAGGAGAACAATTTTAAATAAGATTATGGTGGAGAACTGTTATCAGTTTGCATGTTGTATTGTACATTTTACATATTGATGTCAACTGTATCATATGTTGACTGCTTTTTAACTTCTATTTAATGTTTTTTTTTTAATGACACATTGTCAAACATATACACTTTTGAAACTGAATACCTGCATGTTGAGAGGATTCCCATTGTCAGCTTTTACCTGCATCTCTGTGTCTGACCTGCTCTACTGTCTGGTGCTGAGTGCGTGCAGTTCTCCTCTTGATTCAGCATGCGATTCCAGCTGCCCTTATGGCTCCAGCCTTCAATCCAACACATGACTACCAACTGAAAACATGCCAGCTTGACCTGCTGTGTAGTGGGAGAGGAAAATTTGGTGAAGGGAGCAATTGATGAGGACTAGAGGAGGTAACTGAAAAAAAAAATTCAAGTGCGTGATCACAGTGAAGGGGGTGGTGTACATGTAGCTCATATGCCTGTATTCACTATTCAGGAAAGCAGTCCTATGCATGCAGTGTACCCCCTCCACAAATATATGTGCATGAATTTAATAATTTTCTATGCAATTCATACACATTTATGCATGAATGGGAACATTGCAGGGGTCTCAAACAAAGTATAGGGGTGGCAAAAAATCACCAGGGTTACAAATGTGATGCCTGATGACCCCAAAATGACTCCCTTGTATAAATACAATCTCCAAAAAACCTGTCAGGCTCCTATAATATTGGTTTCCATTGTTCCCTTCCAGCCCTGAAATCTTCCCCTACAACTCCTTCCTTGTGTATTTTATTACAAGTATCCCATTGTTGAGGCTCCAGTACACTCACTGAATGTGTACTGTTACTACTGTACCTCTCCCCAAATGTATAATCCCACAGAATGTTCACCTCTTTCCTGCCCTGCCCCTTGTAACTATTCCAAAACATGTCCACACTCCTCTCCCAATTTTAAAACTTGAACTTTCCACTGCTCTTCTAATTTGTACCCCTTCTTGTATGCACCTCCTGAAATTTATAATTGCCACTACACCCTCCTACACTTTGTGCCTCTGGAACTCTTCACAAAATTTGCAGACCTCCCTAAATCTGTAACCTTACCCTTGAAATCCTTTCAAAATGTGCACTACTGCCTTTCAATCCTCCTAAAATGGACCCGTACACCACATGATTCCCACAATTTGTACCTCTCCTGTGCCAGTCCCAAATTTACAACCTTTCAGAAATTTGTACCTCCACCCATCACAAACTCTATACATCCTACCCTGCTCCCCCCCATACTTACATCCTTGCCTCTGCAGCCTTTTAAAATGTTACCCCTACCCTCATGTTGTGCAAAATTTTAACCCTAACCCCAATCTCCCCAAGACCTGCACCCCATCTCATGTGCCCTTCCCAAAATTCATAATACAGTCCACACATCTTCCCAAATGTTTTACCTCATGACATGCACCAATAGCAAAATTTGGCAAAATTTCCAAATATTGTTGCCCTTCTCTTGCACATCTCCCACAATTTATGCACCCACCACTATAACCTTCCACAAATTAATGCTTTTACCCTACACTACTCCCTAAATCTGTACCCAGTACCACATTTGTACTTCTGTACCCCTCATAAGATTTATACCTCTAGCCCCACACTCCCTGAAGAATTTGTACCTCTACACCTTCTTTCTACCCAAGATTTTAACCCTTTAACCTCCACCCCTCCTGAAATTGACAGCCTGACCCCCACACCACTCCTGAAATATGCAATCTTTTCGCAATACTTGCAGCTTACTTTCTGCACCCTCCCAAAATTTGCAAATTGTTATACTCCTTCAAACATCTTTACCCCTTGTCCCACACAACTCACATTTTACCTCCCTGTAGCACTCCCCAACTGTACACCCTCAAAATGTTTACCCCTACTGTTGCAGTCATCATAAAATTTGTAGTTCATAACCCTGATCCCCTCCAAAATGTGCAGCTCTAATCCTGTACCCTCCCAAAGTTTGTACCCCTATCTGTGCACTGTCTATAAAGAGTGTACCTTTACTCTATCTTTTACCCTAAGGTTTGTACCCTTTCTTGACATTTTCCAAATTTCATACTGTAACCCCTACCTGGTCTACCATTTGTTTCTGATAGCAAAACCAGGTGGGGTGGGCTCGGGGAGGAATAGGTCACTCGGCAAAAAGGTTAGGTTTGGCTACTCTGCACAGGGCACACAAGTAACTCCGAACACAGGAAGCAATAACTGTAATGTCCAATACCAGAAGTGGGATTCTAAAGTGTGGCTTTTTATTCACATACAAACAGAATAAACAAAGCATAGATGGACCCTCATGGGGCTGTACTCCTGGTAATGCATATTAAAAGAGACCAGAACACTTCCTCAACACTTTAGCCCTCAGGCTCTGAACCCACTGGGCACACAGCCTGGACTTGCACACTGCTTTGGGTTACACAGCCTGAACTTGTACACCATTCTGGGTTTTCCCTCACTCGGCTCCCTTGCCAGCCACTTGGACACCTTCCATACTTCATGGAAACATTTTCTGGTGGCTCCCTAAACCACCTAAGAGCACCACGGCTCCATCAGGAAAACTTCCTTTCAATCCCACGACTGGGTACTTTCCTCAGGCACTGGCCAAGTACCTGAGAGAAAGCAAAAGGTGTCTCAGAGCAAATCCATAGAGGTGAATTTGGTTACTACTGATGGGGGGGTCTCCCACCTCTCGCTCCCACAATTCATACCTGGCCATTTCTCTGAACAGTAAACACCTCATCCTGTAAAGCTTTGCAATGTAGATTCTTGCTAAATGTATTTCACATTCCATCTACTTGTCTTGCTTCCCATTTGTGCTGGACTCGAACATACTTTTAAGTGGCATAGTCCATTACTCTAGACCCCCTACTGGTTAAGCAGTCCAATCCCCAGTTTTCTTCAACTCTTTGTGCTGGACTTGAACATACTTGAATTAAGTGGCATTGTCCATTACTCTAGACCTCCCACAGATTAAGCAGTCCAATCCCCACTTTCCAACTGTACTTGGCTGTCTTTTCCTGACCCCACAGTAATAGTCCCTTTAGTTTCCTTCTGTTCAGGTGAAAACACTTGGCTCTTTTGCAGAGAAAACTCACTGTTTGGTTGAAGGTTCCCCACAGGCATTTTCTCCACAAGGAATCTTCCTCTCAGAGCTTCTGGTGCCTCAGCACAACTTGAACAGGCAGCTTCTTTCCCTTAGCCGGAGCCAGGAGGGTTGCCCTTGGAAAACAGGCAAACACCTTCCCCCCCATCCCCTCAGGGATGGGGCTACTGAACCATTGAAAGCAGTCTCCACCACTTCAATTACCAGTTCCTGTGTTCCTCTTCAGGTGGAAACACACACCTTACCCAAAAGTAGCTCTAAAACAGAGCTAAAGCTCTGAGAGCCTGCACACACATGGCTGCACTACAGTCTCTAACTCAGACTGCACACAGACCCTGGCTTCAAATTCCCCATCGTTCTACTCTAACCTCCAACTGCAACATTCCAATGTGGCTTATGCAACTGCGAAAGTCCTATTATGATGTCATCCCTCAGTCTCAGCTGAGACTGAGAACAGAGTGAGACAGTGTGAAATCCATTTAACTGGAGTTTCAGAAGATGCCTTCCCTGCCTACCACTACGTCTTACTGGGATTATAGTAACCCCAGGTAACAGGGGGGTTACACTCACCCTGGGCTAGGAAAATGACTGTCCACAGTCATTAGTTACCCAACCTAGGCCATCCTACTCTATGTGCTACCTATGGAGAGGGGTGATCAGGCCCCCTCCTACCATGTGCTAGGCACAGGCAGGCAACACTAAGAGCCCAGAGGACATCAGCTGATGCATCAGCCTCTACTCTACCTGCTGACTATGGGTACCCAGTGGTTCTGGAAGAACTGTCCAGAGCATAGCCCTAATAGATGAGCACTGCAGTCCCTATGGCCATGCAGGACCACAGCCTGTCTATCCCCCTATCCCTCTAGGGAAAATCTGTCTGCCTCTAACTCAAATACCAAAACAAAACAAACAGGGGACCTCCCAAACCCTGGACACCATGCAACCACACACCAAGAGCTAATACCATACCATATGCATTACTCCCACATTCCCCCACAACCATACCTGTGGAAGGAAAAAGGGTTACACACAATAACAACAAAAACAACAGTACTTTAAACACTACACACTAAAGTACTAATGAGGAACTCCGATGAGTCCCTCCTCCTCTTCTTGTCTTCTCTTCTATCTTCTTCAGGAACACCTGCAAGAAAAAGAAAGACAACACACACTCCTAATCTGCATACACAGTCTATCTAAACCCCTACCATCAAAACACTGGAGAATCCCAAAAATACTTTTTTTAGAAAAGTAGAAAAACAGTATAAACATTAGAAAACAATAGAAAACAATGACATTATGGACAATACACCATTTGGGAGATGGAGTGACCTAAATGTCCCATCTAGTGACCACAGTGCCTGAAGGCAAGTCCATTAAAGAGTCTCTCCTGGGCCGGGGCCCGGTGAAGCACAGTTCCAGCAGGCCAAAGTCCTGAAGGGGAGAGTCTTTGAGGACAGTTCAAGCATCTGGAGTCTGCTAGTGTAGGGTGTGTACTGCAATGTCATAAGAATAGCAAAGTCTGGACTTACCAGTCCCTTGTAGAATGACAACTGCACCAACCTAGTCCTCAGCCGAAGACTCTCCCTGGCAGCATTCTTCCGATACAGCTGGGAGGACATCTTCCAGGAATGACAGGAGGGCACATCTGGAAACTGCTGGGATGATGTCATCTCTGGAGATAGGACCTTGGAACAGGAACAAAAAGGAAAACAGCTGGTCTGAAGCCATCTGATTACCAGGTGATGAATCAGGATCAGCTGGGCTGGTGTCCTCTCTGGATCTGAAGTCATCTGGTGGGTCAGTTGATGGATTCTGGAAAGTCAGTACACTGTAGAACTGATGAATGTGGGGTACCGGAGTCCTGGACGTCCATACTGGCAGAACAACAAAGGCACTGCAATGGCTGGAGTGGCAGCACTGGCTACCACTGCTCTGCTTTCCATTTGGTAGGCATGGGCACATTTGCATGGAGGTCTTTGCATTGTGGGCAATAGCACTACGGGTCAGGTGCTTGAATTATTACCCCATCTGGGTGCACATAATTCACACTGTGAAAGGTTTCACGTCCCTCTCCATCCACTATTTGAACAGTGTCCATAAACAGTGTCCTGCCTCTTTTCCACTGGCTGTATTTTTCGTGAAACATTCTGTTCTTGACATGCTTGTTTGCACCAGGATGCACACATTTCATTGTTTCTGCCCAAATCCAGGACTTCTTTTTTTGTTCACTCTCCTCCCAGACTCTCCGAGGAAAGGTAGGAAAGAACAGCTCATAGATTTCATTCTCCTTCCTATGAACCAGTCTCTTCTCTTTACTAGCTTTGGTCAACCTGAGACCTCTGGCCTGACTTGGGGGCAGCCAGTCCTGGTTCTGCCAGCTACGCATTCTCAAAGAGACAAAAATTGGATCCCTAGCTGCTTCTTGCACAGCCAGGGCAGTGGCATCACCACCCTCTTCCATGCATTCCTCTGAGGCAAGAGCTTGAGGCTGTGTACCAGTTCCTTTTTCACAAGGCCACATAGGTTCTCCCTCTTCTTCTTCCTCACTGAGAATCTGTGCCCAGGAGTGAGCAGTCGTCCTCACTCCTGAGACTATCCACTGATCGCTGGGTGCGGAGGTAGAAACCTCACATTCAAAGGCCTCCCTAATCCTGTCTTCTCCTATGAGACTTGGGCTAGGCCCCCTCTCCAAGGGTCTACTGATGCTCTTCCTGATAGGCCTCTCTGCGATTCAGAATCCAAACCATCAGCACATTGTTCTGTCTGTAAATCTGCACCCTCTAGCTTTGTGGGCTCTGTCTGGTGCCGTGTGCTGCCAACTGCAGATTCTTGAACTTTTGTCCATGTGGGAGCCAAATAAATCTGGGGCACTTTAAATTAACCATATTTCTCTAAGCACCCAGAACAGTGAGGTACCATGAAGACGTCCCTTCCAGCATTTAAGCACAGTAAACATACTTGCACTGGATATCCAGAAATTGCCACATGAGGAGGCAGTCATCATTCATAGTAACATCTCTCAATGTCTCTTAACTTGTTTACTTCAACTGCTGCCATAGCCCCGGGCATGATCCGGTTAGTGGGCTGGTCCTGAGGCCATGACTGCAGAGAAAAACAAACGCTCATTGTTATTTCAAGTCACATTTCACTGAAAGCTTTCCTTCTCTCAAAATGGCTCCTCTGCTGCTGTGTTTACATTACTACCCCACCCTGTAATGGCGGCGGCAGCACTCCTACGCATCAACATTCTGAAATTGGGTCAAGCCACTGCGCATCTGATTTACACACTCTATTGATAACTTTGCTTAAACTGCACAAACTTGTGCTGTTCTTTTTTCCTAGCACATTTATATGATTTACTATGGACTTTTCACTGGCTGAAGACATTGCTGTAGCTCACAGTCTCTTAAAGACTCAGTATTTCAAGCACAGGATTGCCTGTAACTCTTGCTGCATATCTTGATACAACTCATAGTCTCTCTCATGGCTTTGAAACTTATACTGATGCTGAGCCTATAATTATGCTCACAGTCAATGGCTTAAAAGGCTTGCTTTTGCTGGTAAACCTTAACACAGTCCTTGTTTGCAAAGCGACTACACTGCTACACACAGATTCAGCTGGCTTTTGGCAAAATCACTTAGTTTGAGCAAGTATTTCTGTTGGTACTCACTGTTATCAGTAGCTGTTTGCTGCGATGGAAAACGGCCTGCAGCCAGTCTTGGAGGCCTCTGGATAGCAGTGGGTTTGCAGTCCTGCTGATTGTCCCTCTGAACACCACACTCACAATCCAGTCAATCGAGATGCGGGTTGAGCCCGAATTTAAACAGAAAAGTCAGTTTTTTGACTTTTTACAGCACTTTCAGTCACCACGACGCTCCTCCTGTAAACCAGTATGCACACTCCGCTCACACTCCCTCTCGAATTCAGGGCAGTCGCTCTAGAGCTGGCTTGGGGCTGGGACTGATTGCAGTCTCACCAATCACTCGACACCATGCAAATGAGTCTCTTTCCTCTCGAGTGCTCTTCTCCTCACGGCGATCATCAAGCAGGCAAATTTAAACTGTAAAACCACACTTTTTTTTTCCTCAACTGACTCAACGACGGGAGCACATTTCAACCATTTTTTATGGCCATTAAGCACAACAAGTCTCTCAGCTCACAAGAAAGCATTTCCAATGTCCAGGGCACAATTTTCCTTTTGCTACCCCTAGTTTTCCACACTTGTCTTTGTCACAGCAGTTTTAAATGCTGGCAAAACACTGTAATTTTGATGCAGGACAAGGGCATACACTCTCAGGCTTTACTGCTTCTTGGCAAACAGTTGGCATTTTAACAGCAGCACATGGACAACAGCACACAGCAGCACATTAGTTAACCCTGCTTCAGATTTTTGAGCTACCCACTGTCAGATAGCCAAACGCTAGCCCTTTGCCCAAGCGGCCTTTCTTACATTCCTCGCTAAGTTCCAAACCCAAATCCTCAGTGGTGTCTCCATTTTTGTAACTCCTACCTGGTCTACCATTTGTTTCTGACAGCAAAACCAGGTGGGCTGGGTTCGGGAGGAATAGGTCACTCTGCAAAAAGGCTATGTTTGGCTACTCTGCACAGGGGCACCCAAGTAACTCCAAACACAGGAAGCAATAACTGTAATATCCAATACCAGAAGTGGAATTCTAAAGTATGGCTTTTTATTCACCTCCAAACAGAATAAACAAAGCATAGATGGACCCCCATGGGGCTACACTTCTGGTAATGCAGATTAAAAGAGACCAGAATACTTCCTCAACACTTTAGCCCTCAGGCTCTGAACCCACTGGGCACACAGCCCAGACTTGCACACTGCTTTGGGTTACACAGCCCGAACTTGTACACCATTCTGGGTTTTTCCTGGCTCGGCTCTCTTACCAGCCACTTGGACATCTTCCATACTTCATGGAGACATTTTCTGGTGGCTCCCTAAACCACCTAAGGGCACCATGGCTCCATCAGGGAATCTTCCTTTCAGTCCCACATCTGGGTACTTTTCTCAGGTGCTGGCCAAGTACCTGAGAGAAAGCAAAAGGTGTCTCAGAGCAAATCCGTAGAGGTGAATTTGGTTACTACTGATGGGGGGGTCTCCCACCTCTCGCTCCCACAGTTCATACCCGGCCATTTCTCTGAACAGTAAACACTTCATCCTGTAAAGCTTTGCAATGTAGATTCTTGCTAAATGTGTTTCACATTCTATCTACTTGTCTTGCTTCCCATTTGTGCTGGACTTGACCATACTTTTAAGTGGCATAGTCCATTACTCTAGACCCCCCCACTGGTTAAGCAGTCCAATCCCCAATTTCCTTCAACTTTTTGTGCTGGACTTGAACATACTTGAATTAAGTGGCCTTGTCCATTACTCTAGACCTTCCACAGATTAAGCAGTCTAATCCCCACTTTTCAACTGTACTTGGCTGTCTTTACCTGATCCCACAGTAACAGTCCCTTTACTTTCCTTCTGTTCAGGTAAAAACACTTGGCCCTTTTTCAGAGCAAACTCACTGTTTGGTTGCAGGTGCCCCACAGGCATTTCCTCCACAAGGAATCTTCCTCTCAGAGCTTCTGGTGCCTCAGCACAACTTGAACAGGCAGCTTCTTTCCCTTAGCCGGACCCAGGAGGGTTGTCCCTGGAAAACAGGCAAACACCTTCCCCATCCCCTCAGGGATGGGGCTACTGAACCATTGAAAGCAGTCTCCACCACTTCAATTACCAGTTCCTGTGTTCCTCTTCAGGTGGAAACACACACCTTACCCAAAAGTAGCTCTAAAACAGAGCTTAAAGCTCTGAGAGCCTGCACACACACGGCTGCACTACAGTCTCTCACTCAGACTGCACACAGACTCTGGCTTCAAATTCCCCAATGATCTACTCTAACCTCCAACTACAACATTCCAGTGTGGCCTATGCAGCTGTGAAAGTTCTGTTATGATGCCATCCCTCAGTCTCAGCTGAGACGGAGAACAGAGTGAGTGTGAAATCCATTTAACTGGAGTTTCACAAGATGCCTTCCCTGCCTACCACTACGTCTTATTGGGATTCTAGTAACCCCGGGTAACAGGGGAGTTACAATACCCAACCCCCAAATCCTCCCAGGAATTTCCACCCAGTGCCCTGCAACATTTCCAAAATTCATACCCTTACTTTTTCACCCATCCATTAAACTGTACCTCTATACCATACGACTCTCAACATATGTACCTCCCATGCACTACTCCCAAACTGGCACCTCCAAAAATATGTACTTCTTACACCGACTCCCCTCCCACAATTTGTACCCCCATGTAATCATCTCAGATTATATACCCTCTATCTCTCCTCCCCAAATGAAGGGGTAGCATATACATTTTGGTAACGATGTGGGTAGGGTTACAAATTTGGGAAGATTACACATTTTAGGAGGAGTGCAGGGGTATATGTAAAAATACTGGACGTAGGACAAGGGGAATATGTTTCAGAGGGGTATGGAGTTAGAGGGTACATTTTTTCAATGAGGAGGTACAGTCAGAGAGGTGTGAGATGGTAGGAGAATATAGTTTGGAACCTACCGAGGACTGCCAGAAAGGGCAAGTATAAAATAAAAGGGAGCAGTTTAAAACAACAGGCTCCCTTTCTTATAACCACATCAGTGCCAGCACACTACGGGGCATAAAAGCTCTAAAATGCAGTATTTCTGACCTTTTTGTGTGTTTTGCAGTCATGCCTGAGGAAGGGTGGTCTGGGAGTCAGACGAGGAACAGAGATGCTGGGAAAGGTCATGTGAGGCACACAGACCTATTAGGGACTACCAGGAAGTTCATCTAGGGTTAAAAGGAAGCACTCTTAACATGTCCAACACACGTTCATGTCCCAGCATGTGAATGGAACAGCACACAAGTGGAACAGAAGTAAGACTGGTATCTTAGGCATCAGCAGGCATCGGCAGGAGGAAGCAGGAAAGCTGGGGACTCTGCCGGTTGACTAAGGTATGGTACCTGTTCACTCCTCTTGTTGCATTCACTGCTGAGACACGTGAAAGATAATGGGTAGGCCAAAATGGTGATAAGGAGCAACACCCTATCTAGGATAGGTGTATAGTGGGAAATAACAAACAAAAGGGGTAAAACTAAAAATACCCTATCCGGGGTAAAGGGGACACAAAGGACAGATGAAGGCAAAAAGGTAGGCTAAAACTGGGAACAGAAGCAATAGCCCATCCAGGGTAGGTGTACAAAGGGGTATAACAAACAGCATAAGGGACAAAAATAGAAACACCCTAACAAGGGTAAGGGTACATAAGTATTTCGAAGGAACACAGAGTGAGTAGGACTTGGAAATGTTGGTAGTGTAGTTCAGTGGCTGTGGGGTGGCAGTTTTCAGCATAGACCTTCTGAAGACAGTGATGCTGACCCATTTGCATGCACCTCTCTAGGTTGAGGGAGTGAGTCGCTAGACTTTAGGCCAAATTGGCAACAATTTGGGGGATCTTCTCCTCCACCCAGAAGCCACTAGGTCTGCCACAAGTACCTTAGAGGATGCCAGAGAGAAGAAATAGCTGGACTATGGAGGGCTCTGGAAGGGTGAGGGTGGTGGATTGTAGATGGGTGAGGGTTGTGGGTCAGAGGCATATTCCTCAACAACCACTACAAAATTCCTACACCACTCTAATGTGGTAGGACTGCCAGGAGGATGCATGTGTGGGAATGATGAGGAAGGATGTGGGAATCTTCCATAGTCGAGACCCCAAGGAGGGTGGGAGAAGACCCCAGACAGGGAGGAAGAAACTTTTGGTGGGGGCCCCAATTGTCAGGGAATAGGAAGGGTGGTGGAGAGGGAGGTCAGGTGTTTATGAAGCACCACAGCCCACAGGGATGGGAAGTGGATCCTGGGGATCATTAGGGCAGCAGGATGGAAGGGGAAGCTATTTATCATTGTCCACCTGGGGACCAATGACCTGGCTGGGGACAGGGATGAGATAGTGTAGGGGGAGTTTAGGGCACTGGGGAGTGGTCTTAGACAGATAGCATGCTCAGTGGTCTTCTCTGAGGTGCAGCCTGTCTATGACAGGGGGAGGAGAGAGAGCTCTCTGCACCAGGAGCTTCAACACATGGTTGAGAGGATGGTGCAGAGAGGAGGAATTTGGCTACATTGGGGACTTGAAATTTACTGGGTTGGATAAGGGCCTATACAGGGGTGATGGCCTGCATTCTTCTTGGAGGGGAACCGCAGTCCTTGGTGGAAGGTTTAAATGTTACTTTGATGGACATTTAAACTAGGCGAGGGGGGGGGTGGTAATAGAAATCAGTTAGGCAGACACTGCTCTTCCACAGGCTGAAGTAGAGAGTAGGGAGAACCAAGGGGGGAGAAACCCAACAGGATGCAAATTAATAAAGGAAGCAGGGTAATACAAACATACAAACATTTAAATTTGCCAGCAGAAACAGGTTGTAGTGGTCTATCGAGTCTGCTCGAGTGTGCAGCACAGTTAATTCCCTGAAGCTGCCCATCCTCCCCTACTCCTCTTGAAGTCATCCCACACCATCCCATTTCCCTTCCCCTTCCACTTCCCAGTATTGCCTCTTTCCATTCTAATTTTCTTTGTCACCCTGTCTCCCCTCCTTGAAACTGGCCCCCATTTTTGCTGCCACTACTTCCTCCAGCAACTGATTTCACCCCTTCACCACTCTTTCAGTGAAAAAGTGCCTCCTCTTTTCCTTTCTGAATATAACCCCCACCAATTTCAGGCTATGTCCCCTCGTTGTACCCTCCTTTCTTAAGTTAAAGATGCCCTCTCTACCAGCCTTATTTATGCCTTTAAGGTACTTGAAGATTTCAATCATATCCCCCCTCTTCCTTCTGTCCTCCAGGGAGTACATGTTTCACTCCCTCAACCTCTCCTCATATGTTCTGTCCCCCATGCCCTGGATCATTTTGGTTGCCCTCCGCTGGACCCCCTCCAGTAGTCTGATATCCTTCTTCAGGTAAGGGCACCAGAACTGAACATGGTATTCCAGGTGCGGTCTCACCAGTGACCTGTGAATAACTTCCTCCTTCCTAGGGATGATTCCCCAGGCAATGCATCCCAGCATTTTATTTGCTTTGGCTGCTGCCTTCTGGCACTGTGCTGTGTGTTTCAAATCACCCATGACCATTACTTCCAGGTCATTTTCCTCCTCTTATACTGTCACCTGAATTCCACCCAGCCAGTAATTGTCCTTTGGGTTTCTGGCTCCCATGTGCATTACCTTACATTTCTTAGGATTGAAACCCAACTGCCAGATGCCTGACCATTTCTTCAGCTTAGCCAGGTCCTCCCTTAAATCCTGTCTCCCCTCCTCTGTGTCCATCCTCCCACAGGGCTTAGTATCATCTGCCAAAAGGCAGATCTTACTATTGACCCCTTCTGCTATGTCACTTTTAACTATGTTGAACAGCACAGGTCTAAGTACTGAGCCCTGTGGGACCCCACTGGTTACAGGCCTAATTTTGAACTGCCCCCCCCCACCACCACCACTCTCTGGTTCCTGTCTCTTAGCCAGCTCTTGACCCACCCCAGCATTTTGTCCCCTAATCCCAGGTCCCCCAGTTTGCTGATCAGCCTGCCATGTGGCACTGACTCGAATGTCTTGCTGAAGTCCAGGTATAGGATGTCCACCACCTGCCCCCTGTCCAATGACCTTGTATCCCAGTCAAAGAAGTCTATCATGTTGGTTTGACAAGATTTCCCCCTGACAAACCCACACTGCCTGTCATCCTGGAGACCATTCTCCTCATGGAAGGACACCAGCCTTTCTTTTAGAATGGCCTCCATTAACTTACCCACTATGAAGGTTAGGCTAACCAGCCTATTACCCGGCTCATCCCTGGGTCTACTCTTGTGGAGAGGTACCATACAAACTGTCCTCCAGTCCTGTGGCATACACCCCTTCTCTAGTGAGGTGTTGAACAGGTCTGTCAGTGGGGCTGCTAATACCCTTGCCAGTTCCCTTAGGACCCTTGGGGGTACCCCATCTGGGCCAGGTGTCTTGTCCACCAGCAGTTCCCTTAGTCCTCTTAAGACCCTGTCTACTCCACTCTCCTCCTTATACTCCCCCCATCAAGGTTACCCCCAATCTTTCCCTGTGGCATAGGCCCATTCACTTCCCTGGTGAAAACTGAGCAAAAGTACTCATTTAGTGTCTCCGCCTGCTCTTCACCCTTTTCTGCCCTTCTTCCTTTCCTCTTTATCTTAGCTACCCCAGCCCTTCTGCTTCTTCTCTCCTTAATGTACCAGAAGGAGTCCTTCTCCACTTCCTTAATCATCTGCACGAGTCTTGATTCTTTCTCAGCCTTGGATGCCCAGATCTCTCTCCCTGCTGTCGAGATTTCTCAGTGTTTACCTCTCTGTCCTCCTCCCTCGAGGTACTCTTGTACTTCAGGAAGGCCACCCTCTTTTTTTTCACCTCTTCAGCCACCTTCCAGCTATACCAGCTAAGTCTCTTGGTTCTGGAATTCTTTTTAAAAGCCTTTGTACAAGTGTCGGTGGCCTCGATTATCCCCTTCTTAATAACGGTCCAGTTCTGATCCACACCCATCTCTAGTCGGATCTTTGCCAGGTGCTCCTGTACTATGCTTCCCATTCTATCGAAGTTTGCCTTCCTAAAGTCCACCACTTTCATTTTTGACATGGCTACTTCCTTCCTTCCCCATGTAGATTGAAAACCACACCATGCGGTGGTCACTGTCTGCAAGGAGTTCCCTCACTTTAACTTCCTGGACCTGCTCCCCATCTGAAAGCACTAGGTCTAGTATGACCTCCTGCCTTGTTGGCTTTGTGACTCCCTGTGTTAGGAGATACTCTTGGATAGCATCCAGGAGGACCCGTTCCCTGCTACAGGCGGTAGCTGGGGTGCTCCAGTCTACTCCAGGTAGACTGAAGTCTTCTAGTATCGCAGTGTTCCCTCTCCCTCCCACCCTCCTGATCTGTTCCCCGAGCTCCATATCCAACTCTATTCCCTGTGAAGGTGGTCTGTACACCACCCCAACATGAATCCTTCTCCCAGCGGTGTTCTGGAGTACCACCCATAGTGCTTTGGCAGTGCCCTCCTCCCCTTCCCCTTCCTCTCTGGTGCACATTATCCCTTTCCATATATACAAAGCCACCCCCCCTTGCTCTGTCCTTCCTATGCATTTGGTACCCAAGGATCTCAAAATCCCAGTCATGGCACTGAGTTGTCCATGTCTCCGTGATGGCAGCTGCTTCCACGTCCTCATCTGCCATTAGCGCCTGTAAGTCTGCTGCCTTGTTAGCCAGACTCCTTGCATTCAAGGACACCACCTTCCAGTGTGATCCTTGTCCCTCTTTGCTCCTGATCCTTTTGTGTCTGTCCTCTCCCCCCCATCCCTACTATCCCCTCCCTTTGACCTCACCTTTCCTTTCTATTCCCTAGCTGAGAGGGGGGTGGAGGCCCAGAGGTTCCTCTCACCTGGTGCTGAGTGCCTTGCCCTCTGCTGCCCCCCTTTCTCAGTTTGAATTCAGCTTGTCTTCCCAGTATCTCTCCAGGTTGCCTTTCAGGATCCTTGTGCCCTCCTTACTTAGATGCAGCCTGTCTGGCGCATGTAGCTCCTTATCTACCCATGTCCTACCCCACTCTCCCACCAGCCAGTACCCATTTGCTTCACACCATCCCCCCAGCCCTAAACTGAATTTCTCAATTCTCAGCTTTCTAACAGTGCTGGCCTTCAGGACTGGCAGTATCTCTAAGAAAGCTACTGATTGTCCTACTCCACTGCAGATCTTTCCTAGCTCTATGAACCTCTTCCTGCACCACCTTCACCTCACAGCCCGCCAGATCATTGGTGCCCAAATGAACTACAATGTGAGGCTTCCCCTGCCCCGCACATTGTGGTATAATTGCTCCCACCCTGACTGTTGCTAACTGTTGCTGTCATAGTGCCTACCTTGCTGACCCTCCTTCACATATTTCCATCTGTTATGGCTACCCCCAGTGTGACAACTCTTTTCTGTTCTCCAGCTTCCCCCTTCCCCATGGTTACCCCCTGCTTTACCCCCTCTCCATTGTTCTAGTCTCCCCTCCATGGATTCCCCCCTGGAGATGCCCTTTCCTTGCCCGTGCCACACTTCTCCCTATCCTCCTGCCCACATTTGTCATGACCTTCCCTCCACAAGACTCGCCTGCCTTCCTATCCCTGTTTCCCTTCCTGTACTGTGTTCCCTCCCCTTCTCCCCTAGCCCCCTTTACTTGGTTCTGCCTCTGCTTCTCCCTGCTTCCTGAACTCTCCTTCCCCTTGGTCATCCAAACCCTGAAAAACTGTGAACCTGTTTAAGGTATTTTCCCCCATGTCCACAATGCCTTCTTCTACCTTTCCCTGCTCTCCCATCCTTCCTTACTCTCTGACCTGATTCTCCCTCCCCTCCTACACCCCCACCACCTTCCAATTCCTCCCTTCAATCCTCCCTCTTTTCTGTGGCTCTGGCATTCTGTGGCCCTGAAGTGTCCACCTAGATTCCTGCCTTGGCCCACTCACTGACCTGCCCATCTGGGACATTCCCCTATCCCCTTCCTCCCCTGCCCATCTGCCCAACCTCCTCCCTACCTTCTTCCCAATTCCCATCTCAGCCATTCTATTTTCTCCCTAAGTTGCCCAAGCTGCCTACAGACTAAACATCCCCCTGCATGCCACATTATTCCCAGGAAGATGGCTGATCCACATTCATTATATCCGACTATCCTCCCATTTCCTCTTGTATCCTCCATCTACAATCCCTGGTCCACTGACCTTCCTCCATTCTGTTCTCTGCCCTCCCTTCCTTTTGGGTGCCACATTCTCCCCTGTAGCTTATGCTGCCCTAGGTATCTCACCCTTCTCCACTGTTATTCTCTCCCCTTCTCTGCCCTGCCCTAGCGTGTCCTACGGGCTTCTCTGTTTCCTACCTTACAGTGTCTCCCTCTCGGCATACCTCCCTCCTCCCGAACCCCTGATTTACAACTTATGTGTACCTTTAAACCATCTCTTGCTTCCTCAACTCAGACATACACCCCAAACAGCAGCAGTTATAGATAAAAATCAATATTACATTCCCTCTCTGCGGCCAACCTACTCTGAACGGCTCATATTTGTCCCCCTAAATGAAATAGGGTCGCTGTTGTCCTGCTAAACTGATTACATTGTAGTTGTAGTGGATGCTCCTCCTTTTCCTGTCTCCAAACAGGAAGCCGCTCCCTGACTTCCGGTGGTCACACTATAAAGGCTGATGAGCACAGGGTGGGTGGGATGGAGGAGAGAGGGTGGGTGTAGCCTCTGCCGCTACCTATAAAATAAAACAATCAGGCCAAAAAATACCCAAAGATCATACAGCACCCTAAATTAGCCATAAAATCCAAAAGGAGCTTACAGACCCCACAATCAGTTGTTTACCTTACTGTCCTTGGGTCCTGGACTAACCGCTACCTACAAATTAAAAACAATCAGCCCCCACCCAAAAGTGATATAGAATAGGCCAAATAATACAAACAGAGCTTTCAGTGACCTCAATCAGTCTTTCCTTTTGCTGTGCCTTAATCAAGCAAGCACTTGGAGCTCAGTACACACTTAGACCCCACTCCCTAGAACTAAACAGAAAACTTCAAAAATAAATCACAACCTTTCAGCACAAACCTGCTTTCCTGCACTTGTCACCAATCCCTCTTCACTTCAGGATTAGCTGTTGGATGGAAACCAGGACTCTGCCTGGAAGGTGACAGAGCCACTGTTCAAACCATCCAAAGCCCCGCTGCTAAAAACTGAAGGCCATGAGTTAGGATGCAGTTCTTATACTCACTCTCTCTCTGGATTCAAACTTGGAGTGGGTTTCAGTCCTTCTGATTGGTCCACTTACATAATAGAAATAAAGGGAAATAGGAACAGAAGCAGTAAAAAGAGATAGAGGAAGGGGCAGAAATGAAAAAGAGGTAACAGACAGAGTACTAACAAAATCTGGAAGGCCATATGTGCGAATGCTAGAGGTCTAGGAAATAAGATTGCAGATCTAGAGGCCATCATGGCAAAGGCCAACCTTGATATTGTGGCTATTACGGAGTCATGATGCACTGAAACCCACGACTGGGACATGGCTATACCAGGCTATACTCTGTTCAGGGAAGACAGGGTTCTGAAGAAAAGAAGGGGATGTGGTGCTTTATGTGAGGGAAAGCATAAAAACAGTTGAGATACAGGGAATACTGGGGGGGCAGAGGTACTGTGGGTCATCCTGGAGACAGGGAATTGAGCAACTATTCACACTGGCATGATATACAGACTTCTGGCACAGGGGGAGAAGTTAGATAAGTTACTGGTGGAAGTTACTGTACTGGAAAAATGGAAGGAAAGGGGGAAGTGTTTCTGGTGGAGGACTTCAATATGCTGGATGTAGATTGGAGCCTCACAGCAACAGTTTTGGTTAGAAGCAGGGATATCCTGGACTCCCTGCAGGGAGCATTCCTCAGGCAATTCAGTGAACCCACTCATGATGGAGCAATACTGGGCCTGGTACTCACTAATAAGGACAGTGTTGCAGACGTCAAGGTGGGAGGCCACCTTGGGACCAGTGATCACCATACAGTGTGGTTTAATATAAGGATGGCTGCGAAATCAAATCACACAAGGGTGAGGGTCCTGGACTCAGGAGGACAGAGACTTGGGGGGGCTGAGAAACAGAGGGTGAAGCTAAAAGATGGCACAGTTAAGCCGACAAACTACTGCATCAAGCAGGTGAGCAAACGCAAGAGGGAAAAAGAAACTGCTATAGTTCTTGAAAGAAGTGTTGGAAAAGGTAGAGGCTAAAAAGGTAGCATTCAGAAGGTTTGAGGAGATGCAGATGGAGGATGATAGGGAGGTATATCAGGAAAATAGAGAGAAGCAGGAAAAGCAGTAAGGAGTGCAAAGGCTCCATTTCATAATGGCGATGAAATAATGGCAAGATCCTAAACAGTGAATCCTTAATAGTGCTTGCAATAATGACGCACTGAAATTTTGGCAACATGATTTTTTCGGCGAATTATACTCATATTCTATCTGTGCAGTGCAGTATACCATACTATATTCACACATGCAGCTGGTATGCACTCGGGTGACACATTGTAAAAGATGGCTCTCCACACATTGCCAGTAGACCTTAGGAAGGACAACATTATCACGCCGATACAGGAAACCCGCATGGTGTAACAGCGGACGCCCTTTCCGGCTCACCAGGAACATGTTCATGATGCATTCCATACTTGCACCTGCACACCTGGAACCCTGTTATGCTACTGGGGGGCTGTACTCCCTGGACTCCCGCTGTCTGTAGGATTCCTACTCTGAAGTGCACTTGGACACAGGGGCAGGTTAGCACCTTGATGTCGCCATTTACTCCCTATCGCTCTGTAGTCAGGGTCACCGTTATCGCTGTCACTGTTTATTAGTCTCCATTTTTGAGTCACCTATTTAACTTCACCATTATGATGTGCTACCAGTGCAAGGGTGGAAAATGAATTAAGAATACTGTGGGTGGTAACAAAGGGGGACAAATATTTTTTAGGTATGTAAGTGAAAAGAGGAAGACCAGGGGATGGATCCTAAGGTTAAAAAGGGAAGGGGGAGGGACTGTGTAGAGGGGGACCAGGAAAAGGCAGACATCCTGAACAAATATTTCTGCTTTGTGTTCACAGATGAACGAGAAGGGAAGGGGGCCACAAAAAAGTAACAGGAGCTTTGGAGGGGGGGTGGACATTACTTCTTTTCAGAGGAGAAAGAGTCCTGAAGGGACTAGATCATTTGAAAGTGGACAAAGCAATGGGGCCAGATGGCGTGTACCGAACGGTATTGAGGGAGCTCTGTGAGGTACTGGCTGCACTTCTGAAAGTCCTCCTTAACAGCTCACCGGAAGGAGGAGTGGTTTCAGAAGACTGGAGGAGGGTAAATGTAGTGCCTACTTCACAAAAGAGGTAGCACGGAGGATGCTGGTAATGATAGCCTAGCCTGCCTACCATTGGTGGTGGGAAAGTTAATGGAAACAGTGTTGAAAGTAAGGATTATGGAATATCTTGAATCCAATGAGTTACAAGACCTGAGGCAGCATGGATTTGGGAAGGGGGGTCATGTCAAATGAATCAGATAGATTTTCTTGACTGGGTAACCAAGGAGTTACATCATGGTGGAGAGGTAGACATGGCCTACCTAGATTTCAGTAAGGCTTTTGACATTGTTCCACATAGGAGATTAATAAGCAAGCTGGGTATCTTATTAGTGGATCCAAAGGTGCCAGTGGGGGTGCCTGGGGATCTGTGCTAGGACTGGTCCTCTTTAATGTCTTTATAAGCGACATTACAAAAGAGCCAGAAGGGAAAGTGTGCCTCTTTGCAGACAACACCGAAATCTACAACAGGGTGGATACTCTGGGGGGGGGGGAAAGAATAAGCAGGACCTGAGAAAACTTGAGGAGTGTTCAAAGATATGGCAGCTGAGTTTCAGTGTGAAAACATACAAGGTAATGCACTTAGGGCACAGAAATTCAGCGAGGAGTACAAAATGATTGGAGTGGTATTGATGACCACCAAGCAGGAAAGAGACCTTGGGTAATCATATCTGATGACCTAATGGTGACTAGGCAGTACATGCAATAAGGCAGTTGGGAAGGCTAGTGGGATGCTGTAGTGCATAGGGAGGGGTATCACCAGCAGAAAAAGGGAGGTGGTGAAACACCTGTATAGATCACTGGTAAGACCCCACATTGAGTACTCTGTCCAGTTCTGGAGGCTACATCTACAGAAGTAAATAGAAAAAGTGGAGACTGTCCAGAGGAGGACATTTAAAATGGTGCAGGATCTGCACCAAACACCCTATGATGAGAGACTAAAGGACCTTACTGTGTAATTTATTTTTACCTCAATATGTACACCCTGGAAGAGGAGGGGTGGGTGGATATAATAGAGAACTTTAAATACCTCACAGTGGTAAATAAGGTACAAGATGGAAGTAATTTTTCAGAGAACAAAAGGAGTTCAAGAACAAGGGGACATGCTATGAAGCTGGAGGGGGTAGATTCAGGAGAAATGTGAGGAAGTACTTCTTCACAGAATGAGTGGTGGATTCCTGGAACAGCCTTCAAGTAGAGGTGGTGGGGGTGAATATAGTGGTGGGATTCAAGAATGCATGGGATAGGCATAAGGGAATCTTAGGGGAAAAGAAGGGAGAGGGAGAAAGAGCCAGAGCTGGATTAGGGTCTGCGGTGATACTGTGGGTAGGGAAAAATGGATAGACTAAGTATATCAAGTCCTCATCTGCCATCAAATTCTATCTTTCTATGTTTCTATGGATGTGAGGGAAAGGATGCTGATTTCTAGATGGCTGCTGGGTTAAAACCATAAATATTGGGAAAGGTGCAAGAGGTAAACACTTGGCAAGGAGCGCAGGGGTGAAGGCACAAATTTTCTGGAGACTTTGGTTAAAAGTACAAGTTCTGGGAGGGGTGCAAAAGAAGGGGGTTCATATTTAGTGCAGTGCAGAAGTAAAAGTGCAGAGTTGAGAGAGGATTCAGTAAAGGTGAAATCTTTGGTAGGGGTACAGTAGAAGACAGGTGTACATTTTTGGAAAGATGAATAAATGTTTAACATTACCAAGGGTGCAGGGTAGAATTATATATAGGTAAAAATTAATATTTTTGAAAGGATACAAGGGCAGGAGTACAAATTCTGATAGAAGAACTCATTATAGAGTAGATGCACAAATTTCAGAAGTATGGTTGAACTTAGGAAAAGGAGTGAATCAGAATAGCATACAGAAGCAGAGAGCTGTAGGAGGCTGTATTTAAGGTTAGTCAGAAAAATGAAACACACAATTAGCATGACCTGATACACCTGGGCAGTCCTTGTCTTATTTAATGCACTCAATGTTTTACTGATTAACCTATGAAATTTACTAGATATTTATCTATGGTGTTGTATAGATAACATTCAATGGACAAAGGTCATCAGACAATTGGAAGTGAAGCCTGACTTTTGTCATTTTTACAATCAGATGTGTTGTATATGTGTGTATACTGACCTGACATGACCTTTCTATTTTCAACTCTATTTAACTCCCTCACATGTGGACCAGAGCCTCCTGCTGCCAGCACCACCATGCCATCCATCGGGGCTTCCTACCTGGGTTCCTGGAGCTCTGCACTACCAGCAACACACTGCTGTGTGGGCTTCTCTGGCTTGCCCTCTGGGGCAGGGCTGCCTTCATCTCCTTGGACTCCACAATACTATTCAGTCTGCCCTTGGCAGAGGTGAAGTCCAGAGCTACCCCCAGGATCAGGTACCAGAGATCCAGTGATGGACTTAGGGGGCAGGTTGAGACTTCATCTGCCTGGTTGCATGCTACTTTCTCCTCTTTTTTTCCCTTGGTGATGCCCATGCAATGACTCCCAGGCATGACTACATGCACTACAGCACTACCCCCTCCAATGAGGGCAAGGTGCACTACCATCCAGCCTCTGCTAGATGGTAGTCATGTACCAAATGCCTAACTCCAACCCCCTAGGGGAGGAGACAGGTCTCTGTAACACTCAGTTCTTCTTTCCAAGCCAACCCTCTGATGACTCTGGCTCATTCCTGAACCCAGGTCATTGGTTTTGCAAGCAACTGTGATACTGCTATGACAGTGGGCCAGCTCAGAGCTGACAGGATCTTGATGAAAATGATATAATTCTTGTTGAAATGACATCAGCACTAAACCAAGAGTCTGGCAGCTAGTTTGAGAATGTCTGAGGGAGTTTCTGTGAAGCCACGAAATAACAGAGGCAATGAAATAATATCTATACATGACAAATAGCAGTTCTTCAGTTGTATTTGTAATAAAAGTCTGGTTATCTTTATATTATGGAAAGGAGTAATTTTAAACTATATTGGCAGTTGATCTTCTTATACTTCACTTCTTCCACCTGTAAAAGTTGAGTAGAAGCTGTACTGTACCCCATAGTAAATATGATATATAAACAAAAATATTTGTCTCACTTTAACTAGGGTTGCTGGTAATGTTTTCATTTAAGTACTGATGAAGTAAAATAGACATTTGTGGATTGCTTGAGAGAAACTTGACAAGGGCAACATGCTCACAATGAATGCCAAAGTCACTTGTGCATTGAAATGTGTTTGCTGTAGACTTAGACACCTCATCCTGAATACTGAGCGAATGTATATCATTGCAAAAAACTTTGTTAATGCACTATTTAGGATTAAAGCAACAAAAGTAGGGAAATTTGGCATTAGGGTTTCCAACTCTTACACTCCACCCCCACCCTGAAGACAGCAGCAGGAAAAAACATTATGGTTTCACCTCTCTTTCCTCTTTGCAAATCAGGTGTGGGGTGTGTCTTGGGTTTGTTTCTATACTTATTAAATATTTCCCTGGTGTCTAGTGGCACCCCCCCACCCTTGGTGGTGGAGGGTGAGGGAGGTTATTGAAAAGTTTTGCACCCCTGAAGGAGAGAGAGTGCTGGTTTTGTGAGATGTGGCAGAAAGGGACAGTGAAGGTATGATTGAAGGTGAGTCTAGTGGATCGAGTGTTGGTGGACCACTGGAAAACAGAGACAATGCTATTGGATAGGTGGCCAGGAAGGATTTTGTAGAAAAAAGTCTGGATTTTACAGTACTGCTAAGTCTGTCCTCCAACAATAACCAATAAGCAGCCTTACAAAGGTCACAGTAATGGGTACTTCTAGGGAGGTATGAGGGATTGGTTAATGTGGAAAAGCATCCCGAGCTGTTGGTGTAGCTTTTTTTTTTTGCATTATTTATTTATGCTCCTCCCTCAGGCACCCTCGACCAGCCACTCCTTTTGACCACCTAGGTCCCGCCCACCATCCCATCCCCTGCCGCCATCCACCAACCTCAATAGTAGCTCCCTGGGTAACACAACATATCCCTTCATCAGGAGGGTCCCCTTCTTCCAGGAAGGGGGTGCCTGTAGGTGAGCCTGCATATCCTGGGTGCTGCAGTGTCGGACCGGGCTTGCTTCAGGGCTTTGCTGTGACAAGGGACAAGTGGTTGTCATCTGGCCAATTGAGGGGCACTTTTTTTCCCTTTTTCTAGCCCGCCCACAACTGCCCCTAATTGGGCCTGCATGAGTATGGCAACCTTGGGCTGGGGCATGTTGAGGCTTCATGTCCTCCTAGCACATCACCTAATCCACTCACAGGTGCCAAGGCCCTGCCCACCCCACTGGGAGGGAAGTGTTCAATGGACAGTCTTGATCCCCTTCCCCACTGAACTCCACTCCTGTTACTCGGGCTCGGGGTGTGAACCTGGGTCACCAGCATGCTGAGCAAACCCCTTCTTGCAGTGCCATGGAGCCAGCCAGGTGTAGCTTTTTGATAAGTTGAGTGATGTGATATTTATAGGAAAGGTGTGGATCAAAGTAAACACCCAGGTATTTTAATTCTGTGACTCATTTGATAGGGTTACCATTGTTGTTGATTAAAGTGAAGTCAAAGTCTAAGGGTTTCCTAATACCCGACAATATAATGGACTTTGTTTTTTTGGCATTGAGAACCAACCCATGGGAGGAGAACCAAGAGTGCAGTTTACTAAGATCATGCTGGAGTTTGTGAAGGAGGGCTGAGGGACACCTATATTTACAGAAGAAAGCTACATCATCAGCATAGAGGATTAGATTGGTGTTATTGTAAATATCTGGAAGGGATTTTATGGTGAGTGAAAAGAGCAAGGGTCCTAAGATTGAGCCCTGTGGTACACCGTATTTAATGGAACACGAGTCTGAGTGTTGTTCACCAATCAGAGTTTTGTGGGATCTTCCATTTAGATAGTTCCTGAACCAACTGAGTAAATCCTCAGAAAATTTTAGGTGGGAAAGTGTGTTGAGGAGTACCTGGTGATCGACAAGATCGGTGGTTTTGGTGAGGTCTACGAACCCTGAGCCGGTATAGAGACCTTCATTGTTGGCCGTGTTGATAAAGTTAGTGAGTTTTACAAGTGCTGTCTCTGTGTTGTTGCCGGCCCTAAAGCCATGCTGGAATTCTGTGAGTTAATCATAGTTTTCTAGAAAATCAACAGTTTGGTCAAGGACAATTTTTTCCAAGATTTTGGAGAGTGGGGCGAGCAGGGAGATAGGCCTGAAGTTGCAGACATCATTTTTAGATTTGGATTCATGAAGAGGTCTTAAGGTGGCACTCTTCCTCCATTTGGTGGGGAAGACGTCGGTACACTGTGAGTGGTGAGAATGTTGGTGAGGGGAAGGGCAATGTATTTAGCAACCAGCTTAAGGATTTTGTGGTCAATGGTGTCAGAGCCAAGACTGGGCCTTGGATTGTTATTATGAATGTAGTCAACCACCTGTAAGGGTGTGAGATGGTGAAAGTAAAAGTGTAGGAAGGCTGAGGCTGAGATGGAGTGGTTGGGGGGGCAGGGGATGTTATTTGATTTGTGCTCACTGTGTTGAACCGTACTTTCTCATATTGCAGTTTGCTGTTCAAGCAGCAAGACGTGTCTCCTGTTGCAGACTATATCTTCACCCTGGGACCTGTTCAGGCGAGTGAGAGTGTGTGGGTGTGTGTATGTGTAGGAGTACAAGTGGGGCAGTGGATGCTGAGTGGGAAGTTGGGTTGGGGTGGGTGCGATCTGCAAGGGACTGTTTTCTATTTTATAGGAAAAAAAATACATTGAGAGTCCATTTTCTTTATTGCAGTTGTGGAAGGCAATGGCAGGGTGTGGGTGCCACTAGGCACCAAGTAAACAAAATAAATCAACGGTGACAGTGATCAAAGGGTGGTGGGGTGCAACTAGATACCAGGGAAAAATCCCATAAGTATGGGGATGGCAATCGGAGGATGAGGGGTGCCACTAGACACCAGGGACAAGTACAACAATTATGGGGACAGAGATTGGAGGGTGGGGTGCCACTAGACACCAGAGAAAAATGTAAGAATTATGGGGACAGCAACTGGAGGGTGGGGGGGTTGCTGCTAGACACCAGTGAAATGGTTAATAATTACTGGTGATGAGATGAGGGTCGGGAAGTGCCACTAGACACCAGGGAAATACTTCATATAAGTACAGGCATGGTGATCAGACAGGGTGGGGGCACCACTAGTTTCAACTAAGTTTTCAATTTTATTGATCGACAAAAAATTGCATTTCAAAATACATAAATACAAAAGTTAATAAAAATACAAAGTCATAAAATAATCATAAATACAAAGTGACACATTTTCAGTCTCAATAGCCATTTAAAAATCTGCTAAAAGACATCTGCCTTATTATATATTATGAGGTACCATGGCATATAAAATAAACCTTTACAACCATTCCCCACTGAAGATGAAAAAGTAGCATTATGCCATAGTCAAAAGACATTTTGCAGAAAAAGATCTTATTTTCCTAATTCCTATTGATATTCTAGATAAGGAGAGGATCACTTAAATGCTGTGCTTTCCTACTTCAATTGCCAGACTGGACTCTATATATTTTTCCCATGTTCTATTTCTCTGTAGTAAGTTATGAGCCAAATTGGTTAGAATTTCTATATTTTAAATAGCAAATCAAGTAAATATTTTGCTGGAATAAAAAGTGATGCCATAAAGGGTCCTCAAAATTTTCCTCTTAATATAGAGGATTGTGTATGAGCAGTCATACACAACCAGGTTATTCTTGAATCGAGATGTTTCCCTGGTAACAGTAGACCTCGAGAGCGAAGCTCGAGAGGTCTCCTGTTAACAGGGAAATGGGTCAAAAAAACTAAATATATGACTGCTCATCACTAATCTTTATAGTATATGGGCAGTCATGGTTACGATTCAGATGGGAAAAAAAATGCCCAGAATGAAAGAAATAGAGTTTCTTTATCTGCCACTATCCTGCTGTGTGACTTTCCCCTTCACGGATCTCACTGCAGTCAAATCAAGGCTGACTGGTGGATGCAGATGACATTTTTTATTTGTCACTTTGCGGATTTAGTTAGTTTACTGCTGCTTTTTTGGGGGGAGGGGGCGCGTAATGCTGTTGGCCGCTGCTGTCTCTGTCGTATACCAACTCAAAACCATGAGGCGTTAAGGCAAGCAACGGCAACCGCTACTTGAGGGCTTTGAGGTACGAGACAACATTCCATTTTGTTGTGCTGCACTACTGATGTTCTGAGTGCAGCACAACAGCCAGTATGATGGAGTGAGTGCAGTACAACAGCCAGTATGACGGAGTGAGTGAAGCACAACAACACTATTGCAGGCATGGATTTTCATGCTGAATAACGTTCCACCATACACTATATAAAGTATCTAGGACAGTGAAATATAACATCATATCATATAATCTTATAAAGATATGATATCATATCATCTTATAAAGCACAAAAAGATGTTGTAGATAGATTTTGTCCTTTATTGTAATGTGCTTCGAGGATATTACCGGGAAAAACTTCAAACCTATATTGCAAAAGTACTTGCCTATGTTCTGGGATTTTAAGGGCTTCTAGATAGTATTTTAAAGTATATTCTTTTGTATTGGCTACAAACCATTTAGAAACTTTCAACTGACAGATGATATTTAAATCATTTTGTCTGGCCATCTTCTGTACTTGTTTGGTAATAGTTTTTGTATAGGCTTTGTTTAAGGTGATACCATTGTAGGTCAAAAACTTTAAATATGTAAAATCATACTTTTCCAGAAGCCTTTACACACATGTAAGCCAGTTAGCAACATTTTATTTTAAATAGTTACTTTTCTCCCTTAGACATCTAGCTGTAATAGTTTCCTTATTCCCCATTTGAAACTTTACCCATGTGTTTATTATCCTAATAGGAACCAGGTTTGTAAAACTTACCTTGCCAATCTGTGTTCTTAGTTCAAGTAAACAGAGAGACCAGTGCTCCAATCACATCCAGGGGAGTGCCACAAAAGGTTGCAAACCTGTGATCATTGCATTTTTTATAACAGTAGTGGCACACACCAACGAATCAGGCAAAAACAGTCATTTGCACGTAAAAAGAATGTTCCATCTGGCATAATAAATGGAACCTTCTTTTTACTTGCAAATTGCTGTTTTTGCCTGATTCATTGGTGTGTGCCACTACTATTCTAAAACAGTTCAATCTGAGTTCTTACCAAATTATTTGGAGTGCTATAAGGGATTTTTAGTAACTGTTTATATTGTTTATTTAATATGGTATCTATTTTTGACAGATCTGTAATTCCCCATATTTCAGAGGCATATAAGCCTTAATTTATTAACTTTGCATTTATGATGCTTAACATGGGGGAAACCATCATCCCACCATATTTAAAATGAAATCTCTGTAATGTTCTCAAATTATTGTTCATGTTCTCATGAGGCACCACTAAACACCAGAGTAAAATGAAACATTATGGGGATGGTGATTTTAGGGTGGGGGTACCACTAGACACCAGGGGAAAATATTAAAATGTTAAGCCTGCTTTTCTAGTTGCTTCCTGTGCTGCGCACTATACATTTTAATTTTGTATCCTAATCCTAAACCTAAGCATTATCTGATTCAGAATGCTGTTTCTAAACTGAAGGAAGTAAATATATTTTTGTCTTGAGAGAAAAATAATTTGCATTCTTTAAAAAAATGCCCAAATTCTTGCAGAACAGGAACATTTTGCCAACAAATGAAAATGGAAGTCCTCTATAATGATTTACAGTTACAAAAAGGTAGGGTCCTATTTTCTAGCCTGCCTTCTCTGCACTGCTGCTTTAAGTGAGGCCCTATTTATTTGACCTCAGGGCCACTGATCCAGGAGATACCAGTAGGGCTATTGCTTCATTTTTGAGTAGCATGGTGGGAGAGTCATGTTCAAAACAGCAGTACAAGCAGAACTGCTAAAGGGTTGTCAAACTGACACAGTAGCCAGGGGGTGCAGCATTGTCTTCCAGTGTTTTAAAATTGTGGAACCTGCAAGCTGATTGCAACTTTGAAGAGAGTCTTTCCTATTGGAAAGATAGCATACGACAAAAGAAGTAAAAGGTTGTTACCAATTTCGATCAGTGCAGAAATCCTATAAACTGTGCAACAATACTAGCACAATTTTCTTAAGTAGATTGCCTTGCATGTATTAGAAATATAACAAATATTCTCATTTTCTTGTCTGTGCACCCTTCTAAGGAATTTCTGTTTCAGATAAAGACTGTAGTCATTCATTGTAAATCTGTCAACTGACTTACAAGTACACAGACCATTATAAGGGTGATTGTTTTTACCAGATAAGCCTAGTAAAACCATATACATTGTTTGTAGAATATTTTCGGTTTGCCTTTTCCCTTATTCTCTTGAGAAGTATTTTTTAACTCAATAAACAATAGTCTCTCTCTCTCTGGAGAGAAAGCTTAAAAGACAAGAGGACCCCCTTTGACCAGACAGCATTCTACTGACAAGGTCATGAAAAATATTACAGTTCATGGGAATACACTCATTGTTGCCTTCCAGTGGTGGGAGCAATGTATCCAGATTGTGCTGTGCATGTTTTAGTAACCTTTGAACATCAACTCTTGAAAGAGTCTAAAAGAATCTGCAAAAGCAAAACATACCACAGTTTCATAAACATTTGAAAGGAATTAGTGTTTATAATGCTAATACAAACATGCAAACATACAAAAATACCAGCAGAAACAGGTCTCATGATCTATCAAGTTTGCTTTATTGTGCAGTGAGCCCCTCAATTTGTAGCCAATACAAAGTTTACACATATACTTTAAAGATGCTGTTACTTGTATGCCCTGGAACATGCATGCAACCACGGTAAAGTGTTGGGGGAGGGCATGGCCTACCAAGCCTAACATGTTGATGATAATGTCATTGCCCATTTTGCAGAGCCTAAAAAGTTGAGGGGGGCTGGACCCCCTTCTCCCCAGTGGTTGTACCCCCTACCCTGAAACTTTTACTTTAAAGTTGGCTGAAGAGCTAAATATAGAAAAATCTATTAAGAACCTCTGGGCAGAATTTTCAAAAGGACCTATCTGAGATCTGCCTGCTGCTTTTTTCAAAACAGAAATAAATCCAAACTGTTAGAGCAGCTGTTACATGGTTTAATGGGGTCTAAAGTTTGTGCCCATAAAAAAACAAGCATTTGTCAATGCCGAAAGTTCGCCATTGGTTTTGCTGTCTGCATCCCCTCAATAATGCGGTTTGATATAGGCCCTGTGCTCCCACCCTCCATAATTGTTCTTATGTCACAGTGGGAGTGCAGTGCCCGAAACTTAGGGAGTGCAGGGTCCTTTGGACCCTGTGCACCCATCCCGCCATAGATATATGACCAAATTATCAGTATAGCCATCTTATTACCCCAGCACATGTACCCTGTACAGAAAATTTTAAAATACCCACCAAAACATAATTCTGTCCAACTGCAATGCCATTCCACGCAACAGGTGTGAAAATGCATTTTGGACAGGATTTGGAAAATGAAAGCTGTAAAATACATGAGGTTGGGCAATTAGAAGGTTCTGTTGAAAATCTGGGGTCCAAATATTTAAAATTTCCAAAGCTACAAGCAGACATATTGAAATTGCAATGAATGTTCATAACTTAGTCATTGTTTTATAGTTTGACCCCAATTATTGAACATAGTTTTCTTATAACCCCACCTCATAACCCCCGGAGGTGCAAATGTTCAAATTCATGTCAAAACATCATTCTGTGCCACAGATATGAAAACATGTTTTGGGCAGGATGTGAAAAATGTCAGCTTTGCGATTCATGAGATGGTGTGAAAAAATGGCTATGCTAAAAATTTGAAGTCAAACTATTAAAAATTACCAAAGTTACGTTGTACGTAGAAACATTTCAATGAGTGCACGTAACTCAGCCATTTTAAGGAATTTTTCACCAGATTTTCAACATAGGCATTTTGGGACCCCACCTCATGAACACTGGCATGGTGATTTTGTTAATCAGTCCCAAAAGATGATTTGCACAGGGACTGTGCCATTTCACATCAGAGGTGCAAAAACACATTTTGGTCTGGATGTGAAAAATGACAGCTGTACTGTTTATGAGGTGGTCTGAAAAAAATGACTATGTTGAAAATTTGGAGTCAAAATATAAAAAATTTCCAAAGTTATGAGTGTGCGTAGAAAAATTTCAATGAGCACGAATAACAGCCAATTTTTTGGAATTTTTTCATCAAATTTTAAACATGGACTTTTTGAGACCCCACCTCATGAACACTGCCACTGTCATTTCATTAATCATTCCTGAAATGTGATTTTGCACAGCGACTGTGAAATCACCTTTTGGGCCCAAGTAACTAAACAACAGTCACAGTGTTCATGAGGTGGGCTCTCAAAAAGCCCATACTAAAAATTTGTTAAAAAAAATTCCAAAAAATTACTTAGATATTAACATAAATTGAAAACACCATTGAAATACATTATACAGCACTTGCCTTCATTTCTCAGTTTGAAGTTCGACTTTCAAGAGTGCACACGTATCCCAGTGCACAGAAGATGGCAGCTGATGGCCTCCCGTGGTAAGCATAGGGCAAGGGGGTGATAGGTTGCTCAGTGGGAGGGTCGGGGGGAAGGGTGATGGGGGAGATGACCAAGGACCATTTTCTTTTTTTCAGAGACAAAAAAACCCCATCGGGGGACTGTTTTCTTTTTTCACAGGTACATTGAATCAATATTTTGGGACACTGGGAGCGGGCTACCCAACATCCCACAGTACTTTGGGGGGGTAGGACATAACTGGGAGTGGGCTCCCCACTGTTCCACCCTACCAGTGGGGGAAGGGTTCTACCGCCGACACGGGGATAGGGCACCCCGATGTCAGCAAAAACTGTTGTCAATGGGTGGGGGAAGGGGAAGCCACTAGACACCAGGGAAAATGGGTGACTAGATGACTCTGCAACTGGCAGCACAAGTTCCAACTGCAGCTGCAGAAGTCAAGGAAACCCTAGTGTTCTCATACAGAGAATGGGGATGAGCAGAGGGGTATGAAAGTAAAAGCAGGACTCCACACATGTGCACAAGAAGTGGCACTAGTGCGCAAGTGTGGATTGGCTACATTCCACACATATTTTGGCTCTTCCTTTTGACATTTTCGCACAAGCCACTTGTAAGATGTCGTCAAAAACTGTTGTCAATGGGTGGGGGTGAGGGGTGCCACTAGACAGCAGGGAAAATGGGTAGCTGGATGATTCTGCAGCCAGCAGCATGAGTTCCAGCTGTGGCTGCAGCAGTCAAGAAAACCCTGGTGCTCTCATACAGAGAATGGGGATGAGCAGAGGGGTGTGAAAGTAAAAACATGACTCCACACATGTGCACAAGCAGTGGTGGTAGGGCACATGTGTGGATCAGCTACATTCCACATATATTTTGACTCTTTCTTTGGAAGTTTTTGCACAAGCCACACATAACAAGAGGTTTGCTGTGCAAGCACCATGTGGCAAACTTAAAACATACATGCATCAGAACTGGATAGATGCAGACACATGCGCAGAATACATTTGCGTCAGTGCCTGACCATTTTGAAAATCCTGCCCAGTAACTCTCATAACACATGGCTCACTTGTACAATATTTTGCCAAGAACAGTTGCAGAATGTACATGACGTTTACTTATTACACTATTGTAATACAGTTATCATGACAGTGAAGCAAATTACATTTCTCACTCCAGTATCTATACTTATTTATTACATTTTTTATTTTTATTCAATTTTGATAACTGGGTAAGCCCACTGAGCCCCGAAGGTCTCTTTTTCAGGGGCAACTTAGCACACTCCAGACTGTAGGTTGTATTGCAACTGCCAGGGAACATGGGGTTGCTTAAACAATGGAGAGGTACAAATGCCAGTGAATTTTCTGTCTGTGTCTGATCCGCCCAATTGAGTCATAGTTTCAAAGAGTCCTGAGCTCTTGCTTTTTGCAACAGATTCCATAATTTGTGTCAATTTGTATCAAAATATAGAAATGTGTCAAAAAAAAGAAGTGTGTCATTTTGCATGGGAAACTCTGCATTTTGTGTCAAAACTGCTAGAGCAGTGTAACAGTGTGGATGGAAGTCTGCTTTGAAAATGTGGTGGACAGATCCAGTTTGCAAAATCTTTTCCTTTATGAAATGAAGGGTATGATGAATAAATAAGTACCAATAATTCCTAAGATTTATTTTATATAAATGTTCCATCAAATCATCAAAGAAAATGATGTGGTTTTGTACACTGCCTAGGAGAGTATAGTATGGTGGTTAAGGGCACTAAGCTGCAAACCTGGAGACCTGGTTTGAATCCCATCAGCCCCCACTTGCATACTGTGTGACCCTGAGCAATTCACTTACTAGTGATCCCAGGTCACACCAGGAAGCAAACTCTAGCTTAGTGTGCCTTTCCTAGTTAAACAATTTCCCCTCCCTCCCCCTCACCCTTTCATTCAACTTGTATCCTGAAAGCATTACAATCCAGGAGACAGATGGGAGAGAAAGGAGTTACCATTTTTAAGACAGGGAGATTAAATAATCACAGATACAGATTTAGAGAGAGAGACTGAGCACTAGGATGTTAAGTGGGTTGCTTAGAGTGACACTTGACTAAGAGACAGCTGTGGGATTCAAACCCAGGATACTCGGTGCACAGATTTGCAATCTCACTGATAGGCCGATCTGCATCACTCATATTAAGATTACTAAGAATTAAGTAGTTAATTATTAGAATAAGTAGCTTTTCAGCTTCATCTTGTAAATTCAGTCTTCTAGATAATCTGTAGTGAAAATGTACACTGCATTAGACAGTCATTCCTCCAAAGGTATTACAATAATTGTACAGTGTAATGCTTACTGTAATGAACAGGCTAAATTAAGTAGCTATTCTATGAACAAATGTGTATTACTTTTAGGGACTTATAATCAGTATTTAAAACTTTGTTTGCAGACAGGCACAGTAGTACAGCCATAGTGCCACTGCTTTCTATGCCAGTGACCCAGGTTTTGGAACGGACTTAGATCACTCAGGGGCCAGCCGGGGAGGAAGGATTGAGTGTCACAAGGACAGGGTTCCTCCCTCGGGGGATTATCCTGTTACTTGTCTGCCACCTGCTGGACACCAGGTGGCAGCACAGTGGGAGGACCTTGATGGGGAGAAAAGCAGCTGCCAGATGCCAGGCATGCACGTGTGCTGCTGCATGCATGCATGTGCATCATTCATGTTGGCACCCTCAGGAAGGAACCAGGAGCTGGAGGAAAAAAAACCTGGAACCTGGAACACCATCACAACAGCAAAACCAGATGGAGACCAGTGGAAGCACAGCGAGAGCAACAGCCACTGGATGTCATGTACCCATACATGCATATGATTCATACTGGTCCCTCAGGGAGAAAGCCAGAAGCTGGTGGTAGTAGCCATGGTACACCATTGTGCAGGCACCCCCATAAACCCATGCATAACTGACATGGCAGGCTATCTACCACTACAGGGTCCTGGGCAGGAGGTGGATACTCAGTAAGCAACTATGCAGGTTGGAGATGGGGCTGGGATGCGTATTGTTGGGTGAGTAGAGGAAGGAGAAAAAGCGGGATTAAAAAAACAAATAATTTACAACAACATTTAAGGCAAGCAGTGATCTTTATGGATGTTTGCATATTTTCCACACTGTCACTTGTTCTTTGATGATAGAATCAGTCTGGTATTTTATGATTGCAGCATCATAAATGAAGGATACGTATGTGAAACTGAAAACTGACAGGCTTTTATTAAACCAGGCTAATGCTAAGACTGGTGCTTCAGCACTGGCAAACTTGAACAGTACTGTAGAAACAATACATTTGTCTGGCCTGAACATATCTCAGTCTAACCAATAGGGGTCTCCAGTGTACCACTGAACTGCCCCTCTCCTATTCAGCTTAACTTTCTTGGGTTGATTAATGTGGTCCAGGTTGAGCAGCTTGATATATTCAACAACAATAATGCTAATTATGCTAGGGATTCATTACTAACTTAGCATTTATCTAATACACATTGAACAGGCTAAACAGCGGACGTTTGTCTGTACTCGGAATATTTGTCACGTAAGGAAACAATTTCCCCACAGTGTAGTGCTTCTTTGAAAACTACAGTAAAGTCTGCGACAATATACAGTAGTTGATGAGTTAGCTCTAGAGGCTTCTGAATTTTAATGATGTTGAAGATGATATTGTATGTCCTTCAGCTTGTTAGAGTGACACTAGCACTCCATAAATCATAATACCTGTGTATTGTAAAATCAATACAAAAGTGCTATTTCAGCGCTAACCCTTAATAAGTTTTTTCAGTGCTTTAACAGCTTAAACTTTGCTGTAATGCCATTGGACCTATAGGTTAAGATTAGAGCATGCTTAATTTGTTTTGTAATAGAGGCTTTCTAATCCTTAATGAAGCACCGATTAGTAAAGCTTTGGTCGCCACACTGGTGATCAGTTGGCAGAACAGCCATTGCAATTAAACTCGTGTATCTCTGTCCTGAAGCAAAAAAGCAGGCTTAAACAGTCAATAAATGTTAATCCAGTCAGAACTTGTCTGTGCCTTTGAAAGCTGCTCATGAGGGTTTTTTTCAGCTGGTATTTTTTTCATCTTGTCTAGAATGTAGTAGTCCCCCCAGAGAGGCTTTCTGCAGGATGCAAGGGCCTCCCACAGTCCTGCAACAAGATTTAGCATGCTAACAATATTGAGCAGAGATCAAACATATCTGAACCAAATTATCTTGTAACTAAACATTTTAGAAACTTTTCTTCAGAGCTACTAAACTTAAAAATGCATATTCTAGTTTCATTTAGGGGGCATCATTTTCAGAGGTAAGGCTTGACATTTGCGGAGGCAATTATAAATTTTATCAACAGGGTTATACAGTGGGAACCATTACCACTTTCAAAGATATCGTACATTATAGCACACAACAGTGTGCCATTAATCTGTAAATGTGCCATCCGATGTCGGAAGTGCAAATGCTGAATTTTGTATTTCTTTAGCATATCGCTAGGTGTCTTATGATCCACTGCTCAGTTTGATGTGGTTGCGTAGTCACTAGCGACGCGGAGTACACATTTAAGATACAACATAAAACACCCCATACACATTTGTGTCTGAAAGCCCTCCTTTTTGTACTTTGTGTAAGGTCACCCCTGCAACCTTCCTCCCCTCCTCCTTCCCCCTCCCCACATCCAGTTAGAATGCCAAGCCAAAAATCAACAGCTACATTAAAGAGCAAGTGGCTGATATGAATTCTTTTTACTAGCAGTGCAAAAAGTAAATGATTAACCCCCATTTCAGTACAATAAAATGTTATCATAAAATGTAAAAAAAAGTAATTACAAACACATCAAAATACAATAAATAAGTCAGTTGTCTGTTTATTAGAAGTAAACACTTGGGTCCAGATATTCAAAAATGGGTGCAAGCATGGCACAAAGGTTTGCTCTGCACTTGGTATGTGCAACCAACCCAGAGGCTGCTATATTCAGTCAGATAGTAGACCGATCCTATCGGACTGAATATTGGCCCGTGCCGGTGCAGCGTAAAGTCAAACAGCACTAACCCAACATGGATCTGGGCTGTGTCTATCCCACAGAGAATAGCAACCTAGGACCGGATAGTGCTGGGAGACATGTTGGCTGTTTTCAGCCACACCATGCAAATTAGTCCATTGGACATGCAAGGCATTAAGGGACCACTTGCAGGGCCATTATATAGACTCCATAGTGACCCTTTAGCAACTATTCTGTGGATGCCTGTCATATCATCCCTGACCTCTAGCAGCACCCCCTGCCCCCCATCACCCATCCCTTGATATGACACACCTCCCTGATGTGCAGTGGCACCCCAACCCCTGATCACCTGTCCCAAAGTATAAACACACATAGTGGCAGCCGCCATCCCACGATCACCCATCCCATAGCAAAACACACATAGTGGCAACTCTGTCCCCCTCACCCATCATCTCCTGTTCCATAGTACAGTACACATAGTAGCACCCCCTGCCCTTGAGCTCCCATCCCATATGACAACACATATTGCTGGTGTCTACTGACACCCCACCCCTCAATCACCTGGTCCATGTTTGTTTCCCAGTGCTGTGATGGTTGGAGGCAGCCCCCATTCCCCCAGTCATTCGTCCCATATGGCACATAACCCTGGTGTCTAGTGGCACCCCTCACTCCTCAAGCTCCCAACCCATATGATAACACATATGCCTCATGTCTAGTGGCACCATTCATCCCTGATCCCCTGGCCCTGGTGAAGTGGTACTCCCACCTCCACCCCACTGAATGCCAGTTGACAAACAGACTGATGAATATTGGTGGGCCAGTGCCCCCCCCACCCGCGCCACTCACTCCCAGAACACCATCTATCCAACCCTCTCCCTTACCAGTCTGTCTGGGGATGTGGGTTGAATCTTGGTAAGGCCACCAGCACAACCTTCTGCTCATTTTCTTGGCCAACCACTGTATGAGCTGACAACGAGTGTGTGTACAGCATACTGCATACTGTGCACATGCTCACTGTTGGCTCATATGGCAGCATGGTGAGGAGGTGAGCAGAGGGCTGTGCTGGTCACCATATCAGGATTCAGCTTACATCCTGGGATAGACTGGTAAGGGGTGATGGGTGGTGCCTGGCAGATGGGGAGGGGTGGAAGCTGCTGGACTGCCAATATTCACTGGTCTATTCATTGACTGGCAATCTGGGGGTAGGGATGGATGCCAGGGATATTAAAAGGTACATGGGCCAGTAGCGTGGGGATGGGGGATGTCAATAGATACCAGGGATATGTGTTGTCATATGGGATGGGAGCTCGGAGGTTGGGGGGTGCCACTAGACACCAGGAATATGTGTTGCCATATGGGACGGGTGATCAGGGCAGGGGGTTCCTCAAGTCACCAGTACTCTGGGCAGTGAACACAGGCCAGGCAATCGAGGAGTGGGGGTGTCACTGAACATCGGGGCCTACATCCTTGATGGCATGACAGCGATGGAAGGCTACAGTTCAGCCATCCTGGCATTAGTGGGGTGGGTTCTTGGGCTTAGTAACTGGTTGAGTTGAGGTTTTTGCAGGCAATAAATAGCGCTACTTTGGGTGCTGTTTACCACCACTGCAAACATTTGAAATTGTAGCTGCACCTGTATGCAGTAGGGGACCCCCTCATTTGCATGGGTTCAGCATTATGTTAGTGCCTGGGTGTTAACAGATATCATGCACACTAGAGGGGCCTATGAATATAGAAGACACTGAAAAACTGGACAGAATCCTGGATAGCATGGGTTCAAACCCTTTAGCACTGGCACTAACTTTTGAATATATGGCCCCTGCTCTTTAGCTAACATTAGCTCATGTTATCCCATCTCTGTTTTTGCTATTGCTGTAGTTCTATCTCCCCACCCCACACACAATTTTTAAGATGTGGTGTGTCACACCATTACTATCCTAAAAAACATTTTTTTGTTCACAGAGTAACCAAGGAGAACTTTTATTATTTTCAGACAACCAAACAGTATTGTACAAGCAAAAATAAAAATACACAAATACCCCACCTTTTGGAATTTATATAGGACAGCACAGTCTGTAACATAAAAAGGCAATATTTCAGTATACAGCACGGAGCAAAGCAAACAAGTAACAACTCATGAATACAATGCTCTGCTTTTTTGGTGAAAACTGAAGGGGATAAAAGAATATTACACAGCATAAGCACAACGCTTTTTACATTGACAATTTTGCAATATATAGTGACTATAAATGTTTTTAGAGCAGTAATATGCCAACACGCATTTCAGGATACAAAAGCACAAATACACTGCAGAAACACAGAAATACAACTAAAAAAAAACATTTATAAGTCAGTAATACAAAAATAGTCGTTTCATGGTCAGATGGTGTAGTACTATGTCAATGGGTGTGTTTTGTCTTTCTGCACCATTCATACCTGGAACAGCGAAGGAGTGAAACAGGTGCAAGACTGGCATCTTAGACATTAGCAGGTGTCAGAAGAAGGCAGCAGAGAGGCAGTGGACTCTGCTGGTTGAGTAGGGAAAGATATCTGTTCATGCCTGTTATTGCATTCACTGCTGGGAAGGGCAGAAGGAAAAGGTAGGCCTAAACTGGGAATAGGAGCAACACTTTATGTCACAGTATAAGGGGAGGTACGCTAGGTTAGTTAGTTAGTTTTTGTTGACTGGGTAAGTGTACTAGATAAATCCTGCCTATTTTCAGGCACGACCCCGGGGAGGGGGATACAGATGAACACAAGTAGAAACACACAAAAAAATGAGAAGCTAAGAACACCATATCAGGGGTAAGGTTACATAAGTATTTCAAGGTAACACAGGGAGCATAGATGGTGGGAATGCTAGGAGTGGTGCAGTGTAGTGACTGTGGGGTGGCAGTTTATAGACCCAATGGAGACTGCAGTGCTGCCCTATCTGCATGCACCTCCCTGGATTGAGGAAGGAGTCGTTACCCCAGAGGATGCCAGGGAGGAGGAATGGCTGGACTACAGTAGGCTCTGGAAGGTTGGGAGGGGGTTGGGTGAGAGGCATATTCCTCAACTAGTAGCATTATGAAATTCCAACGCTGCTCTGACAAAGTGGGACTGCCAGGAGGAAGCGCACATGGTAGTGGCCTGGGAGGATGTGTGGGTTCTCCAGAGTGGAGATTCTAAGTAGGGAGGAAGAAAACCCCCTGAAGAGGAAGAAGCAACTTCTGGTGGATGATTTGACTGTGAGGGAGACAGATTTGGGAATAGAAAGTGGGGGGGGGGAGGTAAGGTGCATACGCAGAGCCATGGCCTGGAGGGATAAAAGGCTGATCCAGAGGATTGCTAGGACAGCAGGATGGGAGGCAGATGTCATTGTTCACCTGGGGACTTATGGCCTGGCTGGAGATGGGGCTAAGATAGTGCAGGAGGAGTTTAAGGAGCTGGGGAGGGGTCTTAGACAGGTAGCACACTCAGTGGCTTGTACTGTGGTGCTGTCTGTCTAAGATGGTGGGAGGAGACGGATCTCCACACCAAGACTTTCAACTCAAGGTTGAAAGAATGGTGCAGAGAGGAGGGGTTCAGCTATGTTGGAGACTTGGAATTTACCTAGCGAGATAAGGGCCTTTACAGGGGGGATGACCTGCATCCATTTGGGAAGGGAACTGCACCCTCAGTGGATGGTTTAGATGTTACTTTGATGAACATTTAAACTAGCTGAGGGGGATGGTGGCACTCATGGAAGAAATCATGAAGGCAGTAACTGCCCCCCCACAGGCTGAAGTAAAAAGTAGGGAGAACCCGAAAGGAATGGAATCCACCAGGGAAGAAATTAATAAAGGAAGCAGGGCAGTAGTAATGAAGGGGGATGGGAATGGAAGCATTAAAAAGAGATAAGAGAGAAGGAGAGAGGGCAAAAAGGAAAGAAAGGGGGTAACAAGTAAAGTGGTGCCAAAATCTGGAAGGTTATATGTGCGAATGTAAGAAGTCTAGGAAATAAGATTCTAGACCAAGAGGCCATAATGACAGAGGTTGACCTGGACATTGCAGCCCTTATTGAGTAACAGTGCACTGAAAACCATGACTGGGACATGTCAATACCAGGCTATACTCTGTGCAGGAGGGACAGGGTAGGAAGGAAAGGAGAGGGTATAGTGCTTTATGTGAGGGAAGGCATAAAAGCAATGGAGATGCGGGAATATGGGGGGGGGGAAGGTACTGTGTGTCACCCTAGACATGGGGAATTGAGCCTCTATTCACAATGGCATGATCTACAGACCTCCAGAACAGAGGGAGGAATTACATAAAGTACTGGTGGAAGCTACTGGCAAGATGACAGAAAAGGTGGAAGTGCTGCTTGTGGAGGACTTCAATCTGCTGGAGTTACTGTAAATTGGAACCATCCAGCTGTGGCTTCAGCTAGAAGCAGGCACATCTTGGACTCCCTGCAGGGACATTCTTCAGGCATGCAGTCAGTGAAGCCACTTGTGATGGGGCAATGCTGGACCTGGTACTCACTAACAGGGACAGTGTTGCAGATGTCAAGGTAGGAGGCCACCAGGGAAACAATGATCACTGTACAGTATAGTTCAATATAAGGACGTCTGCAGAATTGAACCACAGAAGGGTGAGGGCCATGGACTTCATTAGGGCAGATTTTAAAAAGATGGGTGAATGTCTCAGTGATGACCTAGCAAAGGGAGATGACCTGGATGGGGTGGAAGAACAGTGGGCAAAGTTATAAAGGGCCATAGGGAAGGCAACAAACCTCTGCATCTAGCGAGTGAACAAAAGCAAGAGGAAATGGGATCACTATGGTTCTCAAAAGAGATGTCAAAAAAGGTAAAGACTAAAAAGTAGTACTCAGAAGGTATAAGGAGATGCAGAGGGAGGATGATAGGGTGTGTGTCAGGGGAAACAGAGGGAAGCAGGGACAGCAGTAAGGAGTGTGAAGGCACAAACTGAAGACAGAATAGCCCAGGTAATGAAGAGGGGGACAATACGTGTTTCAGGTATGTAAGTGAAAGGAGGTATACAAGGGGTGGGATCATAAGATTAAAAAAGGAAGGGTGGAACTGTGCAGAAGGGAACCAGGAAAAGGCAGACATCCTGAACAAATACTTTTGTTCAGTGTTCACAGAGGAAGCAGAAGTGCAAGATCATGCACACAGGGAAGAGAAACCCTGAAGCCACTTATAGGTTGGGAGGGGAGTTGCTGGCAATCACAAGGAAAGAAAGAGACTTGGGCATCATCATCACAGAGGATCCAAAATCATCCAAGCAGACCACTAAAGCAGTAGTTAAGGTTAGAGGGATGTTGGGGTATATTAGTAGGGGTATCGCAAGTTGTAAGAGGGAGGTAATAATCCCTCTTTACAAGACTCTGGTTAGGCCCCATCTGGAGTACTGCATGCAGTACTGGAGACAGCATCTGCACAAGGACATTAACAAAATGGAGGCAGTCCAGAGAAGGGCAACCAAAATGGTGCAAGAACTGCATCAGAAAACGTATGAGAACAGATTAACAGAACTCAATATGTATACCCTAGAGCAAAGGAGGGAGAGCGGTGATATGATCGAAACATTCAAATATCTTAAGGGCATTAACAAGGTGAAAGAGTCTTACATGTTTCAATACAAGAAAATTAGCAGGACAAGAAGACACAGCATGAGATTAGAGGGAGGCCGATTAAAGGGTAATGTGAGGAAGTTCTTTTTCACAGAAAGGGTGGAGGATGCATAGAATGGCCTACCTCAGGAAGTGGTGGATATGAATACAGTGCAGGGCTTCAAACAAGCATGGGATAGGCATAAGGTAAGATAGGCACTCCTCCCAAGTGATAACAACACCTACCACATTCTCCATAACAAGTGCACTAAGACCACCTGACTAGCCAAAGCTGAATTCTTTAGCTCCACCTCCAATGCCAATCTAAGTAGGCCATCCAAATTCTGGAAAGTTATTCACTCCCTTTTCTCACCCCCATCGTCAAATCCCACCCCTCTACTGGTCTCAAATGGTACCCTTCTCTCAGACCCACTCGCGGTTGCCTCAGAGTTCAATTCCTACTTCACCACATGTGCTACCTCTCTCCATGCCTCCCTACCAACTGTTGCTCAATCCAAGAAACGTTGAATCTACTAAACCCCTAGGACTGGACACCTTCTACTTCAGAAACATCTCTCCTACTGATGCTCTATATGCCTTACTTAACCTCAACCCATCCAAGGGTAAATCCCCCCAATGGGCTGGACACCAAACTCCTCTACCTATCTGCCCCTGCCATTGCATCTCCACTAGCTGACCTTCTAAACCTATTGTTTGCCTCTGCAACTGTTCACATGGATAGAAAATATGCCACTGTCCTACCCCTGCCAAAAGGGGGTGATCCCTCCACCATGGCTAACTACCACCCTCTCTCTCTGCTCCCTGCCCTTGCGAAACTACAGGAGCACCTCGTGCTGTCTCAACTTTCCAACTTCCTCTCTGAATCCAACTTCTTTACTCCCTACCAGTCTGGATTTAGGAAGAACCACTCAACGCCACTTCCCTATTAAGTCTTTCTGACACCATCCTCTCTGGGATGGACAAGGGTCTAATCACCTCAGCCATCTTTGTTGACTTAGCCAAAGCATTGATACATCTCCCATCCTCTGTTGATAACCTGCCTCTCTGCAGCTGGTCTACCAGAGTCTGCCACTAACTGGTTCAGACCCTACCTGTTAGGCAGAACTCAATCTGTAAGAATTGCTGATTCTACCTCCCCTCTGCTCCCTATTGATACTGGTGTACCTCAGGGATCAGTGCTCGGCTCTATCCTTTTTTCCATCCTTCTCAATGACTTGCCACAAATCTGTTCATCTTCCTCCATTCACATGTATGCAGATGACACAGTCCTAGTCACCTCTGGCCGAACCCCTGAGGAGGTTGCTACCAGCCTTCAGGCTGATTTCAATAAGTTTCAGCTCTGGTTTAGCTTCCACCAACTCTCCCTCAATGCCAAAAAGATAGTTTTCTTGACCTTCAGCACCAGGCAGAGACTATCCAGGCTCACCACCCTCCCAAACTTCCACACCCTTGATGGGACAGTCCTTGAGGATGCAACAACTTTTAGGTACCTAGGGGTCTGGCTTGACCAACACCTATCCTTCTCTGCCTATGTGGATGCTATCCTGAAAAAACTGCGCCCCAAGCTCGGTGCTCTTTACAGGAACCACAGTAGCCTCCCGCAACCTATGAGATGTGAAATTGTGCAGAAAATTATCTTACCTACTTTTGACTGCTTTGATGTAGTCTACAGTGCCCCTCCCAAGTCTACCCTATCCAGACTGGATCCCTCTTCAATGCTTTCTGTCGCTTTGCCCTCGATGCCCCCCCGTGTACCCATCACTGCGAGATTTACCATTCACTGGCTTTCCCCTCCTTTGACAGCCAGTGCCTACTCCATAGTGCTAAATTTGCTTCGAACTTCTGGCTTGGGTCCCTTCCACACTACCTTGCCTCCTCTCTATCATCTCCACCAACCCCCACTCATGCCCTTAGGTCAGTTGACTGCCGGCTGCTGTTAATCCCTCACCGATGGACCTCAGCAGGCCAAGCTGCCTTCTTCTACCACCTCCTCAAACTCTGGAATGACCTACCAGTCCAAATCCATCACTCCTCCTCTAGGCATTCTCTATTCTCTGCCCTGTCTTATGTCTATGTGGTAAATTGCTCATGTATCTGACTCCTTTACCCCTACACCTTCCCTTGTCCAGTTCCCCTTCCCCCCACTATCCCTGGCCCTTCCTACTAAGTTACCTCCTCCTACACCTCTCTGATCCCATGAGGCCTTACCAGCGGCGTTAGCTACTGCTATGAATTCTAGTATATACCATCAACTTCTGCACTTGCCCTCCATTGCACTTCTAGCCTTGTTCTCGCTGTCTAATGTGTTCTCTATAGAGTACTATGGCTGTCAAACACAGTATTGTGGCCAGCCCAGTGGTGTAAAGGGTTGAGGTGCTGGACACCACACCTTGCACCACGCCGGCTATCTGGGTTCGGGAACAAGCCTGGGTCATCGGAGGTCGGCCGGGGAGGGAGAGGACTAGAGCGGCAGCTGACAAGCAGCCCTCTACCTTGGGGATAGAGGTAGCAGGTACCTCGAAGCTTGGCTGCCCTCTGGTGGAGGCTGGAGAAGTGGCACCTCTCTGAGGACCTTTGGCGTTAGGCCATTCGGGGGAGGGAGGAGGAGGAGACACCATCTGGAGCTGTGGTACGCATGCGCACCTCCACGCGCATGCGTTCCCACTTCCGGGGGTCTCAGGAGTAGGTCCATGGGAGAAAATGGAGAAAAAAGTGGGGATCCACTGAGGATGATACCTCTGGACTGGCTCTGTGGATCTGCCGGGGCGCACATGGTGCTACATGCCCCCGAAAGACCCCGAGTCCAGTAGGTTGGTGGACAGTGACGGAGGACCTGCCACAGGAGGATAAAGAGAGTTAAAACAAAAACACAGTATTGTGCTAACCTAATTTATGTCGAGCCATTTTGTTGAAGATAACCTTATGTATGTAACCTAATTTACTCTATGTCATTGTAATTCCTTGTACAATGTAACTCCTATTCCATGTATCAATGTGTGCAACTGCTCTCCATCTGTACCCCCAGGCTGCACCGTAAGACGAGCATCTGGTTGCTCAGTGTGCCTTTCCTGGTGAAACATTTCAATAAATAAATAAATAAGGAAGCAATACAGATGAGTATGAATAGATAGGCCATTGACAGAATAAAGGCCTATGGCATATTCATAAGGTAGAAAAAAATGGGTAGACTAGATGGGCCTTGTGGTCCTTATCTGCTGTCAACTTCTATGTTTCTATGAAAAGGGGAGGGGCCATAAAAACTAACAGGAGTACTGGAGGGAAGGAGGTGGACACTAGTTCATTTTCAGAGGAGAGTGTCCTGAAGAGACTCACTAATCTGAAAGTGAGCATAGCAACAGGGCCAGATGAGGTACATCCAAGGGTATTAAGAAAGCTCAGGGAGGTACTGGTTGCACCCTGTCAGTTCTGTTTAACAGCTTAGTGGAAACAGGAATGGTGCTGGAGGACGGGAAGATGGCAGATGTAGTCTCACTTCACAAAAGTCGTAGAAGGGAAGAGTATGGCAATTATAGACCAGGCAGCCTAACTTTGATGGTGGTGGTGGGAAAGTTAATGGACTCACTGCTGAAGGAAAGGATTGTGGAATATCTTGAATCCAGTGGGTTAAAAGACCCAAGGCAGTGTGGATTCATGGGGGGAGGTCATGTCAGACAAATCTGATAGACTTTGTTGAGTGGATGACCAAGGAATTAGATCAGGGTGGAGCAGTGGACATGGTCTTTCGACACTTTTCCACATAGGAGGCTAGTAAGCATGTTGTGTAGCTTAGGAGTGAGTCCAATGGTGGTAAACTGGGTAGGAAATTGGTTAGGAGATAGGTGACAGAGAGTGGTGGTAAACAGAGTTCATCCAGAAGAAGGGAGGGTGACCAGCAAGGTGCCTTTGGGATTCGTGCTGGGATCTCTCTTCTTTAACTTCTTTATAAGTGACATTGCAGAGGAGGTGGAAAGGAAGGTCTGCCTCTTTGTGGGTGACACCAAAATCTGCAGTAGGGTTCACACTCTGGGGGACAGTGTGGAAAGAATGAGCAGAGACATGAGAAAACTTGAGGAGTGGTCAAAGTTATGGCAGCTGGTTTTCAACACAGAAAGTGCAAAGTAATGCACTTGAACCACAGAACCCTAGGGGCAGAGTACAAAATGGGAGGAGTGGTACTGATGACCACCAAGAAGGAAAGTGACCTGGGGACGATTATATTTGATGACTTAAAGGTGGACATGCAGTGCGACTAGACAGTTGGGAGGGTTAGTGGGATACTAGGGTGCATATGAAGGGGTATCACCAGCAGAAAGAGTCAGGTGGCATTGCCTCTGTATAGATTGCTAGAAAGACCCCAACTAAAGTATTGTGTCCAGTTCTGGAGACCACATCTCTGAAAGTACATTGACAAAGTGGAGGCAGTCCAAAGGAGGGTGCTAAAATGGTGCAGGGTCTGCATCAAAAGCCCTACAAGGAGAGACTTTAGGGCCTAAATATGTACACACTGGAAGACAGGAGGGGAGAGAGATATGGTAGAAACCTTTAAATACCTTGTAGGGGTAAATAAGGTACAGGAGAGAAGTATTTTTCAGAAAAAAAAGTGTTCAAAGACAAGGGGACACAATAAGAAGCTGGGGGGGTAGATTCAGGAGAGATGTGAGGAAGTACTTCTTCACAGAAAGAGTGGTAGATTCCTGGAACAGTCTTCCAGCAGAGGTGGTGAAGGCAAAAACAGTGGTGGGTTCAAGAACGCATGGGATAGGCATAAGGGAATCTTAGGGAAAGGGAAGGGGGTGAATGAATGGGCCAGAGATCAAATTGGATCTGCAGTGATACTATAGGCAGGAAAAATGGGCAGACTAGGTGGGCCAAGCAACCCCTTATCTGCCAGCAAATTCTGTTTCTAGGTTTCTATTTATTCTATGCCTTATTTTCACAAGAATTGGTGGTGTTAAATCAAAGTGCCACCTGACATGGGTCAAGATAACATTGAACAGGTTTCTGTGCAGTCCTTTTTTGTCCCTTGTGCCGTCTTAGTTTACTTTATTTGCCAATTGCACATATATGTTATAAGGCACAAGGACATGCAAAATCAGTGCTGCAAAGTGTTTGGGTTTCTTTGAGCTCCAGCACCGGAGATCCCTTTCTTTTTCATTTGTGAAACACACAATATCCATATCTGGCGGAAGTTCATTGTACCTGTGGTGTGACCATAGACTGCTCTCAGTTGAAACGACACAGGTACCCTGTCACCTGCCATTGCCTCCAACACTGTGCCACTGTCTTGCAGAGTCTTGCATTTCCTCGACCTCTATATTATTAGTTTCTTCTAAATAACTAGCTGTACTGTGCCTCTCCAGTGGTCATGATGATGTCCATGGTGTCGACATTTACTGCTGCATCTCCGTCATTCTCCTTTTTAGGTCTTGAATCATTGCCTGCAGATGCAGTTGCCCTGCCTTTAAATATTTCATAACATCCCTCACCTTTTGGTATTCCCGCTTCCATTCTTCTATGCTGTTCCACATAAAATGCTTGAATTTGGCTTTCTCTCACACTCTGTTCTGTGTTTCTAGCTGTTTTCACATCAGCCTCTCTCCCTTGATGCTCTGTAGCTGCCCTTTCCCCTCGTGCTCAATCCATCAGCTGCTCTGGTGCTTTCTGGTCCTCTGGGCCAGCCTGCTGCTTGGAGTATGCCTTGTTCTCTGGATGGGCATGCTGCTTTGATACTTCTGTTTCCCCTGGACAGGCCAGTTGCTCTGGTGCTTCTATGTTCTCTTTATAGGTTAGCTGTTTGTGTGCTTCCATGTCCTCTGGATGGGCCTGCTGCTTGGGTGCTGCCGTGTCCTGTGCTGCTGCCTCCAGTTGTGCATGGGATGCTGACTTGAGGTTTTCTTCATGTTCTTTATAAAAAGATGGTTCATTGTCCCTGATGATGCTGTCATACTGTTTGGAACAAAGAAATGCAGTTAGAATTGAAATGCATAAAACAGAATATTGCCTGCCTGTGAACTACACTTATCAGGGTCTGACTGAGGTGCAGGGTGCCCATCTGAAAAATTGGACAGGAGCACACCTGGAAAAGAATATAAATTTTAAAAACTGGTCAACATATGTTTAGTGTTCAGGACAGTTTCTATCAAGTTACTTAATTTTTGTGGTAATTTGTATGCACACAAATAGTACTAACATTATAATGCACATCAGTAAAAACAATACTTGGTGAGATAAATTTGTGTGACAGATGGTGCTATATGAGATTTATAGCAGTTGAAAGCTCTTGGAATTGCTAGTATTCAAAACAATAATACATTTTCTTACTGTGTATTTCTTGGGTTCCCTTCTGAAAATCCAGTATTGTATTGGTGGGGCAGCATTTTTCCTTCCCCATCTCTTTTTCCATACCGGTGTGCTGCTCTTCAGTTGCATTGCCACTCTTCTATTCCTGTCAGGTCTGGCTACATATAAGATCCCATAAATGTCTGCATTTCCGAATCTGGTAATCATCTACAATCCATTATACAATGATACAGAGTATTGCCTTTCAGGCAGATGTACAGTATGTAATCTCATTTTTTAAGCTCAACAAAGCCCCCATTATATACTGTTTCCTGACTTCAAGACAGCCATCATTTTGGAGCTGATTGGCTAACGTGGTTTCTCATGTTATAGTTATACCATGGCTCCTTGATTCTCAACATCTGAATTGTCTGCTCCTTAATCCCCAGCTTGTGAGTCATCACAATTCATGGCCACACCCACTGTATCTGTCCCTCTACTGTACTGCATAAATACTATGCATTTTTGTGTCAGTTAACCACATTTAATGTCAGTGGCTCAGTAGGTTGCACACTCACCTCTGAGGCCAGGAGATCAGTAGGCTGTGGGTTCTATCTCCACACCAGGCACTTGGGTTAATATCCCAATACTGATCCTGTAGTGCAGCATGGGGGGGGGGTGCTGCTCTCCTGAGGTGCTGTCTTTCGGATGAGACATTAAATTGAGGTCCCATCTGCCTGTTCTAGTGGTTGTTCAGGTGGACGTTAAAGATCCCATGGCACTTCTCGAAAAGAGTAGGGGAATTTTTTATTAATATAACATCAAAAACAAAACTTTATAACAATGTTAAATCACACAAAATCACATACAGAGCATAAATAATAAAGACAGAGTATTAGAGTCATACCTTAATCACATAACTGGACTATTATCCTACCCTAACAAGAAATTGTTTAAAGTACCATCCTGGAGCCCAAGGGCTCATAATAAAAAATAAATCCTAATAATGGTGGAAAGATCACACAACATCATATTCAGATCATAAATACCTCCTATACCCTACTCTCCCCCCTCACCTTATGTACATCATGTATAATTAATGAAACCCCACAGCCCTTTCCACCACTTGCTTGAAAGATGTCCAGCATTTGTATTGAAATCCTTTATGTACACTCCATTCATAGCTTGTTCAACCAGTATCTTAAAAATCGCATAAGGAATCCCTTTTTGTTGTAATACCAATTGGCATCGTGCCTGCCAAAGATAATATTTTATTCAATAAGTGAGGGCAATGTCCTAAAACCGAGGATTCATATGAAAGTTGTGCAACCCATTTCAAATGCCGTTCAGTAGCCAAAAAACTCCATAACTGTTTAGCATAAGAGCATGTAAATAAAAACTGTTCCATGGTTTCTTCCTAATTCTGGCATTCATTATAAGGGCAATTTCTCTAATCTCTGCCCTTATGCTTAGCATTGCCTCTTAAATTTAACCTGCCATATGCTAATAATCATAAGATTTCCCACATGGTGGTGGGGATCCTATTGTTTAACTGTTTTAATACTTCCTGTTTTAACCCTGAAGGGCAATTTTTAAACTTAGGTTCCATAGGATGAATGGTACTCATAATATGACCAGATAACTGATGTCCTGACATATTACTGATGTGTGATTTCATCAGATGCCATTTATGTAATATGTTTATCACAGGTTTAATGTACTCTGGCATTGTTAGCTTGGGACTCAGTTTTGGTGGTATCTCTTCCCCCCAATTAAGGAAGACTTTTTCCAGAGTATCATGGAACCACCAATATTGTAAGCTTTGAACTGATGCTAAACCTATTTTAAGGTTCTGAGCTATGAATAAGCTATAAAAAAAAGGGGATAGGGTCAATCATACCCAGTCCCCCCGGGCCTTTGAAAGGTAGGTAAAACATCTTTTTATTGGGTTCAGCCTACTCCCCTTACCATTTGGTAAAAAACAAGAATATACCCTTGTTTCCAAAGATGGGGGTTGGGGGGAATATCATTGCCACATATAAAAAAGAAGGTAAAATAAACTTTTTAACTATATGTACTCTTTTAATCGTGGACAACCTCCATGATTTCCACCTATTCACCTTTAATTCCGCTACCTGAAAGGCTCTTTCCCAATTCACTAAGGGTACATGCTGAGGTCCAAATTGAATCCCCAGAATATTTTGTAAGTCTGTAGAAAGCTTAATTTGTTCAAAATTTACTGCCAGTTGCTCTGGGTTACCTAGAAGAAGCCCCTTACATTTATCTAAATTCAATTTAGAATTTGCTACCCTTGCATATTCCTGTAGTTGTAGGAATGCCCTTGGAATTTGGTCTGTATTTATCATAAAGAGGCAGATATCATCCGCGTATGCTTGGATTTTTCTGTCTCTCGAGCCGCTAGGCCCCTGTAGACCTCCCCAAACTTGAGTGTTATATTATTTGCATATCAATGGGTCCAGGGAAAAATTATATAACAGAGGACTAAGCTGGCAACCTTGCCTAACCCTTATAGTAAGTGAAATCTCCACTTGTATGTTATTTTTAATGATTGGCAGTATAGATACCCTAGAATAGAGTAGTTTAATCTTTTGAATAATATCATCTGGTATACCATATCATCTTAAAGTTGAAAAAAGAAATGGTAAATACACTCTATCAAATGCTTTGCATTGATCCAGAGTTATAATATAACCCATTTTTTCTTTGTTACCATGGCATTCAATGACATCCATGATAACCATTAAGGCCTGCTGTATTTTCTTATCTGGACCCCACTAAATTGGGCTGGGTGTATTAATTGTGGTGCTACTTTCTTTAATCTATTATTTAAGAGTTGTGATAGAATTTTGAAATCCTTATTCAGCAGGGTTATAGGTCTCCAATTGGCCAGGTCTGTTCTATTCCCTGTTTTATATAAAAAAAATTAACAGCCCTGATGTAAATTGGGAGGGAACTGCCTAAGTCTTAAAAAAATAGGAAAACACCTCGGCTAAACAAGAAGGTAATTATTTTGGAAATACTTTATAAAATTCATAGGGGAAGCCATCCAGCCCTGGTGACGCCCCATTCTTTAGAGTTTTGACTGCCTTGATTTCCGTTACTGAAAAGGGAACATTTAGCTCAGTTATATCTTCCTGGGATAGTTTATCTGGTAAATCCTGCAAATAAGCTTCCATCTCTTCAGTTGTAGGTGCCCTATCCATCTTATGGGAGTCCAGAAAGTGTTTCACTAGTCTGAGTAACTAATGCTTTGAATCTACTGTCTTATCCTGTTCATCTTACAGTTGTACCAAATCCATCCTCTCCTTCTGTGTTTTGCATGCCTCGAAGGGGTCTCCTATAGGGTATTTTTGTGTTCCATACTGCATTTCAACTATTAATGTTTTTGCCCTATCATATTGTAATTTCCTCATTTCCTCTTTCACCTGAGCTATCTGTGTTTCATAATCTCGTCTTGATGTGGTTACATCAGAAAACAGATATTGCAATTGTGCTGAGTTTTAAATACTGAAAAAATTTCCATTTTTCTTGCACTTTCCCCAAACCTTGAAACCATTTCCTAAATTCCTGCTTTGTATCCATCCACCATTCCCCCACATCTTCATAAAGATCACTCAGTGATACCCTAGCCCATAACAAATCTAAAAGCTTATCCTTAACTTCCTCATCCAACAACATTGAAGTATTCAGTCTCCACATTTTGTGACATCTAGGTGTACCAGGGTTGAAGTGAAATATAGCTTTTAAAAACAAATGGTCTGAAAATTCATTCGGTAATATCTGAAGGGTAGGCTGTGGCATATTTTGGGAAACAAATATATGATCTATGCTTGACGTAAATCGCCCTCTATGGTGTGTGTATATATATATATATATATATATATATATATATGGTGGTCCTGTGTCTGATATTTTGCACAATCTATCAAACTACCTAAATTTACACATTTGTTTAAAGCATTAGAATCACAGTAAGTTTTATTATCTCCTCTTTGTTTTTTCCATGGTAAATCACAATTAAAGTCACCCCCTAAGATTACGAAGGAAGATGTATGTAGATAGGGTTGTAATTGGGATAGTGAAGCCACTCTGTCTGCTCTTGTCTGAGGCCCATACACATTTATTAATCTGACTGGTGTCTGATACCAATAACCATCCAGAATAAATAATCTGCCTGGTATTAGATTTATAAGTTTCAACAGTTTAAAGGAATAAGAAATGAAAACTATCCCTACTCCGTCTGCTTTGTCAGGCCCAAATGACTAATAAAAAGCCCTCCTCCTCCACTCTGCCTCGAAGTGTCTAAGCTGGTCTGTCATGTACATCCAGGTTTCCTACAAAAAAAAAAAAACTATGTTAATGGTAGAATCCAACAAATATTGAAAAAAACTTGTATTTTTCCTTGATTCAATAAACAGTGGCAATTGCAGGACCCTACAACTAATGTCTGCATGAGAAATCATTTATTTAAGGACCCTTTTTCCTCTTTTTTTCTTCTTCTTCCCTTTATACTCTATGGTATCCCCCTTCCCTCCCTGTTCCTGTGAGATAGGAGTAGCTAGGTCCTGTACCAGGTCATAATGCCACACGACATAATAGCGTATGGCATTATGGCGAACCCGGACTTTTGTGCACCCCAAGATGGACCCCCCTGGAGTTGAGAATCTTTAGTGGGGAGGTCTGGGAGGTGCAGCCCCCCCATAATGGGGAGTGTGGAGGACAGAGCCCCCACAGAACAAAGACAGATGCCTCATGGCATAAATCGCTCAGCGTGATTGTGCCATGCGGCACTATGTCATTCGACATAATGACCCAGTCACTCTAGGTCCACCACCTCCATGTCAGAGTCATGTTCCCTAGAATCCATGATAGAAAAGGGGTTTGGTGCCTCAAAGTTTGGGGATTATGGGGTAAGGGTGGGGGTTTGGAGTTTCTAGTCACTCTTCTCTACATGGGAAACCCTACAGTCATCCCAGAATTAGGGGTAGCCTTTGTTGCTGTTTTTTTCTCTGGACTATCTGTGTAGCATACAGGTGGATAATCCCCCAAGGGAACAGGTTCTGTAATGGGGGGTATTAGCGCCCTTTCCTGTCAACCCCTTTTGACTTTCTTCCTGCTTATTTTCCTCCACTATCTCCAAAGGCTGCTCCCCTTCTGGTTTGAGCATGGATGAGGTCTACAGTGCAACTGTAGGTACTAGCATAGTGCTTTTCTTGGGTTTACCCAAATCTTGTTTAGCTGGGTTTAAGGCCTCTTCCTGAGTTCTTTGAATCAGAAGCTCAGGACTAGTGACCAAAGCCTTATTTTTGCAGCCCAAGGACAGTCAGAGAAAATGTGCCCCATCTCCTCACATAGATCACACTTGGTCAAGTTTGCACATTGCATGGCTGTATTTCCCACCTCTCCACAATTATCACATTTTGGTCTATCACATATGCTGGAGAGGTGGGTCCTGGATCCACATTTATAGCAAGCCCAGGGCTGTCCTGAATAAAAACAAACTCCCCTGTCCCTTTTCAGCATGAAAGAGTTAGGGATGTGCTCAATAACATTATCTATCTATTGCAATTTAACTTTATATTTCCACCCGCCAGTCCAGGACCACTCTGTTCCTCATCACATAACAATACTTTTAGTAAATCCTGCCAGTCATTTAGCTGAATTTTCTGCTGAATAGAAGCCTGTATAGGTAGGCCTTCAATATCTGGCTCTGGCACATTTTTCCCTTTATTCTGATACTGCAGCTCTCTGCACATTCCCAAGGTATTTTTACTGCCAGCCGCTTCATGCGTCAAGTCACTTTGTAATAAAAAATCCTTTTGTACCTGTGAATTAGGCATTCTGCAATTTTTGGCCTCCTCTTTTGATGTTGGTGTGTCACTACTGCCACCAGGGCCTCACCCCTTGTCAGCGAGCGGAGCCTGCTGCAGTTTCGACATTTCAGCTTGTAAACTCCCTTTCTGCACTGCAAATTCTTTCTCCGCTATAGCCAATCATTTTTGGATTTCTCCATGTCTTTCCTCTGTATTAACCATCCTATTTCCATCATTAACAGCCTCAGTAGGCTCACTGATGAGCATAGTTAGATCTTCTAGTGATACAAAAATGTCTTCTCCGGAATCCTTTTTTTGAACAACTTTTCCAGCATTTGGCAACTGGTTAGCCTCTTGCACAGCAAGGTCAGGTAACAAGGCTCAATCCCCTGCCTCCATCGTGTCCATCCTTTCTACCAGCTGGCCAGAAGTGGCCATCACACAAACCTTGCCAAGGGATCCCCCTGCTGCTCAGTAGGGGAATTTCCCCGGTGTCCTGGCCAAATTTTCCCCATTCACTAGAAATACCACCAACAGCTTAATCTGGTTCAATTTCAGTTGGTTACCATCTGTACCCCCCCCCCCAGTTGCCCCTGAAAAAGTGACTTCTAGTCTCAGTGGGCCTACTGGGTCAACAAAATTAATTAATTAAATAAATAAATAAATACATTTTATGGAGGATATTTGCCAGCTCTACCACCAAACTATCTCAGTCTCTTTCTACAGAGTTCTCAGCTGTTGAACAATGGTTCACCCAATACAAATTAGTTGTCAATGTGAAGAAAACTAAAGCTATGCTGTTCAACTCCAAACACGGGCTCTCAAGGCACTCAGCTAATCCCTGGCACTCACTTAATATTCAAACCCTAGATGGATCTACTCTGGAACAAGTCGATAATTTTAAATACCTAGGGGTAACTCTAGTCTCCTCCCTTAGCTTTGACGCACACATAGGCCAGGCAGTCAAAAGTGTTAACCAGCGGTTGCATGTGTGAGACTGCCTGAAACACCTGTTGTCACCTGAAGCAAGGCTGGCAACAGGGCAGAGGACCCTTCTTCCAGTCCTGGAGTATTGATCTCCCATCTTACACTCTACCTCGACTAAACTACTTAAGAGACTCAACATAGTATACAACAGCATCTGTAGGTTTGTTACTCTTGCTCCTCATAGCAATCACCACTGTACTCTATATCAATCGATAGGATGGCTATCCCCCACGCAGTCAGGGATCTTTTGTTTTGTGCATTCATTTTTAAAACACTCCACAACAGTGCTAAATCACCACTTATGGGCATGCTTACTGCCAAATGGGGTTCCCGCCAATTGAGGCCCTCTTCAAATCAAATCCTTGAATGTCCTATGTTATCTGTAGTTATGGGTCAAAGGGCTTTTTCCTGGGTGGTCACTAAGTTCTGGAACTCTTTTCCTGTTGAACTGCACTCCTTGGAATCCCCACTAACCTAAAAAAAAGACACTTCAAGAATGCTCTAACATCCAATGCGATCTGTAATTGCTAACTAGCACTACAATCAGCACTGTTTATTTTGTATTCACTTGTATTTGACACAATACTAATACTACCTGGGCACTGTTTTTTTCTCTATTCTAGTTGTTGCCCCACTGTGCTGGGTTAAATGTTTAAATGCTGTACTCATCACAAACATTTGTCTGTAACCTATGTGAAAACTGCTATTGTAATATCATGCTGATCATGTCTTTGCACTATGTGCCATCTAGATGGCCCAGGTCATGCCTGAAAAGGGTCCTTTGGATCAGTGTTCTTACCTGGATAACAAATACATACATACATATGTACATACATGCATACATACATAAATAAATAAACCACCACTTTTACTCTGCTACAATGACCAAGAAGCTGTCTGAGAGACATAGCAATGCTGTCTGTGAAAAGTGTAAACATGGGAATCCAGTGCTGAATATACAGGACTACCCTGCAGTGTCTGGAATCATGATTTTTCTGTCTGCCCTCTACAAACATATTTGAACATGCAAAGAACATCCGTGCAAGGTGACAGTGTGCACTAGGTGGGCATATTTGACATAATTTTATTTATTTATTTTATTTAAGTCTTTGGTAACCGGGTAAGTGTACTGATCCAGAAGACCATTTTCAGACACGACCTGGGCCACATCAGGTGGAAATACAGAAGGAAAAGATGTATAATACAGTGAGTCCAGAACAGGTGCATATACATACAAAGTACGGTACAATTGGAGAAAATGCAAATAATAGAGGCTGTACAGAAATGTATCAGACAAACAGTTCATCAGGGTAAATTAGTAAAGAAAAAATTAAAAAAGAAAAAACTAACTGTGCACTATTTATAGCAGGATAGGTGACAAGTACAAGTAGGTGCAAGACATGGGAGAACATGTGAGACACTGAATGAGGGGGTACATGAAAGGAGTATTGCGGGAGATTATACAGGTCACAAAAAAACTAACTGTGCACTATTTACAGCAGGATAGGTGACAAGTACAAGTAAGTGCAAGACACAGGAGAAACACGCGAGACATTGATTGAGGGGGAGTACACAAAACAAGTAACTGAGGGAGATTAGACAGGTTACAAAGACAGCAGAAAAGACCACATTGGGAGGGGGCCCAAGCTATTTGACTGGAGTAGAACTGGAGTGGTCAGTGGAAGAGAGGGGGAGGGGTTAGCCAGGAGAGCAATGGTACTTGGCTTCATCAAGCAGCCAGGATTTGAGGCGCACCTTAAAGGTAGTGTGGGTGTCCAAGGAGTGGATGGGCTCATGAAGGCTGTTCCACAGAGTGGGAACATGTAAGCAAGATGGTCCTGTGCTGCTTTTGACCTTGAGCAATCCACACTATACTACAAGGCAATGAGAGAATGTTGACTGCCTCTGTGATTTTGAGTGAGTCACAGTATACTACAAGGCAGTGAGATGTTTTAGGGCTGCCTCTGTAGCCTTGAGTAAGCCACACTACACTAAAAGGCACTGAGATGGTCTGGGGCTGCCTTTGTGGCCTTCAGCAAGCCACACTACACTACAAGGCAATGAGATGGCCTGGGGCTGCCTCAGTAGACTTGAGCAAGCCACAGTACGCTACAAGGCAATGAGATGTTCTGGGGCTGCCTTTGTGGCCTTGAGCAAGCCACACTACACTAAAAGGCAGTGAGATGGTCAGGGGCTGCCTCAGTAGACTTGAGCAAGCCACAGTGCACTACAAGGCAATAAAATGGTCTGGGGCTGCCTTTGTGGCCTTCAGCAAGCCACACTACACTACAAGGCAATGAGATGGCCTGGGGCTGCCTCTGTGGCCTTGAGTGAGCCACAACACACTATAACACAGTGAGATGTTCTGGGGCTCCCTCTGTGCGCTTTAGCAAGCCACACTACACTAGAAGACAGTGAGATGGTCCAGCATTGTCTGTGGCCTTGAGCAAGCCACAGTACACTACAAGGCAGTGAGATGGTCCGGGCTGCTTCTGTGGCCACACTAAAAAATACATGGCAAATAAATGTTAAAATTGCATGATTTAATTCAAAGGAAACTTTTGGAACATGAAGGCATATCATTAACAAATATGTATTAATGTCATTTGCAGTGAGGTTTCCCATATTGTGGATCAGCTAACAATGGAGGAGGATGAGAGCAGTGCAGCAAAGGTCCATCAGAAACTCACAGGATGAGGGTACTCAGTATCTGAATCATCAATCAGATGAATGCAATGTCAAAACGGATGGAGTTAAGGCAGAGCATGGCAAGCACAGTGCTGTGCCCATAGCATGTATGTAAGCAATTGTTTTTTCTGGGTAGTGTATTCCACAAAAGCAATTCAAAGCCTGCCTAGTTCTATAAGCTCTTCAATGTTGCACTAATGTAGTGAATAATTATATAAGAATCTATGTGTTGTACTGTATGTACTGCAGGTAATGTACTGTATGTAAAAAGAGCAAGATCCTGACAGCCCTTTTTCCCCCAAAAGTAGATGACCTCTCATTCATGAAGTCAATGAACATAAGAGGCTGGAACAGGCTGCGGCATAGATGGAAGAAAATTAATAAACTACAGACATTGTTTTTACTGATGAGAGTACCATCTCAATGCAATCTTTTTACCCCATGACTTTCTGGAAAAAAATATTTCTTGTACTGAAACCACAACCCAAACACCACCTGAAAATACACATCTGGGGTGCGATTTTGCAATGTGGGCCAGGGCCAATATTACTATTCAGTGGCATCATGAAGGGTGATTTCTTCAGCGAGGAGATAGCGTTCAATACACTGGTGCACTTTATCAAGCTATTGTTTGCAGATAGATATCAGCTTTTCCAAGGTTTGATACTAGTAGAGCAATTTGCACTGACAGTTTCTCTGTGTTCGTGGTGGGGTTATACAGCGCAGTATTCTATGTATTCACTTACATGTGTATTCTTTCTCTCATACAGATAATGACCCACAGCATGGAGCATCTGGGCTGTACATAAAGAACAAGAGAGTAAATTGAGTGAGGACACCACCAATCACTAGACCTGAACCCAATAAAAATGGTGTGGCATCAGATGAAGCACTACATTCTGAGGTGTATTAAGACAAGGAACTGTGCTCAGCTAATATGGAGCATAAGACACTTTTGGATGAAAGTACTCACAGTTGAAAGCTATAATAAAGATACTGATCATATGGATAAAGTGATGCCACCTGTTGTTCATGCCAGTGGTTGTGGCATTACAATGTAAAAATAAGATAAAGTGATGCCAGGTGTTCATGCCAATGGCTGCACCACTGCAATGTAAAAATAATTATAAAATTAAACTTTGTTTTTCCAGCAGTAAGTGTTTTGCTATTTTTTTTGGTCCCACATCTTTGCGGTGTCAGCATGTAGCACCTAGCCTGGCAGCATCCTGAGGCATGATTGGAGGTTTGCAAATTGCAGTTGTGGGGGATGGGTTTCAAACAGTCTGAGGAACTAATGAATAGTAACCCAGGTTGTGCTGTGGTGTCATGTTCCAACATGTACCAGGGTAGCATCCTGAGGTGTAAGATCAGGTTTGCTAATCCTGTATATGGAGATGGGGAAAGTCAAGGCTGTAGGAATCAGTATGAGGGAGGCAGTAGGAACATCTGCCAGAATTAGACACATGGTGGATTCCCTGCAGGGGGAGGGCCTCAAGCAACTGGTACAATAACCCACAAGAGACAGGGTTATATTAGATCTAGTACTGACTAACAGGGAAATTATCACAAATCTCCAGGTAGAAGGTCACCTGGGGGTCAGTGACCATCACATGGTATGGTTCAATTTCGCCACTAGAACTAAATGATCCAATTCCAAGGCAAAAATATGGGACTTCAGAGGAGCTGACTTTGATAAGATGGCCAACACAGTTAAGCTAGCCATGGCAAAAAGAGACACAGGTGAGGGGGTACAGGAAAATTGAGCAAGCATTAAGGATGCAATACTTGAAGCAACATCCCATTGTGTTAGAGAGAAAAGGAAGTGCAAAAGAAGAAGGAAACCATGTTGGGTCTCAAAAACAATAGCAGAAAAGGCCAGAGCCAAAAGGCTGGCCTACAGGAAATATAAGGGAACACAGTGGGATGAAGACAGGGAGGCATACCAAACTTCCCTAAGGGAAGCAGGAAGGCAGTAAGGCAGGCAAAAGCTCAAATCATGGAAACACTAGCACAAACAGTAAAAGAAGGTGACAAGACTTTCTATAGATATATTAGTGAAAGGAGAAAGTCCAGAGGGGGCAATGCTAAGGTCAAGGGGATAAGGGTGTGTGTGAGGAGGAGGACCATGTAAAAGCATATATCCTAAATCGATACTTCTGCTCAGTATTTACTGAAGAGAAGGTAGGGCATGGCCCACAGCTCTTCACCATAGACACAGGAGGGAAGGAGGTGTGCAATAGTTCCTTCACAAAAGAAAGGGTCCTACAAGAGCTCAGTAAGCTCAGGGTGGAAAAAGCAATGGGACATGATGACATACATCCCAGGGTACTAAAGGAACTAAGGGTGGAACTAGCAGAGCCATTATCAGAACTGTTTAGTGTGTCTCTGAGCACAGAAGAGGTTCCAGAAGACTGGAGAAGGGCTCATGTGATCCCACTCCACAAGAGTGGTAGCAGGGAGGAGGCAAGGAACTACAGACCAGTCAGTCTAACCTCAGTAGTGGGCAAGATTATGGAGGCACTCCTTAAGTAAAGGATAGTGCAACACCTGAAATCCATAGGATCACAGGATCCAAGACATCATGGGTTTACAAAAGGAAGGTCCTGTCAAACTAATCTCATAGATTTCTTTGACTGGGTAACCAGAGTGGTGGACCAAGGGGGAGCAGTTGATGTCACCTACCTTGACTTCAGCAATGCTTTCGATACTGTTCCACATAAAAGATTGATTAATAAGCTGGGTAGGCTCAGGGTGGGTCAGAAATCAGTCAAATGGGTGGAAAACTGGTTGACTGGCAGAAAACAGAGTGGTGGTAAATGGTATGCAGTCAGAAGAGATGCAAGTCACAAGTGGGGTACCTCAGGGTTCAGTCCTGGAGCCAGTCCTCTTCAATATCTTCATCAGTGACATTGCAGATGGACTGAAGACTAAGGTTTGTCTATTTGCAGATGATACCAAGGTCTGCAACAGAGTAGATGATCCAGATGGGGTGGGCAGAATGAGAAGAGATCTGGATAAACTAACAAAATGGTCAAAAAAGTGGCAACTGGAGTTTAATGCAATGAAGTGCAAGTTCATGCACATAGAAAAGAGAAGCCCTGAAAAAACCTATAGGCTGGGAGGGGAGTTGCTGGCAGTCACAAGGGGAGAAAGAGACTTGGGCATCATCATCATCATCACCGATGACCTGAAATCATTCAAGCAGACCACTAAAGCAGTAGGTAAGGCTAGAGGGATGTTGCAGTATATTAATTGGGGTATCACAAGTCGTAAGAGGGAGGTAATAATCCCTGTCTTTATGAGACACTGGTTAGGCCCCATCTGGAGTACTGCGTGCAGTACTGGAGGCCACACCTTCACAAGGACATTAACCAAATTGAGGCAGTCCAGAAAAGGGCAACCAAAATGGTGCAGGGACCGCATCAGAAAACATATGAGGACAGATTAATGGAGCTTAATATGTATACCCTAGAGCAAAGGAGGGAGAGAGGTGATATGATCAAAACATTCAAACACCTTAAGGGTATTAACAAGGTGAAAGAGTCTAACATGTTTCAATATAAGAAAAATAGCAGGACAAGAGGACACAGCATGACATTAGAGGGAGGCCAATTAAGGGGTAATGTGAGGAAGTTCTTTTTCACAGAAAGGGTGGTGGATGCATGGAACGGCCTACCTCAGGAAGTGGTGGATATGAATACAGTGCAGGGCTTCAAACAGGCATGGGATAGACATAAGGGAGCAATACAGATGAGTATGAATAGATAGGCCATTGACAGAGCAAAGGCCGATGGCACATTCATAAGGTAGAAAAAGAAATGGGCAGACTGGATGGGCCTTACAGTCCTGCCATCAACTTCTATGTTTCTATGTTTCTATGAAGGACAATGTGCACCAAGAAATAAATCCATGTCCCTAAAATCATCAGCATCAAACAACAGACTATTTCTCTTGCTTTCAAATGACTTTTGCAATACATGTCTCGCATCTTAGATTCAGTTATGTACTGTATATACATTAGAACCTGGTGAAAAACTTCCTTAATTTCAGTCACAGCTGTATCCCTTGGACTGCTGTGTCATTATGTATTCAGTTGGGAATGGCACAGAGTGTTTCACAGGGCGCACTCACCCACCCCATGTATTCTGTTGGGAATGTCACAGTGTGTTTCAAAGTGCCCCCTCTCCTCAGTCAAAGCTGTATCCCCCTGGCCTGCTGAATCAGTAAGTAAAAGGTGCTACTTCCACAAAGAAGGTGCTGTATATTCCATCTGTAATGCAGAAATTCGTAAGGGGGTAATGATGGGCAAATACATGGTACTCTTTGTCTAGCATCCTGGTTCTAAAATTTATTACATATATGGTACTGTACTGGAGAATGTGGTGATAATGTTTTTTTACATTTGGATGTTTTTTTTTTTACCAGGAGAGGCACACTAAGCTGAAAGCTTGTTTACAGGTGTAACCTAGGAGCACAAGGAAGTTAAGTGACTTGCTCAAGGTCACACAGTATACAGGTGGGGGCTATGTGATTCAAACACAGGTCTCCAGGTTTACAGCTCAGAAGCTTAAACCACTGCACTATACTGCCACACATATTGTATAAATATGAAAAACAGCTAATTTCTCTGAGTAAAAAACTCAATTATTTCATAAACTTTTTCAAATTGAGAAAAGATACTGATTAGTAACCCAGGTTGTGTTGCAGTATCAGGTTCCAACACCTAGCTGGGCATCATCCTGAGGTGTGATTTCAGGTTTGCTAATCCTGTCTGTGGGGTGGGGTATTGTCAAAAAACACAGTACGTTCCTAATTTCTGCTATGAAAGCTCTGGCTCTGGCATCATGGTATCATGTACACCACTTAAACTCTGAAATTCTATACATTTATCATTTTACTTTCTAATTAACTAGGGTGTGTGAGATGGTATAGGTAAATGTAATATCTAAACACAGAACAAGTGTATCAAATCTGCTTCCCAGACACAAGGTCAAGTTTAGTCTCTGAATCCAGCCTCAGGAGATATGGAACTCTAACTGTGATGTGGAAGCAGTTTCTCACATTTGCACACTATGCAATCAAGCACAACTACACCCAGTGATGTAGTACCTGCTGACTGCTGATGCTAATGCTGTCTTCAGTTCCACCAGTTGTATTTTTTTTGGGGGGGGAAGCTGGGACAGGTGCTAACATTTGTACAGTAACAGCAATGGAGGCAATGGCATTGAACTGCTTCTCTACTATGTCGCTGTGTTGAATGCTAATGTGCTTAGTGGGCATCTGATGTGTAAAGTTGTGTTTAACTTTGTTCAGAACATCTTCCCTGAAATGTCACCCCTGCAATATGAATTTCATAGAACATCTTCCCACATGACCTTTGACATTCAGTGTACTGTCTCAGTCTAATTCAGTACATAAAGATGATAGCTGGTCAGCAGGGGAAGGCATACGAGGAGCGGTTGAGTGCACTGAACATGTGCTCCTTGGAAGACAGGAGAGAGACAGAGAGAGAGAGATAGAGAGAGGACATGATTGGGACATTCAAGTACTTGAAAGGGATAAATAAGGTTGATAAGGAGAGTCTCTTTAAGCTGAGTGGCAACCAAATCACAAGGGGTCAGTCTTCAGCTGGCAGGTGGGAGGTTTAGGAGGGAGGTCAGGAAGCACTTCTTCACAGAGGGGGTGGTGGACACTTGGAATGCACTGCTGGAAGAAGTCATCTCATTGAAGACAGTGGGCAGCTTTAAGAGAGGCTGGGATAGGCATGGGGGAAGATATAAATCATGGGTATAGAGGATGGGAGGAGTGGGCAGGGAGGGCAGATACATTAGCTCAAGCTGTGGACCCTGCAATATGAGCAGACTTGATAGATCAAATGGCCTTCTTCTGCTGGCTTCTTTGTATGTTCGTAAAATGGCTATGCAAGTGCATGGTGTGTCATCAGAGAATTTGGGGAGGCTTGGGATACACCCCTGAAAGTTGTGGATGGTGTTCCTCTCCACTTAGCAGGACTCCCTGGAGGGGAGGGGGGATGATCTGGTAGGTGGCAGAGCCAAAGTATGTAAAGTGCACACCTGTCATGAGTTGCTGGTGCATGCTTTCCCTGTTTGTGTGTATGTGCATGTTGTCACTGATGGTGTCTCCATCTTTATGTCTTCACAGAATTTCAATGGATGTTTGGGATGGATAGTCTTGGAAACAATCTGGTGGGACCACATATGTGGTGGTGGCATGGAGGCACCAGTGGCCATGGTGACTTTATATTCTGGACTTCCTGTCCTGGAGGGTGGGCAGCTGGGACACCCACTATAAGGATGATGTGGGGAGTTGTGGGCCCTGAAGGCATCATCAAAGATATGTATGTGATGGTGGACACTGTGTGCCAGCTGTCTACAGTTGTAGGATTGGATGTGCAGCCAGCTCATGACTGTCACCTGTGCTTATCTTATTTCAGCAATATCATGGTCCTCTGTGCAGGATGGCATTGGTGGGGGGGGGGCACAGCCACCACCCCCAAGGTTTCAAGAGAGGATTCACAGGAGGAGGGGGAAGACTAGGCATGCAGTCATTTGTCTGTCTGTTGACGGGATACAGTTTAATCATGTTTTATATAAATAAATATTTACCTACTGAACTACATCTGTCTCATTTTTCTTCCAGCAGGCGATGACATACTACCTACTGGCCCTGTCATACCATATTAATGCAGTAGTTCAACGATAAAAGTTATTCCAAAAAGCACATTTTCTGCCATGGTATAAAAAAATATTGGCAGGACTGTTGATTTGGGTTTTCTGGATGCTTCCTATGCTGTGTACTGTACATTTGCATTTTTGTCTGGACTGTTATCCTCCTCGGGTCCTCAATATTATTTCTAAGGAAAAATGAGGAGGCCATCTTTTTTTCTTGAGAAATAATTACTTTACAACTTTCATAAAATTGATAAATGATAATGAAAACTGAACATTTCACCACCAAAATAAACTGGAAGACATCTGGCATCAATTAGGAAGAAAAAAAGGTGGGGTCAAATTTTAACCCATTTTCGTTGCACTGCTGCTTTAAGATGGTAATGTGACAGAGTATTTCCAGGGACCCCTTCTCCTCAGTAAAAGCTGCATCCCCTGGCATGCTCATTTATTAAGTATTCAGCTGGGAATGTGACAGAGTGTTTCTAAGGGCCACCTCTCCTCAGCTATGAATGGCATAGAATGTTTCCAAGGGCCCCCTCTCCTCAGTGAAAATGCTGGCATGCTGATTCATTAAGTATGTGGATGGGAATGTGGCAGAGTATTTCCAAAGACTCCCTCTCCTCAGCTGGGAATGTGACAGAGTGTTTCCAAGGGCCTCCTCTCCTTGGTGAAAACCCTGGCATGCTGATTAGTTAAGTAATCAGTTGGGAATATGACAGGGTGTTTCAAAGCTCACCCTCTCCTCAGCTGAGAATGTGACATTGTGTTTCCAGTAGCCCCCTTCTCTCAGCTGGGAATGGCACAGAGTGTTTCCAATGGTCCTGCTTCCTCAACTCCCCCTCCAGATTTCACCGGGAATGTCACAGAGTGTTTTAAAGGGCTCCTGCTGCTCAGTGAGATGAGGAAGTGTCCCTAATTATATAGGTTGCTTGCTCTCATTGTACCTCATTTTGAGTGACTGTGTCCTTCATTTCAGTGACAAAAGGTTAAGAGGTATGCACCTCTACTCACTTGAAACTGTATCCCCTGACCCATTGAATCATTAGTTATTCAGCTGGAATGGCACAAAGTGTTTACAAAGGACCCCCCTCCACCCCCCAGGTATTCCAGTAGGAGTGGCACAGAGTGTCTGAAACGGCCCATTCTCCTCATACATCAATGCGCTGTTATAAAGTGTGTATTAGAGTGTTTATTGACCAAGATCACTTATTAGTTGGTGCACCTCATCACTGCTGTCCCCAGACTTTGCTCAAGGGTGACACGTGCAGAGTGAAAATGCTGAATACTGACATCTGCAGGTCACTGCAGGAACTTCTGTCTCTGAAAAATTCCAGTACCATGGTGCAAAATCTTTGAAAATGGCAATGGCTGCCACTGTATTTTATTGAAAGAAATTCCTAATGTGCTGTCTGATAATATGTAAATTTTAACAGAGTTTAGAAGGGCAACCTAAATGTCAATATTTACAGTATTTTCAATATCAAGAAGGCTTCATCAGAGAAAAGTAGAAACATATAAACTAATAGCAGAAAGAGATCAATTGTCCATCAAGCTTGCTCATGCTACACCACCTAATATTCCTGAACTATAATAATCTGGTGATTCTTAATCTGAAATGCAGTGTTCTAGTTGTAAGTAAGTAACAAGGGGAACACTCAAACGAAACATAAACTCTGTTATTTACATTTTTAACATTATTGTAAATTTGCTTAAAAAAGCACATTCTGGTTTGCATTTACTAGGTGCCACTTATGTGAGCATAAAGTGGGGCAGCAAGTTGGCCACTGTAAAATTTTGGAGCCAACATGGGAAAAATGGCAAAGCTGTGAGTAAAAGAAAAAAAAATAACTGGAAAATAAAGTCCAGGAATGCACTGGATTTAGTTTTCTTTTTTAATTTTTTTTTTCTTTTTGCCATAATTTGGAAATTTTTGGATGTACTGTATTAACCTCAAATTTGCTAGGTGGCTAAATAGCCACTCCACTTGACAACTACATAAGCAGCACTTTGCAAATCTGATACAATATATGTTTTGGAGGATGTCCCCAACACACGTTTTGGGGCTTACTAACCAGATGCCCCTTATGTGGCTCTAAGGTGGGAGTGATGACTTGACTACCCTGCAAACTTGAAGTTGATATGGCTAAAAATGGCCAAGTTATAACTAAAAGAATCAAGTGAAAAAAACTAAGTCCAGCACATGTTGAACTTAATTTTTTTCACTTCTTTTTAGAGGAGCATGTCAATCAACATTGAGGAATCACCATTGGGGGACATGCAGGATTTGCGATGAGGGACCACAGGTGGGTGCTGGTGGAGGGGAGGATGGTGTGGGTACTAGAGGATGGTGAGGGTGTGGGTTACATCTTACATCAGGCTGATGGATGGGAATGGACATTGTAGGAGGGATTGGGCACCCGCTTCTGTTTTAAAAAAATAAAATAAAACTTGTCAATCAAGGGGGTGAGGAGCCAGCAGCAGGGTTGAACATCTGCTTTTAATCAGTACTAGTCCAGATGGGGTAGCTGGGAGGGAGGGAGGGGTATGCCATAGGATTGGGAACCTACTTCCAGTGTTGGTTAAAAAGAATCAGGTAATATGGGGGCAGTGGGAGGGTTGAACATCCATTCCCAGTGCAAAATACCAAGCCAGGCAGCTGGGAGGGAGTGGGTACTAGTGGCATGACTGGGTACTTGCTACTAGTGTAAATTGCACTGTTTTGGCAATTGGGGGGGGGAGTGACAGCAGTGTTTAGCACCTGCAGGTGATGCAAGTACATGACATTACAGCAATCAGGAGGAAGGGAGGCCAGCAGCAGAATTATGAACCCATCACCAGTGATCACAGTATTAGCTGTTTTAGGTGGGAGGGGGGATCCTGATGGTGGGATTAGGCACCTGACACTGGACATTAATGAATCAGCAGTGACAGGTGGGTATTTAATTAAAACTGTTAACATGAGCCATCTTGACTCTGCAAAACAGTTTCAAGAGAAAAAAAAATAGCATTGTCACGAAAACAATTTATTGATAGAAGATTGAATAAACATTCTGTGCATGCGTGACAGTAATATTTTCTTTCTTAAATAATTTAAAATTTAAACATTTTTCAATAAAAGCACCTGGCAAAGGTACCCCCTTTGAATGTGAAAGTTTCACATTTCAGCTGATAGCCTTTTTTGAGCTACAGCTGAGCAAACAAAAAAATCTTTATGTATTTTCACCATTCTTGAACTTTTAGGCTTCTAAACCAATCTTTATCAAATTTTAAGGATATAGAAACCCTGGGCCCCAGAACATGCATGCCACAATTCAAACATTTCCATCAGAGATGGTTGCATTATTATGTTACAGAAATTGAGGTTTAACATACAACAACATTTGTAACCCTAACTATATCATGCCCCTTTAATTAATATGGATGACTGGATAGATAGATAGATAGATAGATAGATAGATAGATAGATAGATAGATAGATAGATAGATAGATGGACCATCAGACAGACAGACAGACAGATAGATATGTTGACTGGCAGATCTGGGACTGTTCTCTATAGAAAATACATGTGTTGGAGGTGACATGATTGTAGTATTCAACTATCTGAAGGGGATAACACCATAAGACCAAATGTAGTTCTTCAGGATGTATGAGGATGAGAGGTCAAGGGGGTATTCAAACTCTTTCAAGGAGAATGATCAATGGAAATATCTGGAAAACTACTTCGCAGAATGAATGGTGGAACTTGGAATAGACTTCTAAAATAATCAGCTGACACGGTTTCTACCTTCAAGCTTAAAACACTGTACATAAGTATTCATTAAGTAATATGTCATTGAGATGGGGTGACACCATAGATAGATGTTTACAGACTGAAAAGGCTCATGGTACATCCAGTCTGCCTGCTTCCTACCTAGGCCCTCACCAGTCTAGTTCTGATTAGGCATAGGCGTATGAATAACAGGGCGAGGGGTGTGGTAGTCCAGTCACTTTTCATGGCCCACAGGACATTGCCCTTTGCCTTTAAACAACAAAAACAAAAACATCTGCAAGCCCAAGTTAGCTTGACACAAGGCACACATAAAACAAGGAAGAGGTTATTTGCCATCTCTGGGTTTCTGGAACTCAAGACCTGTCAAATGCTTTTAACATAAATAACAATATAGCATCTAAGATAACACTCCAAATTTCAGCCCCCTTACATGTGTCTAGCAAGCCTGAGAAACATACATGCAATCTAGTATGACTAAGTTAATTAAGTTCCAATGCACACACAAAACGAAAGAGGTGTTTTGCTGTCTCAAGAAGTGTCAAGTGCTTGTAACATAAATAATATCTGATCATTAAGATAAGGACTAAAAATTCTAGCTGCCTTACAAGTGTCCTGCTAGCCTGAGAATGTGTTTGTCTTGAATATGCCACGCTCCACCCTGCCATTGCTTGCTGATATTCCATTCTGTGTGTTTGTGTAAGCCAGTCTCTCACACTGTAGTTTTCAGTCCAGACTCCGTGGTGGCTGTGTGATAGATGTAAAGGTATGGCCGCCAATTTCGGGAGGCAAAGGCTTATTTGTTCACAACTGAACATAAGAATAATGCTGCATTTTCACACGGGGTGCTGGGCACTAATGAAAGTGAGGAGTACTAGTTTCAGTTATTTGCATCTGGCTGTTGCTCATTTAGAAATTCCCCCAAGCCCCTCTAACCAGCTTACTTCTGACTGCTGGAGCTGTTCTGTATAAAAATGTCTTTTTTTTTTTAATTGCAGCCTATGTTTGTCTGTAGGCAGAGGTGTAGTGAGAACAGGTACAGTGCAGACTTACTCTGTAATGTACTTATTTCTGGTGAAAGTTGAGGCACTAACAGCACTGGACACGAAAGCTCTCTGTTTAGCTGCAGGGACAGAGACACTGCAGGCTTCCACACAGTGTGATGAATTTAATGCTCTAGAAAGGTAATGAACTGACAGCACTGGAAAGTAAAGCCCTCTGTTTAGCTATGGGGACTGAGATGGTGCAGGATGGTGCAGTGCAGGCTTCCCCACAGTGTGATGTATTTAGTGCTGGTGAAAGGCGAGGGACTGACAGCACTGGAGGCTGAAGCTGTATGTCTGTACTCTGCAGGCAGAGGTGTAGAGAGGGCAGGTTCAGTGCAGACTTAGGGAAAGGGAAAATTATTTAACCAGCAAAGACACACTAAGCCGAAGTTGTTTCCTGGTGTGACCTGGGAGCACAAGGAAGTTAAGTAATTTGCTCAGGGTCACACAGTATGCAAGTTGGGGCTGTGGATTAAAACTCAGGTCTCAAGGTTTGTAGGTCAGTGTTCTTAGCCACTATGCTGTACTGATTCCAACATGAGACTTAATAACTCTGTCATTTATATGTTGCTGGTGAAAAGTGGGGGGCTAACAGCACTGGAGACTGAAGCCCTCTATTTATCTACAGGGAGAGTGCAGAAAAGTATAGGGTAGACTGAGGCTTCCTCACAGTATGATGTATTTAATGCTGGTGAAAGGTGAGGGACAAACAGCTCTTTAGACTGAAGCCTTCTGTTTACCCAGAAGGACAGGTATCATGCAGGTCTACTCAAATTTGTGATAAACTGATGTTCACTGTATGTAGAATATCTTTTTTACTTGGCATTTTCTCTCACATATTGTATTATACCAGTAAGCTAGTCTTGTACTGCAATCATTGTAAAAACCTTTCTTCAGTTCTGCATGTTAACTAATTTTGGGTCACTCCTGAAAAAGGGACTTGCACGTCTCAGTACCATAGGCCTACCTAGGCATCAAAACTGAAAATCAATAAATAAATACATAACTAAATAAATAAAATACATTAAGTAAGGTGTGACCCCTGTGCGATGCATTTAATGCTTGTGAAAAGCGAGGGACTGGTCACTGATAGTACTGGAGACTGAAGTTCTCTGTTTGTTTGTAGGGCCATGAACAGAGCAGGAACAGTGCAGATTTAATCAATCTGTGAAGAATTGTATTCTGGTGAAAGGTGATGCACTACCAACACTGGAGACTGAAGCCCTCTGTTTACCAAGATAGACAGGTGCCATGCAGGTGTGCCCACTGTGTAGTGCATTTAATGTTGATGAAAGGCAAAGGACTGACAGTACTTGAGGTTGAAGCCCCCTGTTTGTTTGTAGGGCCATGAACAGGGCAGGTACAGTGCAGGCTTCACAACACTGTGGTGTGTTTAGTGCCCTTGGTGCAAGGTGACTTGAGGGACTGATAACAATGCAGATTGAACATCCTCTGTTACTTACAGTGTGGGGGCAGGTATAGTGTGGAGGCTGGTACAGAGTGGGGAAGGTACAGTATAGACAAGAACAGTGTGGGGCTAGATATAGTGCGGGGGAAGGAACATTGTATGGGCATGTACAGTGTAGGGGAGGTACAGTGCATAGGCAGGTAGAGTGTTGGGGCAGGTACAGCAAGAAGGAGGTAAAGAGCAGAGCAGGTACAGTGTGGGACAGTTACAGTGTGGGACAGGTTCAGCATGGGCAGGTACAGTGTGGGGCAGGTATAGTGCAGGGCAGGTAGATTACAGGGCAGGTACATTACAGGGTAGCTGGGCAGGTACAGTGTGGACAGGAGCAATGCTCCTTTACTCCTCCATTGGTCAGCCTGTGGGTGGGGAGGTGAGCACTATAGTGAGACGGTTTGTCAAGTTTTGCTTTGTCTCAGGTGGAGAATGCTCTCCAGCTGCCTACTACACCAGTTTACATAAAAACTGGAGCACAAGGTCATTATCTCCAAGGCACAAGGCAGCCACTCAAAAACCTGCAGAAATGAGAAACATGCAAACATACGAAACTGCAGTCAGAAAAAGACCCACAGGTCTATCAAGTCTGTCTGATTTTGCAGCTCTTAGTTTCATATCACTACAGCTGCCTCACCCCTACCCAAACCCCTCCCTTCCTCTTCTTTCTGGTTCTTCCCCTCCCTTGTGTTCTTGTCTGTACTAACCCTGCCTTTGACTCGATCCCAACCCCGCTTAAAGCTATCTACTGTCCTTTGAACAATGAACTCCTCCGGCAGTGTGTTCCAACCCGCTGCCACTCTTTCTGTGAAGTAGTGCCTCACCATCTTCCTCCTAAACCTTCCCCCTTCCAACTTCATACTGTGCCCACTAATGACCCTTCCCCCCTTTCAGCAGAACACTCCTCCCTCCCTGACTTTGTTTATCCCTTTCAAGTACTTAAAGGTCTTGATCATGTTCCCTCTTTTCCTTCTCTCTTCCAGCGAGTACATGTTGAGCTCCTTCAACCTTTCCTTTTAAGGCAACTCCCCTAGTCCCATGATCATTTTGTAGCCCTACGCTGCACCGGCTTCAGTAATCTCCCATTTGTTTTGAGATATGAGCACCAGTACTGTACACAGTACTCCAAGTGTGGCCTCACTAGTGATCTATACAATGGCAGGATGACGTCCCCTTTCTAGAGATGATCCCTCTGGCAATGCACCCCAGCATCCTATTTTCCCTTGCTGCCACAATCCTACACTGTGCTGAGGCCTTCATGTCCCCTGTAACTACTACCACCAGGTCTCTTTCCTCCTCTGAAGCTGTTACCTGCACTCCCCCCAGCCAGTAGCTGTTCCTGGGATTTCTGGCTCTGAGGTGCATGACCTTGCACTTCTTAGCATTAAACCCCAACTGCCACTCCCTTGACCAGTGTTTGAGTTTAACTAGATCCTCTCTGAATACCTGCCTCCCTTCCTCATTGTCCACTTTTGCACAAATCTTAGTGTCATCCATGAACAGGCTGATCTTACTCTTGACCCCGTCTGTAATGTCTGCAATAAAGACATTGAACAAAACAGGGCTCAGCACTGAACCGTGTGGTACCCCACTCATTACTGAACTTGGCTTGGATGTCTCCCACTTACAACTACCCACTGTTGTCTGCCCTGCAGCCAGCTCTCCACCAACCCCACCAGTTTTTCACCTGCTCCCATGTCCCTCAGCTTGCTCATTAACCTCCTGTGTGGCACCGAGTTGAAAGCCTTGCTGAAGAGCACATACAGGACATCCACAGCTAAGGAACCTCATCTCCTGCCTGCAGGGCTATGAAAGAGTTACATTCCTGTGGTTAAAAGGGGAACAACAGGGGATAGTTTGCCTAATGGGGAACAGTTTAAAGTACTTTGATTTGATCCCAGTGGCAGCTCAGTCCTGGGTCTCTTTTGAACAGACTGCCCAGTGTGAGGATGTGTGCATGAATGGGAGGTCAGAGCCTGTGTGCCAATGCATGTATGATGACACCTGCCTTTGTTTACATGGGGACCTGAGGCTGACTTGAACCTGGGACCCTGAACATGGCCAGGTCAGGATTTTTGTTTGTTGTTTGATGTTTGTTTTTCTTTTATTTTTCTCCCCATAAAGATTTTATCCTTTGTACCCCCATGATCTCAACCCGTTACCTCCCTACTATACCTTCACACAGTGCTGTAGGTATTGATTTAAAATTTGGTAACTAGGATAAGCATGCTGAGACAAGGCTTATTTTCAGAAGTGATCTGGTGGAGGGGGACTTGTGGAGGAGTAAACAAGTGTAAAAATCTGATGCAAAAATATACAGAGCAAAAATAGACTGTAATCAAACAGGGAAAGCAAAATGTAGACAGTACAGTCATGGTGCTAGAATATGTGAAAAGTAGTCAAATCATCAGTCAAAACATGTGTGGCCTCTCCCCCCCACCAGGGGTTGCAGCTGATTGGACTTAACTGCTTAGTTATATCCTGAAGTTAGTGTATGAATTAGTGTACATTTGTATGAAGACTGTATGTTCGAGACTTATAAATCATGTATTATTACTATGCCATCTTTCATTTTCACCTGGGTGGCCATTGCATTAGGTTAAGCAATGGATGGTTCAGACTTCATATGGAGCTATCAGAGGTAATGGGTTGATAGCTGAGCTCTTAATAGTCTATATTAAATATTTCTTTATGGAATAACTGCATTCTTAACATTATGATCTTCATCATAAATGTGCATTTATTGTATATCCGTATAGCAAAAACTGGTTTAGAAAAAGTGCCCTTTGTACCCCAGTAAGTGCCCTTCTGATCCTCACTCCTCACACCTTTTAATTACCTACTCCAATTGTTTCTGGACTGTTGTTGTTTTTGAACTTAACCATTTATCTTACCTTCCTATTATACCTACTCTGTAACTGTATTATATTCTACCCTATCTTTAGTGTTTTTCTCATGCCTGTACTGTGTCTTTGCTCCTCAAAAATTGTCAAATTTTGTACCTTATTCATTGTACTGTCACTACCTCCAATGTTTTGTTTCTGTAACCTCCCTGGTCATGCCTGAAAATAGTCATTGCTATGACTATTGCACCTTACACGGCAAACAAAAAACAAATAAATAAATATCTTACAGCATCCCTGTGGCTAGGCTGGTAGTGGACAAATCCTCCCATAGTTCCACTAGAACTAACCCCTCTCTCAATTGGCTCCAGCCCTTCCCCCTATCAACCTCATCAGTCCCATGTGTCTATCCCACCCCTCTTAAAGCTTGCAACCAGTCATTGGAGGACGTCATTTTGTAATCTATGGTGGTTAATGTTTCATACACCACAACTCACTGTACAGCCATTGCATACATTTATAGTTGACATATGCCATAGCACAAACACATCACTTCTTGAAATATAAAATGCTCTTACTCTTTTAGTATTCAGCATGCAAAATTAGGGCATTTCATTTTTTTTTTCCAGGAATCTGACGCATTCGATCTTTATATAGCTCTGAAAATAGCACATGTATTAACTGTTGTACATTGCACATTTTAGAATACAACTGAGAAATGAAAACACATAAGGCAAACAGTGAAATATATTATAGTTGTCATGGGATAGTGTTATCGCATAGACGGATCTAACAATAAAAGTGAGATACATTTGTCCCTTAGCTGTATGGCTTCAGAGGACAGTAAGCAAGACCTGGGAGCATAGTGCACAAATTAGGGTGCAGTATCTTGATTGATTGCAGTGCTCTTTATCACATGCTGTGGATCAATACTGATGCTCTTTCTTTGTTATTATGTCCTTCTCCATTTTAGAACTTTGGGATTTGGGGAAGGGGGACCGTTTGTCTCCATACATTATAAAGAAAGGACAGTTTGATTGTCAAAGGGGTTGTGATCCTGTGATGACTACCATCTGGGACTTTCGGCATTAACATTAGATTAAAAGCACAGTACTTTTATACACAGTTTTCTCATAAATTTGTTTAGTTTTTTTGTTTAAGACAGATTTTCCACTTTTGGAAAACTTTGAAAGATGTATTTAGACCCAATTCAGGTTATGTTTTATACATGTACAACAGAAATGAGGGTAAAATGATGAGATAAAAAATATCTTAGCTAGTGACATCAACAACAGGAACATATCAAAATATATTGCTGCCACTGTTGTCACAATGGATATTTTTAAGGTTACTGTCATCAAAGTGGATTGCTGAACTAGAGAGCAGCTTTAATAATTCTGAAGACTTCACAATGCCTAGTGCAGCACTGAAGTCAGCTGTTAAAATGAAAAAAGAACAGCAAAATCTTCAAAGTGCAGATTTAACAGCTATAACTTGTAAACTACTGTTGTATATATCAAATATACAACAGCCTTACTTAAAGAGACTCACTAAGTTAAATAAACGTATATTTGCACCACATATTTCAGTGCCTTACCTCTGCAAAATGCAGCTGATGTATATTCGACCACAAACTTTCCAATAGTTTAGATGTAGGAGCACTTGTAAAATTTCCCCCACTGGGTCACTTTTACTTCCTGGTTTGTAGATCAACCCCCACGCTCAGCCAAGTTATGACGTGAACCCAGGGAGAGCGTGGGGATGAGCTCCATTATATTCTATGGAAGGGAACTTTAACAACATTTTTATATATCACAGCTTCCATCTGAGGATAAATCAAGGGCACTGGGTGACTAACAAAGCCCTTGTTAGTCACCCAGTGCCCTTGATTAATCACCAAATGGTCCCCCGTGACACATAAAATGTTGTTAAAGTTGAACCCCATAGACTATAATGGAGCTTGTCTCTGCACTCTCCCTGGGTTTATGTCATAACCTGGCTGAGCATGGGAGCAAATCTACAGACCAAGAAGTAAAAGTGACCAGGTGGGGGAAATTTTAAAAGCGCTCCTACATCTAAACTATTGGAAAGTTTGTGGTCGAATATACATCAGCAGCATTTCGCGTAGGCAAGGCACTGAAATATTTGGTGCATAGGGCTAGACCAGTAGGCCTCCTTAAAATAGACAATTTATATCATCACTTGTGAGTGGGCAGTACATTTCTGACTCACTCATGGCTCTGGAACTCATGAAATATGTGCCTAATCCCTCACACTTGAAGATAAATTACAAATTTTGAGTCAGGCCATTCCATACCCCTATATGTTCTGTATTTCTGTTCCTGTTATTCATCATTATTGGGTTCATTTACATGGAAACAAGATCCATGTTCCTACAGTTGATTGATGCATGCTGTTTAATCCCATGCTGGAGTCATAATCCTTTGTTTGTGACATCATGACTACAGTATTTCTACAGCAATACATTATGATATTTATTTATTTTATTGTTTTGTTTTTTATCACATCTATTTTTCTCCTGTCCCCATACGGCCCCCATCTGACCGACTCCCCCAACTTCATCCCCCAGAATTACTGGGGCTTACCATATGCCTGGTCCAGGGGCAGTGCCTGCGGAGAGTCAGTCGCCATCCTGCTGCTGGTGTTTTTTCTGCTTTTCTCCCCATTTTAGTCTAAGGACCCCAGGAGAAGTATGCATGCATGTAGAGGCACGTGTGCACCTTACAGCCCCAGTAATGTCCCTCCTCCACATGCCTCATTGTCCTATCACCGGCACCCTTGTTGTGCAGCCCCTCGGCCTCCACCAGGGGGTAGCCATGAGCAAGGGATGCCACCCACCTCCCCGGAGAGGACAGCTGCTCCATCCAGCTCTGCCTGCCCTCCCCGTGCTGACATCCGACGACCCAGGCTCACTCCCGAACCCAGGTCACTGGCATGCCACAAGGTGAGACATTCAGCTCCTCAGCCCTCTGCACCACTGGGCCAGCTATTTTATTGTTTTGTAATTATTTACCAGGAAATGCAGAGGATAATGACTTCAGCAAAGGATTAAGGAGCAGAAGGAGATGAGGTTGAGGGGACAAGAACCCCTTTACCATACAAATTAACTTAGTAATGAAGAAAACATGGAAGCGTATGTAGACCATATATTTACTCAACGATGCATGACAGGGTGTGGGTTGTGCTAGGATAATCTTATGCCTGGGATGGCTGGGCACAAAGCCAGAGACCAAGTGCATCCAACATCCCAGAAGTAAGATTATCCCAGCACAACCCACACTCTGGAGTGCATTATTGCTGTTATATAATGGCTCTTACTTATTAATATTGTGGGGACCAAAATGAGCACATGTAGATGGCTATTAGGCAGATAACAAGTGTTGGAATATCTCTTTTATCAGTAGGGTCATCTATTTTATAGTATCAGTTGCACAGTTTTATTTTTTACTTTTTTTTTGAGGAAACACTCCCCATGTGAAAGCACTGCATCATGGGTATGCAATTAATCAATTGACTGGTATCACTGTAGTGTGTTATTCAATACCAGGCAATTAGGTATTTGCATACCGATGACGCAATGCATGCATATGTGGTGTGTTTTGTCATAAAACAATAAAACCGTTAAACTTGATACTATAAAGGAGTTGTTCTGACACTTGTACTCTGCCTAACTATGAAATGTTTTAGCCATGACAAAAATGTTGTTCCCCCCACAATATAAATAAATAAGGTTTTTATATGAAACTAAGCTTTTGCCTTTGTACTTCAATTGCAAAGCATCAAACTCTTTTTGTAAGAGAAGTTGTGGTTGGGTATTTAGTCTGTCTATACAGTTATTTGTATGGTTGGACTGGAGGTTGTGTTTAGATAATCTCACTGCAATAAGTGCTCCTTGACCAGTCAGACTCCAGGAAATTTTCTTGCCATTGTATAATACATGTTTTTTACTGTTTATTTATGGATGAGTTCATATAGATGCCCACAATATACCTAGAAAGGTACAACATAATTAGTATGGTCACTGAAAATTAACAAATGCACGTGGTTGAGTATCAGTCCCCATGGAATATCACTGGGGAATACCTAAAGATAAATTAATATGTAAAGCCCAAAATGGAGACATACTGCAGTCAATGTCAACAAGTAATTTGCACAATAGTTATAAAACATGGAGAACAGTAAACCGACCTACTAGGTCATTAAGAAATTTATCAGATTAATGCAAGCTTTTGGGGTTTAACTTGAGCTCCACTGAGCCACATTCATACCTACCATGGGTTTAAAATGATTATATACGAGTCAACTGGTAATGCAATCAGCACTATTAAAGTTATAACTACTTTCACACTATTGCCACCCAAGTGGATACACCAGAATCAGCTGTGATGAAATACAGTTACTTGCAGTAAGCAACATTTCACAAAATACTGCATAACAAAAGGGCTTAATTACCATTGAATTAAGCTATTCCCTGCAGTATACTGCAGCATTACTGTGTTGCATCCTGGTTGGCAATGGTGTAGTTAACATACGTTGACGTGAAGAGTGCCAAGGCTATGTCTCATCTTGCTTTGGAGGCTGAGGGATGTTCCAGCTCTAGGAGGCTCTGTGATCCCAACCATGCAGGTACCCCCATCATAGTCATCACCTGTGTCCCCCCTTTCATGCCAGCACTGATCTCCACACCATATATTTCAGTTACATATGCCAGCCTGTCCATAAACAATTAGAAAATGTTCTTAACCACAGTGGGTGAACAGAAATAAACTAGTTACAGTGTATGGTTAGCCCCTATTGTGTATAAATTTACATAGACTCCAAAATGCTGCTTTGGTACAGTTCAAAGGTCGTGGAAGGTTGTTGTGCTATCATTCTGACATCACAGTGATACCACAACAACTTTTCAGCCTTGATGTGCCACATGATTGAATAGAGACACGCTGTGAACAAAAAAGTCAGGGCAAAATGGTGGCGCCACCTAGTGAGTGACTGACCAAGACAGTTTGGACATGGACAGCCATAGACAACCCGTGGTTCCAAACACTGTTCCTTTATCAATTTTTGCTGTTTAATAAAGAATATGGCCCTGGATTTTATGTGTACAAGGATGGGCGCGTGAATGAAGGGTCATCAGCAGGCTGGCAGCAATGTAATCACAGACTAAGGTGTATAAGTGAGTGAAAGGAAGCATGGACTCAAGGTACAAAACCTTGTAAAAAAGACTTTTACATGCAGAAGAAACCATACATTGCATAAAACAGTGTATTTGTGACCATACAAAACTAAGGCTGAGTTTCCATCTTGGACATGTGATAACATCATATAGACCTCTCGAGCTTCTCACTCTCAAGGTCTGTATGATGTAATCACATGTTCTAATAGAAACACAGCCTTGTTGTGTATGGTTACCCATACACTATTCTATATGTGCTGCACACTATATAAATTAAAATATATAGTGAGTCTCTCCAATGACTCATGCAGTCACTTAACATTGACTGTTAATTGTGCCAGTGCAAAACAGAACACTGCATATTAAGTGCCATCTTGGCACACCTTATGCGAAAAACAAGACTTTGTATCATAACTAACTTTCTAACTGGTAATAAAGTAAGTAAACTTTCTAACTGGTAGTTAAGAAAGTAATAAAAAATACAGTATACAAACAACATTAAAACATAGAAAGAGCCAGAGCACTGACCCAGCTTTCTTTTCACAGCAAAAAAAGACCCAGCATTATAAAGCTCAAGAAATACCAACATTAAGAAATGATGCATCATTGTTTTTCTTAATGCTAGAGATCAATAAAAGGCCACATAAGCCCCATCCAGCTCCAAACACAGTCTCACATAAAGTTCAGTAATATCTTATAAACATAATAAATAGACCATTCTGGGAAAAGACTAAACCTATATTAATCAAGGGAACCGGGCAACTAACAAGGCCCTTATTAGACACTTGGTGCCCTTGATTAATCACCATATGATCACTGTCGTATATAAAAATATTGTTACAGTTGCCCCCCATAGACAATAATGGAGCTCATTCCCGCGCTCTCCCTGGGTTCATGTCATAACTTGGCTGATCACGGGGGTGGATCAACAGATCAGGAAGTAAAAGTCACACAGTGGGGGAAAGTTTACGAATGCTCCTACATCTAAATTATTGGAAAGTTTGTGGTCAAATATACATCAGCAGCATTTCACAGTGGTAAGGCACCTAAATATTTGGTGCATAGGGCTAGGCTGGTAAGTATCTTTAATCTGGTTCAATGTCAGTTGGTTTCCATCGGTATTCCAACCCCCCCCAAAGACAAGGCTGAAAATAAGCAGAATTGCCTAATCCTCCTTTCCTGGTTAACAAAATAAGTAACATAGTACTTGCATATAGATATTTTAGAAACTTTTCAGTCCTCTCCTTCTCCTTCTGAAGAATGGTCTGCCACTGCTTCAGCCCTCTTCTACTGTCATAGCTTTTCATAGTACAGCTCAGCATCCTTCAGATCGGTGAAGGAGCACTGTTTTCTGCCCACTGCAAAGCTGGGTAAGGCTGGGAATAGCAACTAATACTGAATGTCAAATTCCTGGAGTTTAGTCTTGTCTACATCAAATGCCTTGCTATAGAAACATAGAAATTGATGGCAGATAAGGACCAATAGGCTCATACAATCTGCCCTTTTATCCTACCTACTGCAAAAGTCAAAGATCCTACTTGATCTCCAGCTTTACCTCCCCTTTTGAATCGTTAGGGTTCCCCTATATCTATCCCATGCAGTTTTGAATTCTTCCACCTACTTTGTCCCCACCACCTCTGCCAGGAAGTTGTTCCATGCCTCCACCACCTTTTCTGTGAAGAAGGAGCTCCACAATGGCTCCTGTTAGATGGGCCCACTATTTCTCAGCTCCCCCCATTTGTCCCTCTCTGCTAAGGCTTTCCTGAGACATACTCCCAACCTATTGAAGTCTGCTTTTCTGAAGTTCAGGACCTTTGCTTTCATGTGGCTTGACCCTGTCACCGTACTCTTATTGAACCACACTGTGCAATGGTCACTGGACCCCAGGTATTCACCCACCCTAACATCTGTAATTCTGTCTGCGCTGGTGAGTACCAGGTTCAGAATTGCTCCCTCCTGGTTGGGATCAAGTGCTAGCTGCTTGAGGTCTGCCTCTTGCAGGGAGTCCCGAATGTCCCTGCCCCTGGCTGTGGCAGCTGATAGGATGCTCCAATCAACATCCAGCAGATTGAAGTCACCTACCAGCAATACCTCTCCTTTAGCCGTCATCATATAGATGGCTTCCAGTATATCCCTGTCCATTTCTTCCCTTGTGCTGGGGGTCTGTAGATTACGCCTGTGTGAATAGCTACACCATTGTTCATCTCCAGGGTGGCCCACAGTGCCTGTGCCTCCCCCTGCATCCCTTCCACCTCCATTGCCTTTATGCCCTCCTTGATGTAAAGATCCATGCCTCCCTCCTTTTTACCTCCCTGTCTCTCCTGCATAAAGTAAAACCTGGTATAGCTACATCCCAGCCATGGTTTCCATTGTACCATGTCTCAGTAACAGCCACAATGTTCAAGTCAGCCTCTGCCATCAAGGCTGCCAGGTCTGGTATTTTATTTCCCAGACTGTGGGCATTCACACAGATGGCCCTCCATATTCTGTAATACCCCATCCTAACTCACCCCCTTTTCCCCTTGTGCCTCCTCACTTCCCCCTTATTTTGGAGTCCAGTCTCCACTGGTGATTTTTTAACAGTATGGTCCTCCATTCCAGCTACATTATCCTGTGGGGGTGGGCTGTATGATTTACCCTGTTTCCTTCCTCCACCCACCCTTGGCTAGTTTAAATGCTTGCCAATGAAGCATTTAAACCAGTCACTAAGGACCCCAGTCCCCTTCCCAGAAAAATGCAGGCCGTCACCCTTGTACAGGTCAACACCCCTCCAGGTGGGTCCCCAGTCCACAATGAAGCCGGAACCCTCCTCTCTACTCCAGTTCTCCAACCAAGCATTGAAGTTCCTGGTGCAGAGATTCCTAGCCTCCCCCTTGCCATGGACTGGCAACACCTCCGAGAAGGTCATGGAGCTTGCTAACTGAACAAGAAAGTTATTGTGACTGGAGATGGAGGTGGTGCAGGTAAAGGTGTGCAGCTCAAACAAACAAACAAACCAACAGGATTACTGCACTCTGGATATAGGAGTCCAACAAAATTGTTAAGGCCAGTTTTAAATTCAAAAGTATTTTTCTTCTATTCATGAAAAGAAATAACAAATGATCAACTGCACACAGCAGCCCACAATACCCATGAGCTTCACTCTGTGGAGCTTCTGAGGGGCAACTTACTGTGGTTTTGCAGACATTTAAATACATGTGATTCATTAATATCATGTGATCACAGGTAACTAATCCCCCATAATGCATTGTGCCTAATGACATCATACACATTCCATAAATGTTAATTTTAAACTGACACATTTTCCAGCTAAACTAATTAAATTCATATTATGGAGTGGCCCATAACTGTCTGCAACAATAAAAAAAACAGATCTGCAACACACAAAAGCAATAATTGTGCTGATCACACAACATAAAAAAGTGTTTACCTCAACAAGGTATGTCTGGTCACATTACTTTAAGCAATGCACATTTAAATCATGGCATGTAAAGCAGAATATATAATTTTAGTAGATCCACCAGTTAATACTAACTTTAATGTGTTACTAGATAGTTCCAAAATAAATGTCCTATTGTCATTCATGGGTCTCCTAAGAAGAGAGAAGCTTCAGGTGTAACCACAGTTCCAGTAGGGACCTCTCACAAAGTTAATGTAATACAGGAACCTCCTGCATTCTACGTTGCTCGTACCTGTTATGAAAAGGAAAAGAAATATGATTAGCAAAGTTTTACAAAATAATAATAATTGCATTCTATGCCTTATGGGCACAATATTAACAAAAAAAGAACACTGTGATAGTACTGACATCAATAAGTGGCACCAACACAGTATAATATAATAAAAGTCTGGGGGGAAGGATTTATTTTTATCACTGCTGCTATTTTGTCTCCTTCTGCAGCGTAACCGGCTTGGGGCATCCAGTCACCGGCCTTGCCCACCCGAAGAGCTGGATGGCTCATACCACACTCAGGAGGGTCCGGGACGGCCATCAAGCTATCCTGCTGGAGGGCCCCCATTGCCACTCTCAGCCAGGACAGCCCCGGATCCTCCCCGACGGGACTCCTCACAAGTTCTTCGGGCAGTGCAGGGCACAGCCATCAAACTGCATGGTCATGCCCAGCCCTTTTTCCTCCAATTTTTCTGTCCCATGGGAATACTGACATGCAATGATGTCATCTACAATGTGCCAATGTCCACTGCACTCCCCCCCAGCTGCCACCTTGCTGGTAGTACCCCCAGGCATCCCCAGAGGTCACTGTCATGTGATGGTTGTCCCCAACCCACCCCAGGACTAGGAGAGCAGACAGCGGATGCTCAATCCTAGTCCTCCCCTGTCAGCCCCCAATGATCCAGGGTCATTTCCGCACCCGGGTCACCAGCATGACGCAAAGTGTGGTGTCCAGCATCTTAAACCTCAGCACCACTGGGCTGGTGAGGGAAGGATTTTTTGGAATATTTTAGTTGCTTGTTCATAATACATTAAATTAACTTTAACTTGAGGAAAACAACAACATCCACAGGCCCAAACATACCTCCACTTTGTTACAGATATGGCTTAAAATCAATTTCCATATTTAAGCCATCAGATGTAAGAGCTTCCAAAGTGAAAATCCAGACTGTTTCTCTTTGTAGGAGTCTCTCCAACCTATTTCCACCTCTCCTGCCAATTCTGACCTGCTCAAGGCCCATCAATTTAAACCCAGAGATATCACTACCGTGACAATGGAAAAAATGTTCAGTAACAGAGTTTGACAGACTGATATTTTTGATGACCCTCAAGTGTTCTTTAATCCTGAGTTTCAAGGAGCATGTAGTCTGTCCAATATACAATGCTTTACAGGGATACCAAATAGCAGACACTGTGAAGGCCAAGATACATGAGATGAATTGTCGGATGTCCACTTTCTTATTTATTTATTTTTTTTAACTATTTTTTTGCACTGACCCAAGGAACTCTCTCGGGCATCCTCCAGTGCCCCTAGCTCTATCTCAAAGCCTGAGAGGCCGTGTCCTGGCACCCAGCCGGTTATCCCCGGTTCTAGTTTTTTCCCTGAGGTAGGGGCCCTATCCACCCAGGGCACTCTATCTTGAATTCAGGCCAGGCTGGGCTTGGCCCAGGAGAGGAGGGCAACCGGTGGTGGAGTGTGGCTGACTGGGTGGAGGTGCCGTCGCCTATCCCCGAGTCGGGGATTTTCTGTATATAGGTTCCCCCCTGGAGTGCAGTGTGCAGTGACATTTGTGCAAGGCTGCCTACTGACATCTGCCGCATTCCCGCTCCATCGTTTCTGGCTGGTGATCCTGCTATACCCCCGATCTCCATCGGGGGTCTCAAGGATACTGAGCAGCCCCAGGATCCCTCCCCAGGGAGAGGAGAGCTATCCTTAGGATACTCAATCATTTCCCTCTCCTGCTGACCCCTGGCTCCTCGAGTCCATCCCCGAACCTGGGTCACCGGCATGCGCAAGGTGTGGTGTCCAGTGCCTCAACCCTCAGTGCCACCGGGCCAGCCCTACTTTCTTATTTAATGTGGGATGTTTGAAAACCTTCCCTTTTTGGCACAATCCACATGCATTACAATTGCCACAATTAAACATACCCAGTGGATGTACTGGTAACCAAGTACTGTTTGTGGCTTGTGGGTCTGAGAACTCACTTCTGACTATACTATCCCTTATACTTTTACTCTTTCTAAATGTGACCAGTGGTTTAGGTCCAATTTCAGTAGCAAGTTTTTGGTCATTCAATAAGATAGGCCAGTATCTATGAATGACTGAGCCTATCTTGCCTGAAAGATGGTTGTATTCAGTACTGAAACACATTTTTTCCATTGACTCAACTCTATTTTGGGGAGTCAGGAGTGAGTTTCTCTCTGTGTCTCTGGTTTTAGTGAGTACTTTTTCAAGAATTTCATTCTTGTACCCTCTATTGAGAAACATTGTTTGCAGACCAGCTGCTTGTTGATCAAATTCATTTAAGTCTGAGCAGTTATGCCTGATGCATAGGAACTGGCTGAGAGGAATTGACTCTTTCAATTTCCTTGTATGGTTACTGCTAGCTAACAATTCACCACATTTCTTTTTTTACTGCTAGCTAACAAATAATTATTGGTAGCTGTAGTTTTTTTCTATATCCCATGGAGCTTGTTAACTGTCCAAGGCCCTTCCCCAGCTCCCTGAACTCCTCCTGCACCCTTCTTATTTCTGCCTCATCCCCCACAAGGTCATTGGTCCCTAGATGGACAATGACATCCAGCTACCCCCTCCTTGCTACTGCCCTAACGATCCTCTGGATACGCTTCCCATCCCTCCAAGCTGTGCCTTCTGGTAGGCACTTTACCTCCCTCACCTCCTTGCTATCTGACCCCAACTCCACTCCCTGGACTATGGAGTCCCCCACCAGGAGTAGCTTCCTCCTCCTCCTCCTCTGGGGTCCTCTACCACCCACCCTTGGGGCTCCATTTTAGAAGTCGCGCTCATCCTTCCTGGACTTAACTTTGAGTGACCCCGTGGGGCCTCCCCATTCCTCCAACATAGCATAGGACTTCTTCAGTTGTGCAGGCTAGGGGATGTGCCTCTGATCCACCTTCCTCACCCTGTCTGAACCCACCATAATCCAACCACCCCTCATGCTGGGCAACCTTTGAGGTAGTCAGTGCAGATTTGGTGGTCTCTGGGTGGAGGAGAAGGCCCCCTGAATCCTGGTCAACTCGACCCAGAGACTAGTAACCTCTTCCCTCAGCCCAGAGAGGTGCCTGCAGATGGGGCAGCACCACAGTATCCAGAAGGTTCTCCTGAAAACTGCCACCCCATAGCCACTGCACTGCGCCACTCCCAGCATCTTCTCCTGCTGGTAGTCTTCACTACACTGTCTGTCCTAAAGGTACCCTCCATGTGCAAGCTACTGTGATCACTATTCATAGTACCACCTGATGTAGTATTCACCTCCTAACTCCTACACCCAATCTCAAGTCTAGACCCCCCTTTTTTTGTTTTGTACTTGTGTTTGTTTTTCCCTCTTCTACTTCTCTTCCCCCCTTCTGATGTTAGTCTGTCACAATTCAAAGGTACTAATCATAGATTTCAGGCTTTTATGGCTATTTTGTCCGGGTGGTCCTGCTCTATCCTGTTTCTGAACAGGAAGTTGCTAAATACTCTCCAGGTGTGTCCCTATAAAGGTAGACATGCCCAGTGTGGGTGGGACAGGGAAGGGTGGGCAGGTGTATCTGTATGTGCTGCCCCGGTGAAAAACAATCAGCTCCAATCAAACAATCTCTCCCACAGATGTAGACACCAGTAGGAAAAAAGTCCCGAACTCTCCAAACTCCAAGGCAAAATGACCCAAACACAACAGCAGCTCCTAAACATAAAACAGTGGTGTAATTAGCTCACAGATCCCCCATCAGATCTCTGATCTGCTCCTGTGTCACAGCGTCTGCTGATACAGTATTGGTAGCCTTCTTCTAAATGCTCCTTCCCTGATTTTCAAAGCTGGTGCCTTATTTCTCCCCCACTCTATTGGTTAGACACCACCCATGTCACCAAGGCGATTTCCTTGCATGTGTTATCTCCACTCTGTGGCCTCTCCTAGTCTCTTGAAACAAATAGCTGCAAACAAAAAGCTATTATTCAACACCTCCCCATTCAATCCTGTGCAAAGAAGAAGAAAAAAAGCAACAGAAATCAACTCAGCTGGAGCAGTGAATCCACATACCCACCTGTGCTGTCAGGTGAAAAACAATCAGCTCTGATTAAATGATCTCTCTCACAAATGTAGACACCACTAGAAAAAAATTGCTTCGGACTCTCCAAACACCAAGACAAAATGTCCCAAACACAACAGCAGCTCCTAGATGTAAAACAGAGGTATTATTAGCCCACAGGTCCACCTTCAGCTCTTCGACCTGCTTCTGTGTCACAGCGTCTGCTGATACAATATTGGCAGCCTCCTCTTAAAAGCTCCTTCCCTGATTTTCAAATCTGGCACCTTATTTCTCCCCTACTCTATTGATTAGACCCTGCCCACATCACCAAGTAGATTTCCTTGCCTCCGCTGTCTCCACTCCGCTGTCTATAGTATGAGTCACATAAGGCAGGAAGGGGAAGAACATGACCCTGGTCTCCCTCAACATGAAGAATAAATAATAACAACAATAATAATAAGATTATAAACATGATCAGTAGACAATACATTAAATATAAGCTAACTTGTGTGTAAATATTGTTTTTTTGAATGTTTTCTCAAATATAACTGTAACAAATATAGATTTGGGACTGTAATAGAGATATACATTTGTAGCATGGATAGGGGACCTAACTGGGGAACATTAGCATCCACCAGATGATTAGAAAGGGTTAACAGGTCTCATAAAAAACTGAGTTCTTATGAAGGTCATAGGCAGAGGCCTGCTTCCAAGGAGTGGCTCTTGTTGGTATAACCGTATCAGATATGTGAAGCAACTCAGTTGATTCAAAGGTGTGGTGGGGACAGTTGTGCTGCTCATATTGAAAGGGTCTGCTTCTGGGCCAGTCTGCCAGAGCAAGGGTAGTGCTAGCACTTGTAGCACCAAACAATCAGGGTTTGGAAGTAAACTTGGGACATCAGAGTGTCACCCAGGGTGAGGAGGATTGAGCATCGGGGGAAGGAGTGCAGAGCCCAGCAAATGCCTGGCCCCTAGTGACAGCTGGAGAAAAGGCAGCTCAAGCCACCAAAATGGTGGTGGCAGGGGGTGTGATAGTCATCAATGTACTTCGTGCAGAAGCATGCAATGGATATCATGACAACACTGCACATCATGCCTCCAGGGGAGTAAAACTAGGAAAAACTCCTGACCAACAGGATGACACCAAACGCCCACTGGTTCCACTTGGATTTTTTTGATCAGTGGGGTTTGGGGACCCCACCCCGATCCTGCTGGTGGGGGCAAGCCTGGGGGAAGAGGCTGCAGGTAAGTCCCAACAGATGTCAATGTGTTGGGGCTGGGGTGTCCAGGGGATGAGGGCTGTCCAGGAGGGGAGAGGAATGAAGAACAAAAAAAAGGGCCTGCTTCTAAGGAAGTCACCTTCTGTGGTTGTAAAAACTTTATAAAATAATTGAAGCTGCATGGTTTGTGTAGTTAAAATGCCCAGTAAACAACATTATTTCAAGGTAGAAGAGACTGCGAACCAGTTTCGCACACCTTCTAGGATCAGAGAGACAAAGGGAGGCTGTCCCTGATTGTTGGTGTTGCAAGAGGTAGCACTACCCTTGCTCTGGCGGACTGGCCCAGAAGATCCTTTCAATATGAGCAGCACAACTGTCCCCCATACCTTTCTGCTCAGTATTCCCAAAGGAAGAGGAGGGAAATGGTCTACAGATAAAGGAGAAAGTAACTAATAGTGGGGGGGTGGATACAGGCCCCTTTCAAGAGAACAGGGTACTAAAAGAACTGGAGAAATTATGAGTGGACAAGGCTATGGGACCTGATGGGGCACACCCAAGGATACTAATAGAACTGAGGAAAGAACTGGCTGAACCCCTGGCAGCCCTGTTCACTCTATCCTTGGATACAGGGATAGTACCAGAAGGTTGGAGAAGGGCAGATGTAGTGCCAATCCACAAGAGTGGGAGCAGGGAGGAGGCAGGGAACTATAGGCCAGTAAGCCTGACGTCGGTGGTGGGGAAGGTAATGGAGACAATAATAAAGGAAAGAATGGTGGAGTACCTGATCAATAACAAATTGCAGGATCCAAGACAGCATGGGTTCACAGGGTGGAGATCATGCCAAACTAACCTAATTGAGTTTTTCGACTGGGTGATGAGAGTCTTGGACAAGGGGGGAGCAGTGTATGTGGCCTACTTGGATTTCAGGAAGGCCTTTGATACGATCCCACACAGGAGATTAGTCAACAAGTTGAACAGTCTAGGGGTGGGTGCAAATGTGGTGATGTAGGTGCAGAACTGGTTAGGCAACAGGAGCCAGAGGGTAATAGTGAATATGGGGAGATCAAAGGAGAGGGAGGTGACAAGTGGGATGGGGGCAGTGTAGAGAAGAGCTTCCAAAATGGTCCAGGGCATGCGTCAAAAAAAATTATGGCCGGCCTGCTGCTGCAGCAGTTGGATTTCTGCTTGTGACGCCAGTGACCCTGGTTCAGGAACGGACTTGGGTTGCTGGAGGGCCGGCTGGGGGAGAAGGAAATGAGCATCCATTGACGGCTCGCCTTCTCAGGGGGGAAGGTGGATATGTGGATCAGCACCTGCTGACTTCTGGCGGAGGCTGGGAGTATGGCAGGACATCGGCCACAACACACTAAAGGGGAGTGATGGACATCGGCGTACCTAGACGTCAGTGGCACATCGCTTCCCAGGGGAGCAAAGTGGAAAAATGGCACCAGGCAGATCAGGTGAAAGCCCTCCAGAATCCTCACCACCAGGCTTCTGGACCTCCATATGGCATCCCAGTAGCACCCCAGGATCATTGGTTGGCTGCCAGGGCTGTTCTCCTATGGAGGTAAGTGACCCGCCCGGTGAAGGGATACACCGGGATTACTTGGGATTGGCTGCAATATGGGGCGGTAGGGGTCGGAGAGTAGCCATGGTGGGGATTTCATGTGGGGGCCCGAAGGAGAGACCGGCTGGGTGCGGGGAAGGAGCAAAAAAAAAAAAATTATGAGGGAAGGCTCAGGGAATTAAATATATACTCACTGGAGGTAAGAAGGGACGTCGGGGGGGACATGATAGAAACATTCAAGTAAGCCAGAGGAATAAATAAGGTAGTGGAGACCAGCTATCTGCAGAAAAGAATGAGCACCAGGAGTAGGGGTCACGATATGCAGCTAGAAGGGGGAGACTCAGAGGCAATGTAAGGAAATACCTCTTCACAGAGAGGACAGTTGAACCCTGGAACAGGCTACCAGAGGAAGTGATGGGGCCAAAAATCATGGGGGCATTCAAGCATGCATGGGATAGATACAGGGGACAAGTGAGACTAGGACAGAAGGGAAGAATGGAAACAGGTCAGCAGGCTGTGACGGAAGGAAGCAAGACATTTCTTAAACCTAAACCAAGGCAGACTGGATGGACCTGGAGGTCATTCTCTGCTGACAACTACTATGTAACTATGTAACTATGTGACTGGCAGGATAATGTGATATGGGGCAGACTCCTAAAGTCAGAAAAACTAGCATCACAGACAGGTACTGGCAGATTCTACAAGGGAACAGAGTAAATCAGATGTCCACTGCAAGCAAAGGGAATCTGTGTCTCCTGAATCTCATGCCTTAGTGGCAACCCAATTCTTAAGCAAGGAAGGCACTAAAAAGCGGGGTAAGATCATTGGACTATAGTTCAGATGTTAAAGAGGTTTTTCTTTCTGCAGCCTTTACTGTTTAACTGTTTTGTTTCCATTTCGTAGTGTTTTATTCATTGTGTATTTTAATGTATATTCAGTAATTTAGTATTGTAAAAATTAAATATTTATATATAGCAAATCCAGCCGGGATGCAACATGATACCTTACAGTAAATGACATGTCACAAAATAGGAAGACAAGCAACACTGTTGTAGATGGACTGCCCACTTGACTGTTGAGGAGGAACAGCCAAAGCAGGAGTCAGCAAACACTAATATTTATTTTAGTAAAGGTATACCACTGTTGCCACATTTATTTTATGATTGTTGACCTTTCCAGATCTTTGAGTCTGGATATTGAGCAGCAGATCATTTAGCGAAAAAGAAGTTTGTAGGCCTCTGAGCATCCGACTGCAGTGGAGGAGTCCTGGGTGGTGGTAGGAGCTCCTGCAGAAAAAGATAGTCTCAGTGGGACCTGCGGGGATCTAGCAGCCCCTACTGAAACCTCCCTGGAATTGCATGGAGGTTAGACAGATGTATTTCAAGTGAATTAAGAGCTAAGAGCCAAGAACTAAGCTATAATGCACTCTGTTTTGTGTACGGAGCTGTCTGGCTAAGATGCTTTTGCATTGTTTTCTGGTGGGATTAGATAATAACTAGCAGGACTCAAGCGAGCTCAAGTGAGCTGGAAAAATTGGGTTCTGTGTTTTAAATAAACTTGGGTGCTTAAGTGTATAAAGTTTTAATGTATTAATTTATATTGACAGTATTGATATTGTCCTTGTATGTCTGTAAGCAGTCATTTAATCAGCCCCATATTGTGGGAAATAAAGAAAAAAGAAAGATAAATCAATACAAACTAAGACAAATTAAAGATATTTTAAAGGGGCACTGTCAGCTTTTTCTCTCATTTTTCATGAAAGGGTAACCATTGTGCCTCTAAGCACATGCATGTAAAGCAATCACAGTGCAATGTAACTGTACAGCCCAAAATTGAGTTTTGTACCTAATTCATTTAATATTTACATTTATCACATTCTAGTCATCTTGAATTAAACTCCGATGTGCCCAGGAAGCATATCCACAAGTAAAGCATGCATCTGCTCATGAGCATGGTCCCAAAGAGCACTTTTTGACATGCCCATCGAGAAAGGGCATTTAGCCAACACATCTGGCCATAACGATTCTTTCCTTGTGTCTAAATTAAAAAACCGAGCAGTCATAATGCCGCAAAATACATTTTTAAGCGAGTGTCGAAATCAGGCACATGCAGAACAGCTGGTGCCAATATCCCACGCATGTGCAACAGTGTGCCGCTCTTGTGCATGTGTGGGATTTTTTATCCTGTAGCTGTTCCACATGCATGTGATTTCGGCACTCGCTTAAAAATGTATTTTGCGGCATTATGACTGCTCGTTTTTTTAATTTAGACACAAGGAAAGCATCATTATGGCCAGATGTATTAGGTAAATATCCTTTCTCAATGGGCATATCAAAAAGTACACTTTGGGATCGCGCTCCCAAACAGACACGCATTCTGCATGTGAATATGCTTCCGGTAAACATCAGAATTTCATTCGGGATGACTGAAACAAGATAAATGCAAATATTAAACAAATTGGGTAAAAACCTTGTTTTTGGGCTGTACTGTTACATTGCATTGTGATCGCTTTACATGTATGTGCCTAGAGGTACAATGGTTACCCTCTCATGAAAAATGAGAGAAAAAGCTGACAGTGCCCCTTTAAGGATAGTTGGGACAGGATAGTGAGACTCACTGAGTCCTAAGACTGCTTGTCCTTGAAACAACAGAGTTAAAAGATTGAATTCGGTCCCTACTGTACCTGCCGATAGATGTGGTGTTGAGTTGTTGCTGGAGGAAATGTCTTTGATGTGACGCTAAAATAAAATATATAAAATATATAATAAATAAAACAAAAGGGTAATCAGGAAGTAGAGTAGAAAGCAAGTTTTGTGACAGGATGATGAAGGTTATGAGGTAATAAAGTATAAATGTGCATGCTTAAGGACTGCTGATTCAGATTGCCGACACAATTCCAGAGTGGGGTGACAATGGCCGAGCAGCAATAGGCCTTAAGCGATTTTCTGAGACTGCATTAGTTGTTAACTTACTATAAAATATAGAAATTTTGAATCTGCAGACCTCTGTGGGCTATGTGCACTTTTTTTTTTATCTGTGTTACTGCTGCTAAAGTGCAGGTAGTAGAGCAATAGAATCTCAGCGAGCTGAGCATTGCTGTGCATTGCTCACAATGACGAAATTAATTAAGGAGTGGACTCGTTTGCTCACTTTAGAAAAGTAAGTAAAGAAAGAGATAACAAACAGTTAGAAGTGTAAAAACATAAGTTGTAAATTGCAAATCTCAAAGCAAATTTTAAGCATTAATTGCACTTGATTTATATTGGTTTTTATATGGTTTTATGTTGTGTTTTTTTAACTTTGTTGTTGCAGTGGGAAGTCATACTCAACATTTTAATAAGTACAAGGTCATATGGATTTAGACTAAGCTCTTTTGGATTAAAATGGACTATGCCAATGGTCATATAGGGGAGCCTGGATACTTGAAGAGGACTGTGGAAAGAAGGAGTATGAAGAAGTGAGATTGGAGAGGTGGTCTAAGGCAGTATACTAACATACTAAAATGCCAGCAGAATAGGCATAATGGTCTTTCGTGTCTGCTTGTTTGGTCAGCCCCCACCCTGGGAGTTGACCTTGCTGCCCACTTCGCCTTCTCTGGCTTCTCCCCTCTCAGTTCTGGATTTTCTTGCTGCACTGGATTTTGCTTCCAGAACCCTTCCCCTGTACCTGTCCCACCCCCTCTTGAACCCCTCCACCGTATCTGCCTCCAACAGCCCCCTGGACAGCATATTGCATGGCTCTACCACCCTCTCAGTGAAGTAGCACCTCCTCCTTTCTCCCCTGAATCGTCCCCCCTCCAGCTTCCACCCATTCCCTCTAGTTGCCCCCTCCTTCTTCCTTCGAAGTACCCTGACTGCTCCTCCTCTATTGACTCCCTTCATGTACCTGAAGACCTCTATCATGTCCCCCGGTCCCTTCTCTCTTCCAATGTGTACATATTTAGCTCTTCAAGCCTCTCTTCATAAGTCCTGTCCCCCAAACCCCAAATCATTTTGGTTGCCCTCCTCGGGACCCTCTCCAGGAGTTTAATGTCCTTCTTTTAAATGTGGCCTCCAAAACTGCATGCAGTGCTCGAGGTGTGGCCTCACCAAGCAGTTATACAGAGAGAGTATCACTTCCCTCCTTCTGGAGGTGATCCCCCCTAGCGATGCATTCCAGCATCCTGTTGGCCTTGGCTGCTGCCCTCCTACAAGTCTCCGAGTTGTTCATCTTGACATCCACCACCATCCCCAGGTCCATCTCAGCCATCGAGACTTGTAGCATTTCCCTTCCCCAGGGTGTACACTTGGCCCGGGTTTCTGACCCCCAGATGCAGTACCTTGCATTTCCCTGCTTTGAGCTTCAGCTTCCACTTTCCAGACCATCTTTCCAGAGCCTCCAGGTCCCCCTGTAGGGCCACCCTCCCCTCCTCCCCATCCACCACTGCCCCCAGTTTTGAGTCATCCACAAAGAGACTCATCTCACTCCTGATACCTGTCCTTGTGTCAATGCTAACATATATACTAACGTATATGGGAAATACTTCATCCAGAAACGTTCTGCTCTACTTTTGAATATCTACCAAGAGACTAAGGGAAGTAACAAGCTGTGAGTGTTATTTAGCGGCATAAACACCAGAGAAACAAAATTAACTAAAAGAACTAAGAACTAAGAAGTTACAAATAACAAGTGTGGATTTTAAATTTTTAGGAATTTGAGATGAAGACAAGGATTGATGAAATAGAATTATATTTAGATATTTCTTAAATATATGTTTTTGCTTGAATATTTAGTTAGGGTACAGAGATATTTTGTGTTTTTCTGCTTACAGTGAATTAACTTTTAAGGTTTTAAGGAACTCATATTACATCTAATAATAAATATCATACTATAGTGTGTCGCGATAGTGTGGCAAGGATTGTTTCTGAATAAAGGTAAATTAATTAATTGAAAGAAGAAATTTAAAGCAATGCCAGTAGAAACCAGAAGTGGAAAGGAAATTGGTACAAGTAATAGTACTAGTACCCCAAAGTATTGTCTGAATAAAAACAAGGAGAATATGGACACATACTTACCAAAAAGAATTAAACATAAAGAAAACTCTCACAAATCTTATAATAAAGATCAGGAGAGAGTGAAGAAAGGAGGAATAGTTAAATCAAACTTAAGAAGTATGGAGAATATTACAGATAGAAAAGCTAGACCCTTAAATGGAAAGACTAGTAAGAAGGGGGATGATACCTGCCAAAAAATGGTCTAAAAAGAGTTAAAGGATATCAACCCCTAATTAGGGAGATATTTTAAAAACCAGGAAAAGAGAAGGAAGAAAATATGATGAGTGATACAATGAGTGATGACAATGAATTACGGAGTAGATTAATAAAGGGTGAAATAGACAATTGAAACATAGGGTCATCAAAAATACCTTTAGTACAAAACTGGAATTTGGTGGAAAGGGTGAATGAGGAAGTGAATAAGACAGTGGCAGAAATAAGGGAGACAATACAAACAAATATTAGAATAGAACAGAAAATAAAAGAATGTAGACAAGAGCTGCTTACTCTCAATTTTAACAAGGAAAAGGTCCAACTACTTCAAGTAATGGAAGAATAAGGTGGTAGAAAGTGGAAATGAGATAAAAAGCACAGCTGAATTAGAAACAGAGATAGAATCTGAGACCCTTTTTATGAGTCCAACAGAATCTGAGATGCTAGATTTGGGAATACTAACAAAGAGAATAGTTAATGTACTAAAGGACCTCTTAGCAGCAAATGCCATGTTTTATGAACACTTGCTAGTAATTAAACAAGATTTAAGTTTCACAAATGGCATTTGCATAGAGAATTAGAAATGTATTGAGTTAATCTCAAACCAAGAAATAGGTAATAGGGAAAGAAGAGAAAAAGAATTGATAGATTTAACAAAGGGTAGTAAGTGGGATAATACTATGGGAATAGAGCAATCCTTAATTTCTGGTTTTACAAAAGAGTAGAGTTTAGAATTAAAGGAAAGGGACATATTCAAAATGAAAGCCAGTTTGAGTACATGTTCTGAATCAAAACTAGTTATGTTGCCACCTAATGATATGAGTGATTCCAATATAATAATGGAAATAAAAGCAAAAAACCCAGACATCTGATAAAAAGGAACAGAACAAGAACAAAAGAAAATGGAAAAGGTAATGAAAGCAAAATAGAGAGTAATGGAAAAACAGAAAGAAAAAGGGAAGATTAAAAGGAATGGACTGATAGATGGATTAGTGAAGGGGAAAAAAGAAAGGGGAAGAAGTAAAATGAATAACCAACAGTCATTAGATGAGATAGTAAAGATAGTGGAAACTGGTGAAGAGATGTAAGAATTAAGGACAAGAAAAGATCAAAAGCAAGGGAAGGAAAAAGGAAAAGGGAGGAATAGAAATAATAATAATGAAAATAAAAAGAAAAGAGGAAATGAAAACAATAAAGGTATGTCATATGAAATAAATAAAAGCATACCAACTAAAAATGAAAGTAGTATGCAAATATTGTCTGAACTTGAAAATAACGAAGAAGGGGAATCTAAGAAAGAAGTAGCACAAGGTCAGATTGATCATGAAATACAAAACGAAAATAAAGAGGCCTCAAACACAAAAGTGATTGATGAACATATAAAAGAAATAACAAAGTTAGGAGAAATACTTAAAAGAACTGTGGGATCTGACTTTGTGCTACCCTTGTACAGAGTGGCCATAATCCCAGGAGAAAATTATCAGATGCTGGAGTTACATTTAAAACAGTTTTTAGCAATGGTGTTAAGTGATACAAAAAGCATGAACTCAATATTGGATAGATTAAGTGTGGTGAGACCAGTGGAAGGACAGGAAATGTTTTTGCTGATATCAGTTCAGTATTATATACTGAAAGCAATTGAGAAAAAAACAATAAAATTACATTGCTAGGTTTTGAAATGGAAAATGGTGAATATTGAGGTTCTGTGTCCAGAGTACTTTGAAAGGGAAAAATTAAAGGAAGATAAGAAAACAGAGTTAGCAATTTCAATTTTTGGAATAAATACTTTCCTGAATGAAAATAAAAGAAATGTGAAAACAAAAGTGATAGAGTTATTACAGAATCTCCTCAAAATTGAGGATTTGAAATGCAAGATAAGTAAAGTAATAAGATGGGAGATAGATGGTCAATTGACAGAATGGATACTAAACAAAATAGATTATTTAATGATACTGGAACAAGCGGGGGATTTGGATAAATTGGATATTCACCTTAAGGGTGACTTGGAAAAATAAAATCCTGACCTAGTCTATATGAATTCTGAAAACTCGAATAGTTTGATTAGAACTTCTAATAGATATCGGATATTGCAAGATCTAGGGGAAGAATGACATCCAGAAGTCAAAGCATGGAAGGAACAGAACCTTAAAATATTAACATGGAATGCAATAGGATTAAGGGACAGAGTGGCAGGTCCATCTTTTGTGAACTATATTAGAAAATTTAACTGTGTGTGTATACAGGAGACTTGGTTGAAGGAAGGGAACGAGATTAATGGATATACAACTTTTTCCAAAAGGGCAGTAAAGGACAAGAAATATGGTTGATTATCAGGCGGGTTAATGATATGATGTAAAGTGAGTAAGAATTATAGCTTACAAGAGATAGAAATAGAATCTAGACATATAATGGGCATTAGATTAATATGTAAGAACAGTGTGTTGGTAATTTTGAATGTTTATATTCCTCCTGTAAATTCAAGATTTTTGGAAATAGGTGTATTACAAGATCTGGACTCAACAATTGAAGATTGTAATAGAATAAATCCAGATGGAGGCATAATTTTAAAAAGGGACTTTAATGCGAGGGTGGGGCATTGCCTCAAGCCTACGGAAGAAATGGAAAAGGCGTGTGATGCACATGGTCAGAATATTCTAAAATTAGTAAGCAAATCTAGTGATCTAAAAACCTCAAAAAGAGGGAAAGATTTGTGTACGTTACTGAAAGACAAAAATGTTATATTAATAATTGGTAGGTCAAATGGAGATAAAAATGGAGACATAACATATCAAGGAAGCAAAGGCTCCTCTATTTTGGACTTATGCTGGATAAATTATAATATGATAACTTTATTTAGGGATCTAAAAACAGAGACAAGGGGAGAAAGTGAATGTAGTCCTATTGAAATTAAATTGGAATTACAACAGATCCAAAATTTGAAGTATGATAAGCAGAGAGAGGAATATAATATAGAGTAAAGACATGAGTAAAATGGGAATTAATTGATCATTTTTCTTCAAAACAGTTAATTAAGGAATATGAAGTGGAGGAAGAGATTGAAAAGATAGCTAGCAATAAAGATCCTATAGCCAATATACAAGGATTAGAGGAAGTTCTGAACAGAATATCTGCGAGCCTCATTAAGGTATCATTAGTTAAGCAAAAGAGATAGGGAAGCAAATGGTATGATACAGCATGTAAATTAGCAAAACAAAATATTTATAGGTTAGCTCGGAAAGTAAAAGCAAACCCAAAGTGAAATAAAGAGAGTAATTGGACAAGCAAAGAGACACAAAGCCCCTGGTCCAGATGGAGTGAAAATGGATGTTTAAAAAATGTACTGTATGTAATCATATAAGGAATACAGGTTATATAAGTCCATCATGGAAAGAGAATATTATAATTCTGATTTTTAAAAAAGAGGATTGTAATAATCCAGGGCATTATAGATCAATATGTTTATTGGACACTGCCCAAAAGTTATTTATTTATTTAGTTTTTGTTAACTAGGTTAGGTGCGCTAGCCAAGGTTGACTATTTTCAGACACGACCGGGGAGAATACATACATAAAATGAGATGAGATTATACAATACATAGTATATAGTACAGGTACATAGTATATAGTACAGGTAGGTTAGAATGCAGATCAAGTCAGACAGTACTTGAGATAATACATATAGGTATGCAGAGATAACAAAAGTGACATTAGAACATGCAAATAACTGAAACTGGGCTAAGTGGCAGCTATAAAGACATTTTATAGCAAAGCTTGTTTAGAAGTGCAGCAGTGTCTTGGGCAAAATAGGGTGGTTAGCTGTGAGGCATTAAGGGGAGGTCAAAGCATGTGCAGGGGTCCCGGGATAGGTGGCAACATAGTTCTTTTTTGAAGATTGGGTGAGAGTTAGCCTGCCTCAGGGCAGGAGGGAGGGAGTGCCAGGTGGCTGGGGTGGTGCAGTGAAATGCTCCAGAGCTTCTGAAATAAGATACCTGGGTATGGTGAGTAGAAATTTGTTTGCCGAGCGTAGTCTGTGGGCAGGTGTCTGTGGTCCAAGTAGAGCTGCAAGGGAGTAGGGGGTTTGGTTATGGATTACAGAGTCTGTGAGGGTCCCTAGGGAGTATAGTCGGTAGGCAGTTGGGGAGAGCTAGCCTAGGTCACTATACAGTGTGCAGTGGTGCTTGAGGAGATGGGAGGAGGAGGCATACCGACATATGTTGTTATACGCGACATCCCATTTATGGAGAACAGTCTTATGGGCATTAGCAAAAGTGGAGACACCATATGTCAGTGCTGGAAGCAGAATACCCTTGGCAATTGTCAATTTGGCAGATGGTGTTAGCAGGTGACAAGTCTTATAGGTGATTCCAAGTTTGGCATTTGTTGCTTTACAGGTTGACTGGATGCACAGACTGAAATCAAGGGATTTATCAAGGAGGACTCCCAGGTATTTGAAGGATGTGACACAGTCAATGAGAGACCCCCCCAGAGTCATGGACTAGGAGGGGTTCCTTACAGGCCCTGAGTTTGGGGGCAGTGCCAAATAGCATGGCTTGGGTCTTTTTAGTGTTGAGGATGAGCTTATTAGCATTTAGCCATGTTTGCACATTCCTAAAATCCGAGGAGAGGTTTTTGTTAATGATGTTAACTTTGTCAGTACTGGAGTAGAGGACAAGATCATCAGTGTGTAAGATAGCTGAGGAGGAGAGTATGGCATAATGTATGTTGTTGATGTATAGCGAGAAAAGAAAGGGTCCCAGAATGGAGCTCTGGGGTACACTGATGTCAGTGCTGGTCACATCCGAGAGAGTAGAGTTGAATTTAACAAGTTGTAATCTGTTTGATAGGTAGTTTTACAAAGATTTTACAGGAAAGAATAATGCAGTGGGTTAAAAATGAAAAAAATTATAGATGAGGCTCAAGCTGGATTTATACCAGTACACTCTACTGTAGATCAATGTTATGTACTGTCACATATAATTTATAAGTATAATTTTATCAAAAAGTGAAAATTATATTGTGTATTCATCGATTTAAAAGTGGCATTCGATAGAGTTAATTGGGGAAATTATGGATTACTCGAAAGGAATACGACATGGAAACAGCAATAATAAATATATTAGAAGCACTATACTTTAATAAAACTAGCATAAGGTATAATAAGGAAGAGGAGAGAACTACAAAGTTCACTTTGAATGTTGGTTTGAGGCAAGGGTGTGCTCTTTCACCAATATTATTCAATCTTTTTTTGAACAAAATCTTGAAAGGGGTGAATGACTCCATGCACCATATGCTGAAGGTGGTCTCGAAGCGGTGCCCCTACCTCACATATGCGGATGATATAGTTCTGATATCCACTAGTTTTCTGGGGATAAAAAGGAGTTTAAAATTATTTTCAGCAGGTTGCAAAGAAGCAGATATGGAAATAAATTATGCCAAGACAAAATATGTAATCTTTAATAAATTAATAAGGAAGGGTATGGATCATGTGCTAATATGTAATAATAACAGAATAGAAAAAGTAAATAGCTTTTGCCACTTGGGAATTATTTTATCAGCTAATCTGTCTTGGAAGAAACATCTGGAATATATATTAAGTAAAGCTAAAAGATTCTTACCAATTTTAGAAAGATTTGCATATAGATTTGGGGCACAGTCAGTAAGATGCTGTATACAGATGATGAATGAGAAGATAAGGAGTCAAATATTATATAGTGCAGAGATCTGGTGATATCAGAATACAGATTCACTGGAGATCCCCTCGAATAGATTTTACAAGATGATATTGGGATTAGCTATTGGAGCCTCCTCGATACATACCAGATTGGAAGCTGGTCAATTACCAGTTAGAAATAATATTGAGCAAAGAATCATTATATACTGAATGAAAGTATATAATATGAATGAACAAAAATTATCAAGAATTTGTCTTGAAGAAGCAATAAATTACAGACAAATGGGCTCAGTTTTTCATAGTATATCTATTCTGTAGAATATTGTGAGGCCACGAGGTCTACTGAATTGTCTATATGAATACAGAATAATGCCTAAAGAACAGGTTGACATATGGATAAGAGAAAGAATAGAGACCATTTCTGTATGAGAGATATGGAGTTAGGAAAAAATGGTAACATTAGCTCATCATTGGGATATATGAATAAAGGAGAATTGAGGATGGAACCCTATTTGTAAATTATTAAAGATGAAAAACTTAGAAAAGCTTTCTCCAGATTTAGGTTTCAGTATCAAGAGTCTCAAAGACTAAGGAATATTATTTTTAAGACAAAGGAGAATAAATGTAAGTGTGAACAAGGGGAAGATGATATGATACATCTGTTGATCTTTTGCCCATCATATGAGAAAGACAGGAAATTATACTTAGGAAATAGCAGAATTACAAATGGAACCAAAATATCAGGTAATATTTCTCTTAACAAATAAGAATAGAGAATATTGAATAATGTAGCAAAACTATGTAGAAAAACAGAAATTAAAAAATTGTACATAAAGGAAAATATGGATAATGTGATAGAAGGAAGTGAATAAGAAATGTGAAAGAGAAGGGAAATAATAACTCCAAACAATGTATTTTTAAGAACTTAGGAAAGATTTTATTGTATAATGAACTTCACCACTGTTTATGTATTTATAATATTGTAACTTTGTAAAGACAATTTGTATTTGTCAAGCAATAAATTGAATTGAATGTCACAAAATATTGCATGACAAAAGGGCGTAATTGCCATTGAATTACACTGTTCCCTGCAGCATACATACTGCAAGGTATTGTGTTGCTGGGGTCACTGTAGTTAATATTTTCTGTGACTGTACAGTGTTTTTATGGGACAGTTAGCAATCTATTTCTATTAGAGCTGCATGGAACAATTAAATTCCACTTCCAACAAAATTCTGCAGAAATTTTGAATTTCTATCCAATTCCATGGAATTCTGTCAGAAGTGGAATTCTGAAATTCTGAAAGCAGAATGTTAACTTCATAGGTTCATAGGTTTTATTCAAATCTGTGTAGCTGAAACAGCCATATAATTAGTTGCCACTAACAGTGGATGTATTTTAATTTCCTATCTCCCATATTTGTGTCTAACTGGAACTTAAACATTGCCATACTCGGGGCACTTACTATCAACTCTGGCAATGAATTCCATAGGTCAATGATTCTTTGGTTAAACCATTTTCCTCCTTTGGAGGTTTTATATAATTCTCCCTTCAGCTGGTAAGAATGTCTATGAGTGCTTCTGGTGGACATTTCCTTTCTAGAAAGTCCTGATGTTTCCAAGATCAGTTTGTCTTTAAAAGCCTTATAGACATAAATCAGATCCTCCCTTAGCTTACGATATTCCATAGAGTATAGCCTTTGCTTTTCCAACCTATCCTTTTTGGAAAACCCTTTAGTACCTCTAACTTTCCTAGTGAGTCTCTGCTGTACTCTCTCTGCTGCTGTTGAGCACTCAGTGTCCTGCGGGGTACTTAGGGGAGCGTCATACTCCAGAGTTGGTATCACCAATGAACAGTAAAGTGGGATCAGCACCTTCTCCTCTCTACTTCTTATGTTTCTTAGAATGTTACCCAAGAGTCTATTAGCCCTTTTAATGCATTCTCTGTTATGTTTGCAGAGACTTAAAGTCTCTGTCATCCATACCCCCAAGTCCTTCCCACTATCAGTTGTATCCAGTGTAGTATCATTACATTTATATGTTGCCCTTAGGTTACTACCCCCAAGGTGCATTACCTTGCATTTTGTAGTATTAAAATTAGCTTATTCTCAACTGCCCAGGTTTCAATCTTCTGTAATTATGACTGAAAAGTTTGAATAGAGGCCTCATTATTCACTATGGCTCAAACTTTAGCATTGTCTGCATATTTACAGAGCCAAGCACTTTTTTGTACCTGCATTATAGCTACAAATACTTTGAATAAAACTGGCCCCAAGACCAATCCCTGAGGCACTCCCCTGTCCACACCAACCCAATCTGACCATTGACCTCAAATGCTCACCCTCTACATTTGTTTGGTCAACTAAGCTGTAATCCATTTTATTAGTCCCCCATATATTCCCAGTTACTTCATGGTAGTATCCAAGATATTGTGTACTACTGAGTCGAAGGCCTTGGAATTTTTCACAGCAAAATACAATCTTGTACTAATCTATGGGTCCTTATTAAGAAAAAATATAACAACAATAAGAGAATTCCCCCTTGGTGGAATAAAAATATAAAACTGAGTATAAACAGAAAATGCAGATTGTTCAAAAAAAACAAGAAACAACCTACATCCACAAATTGGACAAAATATAAAGTGTCAGTAAATAAAAGTAGGAATTTGATTTAAAAAGCCAAGAAACATTTTGAAGAATAAATAGCACTATCCACCAAAGACAATAAAAAAAATATTTTTCAATTACATTGGGTCCATCAGAACTTCCAGCCTCAAAGTTGGACCTCTAACTACCCCTGATGGAGTTATAATTAATGAGTTAGATATGGCAAATTAATTTAATAAATATTTTATCAGCATGTTCAGCCCAAAGGCTCAGTTCTTACCATCAGCTTTGGAGTCAAATATTGCTTGCAAATGAATTAGTGAAGAAGAGGTTATGAACATTATAATATCACTTAAATCAGACGTATCTGCTGGCCCAAATGGAATACCCCTTATTTTCATGAAGAATACTGCATCCTACATTGTAGGTCCCTTAACCTACCTTTTCAATGTATCACTTAATACAGGAACTATTCTTCCAATATGGGGGCAGGCAATTTTAATTCCCCTACATAAAAAGGTAACAGAGGCTCTGTGTCTAACTATCAGCCAATAAGCTTACCAGCCGTTTTCTGTAAGCTTATGGAAAAATTACTAAAAGGAAGACTCACTGAGCACCTAAACAACATTGGATATACCAACATTACTCAGCATGGGTTCACTAGTGGCAGGTCATGCCAAACAAATGTATTAAACTTTTTTGAACCTGCAAGTGAGGCATTAGATAAGGGCCTGTCAGTTGATGTAATTTTTCTTGACTTTTCAAAAGCTTTTGACTCTGTTTTCCACCATGTCCTTATTGGGCTATTAAAAATTATACACTTACAACCCCAAATAATAAACTGGATTACCTCCTGGCTTTCTGATCGCACACAATGAGTTTCAAAGAAAGGCTACTTGTCCCCATGGGGTCCTGTAACTATTGGAGTCCCTCAAGGCTCTGTCCTGGGACCTGTTCTTTTTAACATATTGATCACTTCCATGCTTCCCCTAAATAAACATTGCTGGATGGCCAAGTATGCTGATGACTGTAAACGTGGAGGTATAGTGACAAACAGGGTTTCGGCTGCTCAGATTCAAAATAATCTTTTTCATCTTGAGACCTGGTCAATCAAAAATGAGTTACATTTTAACACACAGAAATGCAAAGTTATGCACTTGGGCAAAAATAATCCCTGTTACCATTACAAACTGAATAACATGTACCTACAAACAACTGACGATGAAAAGGACCTGGGAGTAACAGTTTCTAACAACTTCTTATTTGACACACATATTAGAAATACCATCAAAAAGGGGACTCAGATATTTGGATGCATTCTAAGAAACATTAAGAGCAGGCATGAGAAAATAATTGTCCCTCTCTACTCTAGTCTGGTTCATCCTTATCTGGAATACTGCTCTGCAGTATGTAATCCTGCACTTATAAGACGCAACAAACTAGATGAAAACATACTGCAGAAAGCTACTAGATGAATTATTACTGTGCTGAATTTTGATTATGGCACTAGGCTAAAAAAACATAATCTTTATTCATTATATTATAGAAGACTAAGGGGTGACCTATGCATGGTGTATAGAGCTATACATGATGAAACAACTTTCATAACAATTGGTTTGACAAGAAATTTCTCAAAGGTAAATACTAGATCACATGATAGAAAACTTATGGGTACCAAAAACAATACAAAAAAGAGGAATCATTGGTTCACTCAGAGAATGGTAACAGCTTGCAATAATCTTCCAAAAAGCGTCATCGAGAGTGGAACAATGTACACTTTTAAAAATAACCTGGATGCTTACATAAGTAATAAAAAAAATGTTTCCACCAATGATTGGTGGCGAGCTCAATAAAAGCATAAATTGTCTCCCTAGCTCGTAAACTTCTATGAATCTATGAATAATCAAGGTAAACAACGTCCACCAGAAATCTGTTATCCAGAGCCTGACTTACTGACTCAAAGGAACTAAGTAAGATTGTTACACATGACCTTCCCTCCACAAACCCATGCTGTGTCACATCCACCTGCCCCAACTCCTGTAAGTTAAGTTATATTTGTTCTTTAATAAATCCCTCCATCATTTTTCTATCACTGATGTTATACACATGAGTCGATTATTTTGAACCTTAGTCTTATCCCCTTTTTTTACTATAGAGGTAATATTAGCTTGCTTCCATTCATCCAATACCTCTCCTAACACCAAGGACATGTTTAAGAGGGCTGAAAGGGGTCCTGCAAGTTCCTCAGCCATTTCAGTCAAGAAATATGGGTGAATCCCATCAGGTCCACTAGACTTATGCTTGTTTAATTTCCTTAATTTATCAAACACTTTTTTTACACTAATTTCTTTCCATAATCTAGGTCTAACAGGTAATTGTTTATTGTCATTGATGGCTGGGTCACCTTTGTCACCTGGAATGAGTTCTGTAAAATAGTCAATAAATTTCACTGCCTTCTCTAGGGGTCTTCTATTATTTTACTACCCTCCACCAGCTTTACAATATGCTTATGACCATTCTTTAGACTATTTATGTAACCATAAAATTGTTTATGGTTATCCTTGATAGCAGTTGCCGGTCTCAGGTCAGCTTGAACCTTAGCCTTTTGTGTGTCTTGTTTACTTAATTTTAGCTTTATAGTGTAGGCTTCTTTATTTCTTTCGGTAGGATGCTTCTTAAGTTTTTTATAAGCCTGATTTTTCCTTTTATTTCCTCTTTGGACTTTATAGTTCATCCATCTTGGAATTCTTCCAACTGTGTTATATATTTGTTTACTTCCGGTACATGTTTCTCCACACAGCCATTGATTTTTTTAACAATAAGAGCCCCTACTTCTCCTAGGGTCTTACCCTCAAAGTCCTTTTCCCATTTCCAGTCTTCTAAGTCTTTTTTTATACCAGGTATGTTAGCCTTTTTGTAGTTCCTTTGTTTTGTGCTGCCTGTTTGTATATTTATTTTTTCATGTATTTTAAAAGTGATAATATTGTGGTCACTAGCCCCTAATGGTTGGATGACTTCCATATTTTCTATTTTATCTTCCATATTACTAATAACTAAATCGAACATACTATTACCCCTTGTATTTTCTCTAACATGCGGCTCCATATTATTTTCTATACAGAGTTCTAAAAACCTATTTTCCCAGTATCCAAAACCCTTTTCTGTATTCCAGTCTATCTTTGGCAAGTTGAAATCCCCATTAGTATAACTTGTCCTTTATAATCCTTATTCTCTAATATTTCAAAGAACAAATTATTTCCAGTTTTATCTAAGTTAGGAGAATGGTAACAGAGGCCTATAGTGATACTTCTATTTACACCCTGAACCTTTACCCATAATTGTTCTACTTCTGTATCATAACTCTCATTATCTATTAATTCCTGGGATTTTAAATAAGACACCACATACAACGACAATCCTCCTCCTTTCTTCCCTTTCCTACTTATTTGATAATAAACATACTCTTCTATATAACCAACCCAATCTTCTGGTTTTAGCCATGTTTCTGTAATTCTGCATATTTTTTTTTTTTATCATGTAACAATAGTTTCAACTCCTCGATTTTTGGTTTCAGGCTTCATGCATTTCCCAAGAGTACTTTTATATTACTTTTATCCCTAAATCTAGTTGGACTAGTTATCCTGCAGTAAACTGGATGATTAACCCTTCCCCCCTTGGTGCTTAGTTTAAATATTGCCACACATACTTCTCAAACTCCAGCCCCAATTCCCTACTACCCTTCTTTGCTAATTGTAAACCACCTTTACAAAACAAATTGTAATCAGTACTAAAGTTTTCCAAAGTTCTAACACATTTCAAAGCCCTTATAAAACACCATTGTCTCATCCAGTTTTTTAATCTTTTTAGTTTTTTGTTTATTTCCATGCTTGCCCTTGGGACTGGCAAAATCTCTGAGAATATGGCACATACGTTTCTGTTACTAATTTCTTCCTCTATTTGTATTTATCCAAGATCATGTGTTCAGTTTCACTAGATGCTATGTCATTTGTCCCTGCATGAATCAGCACAAAAGGTTTATAATTTTCTCTGTTTACTATTTCGGTCACCAATCTCCTTATGTCTCTCAACCTAGTCCCTGTGAAGTAGAAGTTCGTAACCCTTTCCTTATCAATTACAGAATTGTATTCCACAGTTTATGTATATCATGGATTCATTTTCTGCAACTCTCAGTATAATAACCCATTGATTATGTAATCCACAGAATATTATTCTGTGGTTTGCATAGAGGACAATGGATGGGCAAGAGTAAACAAACACGCTATGTTCACTTCAAGAGGTTGTCTTGACAACCAATTAGACCTCAAGAGTGAAGCTTGAGAGGTTTACAGTTGTTATGCAACCTCGAGAAGTGAACTCAGCATTGTAGTTTACTGTTGCCCATCCATTGTCTTTTATAATGTATGGGCAACAGTTAAAGAACAGTGGAACATTTCTTGAGAGCATTGCATGGTTACAAACTCCCCCCCATGATTGAGTGCCACTCCATCCACCACTCAGACAGACTCAATTTTTGTTTTAAAGAAATCAGACTGAGTCTACTTATGGCAAACGTTCTTATATCCAGGGATCCACAGTGTCTCTCTGAGTTCTCCTTCATATGGATCTCCTGGAACTGCATACACAAGCCAGGTTCAGAGGTTAATGGATGCCATACAATGCTGTTTGAACAGTGGTGCTGTGAGTGGAGGCAGCAGCAGCAGCATGAGCTGGCATTCGATGTTGTTGTACCATTGTAGTGATGTACTCAAGAGGGTACAACAACCTCTTGATGTCACTACAATGGTACATCAACATTAGGAATCCATTGAGTTCCATACACAATAGCCCTTACCCATACCATTATATGTGTAAACAAGCTAGTCACTGTATGTTTGAATTGTATATGATTATGAAATATTATTCTATAGTTCCTGTGAATCATCTAGTTTGTCTTTGTAATAGACCCATGGTTTGTATGGAATTTGTATGTATGTTTAGTAATACTATTTTATTACTGTAATTGTATACCTCACACAGGACCACATTATAAATAGAACCTATGGTCATAATGGTGTGATTACCAGCCATTCCTGTATAAAAATAAAGATTTTACTACTACTACCACTACCATACAGTGCATAGAAATGTTATTAGCATTCCACCTGATTAAAAAAGAATTTCTGAAAAGCATTTTGGAAATGGAATTGCCATTCTGCAGGACTTCCATTAGCAGAATTTTGTATTTCAAATAGCTCTAATTTCTACTGGGCAAACTGGTGTTCTGCTACCAAAAAGCACGTCTACCAAGTATAAAGTAACATTCTGATATAAAGAGATGAGAGGTTCTGGAGGTGATTGAAGGGTTGGTCCTGTATCTAAAGTAAGGCCTTGCACTGGTTAAGTAGTGGCCAGTGGTGGACCTGGATTAGAACCAGACTGAGAGACCCTAATTCTCAGCTAGGTAGTGACAACATTGACATACAGGAAGCCAGATACAGACCAAGTTGGTTCACACTCTTGAGCCAAAGGGTAACACTGGAACAACACCAGAATAAATATTTAAAGTTGACTGTAGTTAATCCATTTATTCTGTAGCTGGTAAATCACAATTCAGTTATTACGCAGTGTTTAGGCATACAGAATACCATGCTCTAGATGCCCTGGCACTTTGCCATGTAAGGGCATCATCCAGGGGCATCTATCTGGAGTTTGGTCACTCAGTTTATATCATGTCATCAATTACATAATGATTACATCACATATATTCCAGCTGCAGAAAGCAAAGGTTGAAGCTGAGGAGCAGAAGTATGACAGGGTGACCCCTGTCATGGCGGACACCCCTGGGATAAGTCAATACCCCTTCCCCAAGCAGTTTTATATGTTTTGTATAATGTCCAATATGCTGGTTGGCTGGTTATAAATTAAGTTCTGATGTGCTTATATGGCTTTCTGTGCATATTACCATGGTGGTATGAACCAACCCCTGGATGAAGCAAGTGGATGCCCAAGTAGTGGTGCCCATGACATATAGGAAAAAGGAGATGGAGGATGTGCACTCCAATCACTCGGGCATGTGAGTCATGGGAAAGTTTTGGCTAGACTAACCCCATATTTCTACTGGACATGCATGTACAAGCAGGTGGCAGCATACTGTAAGATCCATTATAAGGGCAGACAGGTAGTGACCCCTGATAGTGATGTGGGAGGAGTAATTCAGAGGGTGAGAAACAAGAGGTGGCACCCTTGGAGGAGGGGGAGACTACCACATAGGACAGGAGAGACTAGGTGGTAGCCAACACCACTAGTAATGTATAAGAATTGATGCATAAACCCAGAGGTTAGAGACAGGCTGTTAGGCAAGCAGCATGGTATGTTATGAGCCTACCTTTAAATGTCTAAGTGGGGATGGAGCAAGGTAGTTCTCCCCCCAAGATAGTTCTACTGGGTGCTGGATGGTCCAGTTGTTCAAGTGTATCTGGTCAGGAAATGTCAGTAGATGGCATAAAACTGCCAGTAGTGGTTCTTTCTTGTAAATGTACATGATAATATTGTAGTCTACTAATGGAGAGACTAATTTCAGAATAATTTAAGATGTCTCAGAGTATGTGCATTGTTATGAATAGGGTACTTCACAAATGTTTCTTTTAAAAGACCCTGAGATGGAGCTTCCGGTAAGAGTGGGCCAAAGCTCCACACTCTTCCAGGGTGTTAGTTGAGCTCTGGACAACCATAGGATGGTTGCCCTCTTATGCAAGAGGATATGTGACAGGGTGACCCCTGTCATGGTGGACACCCTTGGGATAAGTTGAAACCCCCTTCCCCAAGCAGTTTATATGTTTTGTAAAATGTCCAATATGCTGGTTGGCAGGTTATAAATTAAGTTCTGAAGTGCTTATATGACGTTCTGTGCATATTACCTAAAAACTAACTAGAAACCAGCCAAAACCCTCAACGAATATTGAAGTTATATACTGTTTTCGTCTCTGGTCTTTGGCCATAAAACAAAACTAAGAGGGTAGTTTTAATAGAAGAATTACAAAAGTTTGGGTCTGCTTTTTCTAGATGTTAACAGCCCTCTTCTAAGATGTATTTTACAGCAGACAGTATGAGGTAATTTGACCCTACAGGAGAGTTTAGGAGAGCACAGAAGGTTCTGACCTCTGGTCTGACCTTTAACAATGTTGTAAACAAGTTATGTAATGTACTCCAGGTGGCTGCCAAATAACTGTTCTCTATGGAGCAACAGTGGCCCCTAGTGGCTAGTTTTATGTTATGTCTGCTGTTAATCAGAAAGACAGTGGAAAATTTCTCCAACTTCTAATGAGCTTATAAAAATCCCTACCTCAGTGCTGAAAGGATAGATAGGGAGGTCAGTTGGATACTGACTGAGGAAGATGGAAGATCTCTTGGTAGTGAGTGCGCTTTCACACTGTTTGATTCATGCTAGGTTGAAGAAAAGCTTTAGAAACTTTTGAAGCTAAGCAGTTGTCTGACTTACCATTTTGCTTTCTGTATATTTTACTTGATGAAAATAAAATGATAAATGCAACAATGCATTTTTTATGCACCTGACTTGTGGTCTGCCTGAAATTGTGTTATCCTAAACCTAAACCCAGTGACAAGAAGGCCAAGCTCAAGGCAGAGGAGTGAGAGAAGCAGCACCAAGAGTGAGAGAAGGAGTACCCTGAGTAAAAGAGTCAACACCAGCATGAGTTCCTGATGAGGGAGGAGAGAAATAACAAGAATACAAGATAGAGAGACATTAGCATGAGAGTGAGACAGAGATTCTGCACCAAAAAGTACCTCAACAAACTGTAAGTACTGACATAAGGGGTCCCACCCAAGAAGTAAAAATTAATGTTAAAATGTTTCCTCAGAATTGGGAGGGGTATATACATCTGTTTTCTGAAAACTTTTGAGAGACTGTGTGTATAATTTAAACTGGTCAGGGATTCTTGGGTAATGCACACAATGCATCTACCTACAGACTGTACATTAAAGGCATTTGCCAGAATGGATAATTGGGACTGTATAGACTTTGATAAAGTAAAGAATGTTTTGCTTAAATGTTTTGAATTAATGTTTTGAAATGTGAGGAGATAGAAAGGACCCAAGAGAGAGATAGTTATTCAGAACCATTTGTACAAATGTATGATTTTGTCTTAGATCGCTATATTGAAGGGACAGAAGCCAAAACTTTTAACAAAATCAAAGACTTATTTTTAAGGGAACAGTTTCTGCAAACTGTGCCAGAGGACCTACGTGTGTGGCTGTGGACAGTGTATATAGTTCCATGAAGCAGGCAGCTGAACAAGCTGATTTTTATGTGACAAGCAGGCCTCCCATGCAGCATAAAATTAGTGGTGGAGGTGGAGGGACTGCAGGTGATTTTAATGAGGCCTAGGGAGAAACCTAAGGGAAGCCAGCCTGTGCCTGTGCCCAAAGTGAAACCTACTGGTCCCAAAGCTAAGGAGCCACTGAAATAGAGGTGTTACATTTGCCAGAAACCAGGGCACCTCTTCTATGATGGTCTTAAAAATCTTACGAAGGAGCAGAGTGCAGTAGGATAATCAAGAAAGTACCCAGAAGTTAGTGTCCTGTTCACTGGATGCAGTCCCTGCTAACTCTGCTGTGTACCTGCACTGTGTCTTAGTGAATGGGATGGTAACTCAGGGATTGTGGACTGGAAAGGCAGACAGAGGTTACAAGAGGTAAGAGTTGTACCTGATCTCCCTAGGAATGTGATTATGGGTAATGGTTTTCATAGCAGGAAATATACTGTTTTTGTTACTACCCATAGATAAACAAAAAGAAAGGCTTCTGAGGACAGGGAGCGATCAGCACAGCAAAATGCAGCCTCTTCCTCAGCAGCCAAAGGAGCAGGTAGTGTGCCCAAATGACTCACTGATCAGCAGTTCTGATCTACAGATGAAACTAGAAACATCAGCCATGGGCGAGTCTCCTACAGAAAGAGCATGGGCCCCTAGGGAAGGCCAGGCATAAGGAGCTTTTCAGAACTCAGCAACTCATTTATCTCTGCAAAATCTGAGGGAACCCACAGCAAACAGTAAAAGTGATTCTCCAGGAGGTAGAAAGTAAGTTTACTAGGATAATGGAAGAGTCTGCAAGGTATCGCAGCAAGTGGGGCTTTGTCTGGGGGCATGGCCTGGGACATCTGGACAGACAATAGGGATCCAGGTAGGACTGCCCATAAGGGGCTGGGGGATAAGGTTCCCAGGGGGAGGGAGCTTGCAGCCAGGAACAGGGAGGAGCTAAGCCCTTAAGAGGTGCTGCACAGGAGGAATTCCTCCTCATTCCTCCTTGTCCCAGGTCACATGAAGAAGAAGGTAGCCAGAAATAAAATTCCCTGAGTTGCTAGAGGTCATACTCTACCTCTGGGAGCTGTTTTATACAGTGAAATTTGATTTTTAAATGAAACATTGTGTTTTTGTGCACTAATATTGTGTGGTCTGTAGCCCTGTCCCATTCTAGGAATAGGAAGAGGGTGAGTATTTTTTTGCTATCATGGGGAAAAATTACAGCCAGTTTAAAACACAAGGATTTTACTTGTATGTACCCTAGGGACTGTTACTGTGGTAGAAGCACCTTAGGAGGTTGCTTTTTAGCTGATTTCTGTGTATTTTTAAGAGACTTTACTTGAGCCTCACTGTGTGACCCTGGGAATACATCCAGGTCACAGACCTCTATTAATACTAGGCCTGGGGCTAGCAGGGCAAGCACATGGCATCGCACACGAAGACATGCGCATCTGTGCATGCCATGCGTGTCAAGAGTAAGAGTGAAAAAGCGAGTGGCAGATATTGGAAATAAGTAGGCAACAGACGGAGATAAGTGAGTAGATAGACTGTACCTGGATAGAAAGACAATTAGATATAAACATAATATCGATAATAACATTAGCAGATTGGGTAAAAGGAATTTAATGTGAACTATGTAAGATGTATCAAATAAACACAGCAACTAATATTCCCCCGAAGTTTGTATGTGGTAAATGTGAGGAGAATATTGGTATGGCAAATGAAATACAAATGTTCAGTCCAGACTTCAAGCCCTTGAGGAGAGTCAGATGCAAATGAGAAAAAGGTTGCAGGATAAAGATATAGACAGTACATTATCTAGCATACATTTGAATGGGGCTGGAGAACAATGTTGTGAAACTAATATAAAAGGTGGTACAGGCAAACAAAGTCAAATAGCTGAAACATCTCTGGAAAAAATATAGAAAGGGAAAAACAAAGTAAAAAATGTACAAGACAGGATGAAAACACTACTAATGAGGAAACTGAAAGGTTTCAAGTCCAGGCAAAAAAGGTAAAAGGGCAATCAAATTTCAAATACCAATGTCGAACCAATTTGATCCCTTAATTACATGTGAGGAGACACATACTGAAAGGGAATTATGTGAAAATAATAGTAGTTCCCCAATACATCAAAAAGAACAGGGATCCACAGTTACAGAGTATGAAAACTCAAGTGAGAAAAGCACCAATGAAGATGAAAGAGCTGTACTGATTGTTGCCCAGCACACTGTAGAGTCACCCTTACCGAAGAATGTATGTTCTTCTAGACCCTCAGAGAATTTAATCTCTTTTTCAGAACAGATAATAGCACAAGAGTCAGTGGATATGAATGTAGACACAACAGTAACTCAGGAGGCACTAGTACTGGGTGACTCAATAATTAAGCACCTAGATCGAGTTATATGTAATCCTGACAAATATACTAGAACCATATGCAGTTACAGAGGGGCAAGAATATCTGACATAATAGAAATGGCAGAGAACATTGTTAGAAATACTGGTGATAAACCCTTGGTTATTATGCATGCTTGTGCAAATAGTGTACTTAATGAGCCTACTACAAAAATAAAGCAGGACTATATAGCATTGACTAACAAGTTTATCGATTTAGGAAGTGAAATCATACTGTCGGAAACACTCCCGATACCCAGAGCAAGTAGTTACCAACAAAGAAAAATTGCACAACTTAAATAATTGGTTAAGAAGGCAGTGCCTACCTCAGAATATAAAATGTATTACTCATTGGGCGGAATTTGTTGGGAGAAATGAGCTATATAGCTGGGATGGTCTGCACCTCAGTAGAAGAGGGAGCAGAATGCTGGGGAAACATCTGAGGGAATTTATGCAGCACTCTTTAAACTAGATATAGGGGGAGAGATGGGCAAATATGGCACCTCTCTTGAACCTCAACCCATAAGCCAAACATATAATATATCCAAAAACAGCGACAAGTACAAGACAAAAATAAAGAATGATTTAGATCTAAAAATTACAATAATAAATGCAAGAGGTCTTTGAAATAAGATTGATGAATTTACTCATTTTCTCTACAAAAATAGTATAGACATTTGTGGGGTGACTGAATCATGGTTCAATGATACTGAGTGGAGGACAGATGTAAAAGGCTATACTAAAATATACAAAAATAGGAAGGATTGAAGGGGTGATGGAGTGGTATTTTATAGAAAAGACATTCTAAAAGCATATGAAATAAATAAAACTAATGACAAAATTTAAATTATCTGGGTACAGATCAAGTTGAACAATAAACTTCTCTCACTGGGATTATGCTATAGGTCACCAGGACTAAACAATGAGGAAACAGAACAATTTATTAAATGCTTAGTAAACCACAAATACAGGGATAATAGCATAATAATGGGAGATTTTAACTTCCCAAATATTAATTGGAATAACTTGGATAGTAGTAACCAAGTGGATAATAGATTTATAGACTTTACTATAAATAATAACCTGGACCAGTTGGTAACAAAGCCTACAGGGGTAAAAATAGCCTCGATTTGATATTAACTAATTCTACAGAAGACATATTTGATACCGAATTAGAAGCACATATAGGGGACAGTGATCTTAGGGTAATAGAGTGTTCATACAAGGCACATTATATACAAACAAAAGGAAAACAGTGGTTAAAAATGATCAGAAAGCTAATTATAATAAAATTAGGGAATATTTGTCAAATTGGGACTGGAAAAAGGATTTTCAGAATAAAGATTTGAAAATGGTCTGGAATATCATTAAAAACCAGATGGAGCATTGTGTAGAAAAATGGGTGCCAGTGATTAAGTATCCAAACAATAAAAGACATCCTCCTTGGTGGAACGGGTCAATAAAAAAATGATTTAGAAAAAAGAGAAGGTTGTACAGCAAGTTGAAGAGGAATGCATCTGGTGTCATAAATACAAAGTTAAAACAATGCAATAAAAAACTAAAAACAACAATTAGGAAAGTTAAACGTAGTACAGAATTAAGTATGGCAAACGACTAAGGTTAATAAAAAACAATTTTTTAATTATATAGGGACTCTAAGAGGTAATCAAAAAGGAATAGGGCCTATAGTTACAATAATTAAAACAATCACAGATGAAAAAGAAATAGCATCAAAGCTAAAAATATACTTCTTGAGCGTGTTTGAACCGAAAGACGCATTGTTAAACACGAATATAGTCACACAAAATGAATGTATTCCTATTAGTGATAGAGAAATCATAACTATAGTAAAGGGGCTGAAATCAAATAGTTCAGCTGGACCAGATGGTATATCTCCTAAATTTCTGCAGGGGTTGGTAAATGAATTGGTGGGACCAATTACATATCTTTTTAATATATCATTAAAAAATGGAAGGGCAATATCTGAATGGGGACAAGCATACATAACACCGATACATAAATCTGGAGCAAGGTCCGAGGTAAAAAATTACAGACCAATAAGTCTGACATCAGTTAAGCCGGGTAATGCCCATGGGCAGGACATTCATGAGGTGCCTGGCGGGTGTTGGGGCGGGCTGTGCAAAACCGCACCATAGAATCTGCATCACAGCGGCGATGCAGGAGGACCTAGGCATTTGGCAGACATTTCTGCAATGCTTCAATGGGGTATTGATGTGGCCAGTTCCAGTGTCCAGCAAGGAACTGAAACTCTTCTCAGATGCCTCAGGGGGCCTGGGCTTCAGGGCTTACTTACAAGGTAAGTGGTGTGCAAAGCAGTGGCCTCCATAGTGAATAAGACAAGACATTATGAGGCAGATAATGGTGATGGAATTCTTTCCCATTGTCATGGCACTGGTGATCTGTTGGGATGTGCTGATGGACAAGCACATCACATTCAGGTCTGATAACACCAAAGTGGTGTATACAATAAACAAACAATTAGGGGGCAAGGGCCTGATGGGCAACCTGATACGGGTGTTTGTCCTGAAGTGTTTGCTGTTGAATATCAACTTTAAGGCAGTTCACGTACCAGGTATTGAAAATGGCATCGCTGATGCTCTTTCTCATTTACAGTGGCAGAGGTTTCGAGAATTGGCACCAGTGGTAGATCTACAGCCCAGGGAAGTCCCACCATTCCTATGGAAATTGATAGCCCAGAGGCCTGGGAATTGATTGAGAATGCCCTGGCACCTAGGATGTGAATAGTATATCAGAGGGGGGTCAACTGTTTTCTGGAAGTGCAATACGCACAAGGGTGGGCAGGGACATGGCCAATCCCAGTGGCACAGCTGTGCGAATACGTACTGAGCAAAAATGTGTAGGGCCACTGGCAACAGTTGAGCAGCACATGGCTGGCATTGCCTGGTTTCAGAAAGCGAGGGGCTTCCCTGACTCCATGAGGGCATTTTCCCTCCAGAAGATGCTGAGAGCTTGGACGCAGGCAGCCCTGAGGGGCATGGACAATAGACGCCCTATCAGCCCTACCACATTCAAGCAGATCTGGGATGAGTTGCCTAAGGTATGCTCATCCTCTGATGAGACAAGGCTCTTCTGGACAGCATACTTGGTAGTATTTTGTGGAGCATTCTGGGTGTTGGAGCTCATGTAGCCCAGCAAGGCTACTGCGAGACCATTAGTGTTGGCAGAGGCTGATGTGGAGGTCACAACATCTGGAGTCTTTGTCCACATATGGAACAGCAAGATGGACCAGCTTGCCTATGGGTGGTGGTGCCAACTAGCGGTGCCCCACGGGCTCCAGTGGGATGTGGGATCATGGGTACAGGATTATATAACAATAGGGGGAGGTCTTCTTCCATCATGGGGATGGTGGCCCCCTAATAGTGTACCAGTTTAGGCATGTGTTGCAGAAGACCTTGTGACTGCAGCGCATCTCTGCAGAAAACTACAACACGCACTCCTTTAGGACTGGTGCAGCATCGCACAACAGGGCAGAGGGCTTATCAGATAGGACAATACAGACTTTGGGTAGATGGAAGTTGCAGACTTTTGAATGATATATAAGACCACACAACAAGTTACTGGCAACACTGCAAGGAAAGGCTCAGAAGAGTTTGTAGCCTAATGTTTTAGTTATTCATTTGGGGGGGAAATGATATAGGGGTTATACCTGCAAGAGAGAGCTTAAAGAGAGGGTCAGGCAGGACCTGGCAAGAGTGAAGCAATGGTGGCCTCAGGTGCATATAATTTGGTCTGATATGGTGCAGGAACAGTAGTGGCGGCATGCCTGGAACATTAGGGCAATAGAGAAGGTGCGCCAGCTGCAGAACACGGCCATGCGACCAATTATGGACTCAGTGGGGGAGGGTCCATAGCAAAGCACCTGGGAGTGTCTGTAAAAAAGCCAGGTCTGTATAGAGGGGATGGTGTACATTTATCGGAGGAAGGAGTAGACCTGTTTCTGGATGGCATTCAACAGGCAGTGGTGAGAGTATTAGTGTGAGGTGCTTGTGGGGGGTGAGTTGGCGAGAACTCACTTTGTGGTGGCTTGGTAGTTTTGGAATGCTGTGGGAGGGGGTAACAGGGGATCACGTGTCTTGACCAGCCAGATCTCCCTGAAGCTGACAGGAGGGCAGGCCCGATGGATGTAGTCCGGATGGCACCCTCTTTGGGCAGTGTCCCACAGCATGGTGGATCCTTTGACGGGGGGAGGAGCTAGCTGCAGCAGTTCATATAGCCATCCCTCATGCCCCCGAGGTTGTTACCATCAACCAGGACCCTGCGAGGGCAAGGCAGCCCTCCCCTGGGAGAGAGGGTCGACTATCAGTGATCTAGTTGCTCCATGGTGAGCTATATTCCTTCCAAGGCTACCTAGCTGCACACATCACACTGAAGAGAATGTATATATGAATAATTGGTTTATTAATAAACACATGGCTGTGGGCAATTTCTCCGAAGCCCGTTGTTGTGTCAGTTTGTTCAAGTGAATAAGGTATATTCCCCTTAAAAAGACAATGAGTTTTTGTACAGGGTATGGGTACTTCAGGGAGGGACAGAGGAAGGTGTGAAATCTTTATCAGATAATCAAAGCAGCTGAGTTGGTCCAAGGGCATGCTTGGGACAGTGGTTCTGCTCCTATTAAAAGGGCCTGCTTCCTAGGAAACAGCCTTCTATGGTTGTGGAAACCTTATCACATAACTGAACTGGCTGGGTTTGTGTAGGTAAAATGCCCAGTAATCAACATGATCTGGAAGGGGGGGGACTGTGAACTGATTTAGGCCAGCTTCTAACATCAAAGGTACAAAGAGAAGCTGACCCTTGTGACTGACTGAATGATGTGATAGGAGTGCAGCTCCTTGATAGGGTTAAACTATCATCACATGCAGGCACTTGCAGACAGTAGTGGATCCAGAGGTGGCAATGGGTGCAGCTGCAGCCCCAATTGTAACTTACTTGCTTGATGCTGCATTTCGCTTTGTTGAAGAAGTCTGATTTATTGATTGTACAAAAGTTTATATTCAAAACTATAGATTAGTTTTGTATTTTCTGTCAAAAATGTAATGAAAAGGACAATTGCAGAAAATACAAAGGATACAAAAATTTCAAAAATTGCACGTCACATATGTACACCACTTCAAAACCCCCCATTGTAAAATCATGGATCTGCCACTGCTAGCAGATTCAGCTGGGGAACAGAGTACATCAAAATCCACTGCGCAGCTCATCGGCGCAGCGGTTGATTCCCCTACACGCCGGCGACCCGGGTTCGGAACGGACCCGAGTCGTCGGAGGGTCGGGCGGGGAGAAGGATCGAGCGTCCGTTGGACTGCTCTCCTTCTCCGGGGAGGGATGGGGTAGCATCCGGGGTGATGGGGACTCCTAGCGGAGGCCAGGAGCACCCACGCTGCCGCCACAAAGATTGTAGGGGGAGGGTGGACGCCATGCCATTGTTGCACCCACCTCCGGGCCCTCGGAAAAGAGGAATGGACGGCCGCCGCCACCCTCCATGAAGCCCGCCGCGGCTTTGATTAGCCCCCCCAGGCCAGTCCTCCAACCAATTACGGTCTCTTCGGGATGTCTCGCCCTCTCCATCCCGCAGCCCCACCGTGGGGGGTAAGCCACAGGGCACGGAGGACCCGAGGTCGATGTGGGAGGTGAAGCCGGCCGCCCATGACCGGGCTGAACATTGGGTGGCCGCAGTTAGAAGGTGAAAATGCAAATTAAAAAAAAAAAAAAAAAAAAAGAAATCCACTGCAATCAAAGGGAATCTGGGTCTCCTGAATCATGCACATTAGTGGAAACCTGATTCCTAAGCAAGGACACATTCCAAGAGTGGGGTAGGATCTGTTAGACTGTTGTCTAGATACTAAAGAGTTTTTTCTTTCTGTTATCATTTCTGTTTGTTTTGTTTTACATTTTCTAGTGTGTTTATCACTTTTGCATTTTAGTGTATAGCCTTTCATTTAATAGTGTAACAAATATTTATATATTTAATATTCTCTGTGATTGTACAGAGTTTTATGCGACAGGTAACAATGTATTTTGATTGAGCAAACTGTCGTTCCACTACTAAGGAGTAGGACTACTAAGTATAAGTAATCTATGTGTCTGATACAGAGGGTGTGAGAGGTCCTAGGAGTGACTGAACATTTGGTTCTTTGTCAAATGTAAGACCTTTCACTGGCTAAGCAATGACCAGTGGTGGGACTACAACCAGACTGAGACACTCTAACAACCAGGTTGAGGCAGCATTGAAAGTTGTCCAGTCATTCTTCTGTGTACATGCCTGGCAGTGAGGTCAGTGGTTTGTTACAGTAACCAACTCACTTTAATCCTTAAGCAGTTTTGAAGTAATATGAAAAGCAAATGTACAATTTTGCAGTGTTAACTTATTTGGTTAGTTTTTGTTGACCAGAAAAGGAGGGTTAGACAATACTGCCTACTTTCATTCTCATACAAGGCATGGGGACTTGGGGTGGATACAGATGGAAATCAACTGAAACTGAATCAGATTAGGCTAGTGATGGTGTTTCAGTGAATGGGCAAAATTTGGGCAGCAGGACATTGGCAACACTTCTCTGTTTTTCTCCAGAAGTGTAAGGGGGGTCTTTAATGACTGGCCAGATGTTGGTTCTTAGGGGCATGGCTTTAGTTGGGACGTCCATGATTACCCTTATGATAATGCTGAGGACTGGGTTCTTCCAGGGTATCCCTACCAGCATGACTAGGGGAGATGTGCTGGGTTGACTGGAAGATGGCCCGAAAGGTCATGAAGTTCTTGAGGGAAAGTTCATGAAGTTTCCAGTGTGGAAAATAGATGCAAGTGAGATGCACTGTGAGGACTAAACTGGATAGTGGCATGGTTTCCTGGAGTCAATAAGGGACTATTCTAAAAACTCTGACATTCAGAGACAAAGTGGTGGTGTTGCAAAGCCATGGCAGTAGGGCTACAGCATTGATAAAGATACACTCCATTACTGAGCACTTGCTCAGAAGAAGTGAGAAGCTGTGCAGTATTAGAGTGAGCCTTCCAGACAGTACCAGGATAAACAAGCCTCACATGGCCCAACATGAATATTTTTTCGAAGTCTGAGACATGGATACATTTTTTCTCCTGCAGCAATGGTTTACAGTTTCTTGTTGCCCATGTACTGTCCTTTTTCTCATGAGTATCTGAACCTGGCCTTTTGGAGGAGGGCCAGAAAATATATTTAGTTCACATACAGGAGTGAAGGGACTATAATGTGAAATTTTTTGTGGTTATAAAACAAACAAATGCAAAGAAGTTGAAAAAATGGAGAGAAAAAAACAAGTAAAAGGTAAAATGGAGTAGTACAAAGAGTAAAATGTCAAAAATGAAAATGTTTTTCAAGAAAATGTGTAGGCCTGTATTTTCCGACATCTTGACCCAGTATATGTGGCAGTTATACTGCTGCATCTGTATAAATTTGCCAATATGTTTGCAGGCCATTCTGAAACATGTTGAAGCATTTACAATAGTTTGCTCAATTATTAGCTGAAACATTATGCATGTGTCATTTTCAGAGCACAACTCGTGGCACGTTCAACATGAAGTTAGACAGCATTTTCTGTGGTCTAACAGTCTTGTCCCAAGTACTGCAAGTGCATCCGAATAATGCTGCAACTAACCAACCCTTATTGACTGTGTCTAGCCCTCCCCCCGAGAAATTTCTAGAACAGAACCAGGTTCAGAAAGCACTGTAGTAGCATCTTGCAACGTGCCAGTGAGTGTACTCACTCTGAACAGTGTACAATTAATAATGTTTTTTTGTTTTTAGTGTGATATACCGGTATACCTTTTTGCAGAGTGGGAACAGGTCACTGAGTACCTTATGTAATCAGCTGATTGTATTTTTATATAGTGTGCTTTTTATCAAAGTGAAAATGTCTCTCTCTCTCTCTCTCTCTCTCTCTCCTCTCCCTCCCTCTCTCTCCCTAGCCAATGGTATGAAATTGTGAATCCAACTTTCTATTTACAGAGCTGGTCATAGTACTCAGCTGATAGGCTTATCCCTTGTGGCACACAACAATGGAAAGAGTTAACATTTTAACCCAAGGTTCTACAGTCATGAGAGGGATGTCTGGCTACTATTGTTGGCCCCAAGGGACTATCCAGGGGAGATTTCAAAGCAGCAGTGCCAACACAGCTGTAACGTTGCTGGAATATTTGGGAGGAGCTACTGACACCTTAAGCACCAGGTCAAGGCATCATTCTTCCCTATCATAAAATATCTTATATATGAACATATGAAAATGCCAGCAGAAAGAGGCCTAGAGGTCTATCAAGTCTGCCCGAGTGTGCGGCTCACAGTATACTTTTACTGCAGCTGCTCCCCAGTCCCCCCTTTTTACCATCCTTGCCCACCACTGTCACCCTCCCTAGCCTCCTTTCTGTACTGACCTTTCCTTTGACCCTATCCCACTCCCTTTTAAAACTGTCCACTGTCTTCAGTGAGATCACACCTTCCGGAGTTCATTCCACCCTGCCATCACCCTTTCTGTAAAGTAGTGTCTCCTCATTTTGCTCTTGAATCTTTGTCCCCATTCAATTTCAGACTGTGTCCCTTCGTGACCTTCCCTCTCTTTTAGCTGAACAAGCCCTCCATACTAACCCTATTTATGCCTTTTAAGTATTTGAGGGTCACTATCATGTCCCCCTTCTCCCTTTTATCTTCTAGGGAATACATTTTGAGCTCCTTCAATCTTTCTTCATAGGATTTTTTCCCCCAGTCCTACGATCAGTCATGTCACCCTACACTGCACCTACTCCAGCAATTTGATATCCTTTTTATGGCTCTGGGCGGAGCCTATATCAGTTTCATGATCCCAGCCTTAAAATGACAGATCGTGGCACCTTCCATTGGACTTTTGGAAGTATCCTTCTGAAAGTCCAATGGAGCTAGTAACACTCCACCATGATAAGCCGCTACGGAGTAACAGCCACACTATTTTGGCTGTTACTTCCATATTCCAGGACAAGAACTGCGCATGCATGCATCACATGCATACACAGTTCTGCTGGCACCACCATCTTGTGAATGGCAGAATGCCACTCACCACAACTACGCATGTATGAATGCTGCACATGCACAGTTGCATTGCCGCTGCCATCTTGTGGATCACACTCCTCCTGCACCCTCCCACTGCTCCTGCCCTTCCTGCTCCCTCCATTTCCTCCCATCACTGGCAGCAAATAAAACTCTCCCGCTCCCTCCCACTGCTGCTGTCCTCCCTGCTCCCTCAGTTTCCTGCTTCTGCACCAACATCGGGGTGCCCAATCCCCATGTTGGAATCATGCCCCCTCCCAACTCATGTGGCACACTGGGAGCCTACCTCAGTGTGCCCAAATTTATGTTTTTTTATTTTTTTCCTCCCTGTGCCAACATCAGGGTACCCAGTCCCCAAGTTGGCATCATGTAACCCTCCCCAACTCATGTGGCACACTGGAAGCCTATCCCAATGTGCCCAAATTTATGCTTTTTTCCCCCTGTAAATAAGGAAAACTGTCCCCTGACGTCTTTATTTTTTTACCTGTAAAAAAGAAAATGGTCCTTTGTCGTCACCCCAGTCCCTTCCCCCATCCCCACCCTCCTACTGAGCACCCACCTCCATGCACCCGCCTTACCCCATACTTATCTCCGGAGGTCAGCGCTGTCATCTTCTCTGGACTAGGACATGTCTGCACTCTTCAAAGCTGACCTGCAAACTGAAGAATCAAAGGTAAGTGTGGTATACTGGCAGTCAAAGGGGCTTTCAACTTATGTTGATATATCAGCCATTTTTAGGAATTTTGGCCACAAACTTTCAACATGGGGTTCTTGGGACCCCACCTCATGAACACCATCACTGTCAATTCATTACTCAGTCCCAAAAGGTGATTTTGTGGTCACGGCACGGAATCACCTTTCGGGACCGATTAACGAAATGAAAATGCCACTGTTCATGAGGTGGGGTCCCAAAAAGCCTGTGTTGCAAATTTGGTGAAAACAATTCTCAAAAATTCATTTATTTATTTAGTTTTTATTGCCTGGGTAAGTGCACTAGACAAATCCTGCCTATTTTCATGCACGACCCAGGGGAGAGGGATACAGATGAATGCCAACTGACCTTAAACCAGATTAAGCTGTTGGTGGTATTTTTAGTAAATGAAGGAAATTTGGCCAGGACACTGGGGAAATTCCCCTACTCTGTAGGCGGGTGGCACTGTCCGTCTGTCTGCAGAGATGGAGGACCTCAGTCTGAAGGAAGTAGTGGAAGAGGATGGACGCGGACTTGGAGCTCAGGAGCTATCTGCAGTATCTACTATGTCAGAAGGAGAAGGTCAGTTTGCAAGTAGTGACCAAGTAATGGTTTTGGATGCATCTGACTCTTCATTGCTAATGGATATGGATATATCTGCAGAAGCGCAACTACAAGAGGAATTGGATAGGAAAAATTCCCAGCTACTGGACTTAATAAATACAGCTGAGAGAGACTTTCATACCTGCCAGCTGAAATTAGAAGCAGAACGTAATAAATGGAAACGTTCTCCAACAAGCCCGTTTAAAAACGGAGGGAAACATTTTGAGCAACATGATGTAATAAATGTCAATGTTTTGCAAAGCACTGCACAACTGGATGGAGAATTTGCACAGGATAATTCATCTGAACAAACATGTACATTATCTGCATGGTCCCCAGGAGATGCATTAAGGCAAGTTGAATGGTTGTGGGTAATAGATAAATGGATTCCTGACCCCTTGATCCCTATACTTGGTGGGTCCATTTTAGATCAAGCCAGAACAGTTACACCTAATGCTGTATCTAGGCTAGCTGTGTCTAGTCAAAATTCTAAGTCCTCAGATGGCTTTAATGTGAATGTGCAAAATCAGGGAGAGGCTACTGAATTTTTAGATATGCAAGATGCCAGTGGCAACCTGGAACTCTCATCTCCCTTGTTAGAACATAATCTTTCTATGGATGGTTCTACAATCGTGACAGCAACTGAAGGAAATGGGAATGTAAGTCACATAGTAGATTTGGATGTGAATAAAGATTTACAAAGGAATGTGAGGGCCGAGCAACCAGAAGGAATGGGTGCTAAATCTTATGCAGGCTTGTTTAAAAAAACAGCGGAGGCTACTAAACGCAGATTTCTAGTGCAACTGAGATATCGAGGCAAAGCCCCAATAGGATCAGGCAGACTATGGGTGGGGAAGACTTTATTAATTGATTCAATGGGTTTTTCTTCTGCTGAAGTATACGCCTTTATACACCCACCTGTTGAACATAACTATGATATCAGTTTTTGTTCTATCATTTCATTAGATAAATTTTGGAGACTTTGTTATGACATTAAAGATCAAGAAGAATGGAGGGATTTCCAGGCTATCCCAATCACTAAGCCCACAGTTAAAACTGTCACCATTCTTTTTCAAAATGAAGGGGTGAACATTGCTAATATTCTTTTTTGGTTGGAAAAAAGATGCTTAATACAGGATAAACCAAGGCCTATTATGGATGGAAATGGCTTTTGGACAGGAGGTTGGACAATTCGAGTACACCTGAAACAGGATGATGATGGCATACAACATTTACCTAGCTCCTTTTTTTGGGGGAGGAGGGACAGGAGTATTATTTTTTATGCTGGTCAGCCTAAAAGTTGTTTTAAGTGTGGGTCATTAACACATTTGAATACCTCATGTGATCAGATAAAATGTTTCCAATGTGGTATGCTAGGGCATTCAGCAGCACAGTGTGTAGTCCCCCCAGTCTGCAATTTATGTAATGAAATTAATCATTCTTTTTCAGATTGCCCATGGAGAACTATGGATATGGATGATTCCTCCGATCAGGAATATTTTTTAGCACAGACAAAAAAAAAACATATCAAGAACAAGAAGGGAGACCATAATGAAACTATATTTAGAGGTAGACATAGGGGTAGAGGCCAGGGAGGATTAAATGAAGATAGCAGACAAGCTAAATCTCCTATCCCTCATAACTTGTTAAGGCCCAATGAGTCCTGTACTGATGAATTTCAATCAAGACAGATGGCAGCATTAGTTTTAGACCTTCCTCAGGGGATAAGTAGGGAAGAAAGAGGAACTCCGTTCATGACCCCACAAGGATCTCCACAACGGCCATCTAAATTGATGGGCAGTGATTCTCACAGTCTGACAAATACTGCAGAGCCCATTAGTAGAGGGGAACAAAGGGATCTGCAAGGATCTGAAGATGGCACACTGCCTTTGGTTGGAGCAGGGAGTGATAATTGTAACATGCCCATTTCTCCTTTATCCTTAGGGAACAGATTTTCAGTCCTTCCACCATGGGGGGAACTGGTAGATCAGGCCCATCCTATGATGGAATCCACACATGAAGTGGATATTTCAACAGTAACACTACTCAATCCAGAACGTGTATTAGTGAGCAAACAGCCAGAAGCTAGAAAACAGGTGACTAGATCTAGCATAAAAACACTGAAACCTCCGCCCTGAAACCTTTTACATTATCAATAGCTTCATTAAATGTGAACAGTTTAAACTCTCATCAAAAATGTCAGACGACATGTGGAATACTTTCTCATTTAAAATATGACATATTGTTATTGCAGGATACATGATTAAATACAGTTTCTGAGACTTCTAGAGCCACCAGAGAATGGCATTGGGGTATATCTTTTTGGTCCTTTGGGGAAGAAATGTGTAGTGGGGTAGGAATTTGTTTTTCAACCTCTGATGTTAAGCTTTCAAGGTTGATCGATATTGAACCAGGAAGGGCGCTGATGGTGGATGTTACAGTTAAAGGCTTCCAGTGTAGTCTAATCTCAGTTTATGGCCCACAGATGAAAGTTCTTAGAATTGAATTATTGCAAAAAATTCAACCTTACTTGTATACAAGCAGGCAATTATTTTTCTGTGGGGATTTCAATATAAATTTTCAGCAAAGGAATGAAATAGGGAAACAGTATTGTGATAAAACATGCTGGAAGTCTATTCTGTCTGTAGTAGGTCTGAGGGATTCTCATCAAACTAAAGCTACAAACCTACCTTTTTTAAAGGAGGTTTATCATCCTGAATTGATTTTATTTTTGTGAAAAAATTGTTGTTAATTTCTAGCTTAAGTTATGTACCAACAGAATCTTCGGACCATATCCTGATTGGTATAGGTATAGATATTCCTCCATGCAGGATAAAATGACCCGAGTTTTGGAAAATGAATGTTTCAATTTTAAGTAACTTAGGTGTTCTAAAGGATTTGGGAATAATTATTAAAGATCAAATTACAACTATAGGTTTGCATGAAAGCATGGTTGGTTGGTGGGAAACTTTTAAATTATGTTCGATTGGATACTTTCAGGCACAAGGTAGACTGAGAGCAAAAACAAAAAATGAGGAATACTTGTCTCTTCGACACTCTTTACAAAAATTACTTTCAATAAAATCAGAAAATGGGGTAGATTTATCCGTGAATATTGCACAGATAAAACAAGGTATGGTACAGTATAAGTATGATAGATTAGGTTCACTTATTAGGGAACAGTCCTTCAGGACTCAAGGTAAGGCTGTGCAGGTTAACCCTTTTTTAGCTTGTAAAATTTGGATAGACAAAAGGCTTTTTTCTAACTTAAAAATTAAGGAAAACAAGGTCGTATCAGATAATGTTGGAATTATGGATTTTTTAGACCAACACATAAGAAAGAGTTTTGGGGGAAAAAAACAGATTTTGAATTTACATCTCAATTTTTAGCAGCAGCAGATCTTCCTTGTTTAGTGACAGATATACAAAAATTAATGGCAGAGGCATTTAAGGAAGCAGAACGAGGAAGAGTAATTGCATCTCTTAAAAATGAGGTTTCTCCTGGTTCTGATGGATTGCCAGGAGAATTATATAAAATTTTATGGAAATTGATGCCTAAAGAATTATTGGCAATGTATAATTTTTAAATTTCTGATATGATTTTACCGATGCAAATGTACGAGGGATTATTATTTTTTTTATTTAAAAATGGGGATCATTCAGATATAGGGAATTGGAGGCCATTAACACTATTGAATGTAGACTTTAAGATTTTTTCTAAGCTTTTCGGGAACAGATTATCTATGGTGATGCCTGACTTAGTTAGCAATTCTCAATTTTGTGCAGTACCAGGGAGAAGGATATATGATGCATTGATTTATATCAGGGAAATTATGACAATAGGGACAGGGAATTTAGGAGTTTTGGAAGGTTATTTACTAAGTTTGGATCAAGCTAAAGTTTTTGATGAATTATCTCAAGAATATTTATGGGAATGCTTGAAGGCTTTTGGTATTCCAAATATATTTGTACTATGGGTGCAGATATGTTATGCCTTAGCATATGTAATTCGGTTAGAAAATGGATGGAGAGGCGGGAAGCATAGTTTATTGAAAGGAGTTCGGCAGGGGTATCCGCTTAGCCCTCTCCTGTGCATTTCGGCTCTTGACCATTTATTACGGATAATTAATAGATCTCCTCAGATTAAAGGAATTAGTTGGGATAATATGATTCAGATAAAAATTATTGCTTATACGGATGATCTGTGCCTCATCTTGCCTGATGAAGCCTCTATAAGGGTAGCCTGTGTGATTATTACAGAACTAGGGAAGATTATGGGAGCACGGATTAATAGATTAAAGACTAAATGTATAAGCATTACAGGGTTTCCAGATACCCCGACCAGGGTGGGGAGTTTTTGGATCGAACAACAACCTTGTAAAATTTTAGGTATTTATTTTGGAGGTCAGGATAGTGCAACTGATAATTGGAAATTGGCTCTACAGGAAGGTAATTCTAAAATATCTAATTGGAATCGAAATAAACTTTCAAAAAAGAAAAGAGTTTACTTAATTAAAACTTACTTAATACCTGTTTTTTTATTTTTAAGTAACATTTTCCTTATACCTAAAACCTTGGAGACCTCATTAATGAGATGTTTTTTTTGTGGTGTATGGGGCAGTTGGTTAAACCCGATTAAACATAATATTTTGTATTTAGAAAATAAAGAAAGGGGCTTGGGAATGATCAATCTGGTTCTTCTTTTTCTTTTTTGATTTTTCTATACTCAAATTTGATACCTGTAGTTAGAGATAATTGCAAGATTTGGGGTTCATTAATTAATATATATCTACAGGGAGTAATGTTTGAATGGAGAAATGCAAAATTTATGCATAAAAACAAAAGGTGTCCCTGACTGGTGGAGAGATGGAGTGAGGTTTTTGTTAAAATAAAAAGTTGGAACATCAGTTGGGAAGTAATTAAGAGTATTTCCAGAAAGGAATTGTACCAAAATGTTTTGGTACAATTTTTTCACGAGAACTCCCTTTTAAAGCATTCTAAGGTGGTATGCTTAGATATTTCAAAATATATAATCAACCCTGGTATTCCACTACATATGTGGGACATTGCATGGTTGGGGATCCATGGGAAAATAAATGTATGAAGTAATCAAAAACATAAATCGGTACAAGATCGGTACTGCCCGAGAGAGAAATGCATATTAGTCCCGGAGACTATGGATCATTTATATTTTAATTGTTATTATGCTATAGAATTTTGGGATATAGTAAAACATCACTGGAAAAAAGGTTTGACAATCCCTCCTTCATGTGAGAATTTATATTATGGTTCCTTTGCTAAAAATGTATCTGAGGGCACTTATAGTACTCTGCAAGTTATACATATTTTCTTTTTATACTGGATATGGATTAGTGGATGCAGGTTATTACTGCAACAACAAGAAATTCAACCAATTAATTTAATGTATATATTGGAAACAGAGATAGGAAAATTGAAATCTTTGGAGAAATCTAGGCTTCCACATGATTACTGGGGAAATTTATGGCATTCTTTTGATTATATTAAGTAACATGTATGGAAATTAGAGTGTAAGGGGAGAGTTGATTAAACCTCCCCTTGTAGTGGTTGTTAGTGAAATATGAAAAGTTATTTTGTGTCTCCTCTAAAGTTTAAAAAAAAAGGGGAGGAAAAAAGGGGGGAGTATTAAATATTGTTTGTTAAACTATAACTTTTGGATATGTAAAATTATTATTTAATTGTCTTATTTGTTTTTTCTTATGTTTAAAGTGTTAAGATATGAGGAAATATCTTGTATTAGGATTGATTTTTGACATTTTGCATAAAGAAAAGCTATTTTGTATGTTTATAAGATTTTTTTGTGATATGAATAAAAATTCACCTACTCTGAAATGGCCAGGTGGCACTGTGAGACTGTTGGGAGGGAGGAACAGTCTCAGAATGGCTGACGACAGAGGAGGAGCTCAGATGCAGGAGAGCTCGCAGGTTTTATCCAGTGCAGAGGGGAATGATATGGCTGGAATGCACCCGAGGGGTGGCCTGCAAAACGTATCTGACCCCTCAAAACACAGTTTTCAGCTGGAAGGTGGAAAATGCACTGAAAGTCCAGCACATATGAGGAGTATGTCTAGCTTTAATTGCGAGAACACATCGGCTTTAAATCCGAACCCAGAAGTGCGGCTTCTTAATGCCAAGACAGCCGATGTTGCTTTGGAAGATCAACAGGCTTTAACTATATTACAAGAGAAACAACGCCTTTGGGAGAAGGCTGCCATGGAATATCAAATTGCTCAGCTTGCTGCTGAAGAAGAGATTTGGAAATGGAAGAGACCCAAGGTAGATTCACCCTCGGGTCATACAGGTACCGACTTGAAAGTACATAAGGTGCAAACAGGACTGAGGGGGAGAAAGCTTGTTCACTGAAGATTTCAGGGTGTATAGAAGTAGAACCTTCCCCTGCTTGGTCCCCAGATATCACCCTGAAAAGGGCAGGGTGGTTGCTGTTGGATTCGGGTCAGTGGATCGCGGACCCTGCCATACCAATTCCAGGTATGGATCATAACCCTCTAGCAGTTTTAGTTGGCCTCAATCATGACACTAGTGTTCCTGCAGCTAGGACTGAGGGTAGTTTAGACCTTGTTATTATAATAAAGAATGCAGAATTACCTGACATAAACAGGCCTTTGATGGACCCAGGTGCTGTGGTTAATCAAAACCAGCCAGTTAACCCTAAACAAGAATCAAGATCACCTCGACAATGCCAAAGTGGGGATTTTGAGGGAAATACCAACCAAAATAAGGCTACTAATGATACAGGGCCTGATGTTGATCAAAATACCCCACCACGTCTTACAACCCCAACTACCTTCTACGCTAGCCTTTTTCATAAACCTGTTTCCTTGGCTGAAAGACGTAATGCTGTAAGGCTGAGGTTTTTGGGACCCACTGATACCATGCCTGACAGATTCTATGTGGGGAAAGTCTTACTTAAACAAGTGCTGGGTTTTACACCCAGTAAGGTGTATGCCTTGATTCATACACCAGGGGATAATACATATGGCATTAGTTTTTGTGCATCAGATATGTTAAACATATTCTGGATGAAATACACATTATGAAGACTAATCCTGCTTGGGTTCATTTTCAGGCCATACCATTAACTAAACAAACTTTCAAGGTTATTACTGTATTGTTCCATAATGAAGGGGTAAATGTGGAGGACATCTCCTATTGGTTGGAGAAAAAGTGTACTCTAAAAGGAAACCCAGAGCCCATTCTTGATATAGAAGGATTTTGGAATGGTGGTTGGAGATTTAAAGTTAATTTAAACCAAACTGAAGAAGGTTTACAACATCTTCCCAGTTGCTTTTATTTGAGAAGGGATACAGGATTTATCTTTTATCCAGGACAGCTCCATCACTGCTATAAATGTGGTTCTGGTAGACACCTTAGCAGGAATTATGAAGTTATCAAATGTGTCCAGTGTGGAGAATTGGGACATACCATGTCAGATTGTCATCATCCAGCTAAATGCTCGCTTTGTGAAGAACCCCATGTATTTACTGATTGTCCTTGGGCTACCCAAAATAAAACAAATGGAGACTTTTGCATACAGGATTTTTACCTAAATATGGCAGTAGATGCGGTTCAGAGGCAAAAACCTGTACCTCCACCCCCCCAAGTAGGCCTGAAACCATACCTAGTATGGAATGGGTGGACATTCTGGAAATTGTATCACCTACTCCATCCTGAGAGGAGAAGAACTTAATATCTACTAAAATGGTGATTCTTACAGATTCTGCTGTGGCCCAGGTTATTCCTAATACTATGCCTCCCTCCTCTTCCACCTGAAGAATCTTTTAACCTCGTTACTGCTAGACATAGTAGTTTAAGATCCAGGACCACTTAAATACCAATATCTGAACAAGGTTTGATACCCCTCCAGAATGCATTTTTGGTATTACAGGAAGACATAGGTACTGAGTCAGATTCAACCTCGGTCCATTCTTCACAACCTGAAGGATCTTCTGATCCAGAACCATCTGCTGATGTTATGGATACAGTGAAAATTAAAAAAAGGGTCAACCTGGGATGAGAAAATCTACAAAAAAGAAATAATAAAATTAAAAAGGAACATCAATATGAGTTATGACAAACCCCTTCTTTCCCCTTCCTTTTTTGTCTATTCTTTTGAATATAAATTTGGCATCCTTAAATGTTAATAGTACTCAGTCAAATAGGAAGAAAATATTGACTTAGTCACTATTTCATAGAGGCAAAGATGATATAGTCTATTTTCAAGATACTCATTTACATACAAGGTTTGAGATAGAACAGGCCACTGAAAGGTGGAAATGGGGTACTGTTTATTGGTCTGTTAGTGAAGAGCTATGCACAGGGGTAGGTATTGCAGTTAATAACTCTACAGCACACCTAGTTCAGCTTATAGATATTTTGCCAGGTTGCAGATTATTGTTAGATATGATACTTAACGATTGACATTGTAAATTTATTAATGTTTACGCTCCGCAAGTTAAATCTGCGAGAATAGCATTACTGTGTTTAAGACTTTATTACCCTATATGTTCACTTCTAGATTTGTGCTTTTAGGTGGAGATTTTAATTGTAGCCATTATCATACTGATAGAGGTATACGATCCACAAAGTTATTTTGTGATACTAAGTGTCTTAATGATTTATTGACACAGTCAGGACTGGTTGATGTTTTTGATTTACTAGGTAAACCACAAAAACATTTTTTCAAAGGTACTAAAGCAACAAGGATAGATTTCTGGTTCATTTCAAATACTTTAACAATACAAAAAGCTCAAACTATACCAGTTGCAACTTCTGATCATGTGATACTTGAGATTACGATAGGTAGTTATGAAATAATGCATAGAGGACCAGGATATTGGCATCTTAACCTGGAATTCCTTAAGTTACCAACTGTTGAAGAAGGAATTTTAGCAGTACTACAGGCAAGGAAATCAGTAGTTAGTGTCTATGATTCATATAGAGATTGGTGGGAAGATACAAAAATAGATATAAAACAGTATTTCCAAATAATTGGCAAGATTAATGGGAAATTTAATAAAGATACATATCTAAAAACTCAACAGTTTTTAGACTTACATTTTATAGTTGCACAAGGGGATTATATTGCCTTATCTGAATTAGATAGAATTTGGAAATTACTAAATTCAACACAATATACTGTAGTAGATATAACTCCTTAGATGTAGAAACAAGATTTGGTTCCCAAGGAGGTAGAACCTTTATGGACCCTTATCAGTTTTGTGCTGAACAAAGACATAAAAAATATATGGCAGAGGTTTGTGACTCTACGGGTAAAAAATGTACGACCAAGAATGATATTATGAATGCTCTAGATAATCATATACAGCAATTATTTGGATATGCTACTGTTTCTGGATCCCCACATTCCTTATGGTTAGCTCAGGTGATTCCACCTACGCTTGATAAACATAGCAGAGATATGTTGCTTGCTGATATAACATCTTCAGAAGTATCAGTTAGTTTTTCATTAACAAAGGCAGGTACTGCCCCAGGGAGTGAAGGTTTGCCAGATGAGATCTATAAAATAATTTTTACAATATTACTACAAGAATTTGTAGAGGTCTTAAGGGAAATTCTGATTACAGGATTGTTACCAAATAGTATGTCGGATGGTTTAGTAGTATTTATGTACAAAAAAGGAGATAGAACTGTTATCAAATTGGAGGCCAATTACCCAGCTTAATACAGATTTTAAAATATTTACAAAACTGTTACATAATAGACTTATACCAATGGCTGATATTCTATTACACAGTTCTCAGGCATGTTCAATACCAGGAAGAAAGATTTCTGATGGTTTAATGTTACTTAGAGAAATATTTCATAGAGGTAGTACTGGTGAGCTTACAGGTCTTATTTTTAGTCTGGATCAAGCTAAAGCTTTCGATAATGTTAATCATGAGTATTTATGGAGTTGTTTGGCTACATATGGCATTCCTGTAATGTTTATTGATTGGATTAAAATATGTTATAAGTCTGCCTCTGCTAAAGCCTTTTTGTAATGGGTGGATAGGTTGTAGGTGTAATGTTTTAAAGGGAGTACGACAAGGATGCCCTCTGAGTGCTTTATTATATTTATTTACTATTGATCCGCTACTTAGAGTTGTGGAGAAAGTAAGAGATATACATGGTGTATCTTTTTTCCTGTGAAGACCCTGAAATAAAGAGCATTGCATATGCAGATGATATTTGTTTTATAATAGGAAATATCCCATCAGCACATAACCTGGGAAAAATTTTAACTAATTTTACGACTCATACTGGAGCTCAAATAAATTACCAGAAATCTTGTTGCCTTCCTCTTAATGCTGAAGATGTCACAGATGATATAATAATTGGGGTACTAGTATTAAAAGGGACAGCCCCTATTTTAGGGATCTTATTTGGTTCTGGAGATTTGGCTTATCAGAATTGGATACTTAAATTGAATGAAGCACAAAATAAAGTTAATCTTTGGAATTCTTGGCGTTTAGCTAAATTAAAATAAATCTACATTTATTTATTTGGTTTTTGTTTACCGGGTAAGTACACTAGACAACAATGTTGCCTATATTCAGGCACGACCTGGGAGAGTACAGACAGGGGAGACCAGAGTCAACATTAATGATAAAAACTTTTTTGTTACCTATATTTTTATATTTAAGTACAGTATATAGCTTACTGTCAACTTTAGAAACCAGAATATATAGTTGCTTTTTTTCATGTATCTGGGGAAACTGTTTAAATCCAATTAAAAGAAGCTTATTATTAAGAGAAAAAAGAAATGGAAGGTTGAAGATGATACAACCTGTGGTATTTTTTCATCATATATTTATATGCTAATTTATTCCCCTTGGTAGCCCAAAAAAATAATAGATGGTCCTCTTGGGTCTTAGATTCCTTGGGACCTATTTTCTTTATTTGGCCCATGTATGATGTCCTTCCTCGACAAATTTCGATTTCTTATTTACCTGATCCAATGACAACTTGCTTTGCTAAAATAAAGCTATGGGGTATTTCCAAAGAGCATCTCCTCTCTTATACTCAGAAAAACTTGTATGAATCCTTGATTTTAAAATATTTTCAAGAGACAGCAGGATTTGATTCTTGTACTTTGTCAGATAGATTACTGATAGGTGAAATGCTGATTTCCTCTCGTATTCCTATGTTTATGTGGGATGTAACTTGGCTGGCCTTACATGGTCACCTAAATGTAAGAGGAAATCTAAAGCATAGACAGATGTCGGAAAGATATTGTCCTAGAGGAACATGTCCAGATGTAATTGAGACAATGCAACATTTATTCCTAGAGTGCCCTTTTTTCAAGGATTTTGGCAATCAATTCAGTGTCACTGGCCTACATCTCCATTTGGTTTTATGATTTTAAAAATCTTTTGCCTTGGTATTTTGCCTTTTCTATGGATGAACCATGATAGAGTAACACTATGGTTATTTCTTGTTTGTTTTAAATTTTATATATGGTTTGTCTGGTGCAGATTGACTATTCAACAACTACATTTTACTTCTGAAAAGTTGTTTTTTTATGCTAGAAAAAGCAATTAAAGAAATCAGGTTGCAAGATTATAATTTAATCCAGTCAACAACCTTTCAAGGAAGATGGGCCTCTATTGATTGTTTATAATGGATATTAGTAAAATGAGAATGTATGATAAGTATATATGCCTAAATTATATTTAAGCATGATATAGAATAAATAATTTAAGGTTTGAATTATACGAATATACATATAAATTACGTGATTGCATTTAAAAATATGGTTTAGTTAAAATTATTGTCTGACTTAACACTGTTTGGTTTTATTTTGACATTTGGTGTATGTATATTGATTTGTATAAATTGATTTTGGTTTTGTGCATTATTTGATTGTATATTACTTTCCAACTTTAATAAAAATCCCTTGGTCTTTTCGATAAGTGCCATGGGATCTTTAGCATCCACCTGAACTACTACCAATCCAGGCAGATGGGACCTCGGTTTAACGTCTCATCTGAAAGACGGCACCTCAGAAGTGCAGCACCCCTCTCATGGTACACTACAGTGTCAGTACTGGGATATTAACCCAAGTGCCAGATGTGGGAACTGAACCCATAGCCCTCTGATCTCCCGACTCAGAGCTGAGTATGCTACCTGAGCCACTGACACAAAAATGACTGCATTAAGAGCGTGCATTGCACAGTTTCTACACATGCTCCTAACTTCACCAATTTTTTATACTTTCACTCCAGATGTTCAACATTGCCATTTTTGCACACCTCCTTATTAACAGTGCAGCTATCATTTATCACATCCTGTTCAAAATGTGTTTTCATACCTGTGGCAGAGAATGGCATGATCACTCTACGAAATCACCTTTCGGGACAAGTGAATGAAATGACAGTAGCACTCTTTTTTTTTTATCATGTCATTATTTGTCACCTTCTGAGGCGCATCTGGCAGGGGCATCCAGCCACTGGCCCCCACTGCCCCAGAGAGCAGCAGGCTCACTTGCATGATGGGGGTCTGATGTGGCTACCCCAACCCACTGGAGGGCCTCCCCATGCCTCTCCAAGCCAAGCTGGACCAGGACCCCCAGCAAGATTCCACGACAGTTCTCCAAGTTGCCCGGGGCGCTAACAAGCTGCCTGCCTCCCCAGCCATTTTTCCTCCAATTTTTTCCAAGGATAATGTAATGACATTCATGCATAAGCCGACGTATAGCCGTGCTCCTCCCCTTGCTGTGCACTGCAACTGTGCTGCACCCAGCCAACACCAGGTGCCACTGCAGCATGATGTGCATTCTCCAGCCCACCTCAGAGGGAGGAGAGCAGTCCTGGGATGCTCACTCCACCCTCTCCCCTGCTGACCCCCAGTGGTCCGAGTCCATTCCCGAACCCGGGTCACCGGTGTGGTGCGAGGTGTGGTGCCCAGCCCCTAAACCCTCAGCGCACTGGGCTGGATCTCACAGTGGCACTCTTCATAAGGTGAGGTCCCAAAAAGGCCATGTTGAAAATTTGGAGAAACAGTTCTAAAAAATGGTTACGTTACACCCGGTCGTTCAAAATTTTCTATGCACAAGTGTAACTTTGATCATTTGGCAGATTGCCACAGCCATATTGGCTCTGGCTACAGCTTGTTTAAATAGGAGCACCAGAACTCCACACAGTACTCCAAGTGTGGTCTCACCAGAGATCTGTACAGTGGCAGGATGACGTCCTCCCTCCTAGAGATGATTCCTCTGGCTATGCACCCCAGCATATGGTTGGCTCTTGTTGCTGCTCTACATCATTGCACTAGAAGGTTCATGTCCCCTGTGACAAGCACCCCTAGGTCTGTTTTCTTCTCCAAAATAGATACCTGCACTCCCCAAGCCAGTAGCTAGTTCTGGGGTTTCTGGCTCCTTGCACTTCTCAGCATTAAACCCCAATTGCCATATATTTGACCAGTGCCTGAGTTTTACTAGGTCCTTCCTGAGTTCTTGCCTCCCTTCTTCACTGTCTACTGTCTAACAGATCTTTGTGTCATCTGCGAACAGGCTATGTCCCCGATGAAGATGTTGAATAACACCGAACCGAGCACCGAGCCTTGAGGTACCCCACTGGTCACAGATCTTGGCTTTAAGGGCTCCCCCCTGTACAATTACCCTCTGTTGTTTGTTCTGCAGCCAGCTCCTGACCCACCCCACTAGTTTTTCTCTGACCCCCAGGTTCATCAGTTTGCCCAGCAACCTTCCATGTGGCACAGAGTCAAACAAACAAATGAAAAAACGAAGAAGTCAGCAGAAGAAGGCCATTTGGTCTGTCAAGTCTGCTCGTATTGCAGGGTCCACAGCTTGAACTAATGTCCCTACCCTCTTTCCCCACTCCTCCCATCCTTCCTACCCATGATTCTTACCTTCCCCTATGCCTATCCCAGCATCTCTTAAAGCTGCCCACCGTCTTCAATGAGATAACCTCTTCTGGCAGCGCATTCCAGGTGTACACCACCCTCTCTGTGAAGAAGTGCTTCCTGACCTCCCTCTTAAACCTTCCACCCTCCAGCTTAAGACTGTGCCCCCTTGTGATATGGTTGCCACTCAGCTTAAAGATATTCTCCTTATCAACCTTATTTATCCCTTTCAAGTACTTGAATGTCCCAATCATATCCCCTCTCTCTCTCCCCTTTCTTCCAGGGAGTATATGTTCAGTGCCCTCAACCTCTCCTTGTATGCCTTGCCCTGCTGACCAGCTATCATCTTTGTAGCCCTCCTCTTTACCTTCTCCAGCAGGTTAAAAGAAGTCAATTAGGTTGGTCTGACAGGAGCTCCCTGAGACAAACCCAGGTTGCCTTTCATCTTGGAGACCATTGTCATCCAGAAAGGTTACCAATCTCTCCTTTAGAATGGTCTCCATCAACTTCCCCACAATGGAAGTAAGGCTGACTAATCTATAGTTACCTGGCCCATCCCTGGGACCACTCTTGTGGAGAGGCACCTCATGAGCGCTCCTTCAGTCTAGGGGCACACACCCAGTCTCCACTGAGTTGTTGAACAGGTCCACCAGTGGGCCCGCCAGAACCTCTGCTAACTCTCTCAGGACTCTTGAATGCACTCCATCTGTTCCCAGGGCCTTGTCTGCCTGCAGGGCTTTAAGACCCTTTAGAACCTTATCCACTTGGATTATCCTATCTGTTACATCTTCTCCTCCCATTCTCATCCCTCTTTTCCCTTGTGGTATAGGCCCATCTTTTTCTCTGGTGAACACCAAACAGAAGTACTCATTAAGTGCCTCTGCCAGGTCCACTTCTTTTTCTGTCCACCCCCTTTCCCTCTTGATCCAGATGATCTCTTCCTTACAGCTCGTCTTCATTCTTATGTACCTCAAGAAATTCTTTTCCCCTTCTTTGATCCCCTGAGCCAGCCTTAGCACCCTTGAAGCTTTAGCTGCCCTGACCTCTCTGCTCATGTCTCTGGATTTCCTCAAGTACTTCTCCTTATCCTCTCCTCTCCTAGTTCTCATGTACTTGCCAAAGGCAACTGTCTTGTCCCTCACTTTTTCTGCTACCTCCCTGCTGAGCCAACTCTGTGTTTTGGTCCAGGACCTCTTACTCTGGGTTTTGGCACATGTGTGGGTGGTCTCTGTCGGACCCTTCTTGATAATGGACCATTTGTGATCAGCATCCATCTCTAGGCAGACTGTGGCAAGATGCCCCTCTAGGATGCTACCCACCTTGCCAAAATCCACTCTTCTAATATCTACCGCACTCGTCTTGGTCCTGGCTGCTTCCTTGCCCAAGTTAAGGAAGAACCACACTGTGCAGTGTTCGCTGCCCATTAGGGGGTCCTGCAGGAATATATCCTGGACATGGTCACCATTCAGCAACACAAGGTCCAGTATGTTACCCTCCCTGGTAGGATCTGTTACCCCCTGCTCAAGGTAGCTGTCCTGGAAAGCTTCCAATAGTACCTGTTCCCTGGCATGAGAAGTAGCCGTGGTGCTCCAGTCAACCCCAGGCAGACTGAAGTCACCCACTATGACAGTGCTGTCCTTACCACTGAGTCTTGTCATTTACTCTCCCAACTCCCTGTCTGATTTCTCATTCTGTGAGGGCGGTCTGTTCAACACCCCCAATCTAACTTTCCTTCCTTTAGAGTTTTGGAGCTGTATCCATAATGCTTCTGGTTTGCCCTCCTGCCCCTCCTCCTTGGCAAATAGTATCTTATCCCTTACATAAGTAGCTACCCCTCTCCCTTTCCCCACCCCTCTTTCCTTGTGGTGTACCTTGTATCCTGGGATCATGAGGTCCCAGTCATGGTATTGGGTGGCCCAAGTTTCTGTGATGGTCACAATATCTACCTCCCCCTCCACCATCATTGCCTGGAACTCCACTGCCTTGTCTGCCAAACTCAGGGATACTACTTTCCAACGAGACCCCTGCCCCTCCATTCCCTTTCCCAATCCTCTAGTTCCCCCCATTGAGTTCCCCTCCCTACCCTCCTGTCTACCTGTGGGGAGGCCTTCTGGACTCCCTTGTGTGGTGATCTAATTTGCACCTCGGCCATGCCTCTCCCCATTCCTTAGTTTAAATTAATTTTAGTCACCATATACTCCTCTAGTTTCTGTTTCAGGAGCCATGTGCCCTCCATACTTAAATGCAGCCTATCCAGTGCATAAAGTTCCTTGTTATCTCACGTCCTGCCCAACCCCCCACCATCCTGAACCCCATGATCCCAGACCATACTCCCAGCAATTTTTTGAATTCATTGATTCTTTGTTTTCTAGTAGAGCTTGCCCTAGGTACTGGGAGAACCTCAGAGAATGCAACTGATCTCCCCACCTCCCTACAGATTCTTCCAACCTCTCTGAAACTATCCTGCACTTTCTTCACCCTACAGCCTTCCATGCCAATTGTACTTAGGTGCACCATGATGTGAGATTTATCCAATCCCTTTCCTAAACACCTTGGCATGAACTGCTCCACCCTTCCTGTCATCATGTCTGACATACACTCCACCCATGCATGACTTTTCCTCTTTTCCTTCCTCCTTTGCCTTCCTATCTCATCCCTTTTAGTACTGAATCTCCCAGGATGACTACCCTCTCCCCTATCGCCTGCCCCCCCATGTTCTGCCCTAGCTTTGGTCCTCGATCTAGAGTTTCCTCTCCTGCCCCCATCTCTCTCCTCTCCTCTCCTTGTTAATCCCCTGTGGTTCCTCCACATCCATTTCCCCCCATCCCTCCATGTTTTCTGCCAGGTCTATCCTGTTCCCCTCCCCTCTATCCACTCCACACCTCATCTCTATTCTTAATTGTGGCCTCTTCCCACTACTGTCCTACTATCCCCTCTGCCCCTGCTACACTGCTACACTGTGCAGCCTTGTCTTCATTCTCTGTTTCTCCACCCCCTTTGTCCCTCAGTGCCCTTCTTCTTTTCTTGTTCAATGCCCTTGCCTCCATCATCCTGTTTCCCCAAACTGGCCAGCACTGAGCCCCTTTTTTAGTCTCCATCCCAATGGCCAGGCCTTCTACTGTTGCCCTGCACTGCCTTTCTTTTCCCTGGTCATGTACAAATTTCTTTCCCCCTTTCCCCCCGGTCTTTACCACCTGCCACTTTCCCAACCCAGTACCCCCTGGTCCCTGAGGAGTTGCTGCCTTTGGTCCCATTTTCTCCTCTCCCCACTCTGACCTACAGTATGTCTACCTGTTGTACTTCTTGGAGGAGCCAACCTCTACTTCTTTGGCCCCCACTGCACACCTCACGCACTTCTATCTTCCCACCCCAGCTCCCATCTCAACCTCCCCACCTCCTGCCTAAGTTTGCAATCTGTCTACACACAGGACACCCCCTTCTCGCCACAGAGCCCCCAAGAAGATGGCTGCCCCACACTTATTGCAGCTGACCACCCTCCCAGCCTCCCCCTGTGTTCTGCTCCACTCATCCATTCTCCACCATGCCCAGCCACCTATAAGGCCCTATATGGACTGGACCCTGGCTATCTGACTGATCGCCTTACACCAGCCTCCTCAGTCCTCTCCCTCTGATCCTCGACCAGGGCCTCCTTGATGTTCCCAGGGTCAGACTGAAAACATCTGGTGACTGCACTTTCAGTGTCACCATGCTGACCCTGTGAAACACTTTTCCAGCTGCTATCAGGGGGCCCCATCCTTCGAGGCCTTTAAAAGGGGGATTAAATCTTCTCTGTTTTCTCTTGCCTTCCCAAATCAAGTTACCTGATTTGCACTGACCACTGATGGTTTGAAGTATTTCTAAATTTTAAATGTTTCTTTTTACTTAATACTACCTACTTATTGTTGTAAATTGTTTATTTCCTGATTAACTTGTTTCAATGTGATGTGCCTAGAGCCTCATGGATTGGGTGCCCTAGAAATAAAATTTGCCTTGCCTTGCCCAGGGTCTCTGCCTACCCCAGTTGCTTTGTTCCCACATCCTCTCTGGATTCTCTTCCTGCTTGTACCAGAGCCTCTGATAAAAGCTTAACTGCATTGAGACAGTGTGTACCACTACTCCCTGTTTTTGTTTAGTGATGCAGTCACATCCCTGTGTGTACTGCAGTTAACCCAGTCCCTCCTGAAGCTAACTTTGCTTATTGTCCACCTAATGCCCCCACTCCCCAATGCTCTGCCCAACTTGGCCTGCGGTGTGCAGTCCTCCCTGCGGATGCCGTGCAGATGCCTCTCAGTCAGATGCCACATTCCTGCTTCATGGCACTCACACTTTGGGGTCACTCATGCGAGGGGTTGTTTGGCCCCCTAGGAACTTTATATAGGCTTCAGACTCCCTATAGGCCACGTGGTGTCCAGCCACATTTTTAGTTCCTCCCCAACCTCCTTGCTCAGCATCCTCCTGCTGCCCAGGCCCTTTTAAACCTCCCAGTCCAACAAAGAAAGTCTTCTCTTTTTTTTTCTGTGGTTTACAGCATCCCCCCACACATACAGAAATTTGCAGTGACAATCCCCAAAAGTAAAAGTACACTTCCCTGAGGCGTCTTGCTTCACCCTTTCATGGCTGCTCTACCTTGAGGTAGGGAGGGGCACTGATACCAAATACCATGGCTCAATCGCTCTCTCTGTAAAATAAAACTTTCTGGCATCCCTCCTGACTTTCTCACTCCAGCTTCCCTTCATGCTCTCATGTTCTAGACTTTCTATTCCTGTTGAATAGTTCCTCACAGTTTACTTTGTTCATTCCTTTAAGGAACTTGAAGATCTCTAGCATATTGCCCTCTCCTTTCTGGCCTCCCATGAGTACATATTCGGTGCCTTAAGCTAATCCTTATAGGATCTGTCCCACAGGCCATAAATAATTTTGGTTACTCCATGTTGCACAGTTTCTTGTCCTTGTCTTTCTTTAAGTGAGGATTCTAGAACTGGGTACAGTAGTCAAGGTGTGATCTCACCAATGATCCATAGAGAGGTAGTAAATCTTATTTTCTCCTGCTATCAAAACCCCTCCCAGTATACCCCCATGTCCTGGTTGCCTTGTTGTAGGCCTTACTACATTGGTTAGCTTGTTTAAGGGAGTCACTTTTGATGACTGCCAGGTCCCTTTCCTCAGTAGTAGTACCCAACTGAACCCCTCCTGTCCAATATTCAATTCCTTCCTGTTGCATCAGTTATCAGGGATCTAGACAGGATAGGAAGGAAGGTGAGGAAGGGGGAGCAGGATGTGGGCTGCTGGTACACTTGGATACCAAAGATCTGGAAAACAAGGTGGAGGCGGTGAAGTGGAACTTTAAGAGTCTGGGAGACAGGCTGAAGGCACTTTCTGCATCCCTGGCCTTTTCCAAGGTCCTACCAATGTGGAATAAGGGGAATGGGTACACTAGTGTAAGAAAGGAGAAGATTGAGGAGTTTAATGGGTGGCTGAAGAGATGGTGTCAGGAGGAGGGGTACCACTTTGTGGGGAACTGGGGAGCTTCTGGGACAGGAAACTCTTCAAGGGTGATGGCCTTCACCTGACAAGAGTAGGGGCCAGTATTCTTGGGCAGAGGTTTTACATTTACACTGGACAGTTAAACTGACTGCAGGGGAGATGGAAGTTAGGGGAACCACTGAGAAGAAAGAGAAGGTGGGGAACCTAGCTAGGGCTCCCTGAGCAGAGAACTAGAACCAGCAAGTTGGTTAACAGTAAGATTGAAGTTCAAATTAAGTTAGGAGAAGAGGACAATGAGGGAGGGATCACAAAGCCTAGATTCAGAGTGAAAAAAAAGAGGGAAATTAGGGAAGAATAAAGGAGGAGGAAAAGGAAAAAGCAAGAGGGGATCAGAAGAAAGATGGAAAGGGGTCTGCCTTAATGCCAGGAGTCTGCAAAATAAAATGAGTGAGCTCAAGGCAATGGTGGCAGACACTGATATGGATCTAGTAACCATCACAGACATTTGGGCCATGAAGAATAATGATTGGGACCTAACAGTCCCAGGCTACACTATGTTTAGATGGAAAAGAGGAAAAGATAAAAGAGGAGGCATAGCCCTATATGTCAGAGAGGGCATAGAGACAGTAGAGGATAGAAGCATCGTGGGAGGTAATGGGGAAACAGAATCACTGTGGGTTCAGCTCATGGCATCCTCAGGCAAGAAACTATGAATGGGGGTGCTCTGTAGACCTCAAAAACTGGTGGAAAAGAGAGATGAGAAGCTGGGGCAGAACTAGAAAGGGGAATGATAAAGGGGAAGGTGGGGTTGGTTAGAGATCTAAGCCTGTCAGATATTGATTTTGTCATTCCAGTGGCCAGGAGTGTCAGAAGTTGGGCACTGCTGGATATATTGCAGGACTGCCTGCTGATGCAGCAACTTAAGAGCAAGTTAAGGAACCTTCTAGGAAGGCAACCATTCTTGATGTGGTACTCACCAACTCATAAGTGGTAGAAGGAGTGAGGGTAGGGGAGCCAATAGGGTCCAGTGACCATAACTCTATATGGTTCAAACTGGTAATTAGGACATGTAAGACCTCATCAAAGGCTGAAGTCCTAGATTTCAGAAAGGCAGACTTCAA